>JARQOD010000001.1:216377845-216508965 GCA_033576555.1 Oophaga sylvatica
TTCATTAAGGCCGTGTATTGATTATCGTCTTTTGAACAATATTACTGTGAAATATCAATATCCGTTACCCTTGATTTCTGACCTGTTTTCCAGGGTGAAAAATGCTACTTGGTTTACCAAGCTTGACCTCAGGGGGGCATATAACCTTATTCGCATTAAGCACGGGGATGAATGGAAGACGGCATTTAATACCCCTGAGGGGCATTTTGAGTACCTTGTGATGCCCTTTGGGCTCACTAATGCTCCTTCCGTCTTCCAGTCCTTCATGAATGACATTTTCAGGGATTTTGTGGATAAATTTCTGATTGTTTATTTGGATGATATCTTGATTTTTTCCAATGACTGGGACTCTCATGTGAAACATGTTCGAACTGTATTCCAGATTTTGAGAGAGAATGCTCTGTATGTGAAGAGATCAAAGTGTCTTTTTGGCGTACAGAGGATCTCATTTTTGGGATTCATTTTGTCCCCATCTGTTATTGAAATGGACCCGGTCAAGGTTCAGGCCATCTGTGATTGGGTCCAACCTACTTCATTAAAGGCTCTTCAAAGATTTTTGGGTTTTGCCAATTTTTATCGTAAATTTATTGGTAATTTCTCGGTTATTGTTAAACCTTTAACTGATTTGACCAAAAAGGGTTCTGATGTGGTGAATTGGCCTCCTGAGGCAGTCTCTGCATTTCAGGAACTTAAGCAGAGATTCACTTCTGCTCCTGTTCTATGGCAGCCTGATGTTTCTCTACCATTTCAGGTGGAGGTTGATGCCTCTGAAATTGGGGCAGGTGCCGTTTTGTCCCAAAGAGATCCAGAGACCTCTAAAAGTAACCCTTGTGCCTTTTTCTCTCGAAAATTTTCTCCTACTGAACGTAATTATGACGTGGGTAATCGGGAGTTATTGGCCATGAAGTGGGCTTTTGAAGAGTGGAGACATTGGCTGGAGGGAGCCAAACATCAGGTGGTGGTCCTTACGGACCATAAGAATCTGGTTTATCTGGAATCTGCCAAGCGACTTAATCCTAGACAGGCCAGGTGGGCCTTGTTTTTCACACGTTTTAATTTTGTGGTTTCATTTCTTCCTGGCACTAAGAATGTTAAGGCGGATGCCATCTCGAGGAGTTTCCTGGCGGACTCTCCTGAGTTATCTGATCCTTCTGTTATTTTGAAAGAGGGTATAGTTCTTTCCGCCATCTCGCCCAATTTGAGACTGGCTCTGGAGGGGTGTCAGGAGGATAAGCCCGAGCGCTGCCCTGTTGGGAAATTGTTTGTCCCGGACCAGTGGAAAAAGAGTGTGATGTCCGAGATTCATTGTTCCACGCTGGCCGGTCATCCCGGAATTTTTGGTACCAGAGACTTGGTTAGTCGGTCCTTTTGGTGGCCTACCTTGTCTCGTGATGTCAGGGAATTTGTGCAATCCTGAGGGACTTGCTCTCGCTCCAAGCCTTGCTCTCGCTCTAGTGGTTTGTTGATGCCATTGCCTGTGCCCAAGAGACCATGGACCCATATCTCTATGGATTTCATTTCCGACCTCCCTGTTTCTCAGAGAATGACCGTCATCTGGGTGATTTGTGATAGGTTTTCCAAGATGATACATCTTGTGCCATTACCTAAGTTGCCTTCCTCCTCTGAATTGGTGCCTTTGTTCCTTCAGCACGTGGTTCGTTTACACGGCATTCCTGAGAACATTGTGTCTGACAGAGGAGTCCAGTTTGTTTCAAGATTTTGGAGGACCTTTGTTCTAAACTTGGTGTTCAATTGTCTTTCTCCTCGGCGTTTCATCCTCAGACCAATGGTCAAACTGAGAGAACAAACCAGACATTGGAGACTTATCTAAGATGCTTTGTGTCTGCTGATCAAGATGACTGGGTCTCTTTTTTGCCTTTGGCTGAGTTTGCTCTTAATAATAGGGCTAGCTCTGCCACTTTGATGTCTCCATTTTTCTTTAATTCTGGGTTTCACCCTCGATTTTCTTCAGGACAGACGGAGGCTTCTGTCTGTCCAGGTGTTGACTCTGTTGTGGAGCGTATGCAACAGATTTGGGACCAGGTAGTGGAGAGGTTGTCCCTCTCTCAGGAGAGGGCCCAGCGGTTTGCTAACCGGCATAGGACTGATGGTCCTCGGTTTAAAGTGGGGGACTTGGTCTGGTTGTCCTCAAAAAATATTCCTATGAGAGTGGCATCTCCTAAATTTAAGCCTAGGTTCATTGGACCTTATAAGATCATGGAGATTCTTAATCCTGTTTCTTTTCATTTGCTTCTTCCAGGGACATTTAAGATCCATAACGTGTTCCACAAGTCCTTGTTGAAGAGGTTTGTTGAGCCAGTGGTTCCTACTACTGTGCCTCCTGACCCTGTTTTGGTTGAGGGCAATCTGGAGTATGTGGTTGAGAAAATATTGAATTCTCGTTTTTCTAGATGGAAACTCCAGTATTTGGTTAAGTGGAGAGGTTATGGTCAGGAAGACAATTCTTGGGTGTTTGCTTCGGACATCCATGCTAGGAGACTCATCCGTGCGTATCATAGAACTCATCCTGACCGACCTGGTTGCTCAAGTGAGGGTTCGGTGACCCCTCCTCAAGGGGGGGGTACTGTTGTGAATGGACTTGAAATGAGTTCTGAGCAGAGGCTCCCTCTGGTGGTTACAAGCGGTACTGGACTGTCCAGTGAAGATTGTGAGGAGTGGGAATCAGGTGTTACTGACTGGTCTTATATAAGGGAGTCGCCTTCCCATCAGGGTTGCCGGTGATCAATTGTTCTGGTCTCACTCCATGATTCCTGTTTCCCTTGTAGCCTGCTGTGTCGTGTCTGCATCTCCTGCTAACAGATAAGACATTTTCTTCTTTTTGTTTTTGTGCTTTATTTTTGCATTTTGTCCTGCACTTCTGTGGGGGCCTTCAGGGTCCCCTCCGGGGCTTTTGCCCTCTCAGTTTAGTTCAGCCACTGATGTTTGTACTTTTGCTTTTTCCAGTTTCTTCAGTGGCTGCTGTTTTGATTTTGTTACACCAGAGAACTAATTTAGGTGGTAGAGGTCGTGTGATCTCAGGTGTTTTTGAAATTAGTAGAGTTGGTGCTTTGCAGGGTTTTTTGGGATTGCAGTAAGTACCCTTCCTATCCTTTTCTATTTAGTTAGTTTGGGCCCCAACATTTGCTCATACTATTTTCTGTCTGTGTCAGTATTTCTTCTTTTCTAACAGCCATTACATGTTTGGGGGCTTTCTATGTTCTTTGGGGATCTGCTCCGGGGCAGATAGCTTTCCTATTTCTATCTTTAGGTGTAGTTAGTTTCTCAGGCTGTGACGAGGCGTCTAGGACCAACGTAGGAACGCTCCACGGCTGCCTCTAGTTGTGGTGGTTAGTCAGGGTACTGCAATCTCATAGATTCCAACTGCTCTGGTGTATTGCCTTTTTTACCTGCACTCCTCAGTTACCGAAACATAACATCTCTCTCTCCTGTACTCCTTGGTTGTCCAACGAACTATGACCTCTGCCGCCAGCGTTTTCAGATGGGAATTTTTTTAATAATTCCACAGGGGCCTTCTGGTACTTCACCATTTTAGTACACCTGCCTGCCTCTGGAAGAAGAGATTGAAATTTCTCCTTGTAGCGTGGGTCTAGAAGTGTCACCAACCAGTAATGAGCGTCACCCAAAATTTGGAGAATACGAGGGTCATGGGAAAGGCAGTGCAACATAAAATCAGCCATGCTTGCCAGACTGCTAACAGACAAGACTTCTGTGTCCTCACCAAGAGGACAACTTACCATGCTCTTCTACTCCTCCTCCTCCCCCTGTCCTCCTGCCATCCATGCTAAACAGCCGGTATGATAGTTGTGCTTGTAGTACCGTCTATAGCACATGAAAGTAGCTCCTGTTCTTCCTCCTCCTCTTCCTCATTGCCAGTCAATCCACATTGGGATGACATGAGGCTGGGCTGTGTGTAATCACCCTGTATGGTTCCTTGCTCCATCTCATCATGCTCTGCCTGCAATGCATCCTCTTTGTTTATGAGCAGAGAGCATTTCAGAACACAGAGAAGTGGGATGGTGATGCTAATTATGGTGTCATCGCCGCTCACCATCTTGGTAGACTCCTCAAACTTTTGGAGGATGGTACATAAGTCTGACATCCATATCCACTCCTGAGGTCTTATGTGTGGAGTCTGAACTGAATACTGACGGCCTTGTTGATGCTGGTAGTTAACAACTGCCCTCTTCAGCTCACAAATCCTTTACAACATATGCAGTGTGCAATGTTCCAATGTGTGCAGACATCACACAACAGTCAGTGAGACCAAAGCTGCAAACACTTCTGAAGCACAGCAAGGGTGGCAGAAGCTGTAGCTGACTTTCTAAAATGGGCACACAGGTGGCGTACTTTCACAAGTAGATGTGGCAGCTTTGGGTTGGTTTTGAGAAACTGCTGAACCATGAGGTTAAGCACATAGGCCAGGCATGGTACGTGTGTGAGCTCGCCTTGCCTCAGAGCCGCCACCAGGTTCCTGCCATTGTCACACACGACCATGCCTGGCTGTAGGCTCAGCGGTGTCAGCCACAGATCTGCCTGCTCTTTCAGAGCTGTCCACAACTCTTCACCATTGTGCGGTTTGTCACCTAATCATATTACCTTCAGCAAAGCCTGTTGCCGCATAGCTGAGGCAGTGCTGCAGTGCTTACAGCTTGTGACTGATGTGGTCATTTCGGAGATGGAGGTTGAAGAGGAGGAGGAGGTGCACGAGCTGTAGACTGTGGGGGCAACCCTGATTGACATAGGGCCCACAGTCCTCGGCGTCAGGAGAACATGTTCCATCCCAAGGTGTGCCGTCAGCGAGATGTACCGTCCCTGCCCACAAGCATTTTTCCACGTTTCCTTGGTTAGGTGGACTTTTCTAGTAACAGCATTGTGGAGGGCATGGGTAATTTTGTGGGACACGCGCTTGTGTAATGCCAGGACGGCACATCGGGAAAAATAGTGGCGGTTGGGGACAGTACCTTGGGATGGCCGGCACCATAAGGTTGCGGAAAGCTTCTTTCTCCACAAGCCTAAAAGGCAACATTTCGAGCGCAAGCGGTCGAGAAATGTGCAAATTAAGTACTGTGGCCTGTGGGCCATTGACTGGGTATTTCCGCTTGCGTTCCAATGACTGGGGTATAGACATCTGAAGGCTGCGCTGGGACAAGGACGTTGACAGGCTTGATGATGGTGCTGGTTTACTGAGGGCAACAACAGGTGCAGGGCCCGAGGCATCTTCACAGGCATGCTGAACTGGGGATTGGCTTTTATGCAAAACAGTGGAAGAAGCAGTGTTGTCATCTGCAGACAGTGTTCCTGGAGCCTGGGGTTCGGCCCACAAAGTCGGGTGCTTTGCTGCCATGTGCCTGATCATACTGGGGGTGGTCAGGCTGGTAGTTTTGCTACCCCTGCTGACGCGGGCATGGCAGGTGGTGCAAATGGCCTGTTTGAGGATATCTAAAAACAACCAGACTCGGGAAAACCTAACACTTTTTCTGGCAACTTCCGTCATGTTGGTGTTACGGGGAACGGTTGCTTGCCTTCTGTCTGTTGCCACCACACTGCTTTTTCCTGCCTGTTGGGATGCCACGCCTCCCTCACACTGTGTGCTGCTGTCCTCGCTCTGCATGTCCTCCTGCTAGCTTGGGTCAGTTACTATATCATACACCATCTCGTCTTCCACTTCTGCACCCTGGTCCTCCTCCTGACTTTCTGGCAATTGTGTCTCATCATCGTCCACCTCTTGTGACACGTTCCCACCGTCGCCTTCATGTAACCATGGCTGCTCAAATATTTGGACATCGCTACATCTTGCCCCGCTTCAAGTGGACCAGGCGATAGGCCCAAATCTATAAATGGAAAAGTGAACAGCTTTTCATAGTGTCCAAGTGTGGGATCAGTTGTCTCCGGGCTCTCAGCATGGTAGGAGGAAGGATGATCAGGGTGAGGAATATGCAGTGAGGATCTCCTGAAGCCCAGGTCCTTTTCCTGTCCAGCATCGCGCAGACGTCCACTCCTCATGTAAGTGGGATTACATAGATTCTTATGATTCCCTGTATATAGATGTGTGATTTCACTCAGGTCTAATTACATGAGTGTCCTATGCACGATCTGCCAGGTACTGCACAAATCCGCTTGTGATCTCATTTTCCAGACATTTTGTCCTTCCTTGTCCCTGCTTATATGACTCTTTATTGTACTGTAGGTCATTTAACCACTTGGGTGAGGACTATAGCAGAACATTGCACATTGCTGCACACTATTGCACTTTATATGAAGGAGTGAGATACACCTCTTTAGTAAAAAGAACCTTCTTGCTGCTATTTACTTTAAATCTGGATAGAAGTGTGTTCACAAGTATGCATTAACGTACCCCAGTCACTGGGTCTCTGCTATTCCATTTTTTGAAAATTCCCCTTTTACTCTGTTCACTATTCCTGGTTTTACTAAGTCAAATAAAAATATTTATTTTAAACCATCATGTTTCTATGCATCACTTCTTCTATGGGGCACCTACCACCATAGATTATGTTTATATCCTAATTTTGAAGTGTTTTTTTGCCTGCTTTATTGAGGATTATGGAATAACTAAAATATGTGGCCTGTATTTTTTTTCTACATCAAAATAGTGTTAATAATTGGAGTAACACACAGCAAAAACAGTTGAATGGAGGCCTCAAATGCCATAATTTGTAGCCCACAGATAGATGAGGCATCTGACGGAGATAGCCCACTTTCAAATATCTGGATTGTATTTTTTTTTTTGGCCAGCAAAATTGTGTCAATAAGTAGGCTAAGACACAAAAAAAACAATTCTATGGAGACCTGAAATGGCACAATTTTGAGCGCAATGATATGCGATCCGTGTGGCAGACAAAACCCAGTGTAAAATTTCTGCCCTGTAGCTGAATATTTTTTTGGCAGCTAAATATTTTTTTGTCAGTAAAATGGTGTCAAGAAATTGTATAAGACACTCCAAAAAATGTTTACAGTAATACAAAAATGGCAGAATTTCATGCGCACTCAGATGTGATCACTGGGACAGGCAAAAAATAGAAAAATTAGCTGGATTTTCACGCTGTACTATGAAAAGGATCTGGCTGTATTCTGCAGTCTCAACAAGAAAATGGAGAAAAATAAGTGTGCTCTTGTTTGCTTTTGAATTAAATAATCAGGATTAAGATGCAAAAAAAATTATTCCTGGCCATTGATACCTGGGGCTATGTATAAACGATCAATATATGTAATAGGCAGCAGCAGCAGTCGACAGTAATGGAATGGACCCTCTTGATGTATGTAATGAAGTATGCCACATACAATGCCTGCCTGCTACTGATATCTATATAGCTACATACACTCCCTGCCTACCTAGCACTGCAATCTATAAACCCAATAATTAGTCCTTAGAAGGACTGTTGTTTTAGCTGGATTTGTGTATTCAATTATGGTATACCCACACTATCTTTGAAACACCAAAATCTGACCCTATCTCAGCAGCAACTCTCCCTACACTAGCTGATTCCGAAGCTGAATGTGACGAGCAGGGTGGCGCCAGGTCTGATATAGACCTGATGACACTGTGTAGCCAGCCAATCACTGTAATGCCACAATCAACATGGCTGTGGCATTGCAGTGCATGGCACACAATCCCTGAGTTTTGATTGGCACTCTAAAGAGTGCCACCAGACATGCATGTCGTGGACCCAAACTCCCACCGAAAAATCCCGGAAATGCTCGGCGCTCGTTGAGCACTGTGAGTATAGCAATGCTCGGGCGAGTACCGAACATTACCGAGTATGCTCACTCATCACAAGTTATAATACATTCCATGTTCTAGAAAGGAAAAGCATACAGATAATGTGTTGTCATTTAAAAAATCTTATTGTGTGTCGTAATGAAATTTCCAATGTTTTTATCTTTCAAGCTCCATGTACTGAGAAACCCACCATTCATTAAACCAAAGTTGCAGAAACACTCAGCTGAGAGCTGTATGTATCCTTTTGTTTCTGAGCTGGTGTGCTGAGGTCTCCTCACTATTATATGTCAAATGTTGTTTTAGAGTGATAGGTACTTTAACACTTTGAGTAGTTTTTATTGGGTGTGTTAGTGAACAGGATAGATGGCAAGTGTTTTATAAATACCAATGAATCCTATTAGAGATGCACAGATGGGGCAAATTTCTAACTCGCTTGTTTGCTCGGATTTTTCTAGGACATTCGATTCACGGAGAAGTTATTCTCAGCAAACTGAATGTACCTTATTATGCTCTGAGGTCTATCCAGACCCTATAACACAATAAATGTAAGGTGTGAAAAAAAAAAAAAAAAATCTTATACTCACCTTACTGCCAACTTCTCTGACCCGTCTACTCTGCATCACCATTTGTCCATTCCTCATGGCATCTTCTAAATCATTGCCGGTGGGATTTCAGTGCAAGCTGCAGAGATAAAAAGATGCGCTGAGGACTGGACAGGTGACAGTGAGGAATAGAGAGGCCAGAGAGGTGAGTGGTTAGGTGAGTATAAGTTTTTTATTTTTTAACCTTTTAATGGCCCTTTGCTGTGCAGTAAATGGCAGACAACCACCATTTTGCTGAATCTGTGTAGAAGCGAATTACAAAAAAAATCTACATGTTGATTTCTGTAATATTCAAGTAGAATTTAATTTTACTCAAACATATTTGCTCATCTATAAATCTTTTACACAAATATGATTCACATTTTCCTCTAAACACATCAGTTTTAAAGTCAACAGAAATATTTGACAAGAATGTTTTGACTTGAAGGTGCGTTTTTCCTGATAACAATGGAAGTTTCCAAGCAAACAAATCTTTTTCAGCTTCAGAACAATTTAAATAATTAATCAATTCTGTATGAGTCTTTATCTATGAGAAGTTGATAAACAATCACTATGTAGAACATCAGCTTGGCTTGGTTTTATGGAACATCATCTGAAACACATTTAAGAGCAGAACACAATAGACTTGAAATATTAATAAAATATGCACATAGTATTTGTTCTTGTCTGCTTTATAATAATGCCTTTTATTCTATTATTCTATGTGTTTCCCAAGGTAATGCACATTGCTCTCAGAAGACAAGAAAAGTAGAAAATCTGTATTCCTTTTAGAGATATATATGGTCATATATCTACTTTCGTTTCCAGAGTTCCCATGAAATGATTTATATTACTTTTCTAACACTTATGGTATGAATGATCATGACAATGAGAATATGCCGCCCTCTTTAAATGCAACATATTATCATAACAGTCCTGCTGAGTATTTATAGTGTCATGTTTAATAGCCAAGATGAAAGAATACAGCACATTGATAGTAATAAATCTCTGCACTGGCCTGGATTGGTAGTTTGTCATACTGGGCAGATTCCCAGAGGATCAAGTATTCAGTGGACCTCTTGACATGGCAAGGCAGAAACTACACAGAAAAAGTATGCATTATCTAAGCAGTTTTTGTGGCTACAAGGTGTAAAGGTTTAGGACTAGAGATGAGCGAATATTTCAATATTCAGTTCGGCTCACGATCGCCGAATTTGCAATATTCGCTGATTTAATTGTCGATTAAATCACCGAATATAGCCAAACATACACAGCACAAACGTCAGTGTTTCCCAAGCTATGTGACAGCGTGGGAAGCACCGATGTAGTGCTTCTGATTGGCGGTGAAATCATCCCCACCGGTCAGAGAGCCGCGGTTCCCATGCTGTCAGAAGACAGAGTGAGCGCTCTGCTGTGATCTGAGATATAAAGTTTACCTTCGGTCACTTGTGTGAGCTGATGGAACTACAGCTCCCATCAGCTGACATCTGCTGTCATTAATAAGAGTGAGAGCAGGAGCCGCGGATGGAAGTATTCATTAGCTGCTCCTGCGCTGTAAATAAATAATTTAAAAAAAAGCATCAGAGCGGACCCGAACCAGTGAATGGCAGGCCCGAAAATACAGTGTTTGACATGATGTCATATGCATGACAGCGTGGCAAACAACACTTCTGATCGGCGGTGAAACCATCCCCTCCGGTCACAGAGCCGCGGTTCCCACGCTGTCAAAAAACAGTGTGAGTGCTTAGCTGTGATTGAAGGTATAAAGTTTACCGGTCACTGGTGTCAGCTGATGGGACAACCGCTCCCATCATACGACACCTGCTGCCACTAATAACAGTGAGAGCAGGAACGGATGATGGGAATATTCATCAGCCACTCCTGCGCTGTAAATAAATAATTAAAAAAAAAACTGCTTGGGTTTCCCCATATTTTTGATAACCAGCCAGGCAAAAATCACAGCTGGGGGCTGCAACCATCAGCTGTCAGCGTTGGCAAGGTTGGTAATCACGAATAGAGGGGTCCCCGCGCTGTTTTTTTAAGTATTTAAATAGATAATTTTAGAAAATGGCATGGGGTCCCCCCCATTTTTGACAACAAACCTTGCTAAAGCTGACACCTGGGGACTGATGTTCTCATGCTGGTAATGGGCCATGAATATTGACCCCCCAGTCTAAAAATAGCAGCCCACAACTGCCCAGAAAGGGTACATCTATTAGATGCACCAATTCCGGCACTTTGCCTGGCTCTTCCCACTTGCCCTGTAGCGGTGGCAAGTGGGGTTCATATTTGTGGAGTCCCCCACATTTTTGACAACCAGCCTTGATAAAGCTGACACCTGGGGACTGGTGTTCTCATGCTGGCAAGGGGCCATTGTTTATTGACCTCCCAGTCTAAAAATAGCAGCCCACAAACTGCCCAGAAAGGGTACATCTATTAGATGCACCAATTCCGGCACTTTGCCTGGCTCTTCCCACTTGGCCTGTAGCGGTGGCAAGTGTGGTTCATATTTGTGGGGTCCCCCAATTTTGACAACCAGCCTTGCTAAAGCTGACACCTGATGACTGGTGTTCTCAGGCTGGTAAGGGGCCATGGGTATTGACCCCCCAGTTTAAAAATAGCAGCCCGTGACTGCCCAGAAAGGGCACATCTATTAGATGAACCAATTCTGGTGCTTTGCCTGGCTCTTCCAACTTGCCCTGTAGCGGTGGCAAGTGGGGTTCATATTTGTGGGGTTGATGTCATCTTTGTATTGTCAGGTGACATAAAGCCCCGAGGTAAGTAATGGAGAGGCATCAATAAGACGTCCCCATTACTAACCCCATAGTCACATTGTATAAAAACACACACAGAATAATGTCCTTTAATTGAAAAAATGACACAGACTCCTTTAATAATCATAATTAAACCATACTTACAACCTCGCCCATTTCACCAACGCCCTCGTTTTCCTTTAATAAAACTAAAATAAAAAGCAACAATATATAATTCCTGTCTGTTGTTCTGTCCCACACCGTAATCCATCTCTGGGGAGAAATAGTTTTCAACCTGGACGGTGCCAAGATGCAACCATCAACGCAGAGAACCACTATTGCGAGTGCAGCCTCAGTGACTAGCAGTGATGTCACTGAGGCTGCGTTCCCAGCCAGGCTGAACTTCGGTGACCTCGGTTAGATCCCGCTAACACCGTGAGAAAGTCGCATGGTGCAGAGGCGAGTTCACCGACAGGTATGGTACCGTATATACTCGTGTATAAGCCGAGATTTTCAGCACCTTTTTTCGTGCTGAAAATGCCCCCTCGGCTTATACACGAGTCATAGGGCAGAAACCAGCGGGGGAGGGGATGCCGCGGCAGGAGCCGGTGGCTGGGATCATACTCACCCCTCCCCGTGCCATCGCTGAGGGTCCCTGCAATCCTGCGTTCTCCCCGTCTTCCTGCAGCTCTTCAGCGCTGAGCGGTGACGTAATACCCGCTCATTAAGGTAATGTAATATGGACGCGACGCCACTACCATGGGCGTCGCCTCCATATTCATGGCCTTAATGAGCGGTATTACATCACCGCTCAGTGCTGGAGAGAGCTGCAGGAAGACGGGGAGAACGCAGGATTGCAGGCAAGTTCAGCGATGGCACGGGGAGGGGTGAGTATGATGGAGGAGAGGACAAGGAGCACGAGCAGGACGAGGAGGAGAACGGTGGATGGGGGAAGCATAGAGGAGGACGGGGGAAGCTGGAGCAGGACGGGGGAAGCATGGAGGAGGACAGGGGAGAACGGAGGACGGGGAAGCATGGAACAGGACGGGAGGGGAGATCGGTGGACGTGGGAAGCATAGAGGAGGACGGGGGAAGCATAGAGGAGGACGGGGGAGAACGGAGGATGGGGGAAGCATGGAGCAGGACGGGGGGGAGATCGGTGGACGGGGGAAGCATGGAGCAGGACAGGGGAGGATGGAGGTCACAGCGGAGGATGGAGCAGGAGGGGGGAGTACAGAGGAGAATGGGGGAGCACAGAGCTGGATGGGGGAGCAAGGAGCAGGACGGGGGCAGCACAGAGCAGGAGGGCAGTTTATACACCCGGCTTATACATGAGTCAATAATTTTTCCCAGTTTTTTGTGGCAAAATTAGGGGGGTCGGCTTATACACGGGTCGGCTTATACACGAGTATATACGGTATATTGTTATTTTATTATTTTTGGTTTATTACAGGAGAATGAGGGCTTCGGTGGAATTAGGCGAGGTTGTAAGTATGGTTTAATTAAGATTATTAAAGGAGTCTGTGTCTTCCTTTCAATTAAAGGACTTTTTTGGATGTCTTTATTTTCTTACAATGTGACTATGGGGTTAGTAATTGGGGCGTCTTATTGACGCCTCTCCATTACTAACCTCAGGGCTTGTTATCACCTGACAATACAAAGGTGACATCAGCTCCCCCAACTATCACCCCACTTGCCACCACGACAGGGCAAGTGGGAAGAGCAAGGCTAAGTGCCAGAATTGGAGCATCTTAGAGATACGCTTTTTCTGGGGCAGCTGAGAGCTGATGTTTTTAGCCTGGTTGGGGCCAGTGTCCATGGCCCCTTCTTTGACTAATAATATCAGCCCGCAGCTGTCTGCTTAGCCTTTGCTGGTTGTTAATTGTAGGGGGACCATACGTCATTTTTTAAGGGTCCCCCATTTTAATAGGCAGTAAAGGCTAAGTATACAGCTCTGAGCTGATATTAATAGCCTGGGAAGCTTCATGGGTATTACCCCCTTCCCAGACTATAAACATCAGCCCCAGTGGTCAGCTTTCTCTCTGCTGGTTATGAAAATTAAGTGGGAGCCAACACCATTTAAAAAAAAAAAAAAATCTTTTGTTAATTAAATATATGTACAGTAAGCTGCACACACTGTACTAATTGTATTTTTCACAGACATCTGTATATCTACCTATTCTATATGTATTTACTGTATGTAATCCATCTCTTCTATCCTGTCTGCTCCTGCTGTGATTTTACACTACCGCGGTTGCTGAATTGCTGGCTTTTCTTTTATCTATGTAATATACGTATATACATATACTATGTATGTATGTGTGTGTGTGTATGTCAATGACATCTATATAGAGGGCCACCATCAGGGCATTACTGTCCTGACTGGCATATGGGGCCCAATGAGTAGAGGGGGCCTGCATCGGGCCCCGTCTCATGTGCTCACCCTAGAGGCAGGATTCTGTCAGGCAGAAACTGAACCTGCGTCCGAAATGCAGGATCAGTTAAAATCTATTGCTGTGCGGGCCCGCATGGCAATAGTTAAAACCCGCCAGCCAATCGGAGGCTGGCAGCTGACGTCAGAGTGCACGTCACCGGCGTATGATGTCATTGTCATTCGCCGGCGACTAAGCGCTTGGAGGTAGCATCACTGCAGGAATGCGGCCAGATAAGGAGAACGTTTTTTTTATTGAAAGCTGCAAGCCGCAATATGTTTCAACGGCAGGATGGAGACACATGGAACATGTGTCTCCATCCTGTCAGGGGCAGAATGGAGACATGGGGCAGGAGGGGAGACACGGGGGCTAGATATGAGGCAATGGGGCAGGATGTAAACACATGGTGCAGAATGGAGACATGAGGCAGAATGGAGACACGGTGCAGAATGGAGGCATGGGGCAGAATGTAAACACATGGTGCGAATGGAGATATGGGCAGAATGGAGACATGGTGCAGGATGGGAGACATGGGGGCAGGATGGGAGGCACAGGGGAAGGATGTAAACACATGGCGCAGAAAGGAGACATGAGGCAGAATGGAGACACATGCAGAATGTAAACACATGGTGCGGAATGGAGACATGGGCAGAATGGAGACATGGTGCAGGATGGGAGACACGGGGCAGGATGGGAGGCACAGGGGAAGGATGTAAACACATGGTGCAAAATGGAGACATGGGGCAGAATAGAGACATGGGGCAGAATAGAAACACAGTGCAGAACAGGAGACACTGGGCAAGATGGGAGGCATGGGGCAGGATGTAAACACATGGTGCAGAATGGAGACATAGGGCAGAATAGAGACATGGGCCAGAATGGAGACACGGTGCAAGATGGGAGACATGGGGCAAGATGGGAGACAAGGGGGCAGGATGTAAACACATGGTGCAGAATGGAGACATGGGGCAGAATGGAGACATGGTGCAGGATGGGAGACATGGGGGCAGGATGGGAGGCACAGGGGCAGGATGTAAACACATGGTGCAGAATGGAGACATGGTGCAGAATGGAGGCATGGGGCACAATCAAGACACGGTGCAGGATGGGAGGCACTGGGGCAGGATGGAGACATGGGGCAGGATGGAGACACGAGGGCAGGATGGGAGACATGTGGGGCAAGATGTAAATACATGGCACAGAATGGAGACATGGGGCAGAATGGAGACATGGGGGGCAGGATGGAGACACGGAGCAGGATGGAGACACGGGGCAGGATGGGGATATTATTACAATAGGGGCTAATTAAGGCTTATTATTATTGCAGTGATGTATTTATTTTATTTTTTGAGGATACTGTTTTAAATGGGGGAGCTAGTCCTGTTACTTTGCAGAGCGACACTGTCACCTTTTTATCTTCATCTGGTGTAGTTTAGAAGTTGGCAAAAAATTAAGTAAGTTGTTCTGCAAGTTGTGCTCTAGATAACTGTGTTATTTCCTGCAGAGACTAGCCCTGGCTGGAAGAAGTGATGGTGGTCTTTGCTGAATGAAGATGAAAAGCGAAGATGTGTATAATGGCACTTATGGTGATATTAGCCTTGTGTTTTTTTTATTAATGATCAGTATTGTAGTATTCAGTCACTATGTGGTGGTAATATGTTGTCCGACCATGGTGTGGCGGTATTCGTTCCTTGTATGTGCTGTTATTTGGTCACTATGTGGTGGTAATATGTGGTCTGGTCATGGTGTGGTGTGGTATTTGTTCCTTGTATGTGGTATTATTGGTCATTTTAAAAACTGAAAAATAAATAAAAATATACCTAAATTGTTTTGGATATTTTAACAAATGTTTAATAGGTTAGAATAGAGTAGGGCCCAGCCAAAAGAGTCTACCTTGTAGTGGTGGTGACTAGAGTTGAGCGATACTTTCCGATACCAATAAGTATCGGATCGGAATTGGTATCGCCGATACCCAAAAAGTATCGGCGATACCCGATACCGATACCGGAAATCCAATGTAAGTCTATGGGAACAAAATATCGGAATTAAAAAAAACTCATTCTTGCCTTGTTGGTTAATTGTACATGAAGGAAAACACAAAGAGTAATGTAGAATGTATTGGGGGAGGTTGAGTAGACATTAAAGGCATAGCTGTTTAACCCAATCAAATGGAATAGCATTAATATTTTTTTTTTTTAAAGATGTTCGGATTGACGAAGAAATTGACAATGTTGTTAACCTTTTTTCTATTTTGGGAAATATGTATGTTTCACAACTTGCATGCTATTCACCTTTTTAACTTCTGCCACACTTTCTCCTTCATAATCTTCAGCAGCATCATCTTTTTCATCAAATTATTCTTCATCTTCACCTTATTTATCTTCTTCTTAAACTTCTTGCTATTGATCTTTTTGTTAACATGACTCATATTCTTCTTATTAAACTATTATTCTTCTTCATATTCTACTTCTTCATCTTCTTCCTATTCATCTTCTTCATAATATTCTTATTTGTGACAGAGATTCCTGTACTTGTAATCTGTAAAAGTATGAATTTTTCATCCTTCCGTTCTTGCTGTCACCAAAGATTTAAATTACAACAGTGTTTGTCCGCGTTCAGTTTAGCCTGCAGCAGCAGCAGCAGGCCTTTTCCAGGGGCACCACGAGGAGGAACGGACTCACCCCCATACACTGCTTAGTCTTCTTCTGCTTATAATTTAGAGCATATATTTAGCTCTTAATTTTGGTCTTATACTTCATGTTCTTCTGCTTTTTGATCTTCTGCTTATTGTTCTTCTGTCTCTTGTTCTGTATCTTGTAGTTTGTCTTAACCTTCTTTTGTCCTGTTGGTGATCTTCTTCTGGGTAATATTTTCTTTGTTCTTTGTGATGGTGTTCAGGCTGGTTGGCTTGATTCTCGTCGTCCTTGTGGTCGTCGTCTTCTTCGGGGTGGTCATCAGGGTCGTCGTCTTCATAGTTGGATATCCATAGTGATTACCCAAAAATTTAAAAAATCTTCAATTTGGAAATGTAGCTGAAGGTACAAGAAGGCTGACTAACTTCCGAGAACCAGCTGACGTTACTGGAACCCGGACGGGTATCAGATGGTACAAGAGACAATGGAAGTAACGAGGACCAGCTGACTGTGCTGGAACCCGGAGGGGCAGCAGAAGGAAAAGAGCCAATGGCACAACCGAGGACCAGCTGGCGTTACTGGTACACGGTTACTAAGCAGGAGGTACCTGTGCTCCAAAGCACTACCAAGGACTAGCAGACGTTGCTGGAACTCGGATACCGAGATGGAGGCACCTAGGCCAAAGGCACTGCGGATAACCAGCTGACGGTACTGGAACCCGGACGGGTAGCAGAAGGTACAAGAGCCAATGGCACAACCGAGGACCAGCTGACATTACTGGGACCCGGAGGGGCAGCAGAAGGAAAAGAGCCAATGGCACAACCGAGGACCAGCTGACGTTACTGGGACACAGTTACTAAGCAGGAGTACCTGTGCTCCAAAGCACTACCAAGGACCAGCAGACGTTGCTGGAACTCGGATACCGAGATGGAGGCACCTAGGCCAAAGGCACTGCGGAGAACCAGCTGACGGTACTGGAACCCGGACGGGTAGCAGAAGGTACCCATGGAAATTTAAGTTGACAGGCCGCGAGCCGGCCGCAGTTACCGAATCCCACAGTCCTACAGTGGGTGATTGTCCTATTGTCACAACGGAAACAGCCTTTATTTACATATCCCGCAGCACACATAGGAAGCACCTAAACTGCAGGCACCATATAGTCGGCTAACCCGACCGCAACACGACAGGACAACTTATTGGAGGCTAAGTGACGTTTACACTGACAGGAAACAGCTGGCGTGCTGTAACCAGTCTGGGCAGGAGTGAGTACCCGTGCCAATTACACTTCCGAGCAACAACTGGCAGTGTTGGAGCCCAGGAATGAGATGAGAACAGAGTGGAGGCAGCAGGACTTTTTGCCGTTCACACAGCAGGGGAACAGCTGACATTACTGAACCCCAGTAACACAGGAGCAAGTGTTGACTGTGCTAACAGCACTTCCAGGCAACAACTGGCAGTGTTGGAGCCCAGGGATGAGAGGAGAACATGGTGGAGGCAGCAGGACTTTTTGCCGTACACACAGTAGGGGAACAGCTGACATTACTGAACCCCAGTAACACAGGAGCAAGTGTTGACTGTGCTAACAGCACTTCCGAGCAACAACTGGCGGTGTTGAAGCCCAGGGATGAGAGGAGAACAGAGTGGAGGCAGCAGGACTTTTTGCCGTTCACACAGCAGGGGAACAGCTGACATTACTGAACCCCAGTAACACAGGAGCAAGTGTTGACTGTGCTAACAGCACTTCCGAGCAACAACTGGCGGTGTTGGAGCCCAGGGATGAGATGAGAACTGAGTGGAGGCAGCAGGACTTTTTGCCGTTCACACAGCAGGGGAACAGCTGACATTACTGAACCCCAGTAACACAGGAGCAAGTGTTGACTGTGCTAACAGCACTTCCGAGCAACAACTGGCGGTGTTGGAGCCCAGGGATGAGAGGAGAACAGAGTGGAGGAAGCAGGACTTTTTGCCATTCACACAGCAGGGGAACAGCTGACATTACTGAACCCCAGTAACACAGGAGCAAGTGTTGACTGTGCTAACAGCACTTTCGAGCAACAACTGGCGGTGTTGGAGCCCAGGGATGAGAGGAGAACAGAGTGGAGGTAGCAGGACTTTTTGCCGTTCACACAGCAGGGGAACAGCTGACATTACTGAACCCCAGTAACACAGGAGCAAGTGTTGACTGTGCTAACAGCACTTCCGAGCAACAACTGGTGGTGTTGGAGCCCAGGGATGAGAGGAGAACAGAGTGGAGGCAGCAGGACTTTTTGCCGTTCACACAGCAGGGGAACAGCTGACATTACTGAACCCCAGTAACACAGGAGCAAGTGTTGACTGTGCTAACAGCACTTCCGAGCAACAACTGGCGGTGTTGGAGCCCAGGGATGAGAGGAGAACAGAGTGGAGGCAGCAGGACTTTTTGCCGTTCACACAGCAGGGGAACAGCTGACATTACTGAACCCCAGTAACATGAACCCCAGTAACACAGGAGCAAGTGTTGACTGTGCTAACAGCACTTCCGAGCAACAACTGGTGGTGTTGGAGCCCAGGGATGAGAGGAGAACAGAGTGGAGGCAGCAGGACTTTTTGCCGTTCACACAGCAGGGGAACAGCTGACATTACTGAACCCCAGTAACACAGGAGCAAGTGTTGACTGTGCTAACAGCACTTCCGAGCAACAACTGGTGGTGTTGGAGCCCAGGGATGAGAGGAGAACAGAGTGGAGGCAGCAGGACTTTTTGCCGTTCACACAGCAGGGAACAGCTGACATTACTGAACCCCAGTAACACAGGAGCAAGTGTTGACTGTGCTAACAGCACTTCCGAGCAACAACTGGCGGTGTTGGAGCCCAGGGATGGGAGGAGAACAGAGTGGAGGCAGCAGGAGTTTTTGCCGTTCACACAGCAGGGGAACAGCTGACATTACTGAACCCCAGTAACACAGGAGCAAGTGTTGACTGTGATAACAGCACTTCCGAGCAACAACTGGCGGTGTTGGAGCCCAGAGATGAGAGGAGAACAGTGTGGAGGCAGCAGGACTTTTTGCCGTTCACACAGCAGGGAACAGCTGACATTACTGAACCCCAGTAACACAGGAGCTAGTGTTGACTGTGCTAACAGCACTTCCGAGCAACAACTGGCGGTGTTGGAGCCCAGGGATGGGAGGAGAACAGAGTGGAGGCAGCAGGACTTTTTGCCGTTCACACAGCAGGGGAACAGCTGACATTACTGAACCCCAGTAACACAGGAGCAAGTGTTGACTGTGATAACAGCACTTCCGAGCAAGAACTGGCGGTGTTGGAGCCCAGGGATGAGAGGAGAACAGAGTGGAGGCAGCAGGACTTTTTGCCGTTCACACAGCAGGGGAACAGCTGACATTACTGAACCCCAGTAACACAGGAGCAAGTGTTGACTGTGCTAACAGCACTTCCGAGCAACAACTGGCGGTGTTGGAGCCCAGGGATGAGATGAGAACAGAGTGGAGGCAGCAGGACTTTTTGCCGTTCACACAGTAGGGGAACAGCTGACATTACTGAACCCCAGTAACACAGGAGCAAGTGTTGAATGTGCTAACAGCACTTCCGAGCAACAACTGGCGGTGTTGGAGCCCAGGGATGAGAGGAGAACAGAGTGGAGGCAGCAGGACTTTTTGCCGTTCACACAGCAGGGGAACAGCTGACATTACTGAACCCCAGTAACACAGGAGCAAGTGTTGACTGTGCTAACAGCACTTCCAGCAACAACTGGCGGTGTTGGAGCCCAGGAATGAGAGGAGAACAGAGTGGAGGCAGCAGGACTTTTTGCCGTTCACACAGCAGGGGAACAGCTGACATTACTGAACCCCAGTAACACAGGAGCAAGTGTTGACTGTTCTAACAGCACTTCCAGGCAACAACTGGTGGTGTTGGAGCCCAGGGATGAGAGGAGAACATGGTGGAGGCAACAGGACTTTTTGCCGTACACACAGTAGGCGAACAGCTGACATTACTGAACCCCAGTAACACAGGAGCAAGTGTTGACTGTGCTAACAGCACTTCCGAGCAAACAACTGGCGGTGTTGGAGCCCAGGGTCAAGGAGGATGTTTAAATACTAGATCACGTATTTTCCTTGTTACGTGTCAATTAAAAATGTCTATACTCCAAACAAGAGAAATATAACCTTTAGTACCATAAGATGATGATTTTACTTTAAAAAATAAATATAAATTAAGAATTGACAAACATAAACGCATACATTAACATGTTGAAAAGCAATGCAAACCACAAAAAAAATGGGTTAAGTAATCTGCTATACGGTTTTAAATAAAAGCATACAAGTACATATCAGAATCCATTAATGATGGATAAGTAACAGTATGTACACCATTTTATTGTATAGACAATGAATGTCTGACTTCAAAACATAATCAGCATTACAAGTTATCTGTGACATTCATAAAACTTTACATTTGCAGAATAATATCACTAAACAGTTTATAAAAATATATAAAATTTCCATCAGGTAATACTGATAATATGTGCCAATCATTTATATTAACAAACATAACCTTTAAAAAGGTGCATAGTGCATAGTGAAAATAGCTATTTATGCCTGACTGTGGACTTGCAAGCATGACAACGGATAGATAAGGTATATATAGATGAGACTGCATAGCTACAGATGGTCAATGGCGATGTAATACTGTACCTCAATAAACTGTGCGTCACTACTACATCCTTTTTTTTATATAGCTTTATAAACAGGGTACGTGCATGTATGCTTGCGCCTTTGTTTGGACGCACAGACTGTCTTCCTGCTGTGACGCGTTGGGTATTGGAGCGTCTGTGCGTCTTATGACGCAGACTAACATTCACGTTGCGCATCGTTCATCATCGCAAGCGTACCGACAACACAAAGGCGTTGTCATGAATGCTTTACTCAGTAAACAAGCACCTATGATGAAACATACACGCATGTGCCCTATTACATAAGAAGCTACAACAAAAACGCGTGTGAGGTGTGACACAGCTGTTTTGTTAAGGTACAGTAATATATTGACATTGTACAGGTGTCGCTATTCAGTATGATAACTAGATATCATTCACCTTTTCTATCAGTTGTTGTTGTTTCTGCACCACTTGCAGGTATATATTTTGCTATTGTGACTATGCACTATTGACTTTAACAAGGTAATGCATGATTTTTGTTACCGATTATCATGTTTACATGATGGACCTTTATGATATGGGCTGTTAACTTTCTAATTCAATATGTATTTTTGAAAAAGACACAAATATAAGTAATGTTGAAGAGGACTATTCCTACATGCATTGTTTGCACAATATTACAGGTGTACATCACGTCCCTTAATCAACATTGGATTATTATATTTACAAGTATGCTTTTATTTAAAAGCCAAGAACACTGAAGTCTAACCTTCTCACTGCAGCTGTTGTCAAAGTTCAACCCACATTATGCACTTCCAACATTGCAGCATTTGAGTCATGATGTGAGTTGGATTTGTCTAAGCTATGGAGTGACAAGGTTGACCATCAGTATCCTATAGCATAAGTAGGCTTCTGTGTTAGCATTTGTGTTCGACATGTGCATATCTGCAATAAGATGTCACAATTATTTTGTTACAGATTTGTGACAAAGACTAATCATTTTATGGTTTTTAAGCTGACGTTTCACTTGTTTACAGCTTATAAATCAGGGTGTTGCCTCATATCTATGTGTAGCACTAGCCACTTTGACATGTCATGTTTTTTTCACCATGTGTAGGTAGCTAGCAGTAATTTTTGCCGGACACACAGCTGGGGAACAGCAGGCGTTACTGAACCCCACAAACACATCAGCGATTGTTTTCATCTGTGCATCCAACACTTATGAGCAGCAACTGGCGGTGTTGAAGCCCAGGGTCAAGGAGGTTGTAGGCAGAGGCCTAGCATGAGATGTTTGAATTTTAATTTGTAGTTAGCAGCAGTAATTTTTGCCAGACACACAGCAGGGGAACAGCAGGCTTTACTGAACCCCACAAACACATCAGCGATTGTTTTCATCTGTGCATCCAACACTTATGAGCAGCAACTGGCGGTGTTGAAGCCCAGGGTCAAGGAGGTTGTAGGCAGAGGCCTAGCATGAGATGTTTGAATTTTAATTTGTAGTTAGCAGCAGTAATTTTTGCCAGACACACAGCAGGGGAACAGCAGGCGTTACTGAACCCCACAAACACATCAGCGATTGTTTTCATCTGTGCATCCAACACTTATGAGCAGCAACTGGCGGTGTTGAAGCCCAGGGTCAAGGAGAGTGTAGGCAGAGGCCTAGTATGAGATGTTTGAATTTTAATTTGTAGTTAGCAGCAGTAATTTTTGCCAGACACACAGCAGGGGAACAGCAGGCGTTACTGAACCCCACAAACACATCAGCGATTGTTTTCATCTGTGCATCCAACACTTATGAGCAGCAACTGGCGGTGTTGAAGCCCAGGGTCAAGGAGGGTGTAGGCAGAGGCCTAGTATGAGATGTTTGAATATTAATTTGTAGTTAGCAGCAGTAATTTTTGCCAGACACACAGCAGGGGAACAGCAGGCATTACTGAACCCCACAAACACATCAGCGATTGTTTTCATCTGTGCATCCAACACTTATGAGCAGCAACTGGCGGTGTTGAAGCCCAGGGTCAAGGAGGGTTTTGAAATAAAATATTCAGTTATGGCCATTGCAAATGTATGTACTTCAAACAAGAATAAATGAAGTTTTACTAGGACAATAAAATGATGAATTTAAATTCCAAGAATAGAAAAATATTTAGACTTGAGAGTCCTCAGTGGTTGATACCTTTTAATGGCTAACTGAAAAGATGGTAACAAATTGCAAGCTTTCGCGACTACTCAGGTCTGTTCATCAGGCAAAGACTAAAACAAAAACTGAAGAATCACATATTTATATACACAACAGGACACAGGAATAGTGCAATAGGTAAGACAAGTGACGTGAAGCAGAACTGTCATTATGGCATAGGGATGAACATAAATATTGGAACAGTTCATAGATAAGGAGAGAAAGTTTTATTGCCCTCTGATTGGGGTCTGGTGTTGTGTTTTTATGCCCCTAGAAGGTCAGAGACGCAGATTCCTTAATTGATATAGAATGACATGAATCCGTGTGATATATTCATTCCAGCACAAAGAGTGTCAAAGGTTATCATGAGCTTATATTCCCAAACCTTTCTATCTTTCTCAGATTTGAAGTTATATTTTAATACCAGTAATTGCATATCCATCATGCTGACCGGGCATACAAAATTTTTTTGCCAAAGGTAAATCCATAATTTTTTCTCTTATTGTGGCGATGAGAATTCATCCTTGTTCTCAGTTTTTGCCCGGTGTCCCCCACATACAGACCCCCAGTTGGACATTTAGTACATATAATTATGTACACCACATTAGATGTGATGCAGCTGAAAGTACCTGTGATCTTGTAGTCCTGATGGGAGTTGGGGATCTTTATCTTGTCCGTGGTCATTACAGATGCACAGGTTTTACATTTCTTCTTGTTGCAAGGAAAGGTTACTGCAGCTGTTGAGGAGGACAGGGAGCTTCTGACAATGATGCTTCTTAGATTTGGGGGCTGCCTAAAACACAGTAGTAGGGGGTCGCCTCAAAAAGACTTTTTTCAACCAGGGATACCATCCAAGAGCAATTGAAAACCAAATTTCAAGAGCCACCAGAATATCAAGGAATCACCTGCTACATTACAGATCTAAAGAAGAAAATAACCGGGTGCCTGTAGTGGTCACCTACAATCCAAATCTGGAGGTGCTAAGGGGAGCTACACGGAAACTACAACCTTTACTACAAAAAGATGCCCGATTACAATCCATATTTCCAGACCCCCCACTACTGTGTTATCTCCTTATCTATGAACTGTTCCAATATTTATGTTCATCCCTATGCCATAATGACAGTTCTGCTTCTCGTCACTTGTCTTACCTATTGCACTATTCCTATGTCCTGTTGTGTATATAAATATGTGATTCTTCAGTTTTTGTTTTAGTCTTTGCCTAATGAAGAGACCTGAGTAGTCTCGAAAGCTTGCTTTTTTTACCATCTTTTCAGTTAGCCATTAAAAGGTATCAACCACTGAGGACTCTGAAGTCTAAATAATTTTCTATCTACTGTCTAACACGGTGCCAAGATACACATCTTTCCTAATTCCAAGAATAAAAATAAACACCATGCAAATATAAACGCATATAAGCACATGGCAACAAGAAATGGAACAACACACCACCCAAAAATTAGTTTACAAAATATAGTGTTTTACATTTAAGAATAAAAGTACATTTTAGTATTTAGTAATAATGCGTATGGAACGCTATGTTAAACCATAACATAGTGAAGACAATGGATTTTGTAATAGTCACTCATCATCATCATTGCAATTTATATGTGACAGTCACACACATTTCAATTATTTCAGTTAAGAAAATTGTTACTTTGGACAGCATGTATGACATGTCCAGCATGGACTCATCAATGTGATGACGCAATAATGTAGGATAAAAAATAAACATTTAAAAAAACATAATGCATTGTCACAATTTAAGTGTGTGCCTGCAAGTGTAGGTGAAACAAAGGCTACGGATAGCAAAGGTATATTCTATGTCTGTATCAGACAGTGGACAGCCTCTGATGGGTAATGGCAATGTTATACTGTACGTCAATAAAGTCTGCGGCTGCAATCATGCATTTTTTGCTTGTACAGTGTTGAAGAGGGTAACAGCATGTCTGGTTGCGCAAGACTTTATCCGTCAACACTACCTTCCTTCTGTGACGCGTAGGGTAGGGTAGCGTGTGTCTATTATATGACTCTCTATAAAATGTGACCTTACTCAGCGTTATTCTGCCCTAGGGACGCAAAAAATACGACAGCAGTAATCATTTACTGTATAATACTCCACCTATGAGCAAGAAAAAAAGCCCGTTCCCTCTTTAACAATCTACAAGACTAACAAGCATGATGGTTGACGCCGCCTTTATTGAGGTACAGTATTACATCGACATTGTCCATGAGTAACTATGCACTGTGATACCTATATACCATTATTAATTTATATCTGTTGTGGTTGTTTCAACAGCACTTGCAGGTATAACTACCTATTGTCAGTATGCATGATGCACTTTCTAGATGTAATAATTTATTATTGGACATTATTACCATGTTTACATGCTGGCCATTTCATATATGGTGTTTGAAGTTACAGTTGGCATCACTCTGTGTATTTTATTATGTCTGTCATAAATATAACTCGTGAGGATGATGATGATGATGTTTATGATTCGTACATCCATTGACTGCATTATCTTACAGGTACAGATAAAGTTCCTTAAAAAGCATTAATTGATAAGTATGAAATGTACTTTTATGCATTAATTACCAAAAGTGAACACTATGTATTAGTTTTTGTTCATGTGCAGATATGCGCTGTGATGACAAATTATTCTTTGTCAATATTTCTTCTAAAAATTTATCATTCTAGGCCTGGAAAACTTCAAACTTTCCTGTTTTAAGCATAACAATCAGGGCGACGGCTCTTCCCTATTTGGAGCATGTTGCACATGGGTTTTTCTGTGCATGTGCAGGGAACAGGAGACTTCTTGCCGGACACACAGCAGGGGAACAGCTGGCGTTACTGAACCCCACTAACACTATAGCTTGTGTATTGTTCTGTGGACACGACACGTCTGAGCAGCAACTGGCAGTGTTGTAGCCCAGGGAGTAGAGTTCAGGTGGTAGAAAGATGAACATAACAGGAGACATGGATAACGTTGCCAACCAGTTATTTAATCGGAAAACGGACAGGCAAATTCAGGCGAGATCTATGCCTTGTTCATTTTCAGAAAAGTAAGCCGGTCTACATTATCGGAGGATAGTCGCATGCGACGG
The DNA here is from genome assembly GCA_033576555.1 of Oophaga sylvatica. Classification (NCBI taxonomy): domain Eukaryota; kingdom Metazoa; phylum Chordata; class Amphibia; order Anura; family Dendrobatidae; genus Oophaga; species Oophaga sylvatica. The sequence goes on from JARQOD010000001.1 coordinate 216,403,937, forward strand.
TCTGTTAGTACACCACCTGCAGCACTAAAGACGCGCTCCGATAATACACTGGCAGCAGGGCAAGCCAGAACCTCCAATGCATACTGGCCAAGCTCTGGCCATGTATCCAGCTTAGAGACCCAAAACTTGAATGGGGAAGAGCCATCTGGGAGTACACTGAGAGGGAAAGACATGTAGTCTGTCACCATCTTACGGAAACGTTGCTTCCTGCTGACTGGAGCCGTCTTGGATGGTGTAGACATTTGTGGCGCTGCCACAAAACTTCGCCACATTTGGAACATACTGGTCTTGCCCTGTGCAGAGGCGCTGCTTGTGCTCCCTCTTGTTGCAGAGCTGTCTCCACTGTCTCGACGCACAGAGCTGCTTTGTAAAGCAGTAGCAGCAGCAGTGCTCTCGGCTGGAATGGAGAACATTATGGATTGCACCAGTGTGTCTTGGTACTCCTGCATTTTACGCTCCCGGTTCAACGGTGTGATGAGGCTTTGTAAGTTGTCCCGGTAGCGAGGGTCTAGGAGGGTGTACACCCAATAATCAGACGTGGTGAGAATGTGGGCGATGCGGCGGTCGTTTCTCAGGCACTGCAGCATGAAATCAACCATGTGCTGCAGACTCCCAACTGGCCAAGAACCGATGTCCCCTGCAAGAGGCGTCATCTCTGCCTGCTCTGCATCACCCCACCCTCGCTCTACATACTGACTAGAGCGTTGTGTACCTCCCTCTGGAGCGATGTCTTCCTCCTCCATTGACTCCTCGTCATCCTCCTCACAAAGTGAGCCCTGCCCAGCCCTTTGTAAGGAACCACGTTGCGCTGACTGTCCAGAAGGTGATGGAATTTGTGACTCGTCATCCTCCACCTCTTCCAAAACCTTATCCCTTAGTGCTTGCAGTGTTTTTTGAAGCAGGCAGATAAGGGGGACAGTCAGCCTAGTGCATCATCTGCACTCGCCATCCGCGTTGAGTCATCAAACGCATGAAAAACGTGGCAGATGTCTGTTATGATTTGGTAGCTGAGGAGAGCAGGCAAAAAGGAAATACACCAGAGCAGTTGGAAACTATGAGATTGCAGTACCCTGACTAACCACCACAACTAGAGGCAGCCGTGGAGCGTTCCTACGTTGGTCCTAGACGCCTCGTCACAGCCTGAGAAACTAACTATTATTATTATTATTATTATTGTTTATTTCTATAGCACCATTGATTCCATGGTGCTGTACATGAGACTACACCTAAAGATAGAAAGAGGAAAGCTATCTGCCCCGGAGCAGATCCCCAAAGAACATAGAAAGCCCCCAAACATATAATGGCGGTTAGACAAGAAGAAATACTGACACAGACAGAAAATAGTATGAGCAAACGTTGGTGCCCAAACTTACTAAATAGAAAAGGATAGGAAGGGCACTTATTGCAATCCCAAAAAACCCTGAAAAGCACCAACTCTACTAATTTCAAAAACACCTGAGATCACACGACCTCTACCACCTAAATTAGTTCTCTGGTGTAACCAAAAACAAAACAGCAGCCACTGAAAAAACTGGAAAAAGCAAATGTACAAACATCAGTGGCTGAACTGAACTGAGAGGGCAAAAGCCCCCAGAGGGGACCCTGAAGGACCCCACAGAAGTGCAGGACAAAATGCAAAAATCAAGCACAAAAACAAAAAGAAGAAAATGTCTTATCTGTTAGCAGGAGATTCAGACACGACACAGCAGGCTACCAAGGAAACAGGAATCAAGGATTGAGACCAGAACAATTGATCACCGGCAACCCTGATGGGAAGGCGACTCCCTTATATAAGACCAGTCAGTAACACCTGATTCCCAATCCTCACAATCTTCACTGGACAGTCCAGTACCGTTTGTAACCACCAGAGGGAGCTTCTGCTCAGAACTCATTTCCAGCCTATTCACAACAGATGTCCTTCATAGAGGCCCACTCAGTAGTGGTGAAGTGTGAACGGCGCAAATTGCGAGATGATTGCGCCTGATGCATCTGATACTCCATTACTGCTGGCTGCTGCTCACACATCCGCTCCAACATATGTAACGTGGAATTCCACCTGGTGAGTACGTCACATATGATGCGATGTTCAGGAAGGCGAAATCTGCGTTGCAGAGCTGCAATGCGCGATCTGGCCATGCTGGAACGTCGCAAGTGAGCGCACTCTAGGCGGACCTTGTGCAGCAGTGCATCAAGATCCGGATAGTCCCTCAAAAAACTCTGCACGACCAAGTTGAGCACATGTGCCAGACATGGTATGTGAGTGAGGTTGCCAAGGCCCAGAGCTGCCACCAGATTTCGGCCATTGTCACACACTACCAAGCCTGGCTGGAGATTCGCTGTCAAAAACCACACGTCGCTCTCCTGCTTGATGGCATTCCAGAGCTCCTGCGCTGTGTGGCTTCGATTCCCCATAGAAATTAATTTCAGGACGGCCTGTTGACGTTTGGCCACGGCTGTGCTCATATCAGTCGCAACAGGTAAGCGTTCACGGGTCCATGTGGAGGTAGACCGTGACGCTCCTGCAGCGATGATTCTGAGGAACTGGAGTAGGAGGAGGAGTCAATGTCTACAGACTGGATTCCTGCAATCCTTGGAGTTGGCAGAACACGTACAGCGCCACTCGCAAGATCTGTACCCGGCTCCACAACATTGACCCAATGGGCAGTGAGGGAAAGGTATCGTCCCTGGCCATGGGTACTGGTCCACGCATCGGTGGTCAGGTGGACCTTGCTACTGACGGCATTTAGTAGCGCATGTTTAATTTTTCCCTCAACATGCTTTTGCAGACCAGGGACGGCTTGCCTGCTGAAATAAAATCGGCTGGGCACATTGTATTGTGGGACTGCCAATGCCATTAAGTTACGGAAACTGTCAGTCTCCACCAGCCTGAATGACAGCATTTCAAGGGACAGGAGTTTTGCAATGCCAGCATTCAGAGCCTGTGCTCGTGGATGGTTTGCCGAGTATGGCCGTCTTTTATCCCATGCCTGTGCTACCGATGGCTGTTTTGTGGCCTGGGAGTGTGAGGATGACAGGGAACTTGCAGCTGTGGGTGGAATAACACTGGGTCTCTGGACAACAGTGACAGAGGTTCTTCCATGGCGATCCTGTGAGGAAGCCGAACCAGCTGTGTGTGAGCTGGAGGAAGAGGCTCCAACACGAGCTGAAGATGTAGGTGCTGCTGTAGGTTGACCTACATCTCCAGTGTGTCTTTGTAACTCAACCACGTGCTTTGTCCGCACATGTTTCCACATATTTGTGGTATTGAGGTTACTGACACTTTTACCTCTTTTTACTTTTTGATTACACAGCTTGCATTTGACATAGCAAATATCATCTGCAAGTGTGTCAAAAAAGGACCACGCAGTGCAAGTCATGGGAGCGCCCGTTTTGGCTTTTGTAAGAGAACTGCTCCGAACGGGTGCCAAAGTGGAGGCTACAGGCAACCGAGTCTGCAGCCTACCTCTCCCTCCTGTTTGGACCGTTGGGGCAATCTCTTCCTCAGAGCTGCTCCCACCACCTTCCTGTTCCTCACGCCATGTTGGGTCTTGGACCTCATCATCTCCACTACCCTCTTCCAACACCTGCTGCTGTTGGGTGGTCTGGCCAGCACCATGCTCAACAGAAAATGGCACCTGAGTCTCATCATCATCAGATGCGTTCTGCGGTGTGCTGACCATCGGCACTGGCTCACCCGCCTCTTCACATTCAGAGAGACACAGCTGTTGCGCATCACTGCATACTCCCTCTTCTTCACATTCCAGAATGCTGCTTGGCTGGGCCCCTGTTTGCAAGCCAACAGATTCTGAGAACAGAAGCAGAGACTCAGCTGGCTCCTGTACAGAGCTCTCTGACTGCCTGGGCAATTTGGCAGGCGGTGAAGAGACAGATGGTTGTTCAACAGTGCTGTGGTCCTGAGAGGAGGTGGAAGCAATTGAAGTCGATGCATTGGCTGCCATCCAACCAACAACGGCTTCAATTTGTTCTTCCCGCAGCAGGGGGGTACGCCGAGCTCCTACAAAAGTACGCATAAAGGAACGCTCACGGGGAAAACTGGTGGATGCTGTGTCACTGGGGGCGGCAGCAGCCACAGAATCCCCATGTCCTCTCCCTGCTGAAACTCCACGGCCACGACCACGTGCCTTACTCCCTGCCTTCTTCATCTTGGTCGATTGATAAAGAAAGTCAGAAAAGTTATAAGGCCTAAGTGTGGTTATCCCTCAGAGACTGCAGTGAACACTGCAGACAACTGTTCACTAGCTGTGAAAGGCCCCTTTGTGTACTTCTATTGTGTTTGCAACCAATGTATTGTATACGGATGGAAGCGCGTCACACTAATAGATTTGAGTTTTTGAAATACAATGGAGCAGCACCAATTAGAGAAAAATGTCAAGGATGAGGCAGTGACACACGCTCAGCAGACTACAACCAGCAGTGGTTGAAGAACTAACTGTAGCATGATCTGCACTCAAAAAATGAAAACCTCACAGACTACAGTGAACACTGCACACAACTGTTCACTAGCTGTGAAAGGCCCCTTTGTGTACTTCTATAGTGTTTGCAACCAATGTATTGTATACGGATGGAAGCGCGTCACACTAATAGATTTGAGTTTTTTGAAATAGAATGGAGCAGCACCAATTAGAGAAAAATGTCAAGGATGAGGCAGTGACACACGCTTAGCAGACTACAACCAGCAGTGGTTGAAGAACTAACTGTAGCGTGATCTGCACTCAAAAAATGAAAACCTCATAGACTACAGTGAACACTGCACACAACTGTTCACTAGCTGTGAAAGGCTCCTTTGTGTACTTCTATAGTGTTTGCAACCAATGTATTGTATTGTATACGGATGGAAGCGCGTCACACTAATAGATCACTGTTAAATTCAATTGAATGGAGCAGCACCAATTCCACAAAATAAAAAACAAAAAGAGTCAGTGAGTGACACGTGCAGATGACTACAAACAGCGTTGGATGCAGAGCAAACTGCAGCGTCACCTGCACTCACACACACACCTTGCACAGAGCTGTGAAAACAACACTGCAAGGATGACTTAGAAAGCGGTTTCTCAAATAGCCTGCCTACAGAACAATTCACAAAAACGCTATCTCTAACTGTCCCTCAGAGTCAGCAGAGCAGCGTCCTGTCCCTAACTGAATTCACAGCACAGTGACGCTAAAATGGCGGCGGCGGCTTTTATAGTGCATTCTGACATCATTTCAGCATCCAATCACAGCCATGCCATTAGTTAACATGACCGCAGCATTACAGGATGTGCCCACACTTCGTAGGATTCCTCATTGGCTGTCTAAAATCACATTGCCTCTCAAAGAATTATGGGAACTTCCAATTCCGGTATACGATATATGAAAAATATCGGAACTAAGTATCGGAATTCCGATACAGCGAATATCGGCCGATACCCGATACTTGCGGTATCGGAATGCTCAACTCTAGTGGTGACCTAAAAAAATTATTTGGCCAAAACAAAAGCTGCTGGCTATATGTGTGATCTGGTGATGGGAACTGTTAATGTGTGATTGGTGAGAAGTAGAGTTTTTTCCAAAAGAAAGCGGTGGAACTGTGGACAGTTTAAGGGGACACACCTTCTCATTCAAAGATTTTTCTGTATTTTCATGACTATGAAAATTGTAGAATCATACTGAAGGCATCAAAACTATGAATTAACACATGTGGAATTATACATTACGCTTTACAAAAAAGTGTGAAACAACTGAAAATATGTCTTATATTCTAGGTTCTTCAAAGTAGCCACCTTTTGCTTTGATTACTGCTTTGCACGCAGAAAAGGTGAACGGATGGACTCTACATGCCTGGTTCCCACCGTGAAGCATGGAGGAGGTGGTGTGATGATGTGGGGGTGCTTTGCTAGTGACACTGTTGGGGATTTATTCAAAATTGAAGTGGTGAGCAGTCCAGCTCACCCCAAACCATCTCGATTGGGTTCAGGTCTGGTGACTGTGGAGGCCAGGTCATCTGGCGTAGTACCCCAACACTCTCCTTCTTGGTCAAATAGCCCTTACACAGCTTGGAGGTGTGTTTGGGGTCATTGTCCTGTTGAAAAATAAATGATGGTCCAACTAAACGCAAACCGGATGGAATAGCATGCTGCTGCAAGATGCTGTGGTAGCCATGCTGGTTCAGTATACCTTCAATTTGAATAAATCCCCAACAGTGTCACCAGCAAAGCACCCCCACATCATCACACAACCTCCTCCATGCTTCATGGTGGGAACCAGGCATGTAGAGTCCATCCGTTCACCTTTTCTGCGTGCAAAGCAGTAATCAAAGCAAAAGGTGGCTACTTTGAAGAACCTAGAATATAAGACATATTTTCAGTTGTTTCACACTTTTTTGTAAAGTGTACTGTATAATTCCACATGTGTTAATTCATAGTTTTGATGCCTTCAGTGTGATTCTACAATTTTCATAGTCATGAAAATACAGAAAAATCTTTGAATGAGAAGGTGTGTCCAAACTTTTGGTCTGTACTGTATATATATATATATATATATATATATATATTCTATGCGTATATATCTATTCTATATATTCTATACTAACCTGTCACACTGTGATTTTACTGAACGTGGCACATGAATTACCAGCTTTTATTCTATCTTTTACCGAATGTTACCGACTTTTTCCGACTTTAAGAAAAATGCTCGTGTTACTGATCACGAATCCGAATGTACCATATTCAGGTCGAATTTATGTTTGGGGATCATTTTTTTGAACATATTCGCTCATCTCTAATTAGGACCTGAAGTAATGTCATGGTCATATGACCTTGAGGGTATAGATCCTTTGACTTGTTGGAGTCTGGAGAATGCAGATAACTAGATGATGGTGTTTGATTGAAGCAGATGGTGGTATTTATTCTTTTCTATGGCCTATTTAGGAAAGGGTTGAAAATTATTGATCAATTTAACATATATAATCAACAGTTAGAGCTGGATTAAGATTGGTGGTGGCTACTGGGCAAAATAATGTTGGAGCCGTAACATCCAGCTCTTAGACTTGGTCCCTAATTGACCTTCTTTACAGAAGACATGGCAACATGTGTTTATAGCTCTTTCCATTAACGTTTATAGAACATTATTATAATTAAATGTCTCTGTTTGCTAGTCAGCACATAGAAGACATGATTCAATTTTGCCTGTTGTCTTGTGATTTAAAAAAAATAGATGGTAAGGAACATAGCATTGGCAGATATGGTGGTGGAGGTCTTAAGGCACATACAACTTGTGCCCTTGCTATAATCTACTATGAGCAGCAGATTATAGGCACAAATTAAAAGAAATTGAACATTATAAAATTAAACTGCACAAAGTGCTCTGTTGTTCTATTCATTGTCAATGGGACTGTGAAGGACGCCACCGTCCTTCCACGTCACCAATGTGATGTAGCTCCACAGGCACAGCTCTCCGGCGCCCCCTTTGTCTCACAGGGCAGTAAGGGAACTACACCTAGAGCAAATGGCCGCCGGGGAGGGTGTCCTGTTACCCACTGGGTATTCTAAGATTCGTGATCAGAGTAAAAGCATCAGCCCAAGATTAATTTTATGGTTTAATTGCCTTAAGGGCGCACTAGATAATTACAGAAATATACAGTAAGCTATACAACGGAATTACAATGGATTTGCAGTCAGAGTAAAATACAACAATAATGATACAAGGCTTAGAGGTATTAGCTAGAGGTCAATATTACCAGGTTGTATGGACATGTGGAGGCAGGGAGCTCTGCGATCCCCAGGTGAAAGTCTTAGTTGCTGGACAGTCCCCCAAAACGTGTACCGCTGCTCCCTTGGCAGGTCTGTCCCTTGTGCTTCTTGCTGCTTCTTGCTGCTGTGAGAAAATGGCTCTGGTCTGCCCTTAGCTCACAGTTCTTAAACCTGCTAGGTCCCTCCCCTCGGTGTGTTTCTGGCTGGCAGGTATAATCTAATTGAAGCCTCTACTTTGAAGCACGCATACTAATCGGCCTGGCTGTTCATATTGAGCAGGAAATTCTGTCTCGGGCAGGAATTACTTAGCATACTAATGACCTTCTTATTCAAACAGGGGCCTGAATTGCTTAGCATAAAGCCCTTTTGCTTCACAGTGGACATCAAACCCTGTCATATTGAATATGCTAACAGGCCCTGTGCAGTTAGCAGCCTGTGGTTCTACCACAGACAAAATGGAGGCTGGTGCAGGCCAATATCCAAGATGGTGGTGATTGTACCTCACACCTCCCTGCTTTTGAGGGCGCTAGGGGGTATCACATTCCTGTGTTCCCCCATGCGCCCTTCCGACTCTCCTTGCGGACAACCCATCAGCGTTACCATTGTCCCTGCCTCTTTTGTGGCGAATGGTTAAGTGGTACTGTTGGAGAGCGTGGCTCCAGCGTAGCAACCTCCCATTCGTCCCAGAGACCGTGTGTAACCAGCTGAGGGGGTTGTGGTCTGTTTCCACAGTGAATTGGCGTCTGTACAAGTATGGCTGCAGATGCTGCAGGGCCCACACAATTGCCAGACATTCCTTCTCCATCGTAGAATAGGCCACTTCCCTCGTCAGGAGCTTCCGGCTCAGGTACAAAACGGGTTGTTCATGGCCCGTAGTGTCAACCTGGCTGAGCACAGCACCGAGGCCGAAGTCGCTGGCGTCGGTCTGCACTAAGAACGGCCGCGTGAAGTCGGCTGCCTGTAGTACAGGAGAACTAGAAAGGGCGGTCTTGAGTGCCTGGAAAGCTGTCTCGCAGGCGACTGTCCAGTCGACTGCGACGGGCAGCCTTTTCTTGGTGAGGTCCGTCAGGGGCTTGGCCAGGGTACTATAGTGTGGAATGTTGTGAATGTTTTGGAAATGAATTCTGAGCAGAAGCTCCCTCTGGTGGTTACAAACAGTACTGAACCATTCAATGAGGATTGGCAATCAGGAATCACAGACTGGCTGGATATAAGGGAGGTTCCCTCCCATCATGGTGGTCGGTGATCAATTGTTCTTGTCTCAACTTTGGTTCCTGGTTCACTTGGAAGCTTGCTGAGTCTTGCCTCTTCTCCTGCTCTCAGATAAGATATTTTCTGTTTTTTGTTTTTGTGCTTACCATTTGCATATTTCTCTGCATTTCTGTGAGGTTAGCCAGGTTCCCCCCCCGGGGGGGGCTTGGGCTCCTCTCAGTTCCTCTGGAGCCACTGTTATTTGTTCATTTGCCTTTTCCAGTTTTTTCAGTGGCTGCTGCTTAGTTTTTTTTACCCCAGAGAACTAATTTAGGTGGTGGAGGTCGTGTGATCTCAGGTGATTTTGCAATTAGTAGCGCTGGCATTTTTTAGGGTTTTTGTGGATTGCAGTGAGTATCCTTCCTATCCTTTTCTGTCTAGGCAGATTGGGCCCCAACGTTTGCTCATACTATTTTCTGTCTGTGTCTGTATTTCCACTTGTCTAACCGCCATTACATGTTTGGGGGCTTCCTATGTTCTTTGGGGATCTGCTCCGGGGCAGATAGCTTTCCTCTTTCTATCTTTAGGTGTAGTTAACCTCTCAGGCTGTGACGAGGCGTCTAGGACCAACGTAGGAAAGCTCCACGGCTGCCTTTAGTTGTGGTGGTTAGTCAGGGTACTGCAATCCAATAGATTCCAACCTCTCTGGTGTATTGCCGTTTTTGCCTGCTCTCCTCAGCTACCAAATCATAACAGTGGAACAAACCTCCTATAGTACCCAGCAGTACCCAAGAAGGACATCACCTGCTTCTTGGTCCTGGGGGTGGGCCAGGATGTGATGGCATCCACCTTCCCGGGCTCTGGATTCAGAGCTCCCCCACCTACCCGGTGTCCCAGGTAGTGGACCTCACTCATACCCAGCTGGCATTTTTCCGGCTTAATGGTCAAGCCTGCTCGCTGGATCCGCCCGAGCACCTGCACCAGGTGCTCTAGGTGATCCTCCCAGGTCGGACTGAAGATGGCAATGTCATCCAGGTACGCCGTCGCATACCCTTCCAGTCCCTCGAGCAGCGTGTTGACCATCCGCTGAAAAGTGGCAGGGGCATTCTTCATGCCGAAGGGCATCACCCTGGACTCGTACAGTCCGAATGGGGTGATAAAGGCAGAGCGTTACCGTGCCCTAGGGGTCAGGGGAATCTGCCAATACCCCCTGCTCAGATCCATGATGGTCAGTTACTTGGCCCCGGCCAGCTGGTCGAGCAGGTCATCCATGCGCGGCATTGGGTACGCATCGGTGACCGTCACAGCGTTGAGCCCCCTGTAGTCCACGCAGAACCGCGTAGTTCGGTCCTTTTTAGGGACGAGGACTACAGGCGAAGCCCACGCGCTGTTGGACGCTTGGATCACCCCCAGCTTCAGCATCTCTTTTATCTCTTGGCGCATTTGCTGCTGCACCTCAAGAGAGACCCGATATGCTGAACGCCGGATTGGGGGGTGATTGCCGGTGTCCACGTCATGGACTGCTGTCTCAGTCCTTCCGGGCAGGCTGCTGAACAGCTCGCGAAAGGGGTGTAGGGTGACCCCCAGCTGGGAACGTTGGTCCTCCGAGAGCTGGTGGCCAACCCCCACATCCTCGATGGATCTACCTGCCTTGGCTTGGGTGAGCAGATCCAGGAGGGTTTCTGCCTCTTCTTCCTCTGAAAGTTTGCACACTGGGTGGGCATAAGCCTCCCGCTCATGATGGGCCTTCATCATGTTCACATGGAAGGCCTTCCTCCTTCCACGGGCGTGGTCCAGTGTGACCAGGTAGGTGAGGGCGTTGAGCTGCTCGTGCACGAGGTATGGACCCTCCCAGGCCGCCTGAAGCTTGTTTTGAGGTACGGGGACCAGTACCACACATTTTGATCCACCTAGTAGGTCCGCTCACAAGCATTCTGGTCGTACCATCGCTTCTGGTCAGCCTGGGCTTGGGCCATATTGTCATGCACCAGCCGTGTCAAGGCCATCATTCGGTCCCGGAAGCGCACGACATACTCAATGACCGACACTCCAGAGGTGGCTAAATCCCCTTCCCATGCTTCCTTCACCAGAGCAAGGGGCCCCGTACACGTCGCCCATATAGGAGCTCAAAGGGGGAGAACCCCGTTGAGGCCTGTGGGACCTCCCGGTAGGCAAACAGCAGGTGTGGGAGATACTGCTCCCAGTCTCTCCCGTGGGAGTCGACCAACATTTTCAGCATCTGCTTTAAGATGCCATTGAACCGCTCACACAGGCCATTGGTCTGTGGGTGATACGGGCTGGCTACCAGATATTTCACCTGTACCTGCTTACAGAGAGACTCCATCAGCTGCGACATGAACTGTGTCCCTCGGTCGGTGAGCATTTCCTGGGGGAACCCCACTCCGGAGAAAATCTCCAGTAAGGCAGTGGCCATTTTGTCGGCCCGAATGGATGATAAAGCTACCGCCTCGGGTACCGGGTGGCATAGTCCACTACCGTTAGTATGAAGCACTTCCCGGAGCAGCTGGGAGTGGACAGAGGTCCATTGAGATCCACAGCCACCCTCGAGAAAGGCTCTTCGATGATGGGCAGAGTTACCAGTGGGGCTTTGGGGCACCGCCCCGCCTTCCCCATCCTCTGACAGGTGTCACACGAACGGCAGTAGGCGTAGGCTATCACCTCGGTCGTCATTCCAGGCCAGTAGAAATGCTGAGCTAGCCTGGCCCTGGTTTTAGTGATCCCTAGGTGTCCGGCCATTGGAATCTCATGTGCGATCCGCAACAATTCCGCCCTGAATGGATGGGGTATCACTGTCGGTCCCTGGGCCACGCCTCCGGTGAACCCTGCTGGACCGTTACCCGGTACAGCCGTCCCTGGTCCCAGACCACTCGCTCGCGGTCAGACTCCAGGGGAGGCTGTGCCGCCTGCTCCTTGAGAGTCTTCAGGCTAGCGTCAGCTTCCAATGCTGCCTGAAATCCCTGACTTGATGTGGCAAGAATTGATGAAACTGCCATGTCCTCTGTCAGTTCCCCGGGATCTGTCTCCTGGCCGCTGTCTGACTCGGCAGCCACTTGGTCGGAGAGGGGGAAACCTTCGGACCTCCGCGAGGCCCCTTGGGCTTCGGCGCTCCCACTCCTGGTAACAGCGGCCATGACCGATGAGACCACGGGTAGCGCCTGCTTTCCCTCGTCCCCTGACCAAGTAGCCGGGTCAGGCAGACTTCCCTGACCTCCTGACATCCCGGATGTGGGGAACTCCTGCCCTGGGGTCCTACCTGGTGGCTCCTCTCCCGTGATGCCCCCTCCCCCATGGCCTGTTCCTCTTCCTGCAGGGGCACTAGACTCAGTAGGCTGGGTTCACTTAGGGGCCCTACACTGCCCATAGCAGCTCCTCCCTCAACCTCTGAGCTCTCCCCTGCAGCCTCCTCACCTGTCCTCACTGTGAGCCCTGTGTGTGTAGTGTCAGTGCATGGCTTACCATCAGGTTTCACTCATTCCTCCACTGATGGAGGCACATTCAATACATTAACATTAGCATTCACAGTAGAGTCATGACATTCTTGAGGAGCCGAACTTGGGGTTTCAGTGGCCACATACTGGGACACTAGCCGCCCCAAATCGGTCCCAAGCAACACATTTGCAGGAATATTTGGCGTTACTCCCACCTCCCGCATCCCCCTCCCGGTGCCCCAGTCCAAATACACCAGTTCAACGCCTCCAATTCCAGAGAAGGAAAGGGTTTTCCCAGGCACTAAGTCTTGAGGCGACACCACCTCGGGACGTACCAGGGTTCATTCAGCGCCTGTGTCCCGCAGTCCCATGACCACTGAATGGCTGATGGTGACGAGTCGGTAATTGTCCAGGGACCTCCCACCACCCCCTCCCACACACAAAACAGTGGTCAGTTTCTGGGACAGGGATGGGGCCTTCTGGTGCTGGGGACACGCAGTCTTAAAGTGTCCTGGCTGATTGCAATTATGACAACGTCTGGGTTCTGTTCCTGGCCTGGAGAGGGCAGCCGGGGGGTACACCCCTTGCACTCTGGGGGCTGGATATGGGGCCGGGGCAGGATTGGGCTTACCCCCTCTCCAGGTGCTGCTGGCAGGCTTCTTTGGCTCCGGCGCCCTGTTGTTGGCATACTCGTCTGCCAGGGCGGCTGTAGCAGAAGCCCCCTTTGGTTTCCGGTCACGGAGGAACTGCTGGAGGTTCTCTGGGCAGTTCCACAAGAACTGCTCCGTGACGAACAGTTCCTGGACCTCCTGGCGGGTAGTGAGCTCTAGACCTGAGGTCCAGTGCTCCGCAGCTCTCAGCAGGGCCCGCATGTGGTCGGTCCATGTGTCCTTTGAGCCCCGCTGCAGGCTCCTGAACTTCCTGCGGTACGACTCCGGGGTGAGGTTTTAGTGCTGGATCAGGGCCCGCTTGATGCTGTTGTAGTGCTGCTCCTCCCCGGCAGGTAAGTCCCCAAAACTTCCAGGGACTTACCCCTCAAACGGGGGGTCAGGTACCTTGCCCACTGATCCAGGGCCAGATGATGTTGGAGGCAGGTCCTCTCAAAGGCCAGCAGAAAGGAATCCAGGTCTCCATCCTTTTCAAGCAAGGAAAAGTACTCCGCCCGGACCTTGGAAGCCCTTGTCTCCGGTGGGCCTGGTGCGTCCAGCGGGGGCCCATGCTGAGCCATCTCCAGTCGGTGCCGGCGCTCCGCAGCTTCACGGCGTTCTGTATGCTTACGCTCCGCTGCTCTCTCTGCCTCTGCTAGCTCCCGCTCTGCTGCTTTCTCTGCGGCTGCTTGCTCACGCTCCGCAGCTTCACAGCGTTCTGTATGCTAGCGCTCTGCTGCTGCTTGCTCACGCTCTGCTGCTTTCTCTGCCGCCACCAGGAGTCTGTCATAGGCGGCGTCATTACAAGCCTCGAGCTGTGCCATAGCTGCTTGGAAAAGGGCCTCCGATCTGGACAGACTGGGATGGGCAGGGGGTGAACAGTCCACTGCGGGACTGAGCACGGGGATCTGGCTCCTTGGGGAGCCCTGGCTGAGCTCCCCCTCACCTTCATCGGCATCGAACCCCTCATAGACCATAGCATTGGCCTCCCCCTTTGCCCTACTCCTTCCGCCATCTTGGGAACCTTTGGTTACTGACACAGCTGCAACCCTGACCTTGCACACAACTTATTATATTTACATTCTGACCGTCTAGTGCTGGGCTGACCTTAAGACCGCAGCAGTGAAAGTACCGCTGGTAGTCTCTAGTGTCTGGGAGTAGGGGTCCCACGCACACTATTACTCTGATCCCACCGCTGCCACCAAATATGAAGGACGCCCCCGTCCTTCCATGTCACCAATGTGACGTAGCTCCACCGGCCATCTCTCCGGTGCCCCCTTTGTCTCTCAGGGCAGTAAGGGAACTACACATAGAGCAAATGGCCGCCGGGGAGGGTGTCCTGTTACCCACTGGGTATTCTAAGATTCGTGATCAGAGTAAAAGCATCAGCCCAAGATTAATTTTATGGTTTAATTGCCTTAAGGGCGCACTAGATAATTACAGAAATATACAGTAAGCTATACAACGGAATTACAATGGATTTGCAGTCAGAGTAAAATACAACAATAATGATACAAGGCTTAGAGGTATTAGCTAGAGGTCAATATTACCAGGTTGTATGGACATGTGGAGGCAGGGAGCTCTGCGATCCCCAGGTGAAAGTCTTAGTTGCTGGACAGTCCCCCAAAACGTGTACCGCTGCTCCCTTGGCAGGTCTGTCCCTTGTGCTTCTTGCTGCTGTGAGAAAATGGCTCTGGTCTGCCCTTAGCTCACAGTTCTTAAACCTGCTAGGTCCCTCCCCTCGGTGTGTTTCTGGCTGGCAGGTATAATCTAATTGAAGCCTCTACTTTGAAGCACGCATACTAATCGGCCTGGCTATTCATATTGAGCAGGAAATTCTGTCGTGGGCAGGAATTACTTAGCATACTAATGACCTTCTTATTCAAACAGGGGCCTGAATTGCTTAGCATACTAAAGCCCTTTTGCTTCACAGTGGACATCAAACCCTGTCGTATTGAATATGCTAACAGGCCCTGTGCAGTTAGCAGCCAGTGGTTCTACCACAGACAAAATGGAGGCTGGTGCAGGCCAATATCCAAGATGGTGGCGATTGTACCTCACAGGGACTATCTGAGAAAGGTATTTGGCTTACTTGACTGTTAACATCAGTCTCATAAACAATGAATGGAGGTACAGCTTGCATGTGCAACCATGCCCCTTCACACCCACCATTGCAACTCCATCAAGGATTTGGGACTAGGGATGAGCGAGTAGTGAAATACTCGGACTCGCTGTACTCGTTACGAGTAGCTCCTAACACTCGGTTATTCGTAACGAGTAGCGAGTCCAATGTAAGTCTTTGGGAAATGCGAGTAATGGGCAGAGAATGTGTGTGGGCAGAGTCTATGGGCATCATCCGATGGGACTACTTGTCCCATCCGGCTGTGCCTGCTACAGTGAAAGCATTAGCGGATGATGGGAAAGTAGTGTTCCCATCATCCGGCTAATGTGGTGAATGTAAAAGAAAAAAAAGACATACAGAACATACAACATATAACATACAGTACATACACATAACATACAACACATAGAGTACATACTCACCGCACACACCCTAATTCCCCGAAGTCCTCGTCTTCCCCGCAGAGCCCAGCACAGGCCGGCACAGCCTGGCACAGGCCCGGCAGAGCCCACAAAGCCTGGCAGAGCCTGAGCCGGCAGAGCCCGTCACAGGCCCCACACACACACACACACACACAGCCTCACAGACCCCCGTACACATTCTCCGCACACATAGTCCTAGCCTATGACTCATAGGCTATGACTATGACGCTGAGCGGCAAGCCAATCACAGTAATGCCACAACAAAGAAGGTGGTGGCTTTTCTGTGATTGGCTAAAACATGACGGGCGGGAGATCCGAATACTGCGAAGCGAGTAGTGAAATTTACCCGCTAGGATTCGAGTACCGCGAGTACCGCATTACTCGCCGAGTACCGAATCCTAACGAATCCTAAAGACTATACTCGCTCATCCCTATTTGGGACCCCCATTCTAGTGATTGTTAAGGTTACATCAGTATAACACTCGGCAATCAGGCATTGGCACACAAACTACAGTAGGCCATGCACAATATTGTATACAAAAATATCTGAGCACAATGCATGCTGTGGCTAATTTCACAAAATATTGTCATGTTTTTCACCACTCTACCTAACTCCTTAGTGATAGGGCAAAAATTTTCAAATCTGACCAGTGTCACTTTATATGGTAATAACTCTAGAAAGCTTTGAATCAACGGATCTCATTGATTTTGAGACTGTTGTTTTCATGACACATTGTACTTTATGTTAATAGTAAATTATGTCAAAATTTTCTGCACAAATTAGCAATTTTCAAACTTTAAATGGTTATCCCTTTAATACAGACATACCACATAAAATAGTCATTAAATAACATTTACCTCATGTCTACTTTACATCATCACCATTTTTTAAATATTATTTTTTTTTAACATGGAAGAAGGTTTAAAATTGTAGCAGCAATTTTTCATTTTTTCAAGCAAATTTACAAAACTTACTTTTTTAGGGACCTAATCAGATTTGCAGTAACTTTTGCAGACCCATATGTTGTAAAATCCCAAAAAGTGAGACCATTTTAAAAACAACATCCCTCAAGGTATTCAAAACTGCTGTCAGGTAGTTTATTACCATTCAGGTGCTTTTTTAGGAATTAGTACAAAAGTGCCAAGAAAAGAAAGAAAAATTTTAGTTTTACCACCTAAATGTTGCTAAATTCTGAACAGGTCACTATAGCCGGCAGACTCTAGAGCCCCCAAACTCTGTTAACCATTTAGATGCTGTAGTCACTATTGACAGCAGTATCTAAGGGGTTAAAAAGCCATAATTTGTGCCAATACCAATCAAGGTTGATACAGCAAGGTGTCAGCTATAGTGTACAGTCAACAACTAATCTGATATGTGTGGTCAGTAGAAAGACATATTAGTGGTCACTAAGGGGTTAACATATAAATTACATCATAAAACCAAAAAGAATAATGCATGATACAATAGTAACAGACAATGGTCACATGCATTGCTTTTTGATTAAGAGACAAGTACACTACTATTTTTAAAGCCAAGAGCAGATACAGACAGAAAAGGGCCACGTGCAAGAATAATATATGGGCCCTTTGCCGGTTGCACCTTAGGTATATCCTCCCCGATTTAAGCACTACAATAACCACTAATACTGCCATTCAGTGACCAATAAATGATGATATATCAATTCTACACAACACTCTGCAGAGTAGAATCACATCATGCTGCAGAGTACAATTTTTCAGCAGGTTATAAAAGAAAATACAGCACAGATCAGATACAGTTACAGGACTAATACATAACAATTAGAGACTATGCAAGCTCTCCTAACGATGATGGAAGAGCCAAGGACCAGACAAGTGTAAAATGCCAGAGGGCCAGATGAACGACAAAGTGAATATTTTTTCATAATTATGATGCTCTTGGGTCTGGATTGACCCCATATACTAATAAGGAACATTCAATTTGCATTGAACAACATTGATGGTCATTGAGCTACATGGTGAAATTCGAGCAAACTGCTGATCACAAATTTCCTGCAGATCTGCTCATCACTAATTCTACAATAAGATGAAGGAAAGGTGCTAGAGTGACTGCACTGCTACAAGAGAGAAAGTAGTTTTATGATGCGTTTCAGTCTAGGAATATGCCCTTTTTTAAATATAAGCTACATATAAAAGCTTTTTTTTTGTAGTTGTATTTGTAGTTTATATTTGAAAAGGGCTCATCTTGGGTCTTAAATGCATAATAAAATTATTTCTCAACAACCCTGGAGTGTGGATTCTTCCTTTTCTGCAGCAGCGCACTCACTCTAATGCCTTTCCTCTATTTTATTGTGCATTTTATGAAGAAAGTGAGTCTCTTTTGTCTGCTGGTGGACTGCAGAGACTGATTCATTTGAAAAGCTTATGCCACAGTTGTAACAATCACAGCTCTTTCAGGTGAGCAATATTTCACCCCCACCACCACCTTACATACAATACTACCCTATGGGGGCTTGTATCTCCTTTTTCTCTATTAGTTCTAAGTTAAAATGCTACAAAATTGTTTTCATGGTTTTACAATAATAGATAAGTCAAAAGAGATGAGAGCTCCTCTAGATCTGGTGACTTACAGGTGACAATACTATTCTTATGTTTATTCTCTATTCAGTCAAGACTTTGTAGTGACTTCTTCTTGACCCTTGCATAACAAATTATGAGCCTAGATCACCTGTCCAGCAGAGCGTTTGATGGAATTGTTACACTTCCCTATCAGGGCTTTTCTTCAGTCACAGGCTGACTGGAACCTAAAGCCCATTTTTCAGGAAGGGGTTAAAAATTAATAAAAAACATATTCTCCTAGTCCCTCACCTGCTCCAGCCCCCACAGTTTCCCACTGGTCCTCCGATGACTTCCTAGTGCCCTCCTCTGACGCCAGTTTTCTTGTCTGCTCTTTGACAGTTATGCCTTGAAGTTAATTTGAAGGTTATGATGTTTGCCACCCATATTCTATGGCAGCAGAAACACATTAGGAGCTTAGAGAATATTATTTTTATAGTTTTTTTAACCCCTTCCTTTCACATTCGTTTATTATGTTTTGGAGTCGGGAGACTTCAGAGCAAAATAAACGGCATTTATTAATGGCAATCGGAGCTCATTCAATTCACTTCAAATATGGTAAATTCAGTTTTCAGAATTTCTAATTTCTACTGGTACCCCTATCTATAAAAAAAATGTATTTTAATGTTGAATTTTTTTTAATTAAAAATAACTTTCTATACGTGCAGGGAAATACAATGTGCAGAACATCACAGGTTTCATAGAAACTCTCAAAATAAATACTTGTTTACCTTTGGAAAAGATCCAATCAAAAAGCAACAGAAGTGATCCCGGCACTAGAAAACTTTCCACATGGTTTAATTTAAAAAACAGACTTAAGAATTGCATCAGTAACATGAGAAAATTAGAAAGTAAAGTTGTCCTGAGGTTACGGATCTAGACCTGCATATCTACTGTTTTCCAGTGCAAAATGCTAACAGCTTGGCAAGGCTTTTCAAGTGTTTAACATTACTTGATTTCATAGCATTAAATTGCCACAATATCTAAGAATATGTTGTTTTATCATAAGTAGAGTTGAGAGAATATCTTCTGTCCCCGCTTATTCGGCAAGCTACAACGCTTGCCGAATAAGCTACAGCGGGAACCCGGCTTCTTGGATCATGCCGGCTGAATAGCTGATTGCCGCTGCAGCTGCATGTTTTGCGGCTGTGTCACTGTTACAGCACATGCATGGAGAGCCCAACACATATCCCAACAGTGTGATGCAGCAGGAAAAAAGGCAAACACAGTTTTGGGATGTATTAAGAGAAGCATGGAGTCTAAATCATGTGAAATGATTATCCCCCTCTACTCCTCCTCAGTCAGACCTCATCTGGAATACTCTGTCCAGTTCTGGGCACCACATTTAAAAAAAAGACATAAAAAACTGGAGCAAGTTCAGAGAAGAGCTACCAGGATGGTGAGTGGACTGCAAACTATGTAACATGATGAATGGTTAAAGGATCTGGGAATGTTTAGCTTGCAAAAAAAGCTAACAGGAGACTTAATAGCTGTCTACAAAATATCTGAAGGGATATCACAGTGTAGAGCAGGGTTCCCCAACTCCAGTCCTCAAGGCCCACCAACAGGTCATGTTTTCAGGATTTCCTTTGTATTGCACAAGTGATGCAATTATCACCTGGGCAATACTAAGGAAATCCTGAAAACATGACCTGTTGGTGGGCCTTGAGGACTGGAGTCGGGGAACCCTGGTGTAGAGGGATCATCCTTATTCTCATTTGCATATGGAAACATGAGGAGCAATGGAATGAAACTGAAAGAGAATACAGATTAGATATTAGGAAAATCTTTTGACAGTGAGAGTGATGAATGAGTGGAACAGGCTGCCACAAGAGGTGGTGAGTTCTCCGTCAATGGAAGTCTTCAAACAGAGGCAGGACAGACATCTGTCTGGGATGGTTTAGATGGTTTTATATCTTCTAGTCAGATGTTTCCATGGCTACTGAAGTTTAATAATAAGCACTTCAACTGTTTTAGCAGTTATTTGACAAAGTTTATTAAATTCAATAACTTCAAAGTGGTTGAAACTTATTTTTCAAGATTTCAGCAAATCATTCTGACATGCTGGATATCAAATTCTGGGCCATATCCTTATAGATGGCAAACCATTCTTACATGATGGATGCTTGTAGTTCGTCATCATTTCTGTATTATTGTTTGTTTACCTGCTTTTTGAGGGTTGACAATATGTTCTCAAGGGGATTGAGATCTGGGGAGTTTTACTGGCTATGGACACAAAATTTCAATGTTTGATTCACATAGTTAGTTATAACTTTCTCTTGTGACGTGGTGCTCCATTATACTGCCAAAATCATTGTTCATAACCATGTTGTTCCTTAAACATTGAGAGAAGGGACCTCCAGGGTCATCATGTCCAACCCCTTGCTCAATGCAGGATTCACTAAAACACTGAAGCAGTAAACTTTGTGAAAAAGAAAATTTGGGTCAGCCTCAAACTTTTGGGCATGACTGAATGTTGAAAATCTGAAAACAATATACGGTAATTGTTCATACAAATCACATAAATTAATGTATTAACATATTGCCTCATGTATCTTAAAGAAGCTTTTTTAATGCTTAACCACTTCATCCTAAGCCTCTTTTCGCCTTCCTTACCTGGCCAATTTTTTCAATTCTGTATGTCGCATTATGTGGTAGCAGCTCTGGAGTGCTTCAATATATTCCAGCGATTCTGAGAATGTTT
The DNA here is from genome assembly GCA_033576555.1 of Oophaga sylvatica. Lineage (NCBI taxonomy): Eukaryota > Metazoa > Chordata > Amphibia > Anura > Dendrobatidae > Oophaga > Oophaga sylvatica. The sequence continues at coordinate 216,424,815 of JARQOD010000001.1, forward strand.
TTTTCGTGACACATTCATGACACATTGTACTTGATGTTAAAAGTGACAAGACAGCTTTATTCTTCGGATCAGTACGCTTACATCGATACCACATTTATATAATTGTTTCTATGTTTTTCCGCTATTACTCAAAAGAAAAAAATTCATAGAAAAAAATAATTGCTTTTGCAATTCTACATTCTGAGAACTATGACTTTTTTATTTCTTCGCTAATGGAAATATATGGGGGCTTGTTTTGTTGCAGGACAAGATGTCGTTTTCAGCCATACCATTTATATTTACAGATGTACAGTACATCAGAACTACCCTCATAGAACAAAGTTACAAAATAGTCAAAATCAAGAGAGAAAGAGAGAAAAGATATGTGCAACTAAACTTTTAATTCACCTTATTTAAAAAGATTATTTTAAAATAATTCTTCAAACACCATAAGGTGTACAGTATATTGGGTCATACAGTATATGTCCCACAAATCCCCAGACTAGAAGTTGATTGAATCAGAGGGATTACAACTACACCATGTTCAAAATTATTATGCAAATTGGTTTTAAGTGTCATAGCGTCTTTTGTTTTTTTTTGTAAATGAAACCCATTGATGTCTCAGGGTTCTTTGGATCACTGAAATCAATCTCAGATACCTGTGATAATTAGTTTGCCATGTGAGCCCAATAAAAGGAAAGCTGGATGTTCCACACTATTAAGCAAGCCAGAGTTTTCAAGTAACATGGGAAAGAAAAAGGTTCTATTGGTGCTGAAAAGCATCAAATAGTGCAATGCCTTGGACAAGGGATGAAAACATTAGATATTTCCCGAGAACTTAAGCGTGATCATCGTACTGTTAAGAGATTTGTGGCTGATTCTGAGCACAGACGTGTTCGTGCTGATAAAGGCAGAATGAGGAAGGTTTCTGCCAGGCAAGTCCATCGGATTAAGAGAGCAGCTGCTAAAAAGCCATTACAAACCAGCAAACAGATATTTGAAGCTGCTGGTGCCTCTGGAGTCCCTCGAACCTCAAGGTGTAGGATCCTTCAAAAGACAAAAAACCTGACTGGCACTTCCAGACTAATGTGAACTAGGTGCAAACCAAAGGGAGCTACCCTCATGTAAAACATCCAAAAAAAAAAGGCTGCACTCAAGCATACTAAAGCATGACAACATAGAATATATGAAATTTGAATAGCAATATGGCTTTGGAATATAAGGAAAAATTTGAGACGCTTAGTATAAACATTTGGCCAAACATTTTAAAGCTCAACAACCATCGTCAAGGTGGTCTCAATTCTGTTGAGTCCCTAACCTAATGTGAACATACCTCTATTAGGCTGATATCTGAATTTCTGGGCGAATATGCACCTCTGTCAGTAATGCCTGCATATATGGGTAAAGTAGGGAGCCGGTGTAATTAAAATCACCACCTGGTGGGAGCGGAGTGCTCGGTCAGCAAGCTAACATTCAAAAGACAAAAAACCTGACTGGCACTTCCAGACTAATGTGAACTAGGTGCAAACCAAAGGGAGCTACCCTCATGTAAAACATCCAAAAAAAAAGGCTGCACTCAAGCATACTAAAGCATGACAACATAGAATATATGAAATTTTGAATAGCAATATGGCTTTGGAATATAAGGAAAAATTTGAGACGCTTAGTATAAACATTTGGCCAAACATTTTAAAGCTCAACAACCATCGTCAAGGTGGTCTCAATTCTGTTGAGTCCCTAACCTAATGTGAACATACCTCTATTAGGCTGATATCTGAATTTCTGGGCGAATATGCACCTCTGTCAGTAATGCCTGCATATATGGGTAAAGTAGGGAGCCGGTGTAATTAAAATCACCACCTGGTGGGAGCGGAGTGCTCGGTCAGCAAGCTAACATTCAAAAGACAAAAAACCTGACTGGCACTTCCAGACTAATGTGAACTAGGTGCAAACCAAAGGGAGCTACCCTCATGTAAAACATCCAAAAAAAAAGGCTGCACTCAAGCATACTAAAGCATGACAACATAGAATATATGAAATTTTGAATAGCAATATGGCTTTGGAATATAAGGAAAAATTTGAGACGCTTAGTATAAACATTTGGCCAAACATTTTAAAGCTCAACAACCATCGTCAAGGTGGTCTCAATTCTGTTGAGTCCCTAACCTAATGTGAACATACCTCTATTAGGCTGATATCTGAATTTCTGGGCGAATATGTACCTCTGTCAGTAATGCCTGCATATATGGGTAAAGTAGGGAGCCAGTGTAATTAAATCACACCTGGTGGGAGCGGAGTGCTCGGTCAGCAAGCTAACATTCAAAAGACAAAAAACTGACTGGCACTTCCGACTATGTGAACTAGGTGCAAACCAAAGGGAGCTACCCTCATGTAAAACATCCAAAAAAAAAAGGCTGCACTCAAGCATACTAAAGCATGACAACATAAATTATGAAATTTTGAATAGCAAATGGCTTTGGATATGGAAAATTTGAGACGCTTAGTATAAACATTTGGCCAAACATTTTAAGCCAACACCATGTCAAGGTGGTCTCATCTGTTGAGTCCCTAACCTATGTGACATACCTCTATTAGGCTGATTTGATTTCTGGGCGATATGCCCTTGTCATATGCCTGCATATGGGTAAGTAGGGAGCGTGTAATTAATCACTGGTGAGCGAGTGCTCGGTCAGCAGTAACATTCAAAAAACTGACTACTTCCGATAATGGAACTAGGTGAACAAAGGGAGCTCCCCAGAAAACATCAAAAAAAAGGTGCACTCAACACAATGAGACAACTTGATATTGATTTTAATGTTGGCTTTGGATTAGGAAAAATTTGACTTATATAAACATTGCCAACATTTTAAAGTCACAATCTAGGTGTCTTTTGTTGAGTCCCTACTAATGTGAACTACCTTATAGGCGTATCTGAATTTTGGCGATATGCACCTCTGTCAGTAATGCCTGCTATATGGGTAAGTAGGGAGGGTGTAATTAAAATCACCACTTGAGCGGAGTGCGGTAGAAGCAAATTCAAAAGCAAAAAAGATGCCATTCAGACTAATGTGAACTTGAAAAGGGAGCTTATGTAATCCAAAAAAAAAGTGCCTAATACTAAAGCCACATAGATATTAAATTTTATATATTTTGGATATGAATTTGAGAGCTTAGTTAAAATTTGGTTTGCAACACTAGTTCCAATCTGGAGTCCCTAACAGTTATTTTGGCTATTCTGAATTTTGGCGATTGCCTGTCAGAAGCCTGCTATGGGTAAAGTAGGGGTGAATTAAATACACGCAGGCTCTCAGAACTACTTAAACAAAAATGAGGCATTCAGACAAGTGAATATTCAAACAAGGCCCAGTAAAATCAGGTATCAGCATACTAATGAATGTTATGTTAATTTTGCAAAATGGCCTTGAATGGTTTGGAGCTTTAAAATTTGGCCAAATTTTAATCAAAACCTCTCAATTTTTCTAATTCTAGCCTACTATGAAATCCTTATTAGTGTTCTGCTTTGGCGAGTGCACCTTGTCAGGTATCCTCTTTGGTATGGACCTGTAATTAAATCTGGTGGCGGAGTTTTGTCGAAGTTAACTTCGACCGACTCCTCCCAATGTGAATAGGTGCAAACCAAAGGGATACTCATGAACCCAAAAAGGTATCAAGCTACTAAGATGACACATAGAATAAAAATTGAATACACATGGTTTGGTTAAAATTTTGAAGTTATATAAACATTTGCCAAAATTTTTAAGCTCAACAACCATCTCAAGTTTCAATTCTGTTGTCCTAACCTATGTGAACATACTCTATTAGGTGATATCTGAATTTCTGGGCGAATATGCACCTTGTCAGTAATGCCTGCATATATGGGTAAAGTAGGGAGCGGTGTAATTAAAATCACCACTGGTGGGAGCGGAGTGCTCGGTCAGCAAGTAACATTCAAAAGACAAAAAACCTGCTGGCACTTCCAGATAATGTGAACTAGGTGCAAACCAAAGGGAGCTACCCTCATGTAAAAATCAAAAAAAAAAAGGCTGCACTCAGCATACTAAAGCATGAAACATGATATATGAATTTTGAATGCATATGGCTTTGAATATAGGAAAAATTGAGAGTCGCTTAGTTAAACATTTGGCCAAACATTTTAAACTCAACAACATCTCAATGTTAATTCTTATATCCAAACTATTGAACTACCTCTATTTGCTATATCTAATTTCTGGGCTTAATATGCTTGTAGTAGCCTTCTTATTGGGTTAATAGGGTAGCCCGGTTGTCAATTAATTCACACCTGGTGGAGCGGAGTGCTCGGTCTGAAGTACATTCAAGACAAAAACCGACTGCCTTCCAGACTAATGTGAATAGGTGCAACCAAAGGAGCTACCCTATGTAAAACATCCAAAAAAAAAGGCTGCACTCAAGATACTAAATTGACAAAATTAGATATTGAAAGTTGTATACAATATGGTTGGAATAAAATGAAAAATTTGAGACGTTGTATAAACATTTGGCCAAATTTTAAAGCTCAACAACATCGTCAAGGTGGTCCAATTCTGTTGAGTCCCTAACCTAATGTGAACATACCTCTATTAGGCTGATATCTGAATTTCTGGGCGAATATGCACCTCTGTCAGTAATGCCTGCATATATGGGTAAAGTAGGGAGCCGGTGTAATTAAAATCACCACCTGGTGGAGCGGAGTGTCGGTCAGCAAGCTAACATTCAAAAGACAAAAAACCTGACTGGCATTCCAGACTAATGTGAACTAGGTGCAAACCAAAGGGAGCTACCCTCATGTAAAACATCCAGGGTTTTTTTATTACTCGGTCCCTACCTTTACCCATATATGCAGGCATTACTGCAGAGGTGATATTCGCAGAAATTCAGATACTCGCCAATAGGGTATGTTATTAGGTTAGGGACTCAACAGAATTGAGACCACTTGACGATGGTTGTTGAGCTTTAAAATGTTTGGCCAAATGTTTATATAGCGTCTCAAATTTTTCCTTATATTCAAAGCCATATGCTATTCAAAATTTCATATATTCTATTGTCATGCTTTAGTATGCTTGAGTGCAGCTTTTTTTTTTGGATGTTTACATGAGGGTAGCTCCCTTTTGTTGCACTAGTTCACATTAGTCTGGAGTGCAGTCAGGTTTTTTGTCTTTTATGTAGCTTGCGGACCGGCACTCCGCTCCCACAGGTGGTTTTAATTACACCGGCTCCCTACTTTACCCATTATGCAGGCATTACTGACAGAGGTGCATATTCGCCCAGAAATTCAGATATCAGCCTAATAGAGGTATGTTCACATTAGGTTAGGGACTCAACAGAATTGAGACCACCTTGACGATGGTTGTTGAGCTTTAAAATGTTTGGCCAAATGTTTATACTAAGCGTCTCAAATTTTCCTTATATTCCAAAGCCATATTGCTATTCAAAATTTCATATATTCTATGTTGTCATGCTTTAGTATGCTTGAGTGCAGCCTTTTTTTTTGGATGTTTTACATGAGGGTTAGCTCCTTTGGTTTGCACTAGTTCACATTAGTCTGGAAGTGCCAGTCAGGTTTTTTGTCTTTTGAATGTTAGCTTGCTGACCGAGCACTCCGCTCCCACCAGGTGGTGATTTTAATTACACCGGCTCCCTACTTTACCCATATATGCAGGCATTACTGACAGAGGTGCATATTCGCCCAGAATTCAGATATCAGCCTAATAGAGGTATGTTCAATTAGGTTAGGACTCAACAGAATTGAGACACCTTGACGATGGTTGTTGAGCTTTAAAATGTTTGGCCAAATGTTTATACTAAGCGTCTCAAATTTTTCCTATATTCAAAGCCATATTGCTATTCAAAATTTCATATATTCTATGTTGTCATGCTTTAGTATGCTTGAGTGCAGCCTTTTTTTGGATGTTTACATGAGGGTAGTCCTTTGGTTTGCACTAGTTCACATTAGTCTGGAAGTGCCAGTCAGGTTTTTGTCTTTGAATGTTGCTTGCTGACCGAGCACTCGCTCCACAGGTGGTGATTTTAATTACACCGGCTCCTACTTTACCATATATGCAGGCATTACTGACAGAGGTGCATATTCGCCAGAAATTCAGATATCAGCTAATAGAGGTATGTTCACATTAGGTTAGGGACTCAACAGAATTGAGACCACCTTGACGATGGTTGTTGAGCTTTAAAATGTTTGGCAATGTTTATACTAAGCGTCTCAAATTTTTCCTTATATTCCAAAGCCATATTGCTATTCAAAATTCATATATTCTATGTTTCATGCTTTAGTATGCTTGAGTGCAGCCTTTTTTTGGATGTTTTACATGAGGGTAGCTCCTTTGGTTTGCACCTAGTTAATTATCTGGAAGTGCCGTCAGGTTTTTTGTCTTTTGAATGTTAGCTTGCTGACCGAGCACTCCGCTCCACAGTGGTGATTTTAATTACACCGGCTCCTACTTTACCCATATATGCAGGCATTACTGACAGAGGTGCATATTCGCCAGAAATTCAGATATCAGCTATAGAGTTGTTCACATTAGGTTAGGGACTCACAGAATTGAGACACCTTGCGATGGTTGTTGGCTTTAAAATGTTTGGCAAATGTTATACTAAGCGTCTCAAATTTTTCCTTATATTCCAAAGCCATATTGCTATCAAATTTCATATATTCTTGTTTCATGCTTTAGTATGCTGAGTGCAGCTTTTTTTGGATGTTTTACATGAGGGTAGCTCCCTTTGGTTTGCACCTAGTTCACATTAGTCTGGAAGTGCCAGTCAGTTTTTTGTCTTTTGAATGTTAGCTTGCTGACCGAGCCTCGCCCCCAGGTGGTGATTTAATTACACCGGTCCTACTTTACCCAATATGCAGGCATTACTGACAGAGGTGCATATTCGCCAGAATTCAGATATCAGCCTAATAGAGTATGTTCACATTAGGTTAGGGACTCAACAGAATTGAGACCACCTTGACGATGGTTGTTGAGCTTTAAAATGTTTGGCCAAATGTTTATACTAAGCGTCTCAAATTTTTCCTTATATTCCAAAGCCATATTGCTATTCAAAATTTCATATATTCTATGTTGTCATGCTTTAGTATGCTTGAGTGCAGCCTTTTTTTTTTGGATGTTTTACATGAGGGTAGCTCCCTTTGGTTTGCACCTAGTTCACATTAGTCTGGAAGTGCCAGTCAGGTTTTTTGTCTTTTGAATGTTAGCTTGCTGACCGAGCACTCCGCTCCCACCAGGTGGTGATTTTAATTACACCGGCTCCCTACTTTACCCATATATGCAGGCATTACTGACAGAGGTGCATATTCGCCCAGAAATTCAGATATCAGCCTAATAGAGGTATGTTCACATTAGGTTAGGGACTCAACAGAATTGAGACCACCTTGACGATGGTTGTTGAGCTTTAAAATGTTTGGCCAAATGTTTATACTAAGCGTCTCAAATTTTTCCTTATATTCCAAAGCCATATTGCTATTCAAAATTTCATATATTCTATGTTGTCATGCTTTAGTATGCTTGAGTGCAGCCTTTTTTTTTTTGGATGTTTTACATGAGGGTAGCTCCCTTTGGTTTGCACCTAGTTCACATTAGTCTGGAAGTGCCAGTTCAGGTTTTTTGTCTTTTGAATGTTAGCTTGCTGACCGAGCACTCCGCTCCCACCAGGTGGTGATTTTAATTACACCGGCTCCCTACTTTACCCATATATGCAGGCATTACTGACAGAGGTGCATATTCGCCCAGAAATTCAGATATCAGCCTAATAGAGGTATGTTCACATTAGGTTAGGGACTCAACAGAATTGAGACCACCTTGACGATGGTTGTTGAGCTTTAAAATGTTTGGCCAAATGTTTATACTAAGCGTCTCAAATTTTTCCTTATATTCAAAGCCATATTGCTATTCAAAATTTCATATATTCTATGTTGTCATGCTTTAGTATGCTTGAGTGCAGCCTTTTTTTTTTTTTTTTTTGGATGTTTTACATGAGGGTAGCTCCCTTTGGTTTGCACCTAGTTCACATTAGTCTGGAAGTGCCAGTCAGGTTTTTTGTCTTTTGAATGTTAGCTTGCTGACCGAGCACTCCGCTCCCACCAGGTGGTGATTTTAATTACACCGGCTCCCTACTTTACCCATATATGCAGGCATTACTGACAGAGGTGCATATTCGCCCAGAAATTCAGATATCAGCCTAATAGAGGTATGTTCACATTAGGTTAGGGACTCAACAGAATTGAGACCACCTTGACGATGGTTGTTGAGCTTTAAAATGTTTGGCCAAATGTTTATACTAAGCGTCTCAAATTTTTCCTTATATTCCAAAGCCATATTGCTATTCAAAATTTCATATATTCTATGTTGTCATGCTTTAGTATGCTTGAGTGCAGCCTTTTTTTTTGGAATTTTTTTTTTTTGGAGGTTTTTTTTGGATTTTTTTTTTTTTTTTTTTAGGATCCTTCAAAGGCTTGCTGTGGTGCATAAACCTACTATTCAGCCACCCCTAAACAGTGCTCACAAGCAGAAATGGTTGCAGTGGGCCCAGACATACATGAAGACTAATTTTTAAACAATCTTGTTTACTGATGAGTGTCGAGCAACCCTGGATGGTCCAGATGGATGGAGTAGTGGATGGTTGGTGGATGGCCACCATATCCCAACAAGGCTGCGACGTCAGCAAGGAGGTGGACGAGTCATGTTTTGGTCTGGAATCATGGGGAAACAGCTGGTAGGGCCCTTTAAGGTTCCTGAAGGTGTGAAAATGACCTCTGCAAAGTAAATAGAGTTTCTGACTGACAACTTTCTTCCATGGTATAAAAAGCAGAAACGTGCCTTCAGGAGTACAATCATCTTCATGCATGACAATGCACCATCTCATGCTGCAAAGAATACCTCTGAGTCATTGGCTGCTATGGGCATAAAAGGAGATAAACTCATGGTGTGGCCACCATCTTCCCCTGACCTCAACCCTATAGAGAACCTTTGGAGTATCATCAAGGAAAAGATCTGAGAGGGTGGGAGGCAGTTCACATCAAAAACCGCAGCTCTGGGAGGCTATTCTGACTTCATGCAAAGAAATACAAGCAGAAACTCGACAAAAAATCACAAGTTCAGAGGATGCAAGAATTGTGAAGGTGATATCAAAGAAAGGTTCCTATGTTAACATGTAACTTGGCCTGTTAGGATGTTTTGGAGTTAAATAGCTTTTTTGTTCAGTGAATGTGACCTCCTAATGCTGCAAATTCCACAAATGAGCATTTTCAGTTCTTTAAAACATATGAAATGTTTAGAAATTCTACTGTGCCTAATAATTTGGAACAGTACATTTTGAGTTTGTATTCATTTTGGAGATTATACTGTTATCTTTGGGAGGTTTCTTCAATAAAATTCGATATATACTCTAACGCAGTGGTCCCCAACATTTTTTTCACCAGGGACCGGCTTCAAGAAAGACCATTCTTCCATGGCCCGGCAGGGCGGGGATGGAGGTGTGACAGGGGTGGGGCTTTGGTCATAAGGGGGCGGGGCTATGGACGGGGTTGTAGTTTAGTAGTAGTGCATACTCATCATTTAATTATAACATTTATAATGTGAATGTGACTCCCTTGTATACAAGGCTCCGCTCCCACCCTTGTATGCGTGGCTCCGCTCCCACCCTTGTTTATATGGCTCCGCTCCCACCCTCCCATCCTGTATACATGGCTCCGCTCCCACCCTCCCATCCTGTATACATGGCTCCGCTCCCAACCTCCCATCCTGTATACATGGCTCCGCTCCCACCCTCCCATCCTGTATACATGGCTCCACTCCCAACCTCCCATCCTGTATACATGGCTCCGCTCCCAACCTCCCATCCTGTATACATGGCTCCGCTCCCACCCTCCCATCCTGTATACATGGCTCCGCTCCCCCTCCCATCCTGTATATATGGCTCCGCTCCCATCCTCCCATCCTGTATATATGGCTCCGCTCCCATCCTCCCATCCTGTATACATGGCTCCGCTCCCCCTCCCATCCTGTATATATGGCTCTGCTCCCACCTCCCATCCTGTATATATGCTCCGCTCCACCCTCCCATCCTGTATACATGGCTCCGCTCCCCTCCCATTCTGTATATATGGCTCTGCTCCCACCCTCCCATCCTGTATATATGGCTCCGCTCCCCCTCCCATCCTGTATATATGGCTCCGCTCCCTCCTCCATCTGTATACATGGCTCCGCTCCCACCCTCCCATCCTGTATACATGGCTCCACTCCCAACCTCCCATCCTGTATACATGGCTCCGCTCCAACCTCCATCCTGTATACTGGCTCCGCTCCCACCCTCCCATCCTGTATACATGGCTCCGCTCCCCTCCCATCCTGTATATATGGCTCCGCTCCCATCCTCCCATCCTGTATATATGGCTCCGCTCCCATCCTCCCATCCTGTATACATGGCTCCGCTCCCCCTCCCATCCTGTATATATGGCTCTGCTCCCACCCTCCCATCCTGTATATATGGCTCCGCTCCACCCTCCCATCCTGTATACATGGCTCCGCTCCCCCCCATTCTGTATATATGGCTCTGCTCCCACCCTCCCATCCTGTATATATGGCTCCGCTCCCCCTCCCATCCTGTATATATGGCTCCGCTCCCATCCTCCCATCCTGTATTTATGGCTCCGCTCCCATCCTCCCATCCTGTATATATGGCTCCGCTCCACCCTCCCATCCTGTATATGGCTCCGCTCCACCCTCCCATCCTGTATACATGGCTCCGCTCCACCCTCCCATCCTGTATATATGGCTCCGCTCCCCTCTCCCATCCTTGTATGCATGGCTCCGCTCCACCCTCCCATCCTGTATATATGGCTCCGCTCCCCCTCCCATCCTGTATATATGGCTCCGCTCCACCCTCCCATCCTGTATACATGGCTCCGCTCCACCCTCCATCCTGTATACATGGCTCCGCTCCACCCTCCATCCTGTATATATGGCTCCGCTCCCCCTCTCCATCCTGTATGCATGGCTCCGCTCCACCCTCCCATCCTGTATATATGGCTCCGCTCCCCTCCCATCCTGTATATATGGCTCCGCTCCACCCTCCCATCCTGTATACATGGCTCCGCTCCACCCTCCCATCTGTATATATGGCTCCGCTCCACCCTCCCATCCTGTATATATGGCCCACTCCCCGTCCTCCCCCTGTATACATGGCTCCGTCCACCCTCCATCCTGTATATATGACTCCGTTCCACCCTCCCATCCTGATATATGCTCGCTCCCCGTCCTCCCCCCCTGTATACATGGCTCCGCTCCACCCTCCATCATACCTACCCTCCTCGCTCCATCGCTGAACTTCCCTGCGTCCCTGTCGGCCGCCGCAGCCTCTCCTGTGCGCAGCGGTGACGTAATACCGCTCATTAAGGGCATGAATATGGACGCCACGCCTATGGGAGTGGCGTTACGTCCATATTCATTACCTTAATGAGCGGTACTACGTCACCGCTGCGCACAGGAGGAAGCTGCCGCGGCGACAGGGATGCAGCGACGGAAGGTAAGTATCGATGTCTTCTTGAAGCCGCGGCTGCAGCTGTCACTACAGTGCTGCAGCCGCCGGCTCCAAGTGTGTACAGCGTTCTGTGCCGTGGCTCCGCGGCCCGGCAACAGAACTGCTACGGCCCGGTAATGGGCCGCGGACCGGCGGTTGGGGACCCCTGCTCTAACGGGTGATGACTTTTATTAGACTGACTGTCATTTGCACCGACCACTTAGGAAAATCAGAGAAAATATCATTTGCATACTAATTTGGAACATGGTATATTGTCCCTTTAAATTATTAGTTGAAAATTCCCTATACAATTATAAATGACAGGCACTCATATGTCATATTGTTCATTGACCTTAGGTATTATAACCATTCATAAAATACCCCGCTCTTGTGGGGTGCCAATTCATAAGAAACTAGTGAGATGCTTCATAAGCAAACACACCGTTCTGTTATTGCAATAAGTTCTATTGCACATCACCCAGATTGAAATTGTATGAATAGATGATGTATATCTTAATTTTTGGTGAACTACTAACACCATAATGCCTTCAATGGTAAAGCATTCCGGCACTCATAGTGAGTGAAGCGGCCTGTGTCTGCCTGCATGACCGCTAGTAAGATCTCTAGCAGCTATCGCTCACATGGACGGCGGTAAAGCAATCACACACACCGCCCTGCTGTCCGAATCTCATGCAGTGGGCGATATTCCACTCTTGGTAAACTCCCAGGCTGACACATGGGTAGTCATCAGGTTCCGACCATATCATGTGGCGCGTGAGCATCTATGGTGCATTTATGTTATAAAAGGTCATTGCTATCTGTCTGTCATAGCTTCTATCTTGGGCATATGTCCCTATGTGCGTTTCGCCGGAGTACCGGCTTTTTCTAAGGGCCCTTGATTTTCATTTGTATTTACCTACAACTGTTTGAACGCATTTTATTTCACTCTTTTTGGCTATGAAAAAACATGCTTTTTATTATTTTTTTTACTGTGTGAAGGGGTTAACTAGTTTGACAGTTTTATTGATTGGGTCGTTCTGGATGTGGCAATACCAAATATGAGTATTTTTTTTTGTTTGTTTTTGTTTTTAAATGAATATAAATATTTATTCGCATAATATTTTGTTCATTTATTTTCTTTATTTTGTGATAATTTTATAATTTTAGTAAAACTTTTTTTACTTGTTTACTCAGTCCCTCTATGGGACTTTTATTAGTCTGAATACTGATATAATGCATACCAATGCATTACACCTGTCAGTATTACACTGAAAAAGAAAAACACCTTTCAGCCCATACTCTTGCCATGGGCTCACAGGCCACCGTAAGTGACAGACCAGGTGGTCAATATTCGACCTCCTGCTGTCATGGTGGTAACCATTGGGCCCCAATGATCACATCACCACTGTCTGTGACTGCCGGAGCATAGCTATTTCTTAAGCCGAGCTCTCTATGTCGATCGTGCAGACACCATTCCTGTGCCTATACGACGGCCATGACGTACCAGATACATTATACGTCAGCAAGTCACTGCCAAATATGAAGCACCAGTATGTCATTTTTCAGGAATCCTTTAAAGCTAGTGATGAGCGCAAGTGCTCTTTACTCAAGTTTGCCTTGGGCGCCCGGGTATGCACCGAGTATTTGAGTGACAGCCACAAAGCATGCGGGCATTGCCCCTGTTTGTCAGGCAATCCTCACATGTTTTGTGACTGTCTAACAGCTGCAAAAACGTGTGGCCGCGGGAACTCGAACATGTCACTGGAGCACCTGCAATACTTGATGCATACCCGTTCACCCTAGAAAAACTCGAGTAATGAGCACTTGCGCTCATCACTAGTTAAAACATAAAATGAGTGATAACGTGCTGATTACAAGGGTCCCATTGCTGCCATCCCTAACAATCCCAAGAATGGGGCTCTGGAATGCCCCATTGAAATTGAGCAGTGGCAGCACATACATGGCACCATACTATTAGTTATTTAAAAATGCAGTACTGTGCGATCTTCAGCAGTCCTATAGATAATATATGGAGTAGAGAAATATATATGCTGCTACAGCTCCATTTTATAGCGGTATCATCTGGGGTCTCAGAGATTAGACTCACAGAGATCAGCAACTTACCACTATCAATGAATTGACCAAATGGTAAAACAGTTTTAGGCCATGTACATAATATTTGGTGAGTTTTTTGCCTCAGTATTTGTAAACCAAAAACCTTAGTGGGTGATAAATACAAAAGTGGTGACGTGTTTCTATTATACTTTTCCTCTGATTGTTCCACTGCTGGTTTTGGCTTACACATACTGAGTTAAAAAACTCACCAAATACTGAACTCGTGCAGGCAGTGCTACTTCTGACATGCCCCTAAGTTATCTGTCTTGTAGAGTAATGTGCTGCATTTCACACACAATTTCAAATATCCAGGGTGAATTTAAGGGCATTTATTGTATAATATTTACTACCAGTGGTAAGCAACGTAAATTATACCTTCATTATATGAATGGTAATGGCTTACAGCATTTAATTTATTGAATCTTCAGCTTCTGTGACAGTTCAGTAATATTAATGGGGTGTACAATATTTTTACAGTTGCCAAACGAGCAGACCTCCCACTGCACAGACATAATGCTCTTTAAAAGCATTGTATACACAATCATAAATTTTGCTAAAATCAACTTTCGCTTCAGTGACATTTTTTCATTTTGTTGATGTAGCCATAATATGTATTTTGTGTTTAACAAAAAAATGAATATGAGCATTCAATAATCAACAAAAAACAAAAGCACAGTAAAGTTCAACATTTTTCTACATACTTCACTTATAAATTATAAACACATAAATTAGTTAAAAAACACAACTTTCTGTGTTATGGTAGTAAAAGCACTACCCACGTTCTTCACTTTGTGCCATTAATTCTTCTGCAGAATGAATGTCTCATGGGTTTCTTTTGTAGGGTCACACCTAATAGGTAAGGGGCATTGCTTGTTTAAATCGGCATCATTCTATCAGGCTGCACTAATTATTCAATAAATTTTTTAGAGATATACAGTTTCTTCTTCTAGCCAACCAAAGTCAAGTTCCTCTCACTAATAGCCTCATATCAACAGCATATTTTCCACAGTTTGTACAAGTAAGCCCTTAGAAGCAGGTTCTGGATCTTGTGCTTAGTTTATAGCAGTGTGAAAATATGAACGGCTTAGATGTTCTAGGTTATTTCATCCCTTTAATTACAGATTTTTGCTCACACTGCTCTATAACATGGCCAAGTGCTATTCGATATTCTCACGACTCGAGCGGTGATATCACTAAGGTTAAAGTAGTTCACAGCTGGCTGATCACATAGAGGATACCGTGAGATTCACCGGCTGTGACCTGCGGTAATCTTAGTGATGTCAGAGCTCATCAGTGCAGCCGGGTTCTCACACTACTCTCAGTGTGTTCCGGCGGCCATGGTGAGCGGTCACATTACTGATGCTACCACTCATCACAGCCTCCGAATGTAGCAAAGTCGGGGATCATCATGGGTCCTAATTATTATTTATTTAAGGCAGACCCATGTGTATTACTTTTTTTTAAATAAATGGATAAAAGAGGGTAATTGTCGGGGAGTGCTTATTATAATTAAAGGACTTTTCTATGTGTGCGTGTTTATTTATTTTGACTACAGGGTTTGTAATGGGGGTGTGAGAATCAGGAGGAGCCTGGCAAACCAACAGAATTGGGCATCTAATGTGATGTGCCAATTCTGGGTTCTATTTTTTGCCTAAGGATGGGCCATTAACCTGGACTGTCCCAGCCTGATAATAGAAGCCTGCAGCTGCCTGTTTTATTTGCGTATCAAAAAAAGAAAAAAGCCACTTGGGATATCTAAAATTTTACTTTTATTGAGTATTTAGGAAAAAATATAGCCCACAAATAAACAAACAACAAATAAAGTGCAAATATGCCAGAAGTGTAATAACACCAAGAACTAAAAGTCAATGTAGTAAATGGTGACTAACGGATGTGCAGTATATAAATGAGAAACTACAGAGCCTAATTTATCCATGTATATAGGCTCCAACTAAATCAGAAACCTCAATAGGGGAGATAGTCTCCCTTTGAGTGAACCTGCCTGGTAGAGGTAAATGTATGCATATAGTCAGTATCACATAGACAATGTGGTCAAAGCCGTAATGCTAGAGATAAATCAATAGTTAGTGCAGAAATGGTCACTGACTTATAGACTTGCGTATATATTCCCTGAAATAAATATCAACACTTAATGCAAAAAAGTACATCCCACCTCACCAAGGTGAGCATACACCAAACAATTGTCCAAGTATTGATTAGGCACCGTTTCATCCCCACATCATTTACCTAGCAGACAGGAAGTTTAGTGACACATATGTTACTCAAACTGATAGTGGCAAGTAGATATACATATGTAGCAAAGCATACCCATCTGGGGAGTAAAGCATCAACAAATACCATGTGGTCAGAGAACAATCTGCATATGACCCCTAAGGCATGTGATTTAAGCAGCCCAGATTGGATAGAGTGAAGTCAGTTTGACATATTGAAGTGGGAAAAACAGGAACAATCTCATGGCTTCTGCTGACTGACTTGAAAGTTTAGAACAAAGGAATAACAAACAAACCAAATCCCATCATGGTTAACCCCAGACACTCACTTCTCCATACGAGTTTCTTCAATTTTGATTAATTAGGGGAGTGTGTTGTGTTTCGGTAGCTGAGGAGGACAGGAACAACAGCAGGGCAGCAGAACACCTGAGATGTTGGTAACTGATGGGTTGCAGATTCCTAAACTAACGACACAACTAGAGGTAGCCGTGGAGTGTTCCTACGTTGATCCTAGACGCCTCGTCACAGTCTGAGAGATAACTACACCTAAAGGCAGAAAGATGAAAGCTATCTGCCCCGGAGCAGATCCCCAAAGAAAATAGGAAGCCCCCAAACATATAATGGCGGTTAGACAAGATGAAAACACAAACATAGGCAGAAAATAGATTGAGCAAACGCTGGGGCCAAAAGCTGGCTAAGTAGGATAGGAAAGGAGAGATTACTTTCTGCAACCCAGAAAACCCTACAAAAATCCAACAATTCTGATTACAAAAATACTGAGATCACACGATCTCGCCACCTGCTAAATCAGATCTCAGTGTGAACAAAACCAAGCTGCAGCCACTGAAAAAACAGGAAAAAGCAAATGAGCAAACAACAGTGGCTGCAGATAAACTGTGAGGAGCTCAGGCCCCAGGAGGGGACCTGGCTGACCTCCACAAAAGTGCAGAAAACAATGCAAAAAGCAAGCACAAAAAGAAAAGCAAAAAATATCTTATCTGAAACCAGGAGATGCAGGCAAGACTCCAGCAAACTTCCAAATGAACCAGGAACCACAATTGAGACAAGAACAATTGATCACCGGCAACCATCATGGGAGGGAACCTCCCTTATATCAGACCAGTCAGTGAACCCAGATTGCCATTCTTCGCTAAAAGGTTCAGTACTGTCTGTAACCACCAGAGGGAGCCTCTGCTAAGAAACCATCTCTAGCACATTCATAACAGGAGTGGGGGCATGTGTCCTATGCCTGCAGTGAACTACATGTTATGTTTTATTTGCCCTGGTTTTAGCTTTTATGGGGATCCCACGCCGTTTTTTAATTTACCTATTTATTTAATGCTCTGACTACAACTATCACCAGCTTCTCCTGGTCTCGCTGATCACAGTGAGAACAGGTGAGGATGATGAGAGCTGTAGTTAAGCACCCGGTGCCTGGGAATAGCACTAACTGTACTGCTTTTCCCAGCTGCCGGATTGTTTCATTTGGGTATGTGTCTCACAGGTGTCACACGAATGTCATCAGTGCGCATGTGTGTGGCATGCATTTCCTCCGTGCTGCCAGAGAAAAAAGAACATGTCTGCGGGTTTTTCACACTAACACACTGTAACATGTGAAAAATCTGAAATGTGCACACCACCATTGAATATAATGAGTGTGCCTGTTTCCGTGTTTGCGGTTCTTAAAAAATGGATGGCATACAGACAATTTCATCATAGGTCATTTAGCAAAATATGAAGTCGACTGTGGTACAAAACCGGTATCTAATTGTAACTGTAGTGACCACAGCCTGTTTTGATCACTGGACCTTAAAGGGGGTTTCCACCCTTTTGGACAATTCGTTCTAACTTATTTTTGTGTAATTGCAGATAAAAATAATTTTTGAAAATGAGTTTTGTTAAATATTTTGCACCATTTGCCTTTTATAACCTCTGTATTGCCCTGCCTATTACTGCTTGCACAATGAGTTAAAAGGGTTGTCCACTTTCAGAAAAGTTTTCCCCAAATGCTATGAAATACCTGAAATAACAGAGAGCAGGTACCCACCCTTGATCCAGTGACCCGTGGCTGTCAGTTGCTTCCAAGTCAAGGTTTTAACTGCAGCGGTGACAGTGTGCAACACTGCTATAGCTAATCACTGAACTGAGCAGCTGTGCCAAGGAATACAGCATGAGCCATGGCTCAGTAATCGGCTACAGCAACATTACATCCCACTGCAGCCAAAACACTCTGAAAAGTTTCCAAAAAGTTTACAACATTCTTAACTGAGAATCCATCAGTTAGCCCACAATGATGATCTGATGGGTAGTTTGCAGAATTTTTTGTCTTTTCTCTGCTGATTTATGACCATAAATTACATTAAAGTTGATTGTGCAGGGAAACATGCGGCACTTTGGCTGTTCCTGTCTGGTCTGCAGACATGGACAGCCAAAAAAGTGAATGCAGTGGCATTCCATGCCATGCGGCTGCCCCCTCCAAATTGCTACCTCAATCTCATTAGTACTAGTGATGAGCCACCCCGTAGTGTTCGTGTTCGGTTCGGTTCGCCGAACAGCCGTGTGTTCGACGAACTTTTCGACGAACAGTTCGTCGAACACCGTCGAACACCGTTATATCTAATGGCAGGCAAACCAAAACACATAGAAACACATAGAAAACACATAGAAAACACTTTAAAGGTGTCCAAAAGCTGACAAATTGCTCACAAGACACAACTAACAAATGGAAAAGTGACAAGTACATATAGTCATGCGAAAATGAAAAGAGGTGGAGGAGTAAAAGGAGGGGGAGACACAGATATAGGCATGTCATGCCCTTCTAAAACCAAAAAAGTGCCAAGCCTACACAGCCAGTCCGTGCCTGCCCGTGCGACCTGCTTGTCGGCGGGTTTGTGCCAGAGCTGCGGTGGACCCTAACGGCCAGCTCCCCTCTCCAATACTGGTGCCTGACCGCTGGTGGGTCGAGCGAGCCCCCTGCAGTGGAGGCAGGTCTAATCTTTTTCATTTAAATTATCTCTCTAATTTGAATGAGTACACTTTAACCCCTTCATGACCTTGCCATTTTTTGAAATTCTGACCAGTGTCCCTTTATGAGGTAATAACTCAGGAACGCTTCAACGGATCCTAGCGATTCTGAGACTGTTTATCGTGACATATTGGGCTTCATGTTAGTGGTAAATTTAGGTCGATAATTTTTGCATTTATTTGTGAAAAAAATGGAAATTTGGCGAAAATTTTGAAACATTCGCAATTTTCAAATTTTGAATTTTTATTCTGTTAAACCAGAGAGTTATGTGAAACAAAATATTAATAAATAACATTTCCAACTTGTTTTCTTTGCATCAGCACAATTTTGGAAGCAAAAATTTTTTTTTTTAGGAAGTGATAAGGGTTAAAAGTTGACCAGCGATTTCTCATTTTTACAGCAAAATTTACAAAACCATTTGAAGACACTTTGAGGAGTCTATATGGTAGAAAATACCCAAAAGTGACACCATTATAAAAACTGCACCCCTCAAGCTACTCAAAACTACATTCAAGAAGATTATTAACCCTTCAGGTGCTTCACAGGAACTAAAGCAACGTGGAAGGAAAAAATGGACATTTTAATTTTTCCAACAAAAATTTTATTTTAGCATCAATTTTTTCATTTTTGCATGGGCAACAGGATAAAATGGATCCTAAAATTTGTTGGGCAATTTCTCCTGAGTACACAGATACCTCATATGTGGTCATAAACCACTGTTTGGGCGCACGGCAGGTCTCAGAAGGGAAGGAGCGCCATTTGACTTTTTGAATGGAAAATTAGCTCCAATTATTAGCGGACACCATGACACATTTGGAGAGCCCCTGTGTGCCTAAACAATGAAAAAACCCCACATGTGACACCATTTTGGAAACTAGACCTCTTGTGGAACTTATCTAGATGTGTTGTGAGCACTATGAACCCCCAAGTGCTTCACAGAAGTTTATAACGCAGAGCAGTGAAAATAAAAAAATCATTTTTTTCCCTCAAAAATGAATTTTTAGCCCGCTATTTTTTATTTTCACAAGGGTAACAGGAGAAATTGGACCACAAAAGTTGTTGTGCAATTTGTCCTGAGTACACCAATACCCCATATGTGGGGGGGAACCACTGTTTTGGCGCATGGGAGAACTCAGAAGGGAAGGAGTGCCATTTTGGAATGCATACTTGATGGAATGTTCTGCGGGCATCATGTTGCGTTTGCAGAGCCCCTGATGTGCCTAAACAGTAGAAACCCCCCACAAGTGACCCATTTTGGAAACTAGACCCCCCAAGGAGCTTATCTAGATGTGTAGTGAGCACTTTGAACCCCCAAGTGCTTCACAGAAGTTTATAAACGCAGAACAGTGAAAATAAATCATTTTTGTTTCTCAAAAATGATTTTTTAGCCTATTTTTTTATTTTCCCAAGGGTAACAGGATAAATTGGACACCAAAAGTTGTTGTCCAGTTTTTCCTGAGTACGCTGGTGTCCCATATGAGGGGGGAATCACTGTTTGGGTGCACAGCAGGGCTCAGAAGGGAAGGAGCGCCATTTGACTTTAATGGAGAATTAGCTCCTATCGTTAGCGGACACCATGTCGTGTTTGGAGAGCCCCTGTGTGCCTAAACTTTGGAGCTCCACCACAAATGACCCCATTTTAGAAACGAGACCCCCTAAGGAACTTATTTAGATGCACAGTGAGCACTTTGAAGCCCCAGGTGCTATACAGAAGTTTATAACGCACAGCCTTGAAAATAAAAAATGATTTTTTTTCTCAAAAAATTATTTTTTTAGCCCCCTATTTTTTATTTTCACAATGGTTACAGGAGAAATTGGACCCCAAAAGTTGTTGTCCAGTTTGTCCTGAGTACGCTGGTACCCCATATGTGGGGGGTAACCACTGTTTGGGCACACGTCAGTGCTCGGAAGGGATGTAGTGACGCTTTGAAATGCCTACTTGATGGAATGGTCTGCGGGCATCTTGTTACGTTTGCAGAGCCCCTGATGTGCCCAAACAGTAGAAACCAACCACAAGTGACCCAATTTTGTAAACTAGACCCCCCAAAGGAACTTATCCAGATGTGTGGTGAGCACCTTGAACCCCCACGTGCTTCACAGAAGTTTATAATTCAGAGCTGTAAAAACAAAAAATCATTTTTTTCCTCAAAAACTGATTTTTTAACCCACAATTTTTTATTTTCACAAGGGTAACAGGAGAAATTGGACCCCAAAAGTTGTTATACAGTTTGTCCTGAGTACACTGGTACCCCATATGTGGGAGAAAACTACTGTATGGGCACACGTCGGGGCTCGGAAGGGAAGTAGTGATGTTTTGAAATGCTGATTTGATGGAATGGTCTGCGGGCGTCATGTTACGTTTGCAGAGCCCATGATGTGCCTAAACAGTAGAAACCCCCCCAAATGACCCCATTTTGGAAACTAGATCCCAAGGAACTCCTCTAGTTGTGTGGTAAGCACTTTGAATCTCCCAAGTTCTTCACAGAAGTTTATAACGCAGAGCTGTGAAAATAAAAAATAATTTTTTTTCCACAAAAATAATTTTTTTAGTCCCCAATTTTTTTTTACCAAGAGTAACAGGAGAAATTAGACCCCCAAAGTTGTTGTGCAATTTTTACTGAGTACGCTGATACCCCATATGTGGGGGTAAACCACTGTTTGGGCACACGTCGGGGCTCGGAATAAAGGGAGCACTGTTTCACTTTTAACAGCCAATCAGAGCGATCGTAGCCACGTAGGGGTTAAGCCAACCCCCCTGTGGTGAATCACAAAGGGTCTTGTGCCTGCATGTTGGGTGACCTTTCAGTGACCCCGGTCACCCGACCCGCAGGAACGCGATCCTTTCATGACACATACGCTGTGTCACAGGTCATGAAGGGGTTAAATTTTTTACAAGGATCTATTGGAGGGCGAGTCTCATGCCAGCAGCCGCTGTAATGCCAGGTCCAGTAGCGTCCAGTAAAACTGCTGCAGTTAAAAAGCTTTTATAAGGATCGAGCTTGGCGGTCCACCGCAAGGCGTCCTACCGCCACTCACAGCCCCTGTGCCTTGGGGTGCCTCCCCGATACTCTTCACTGATTGTCCCGGGGGCCCGAAGCATTTCCTTTGAAAAAATTAAGTGTCTAAGCTACAGGTGGTGTAGATTGCTTAACAGCTGGGTTAATCCGCTGACTAGCAGACACTGCTACTAGGCCCAAAATTATTGTCGATTTTTCGGAAAAACCGAACTCTTCGAAATCTAGTTGCCCCCAGCAACACAACTCTCAAGTCCTTATCTTCATCTGCAACCTGGATAAATTCTAATCCGGGTTGTTTTGCATGTAGGACCTCTAAGTGTTTATGTTGCGTCTCTATTATGAATGGGGTGCAAGAATTTCAATCTAGTACCACAGGCACCAGTTTTAAAATCAACTGTCATGTCAATTGCCAATCGTGCTACATTATTTATTTAATTGAGTGCGGTTGTCGGTTGCAGTACATCGGTCGGACGATACAGACGATGCATGCAAGGCTCAACAAGCACCGTCAAAATATCCGAAATGGGTTCATGCTACACAGTCTCTCAAAACATTTCTCCCTAGTGCACCAAAAGAATTTGAATTCGTTAAAACTCACTGTTATTGACCAGATACCAGATGATATGCCTGATTGGTATAATAATCTAATAAGAAGGGAGAGTTTCTGGATTTTTAAACTTGGCACACTGGCCCCTGAGGGGTTAAACCTCACTATTGAAAAAGTCACGTAATATATGCATTTTGAGATTTATTTATTTTCATTTATTTTTCCTTGTGTACATTGTTTTTATGTCGCTTTTAGGTTGGTTTTATTCAATTTATCTGTTTTTTTTTTTTGTTTTCTTTTTTGCAGTCATATTTGCATTTTTAATCATGTGGGTGTTCTGATTAATTACCTTTTAATTTTCATTTGCTGCTCCACCTTTATATAGCTTTCCTACTCCATTCTATGTATAACTGTCACCTGAGGAAGACTGAGCTATTCCGTTGAAACGCGTTGTGGATATCAATAAATTAAGACTTTTTTATATCAGCTGAATTGCGTCCATCGCGCTCCTTATGACCGGATTGCTTTATCATCACTTATGTCTGATCCTCTCTTGAGGTACCCAGCCGGAGCTGCGGCGGACAACCTTAATCTCATCTGCCTTTATCGCCAGCCTGGCGCTCCTTTGAAACCATCTATCTGAATTGGTTGCAAAATTATTGTCTGGGCTAGATGCAGTTAAAAATTTGTAATTATATCTACAGCCGGTGGCTACTCCGCTCACTAGCAGACACTGCTACTAGGCCCAAAATTATTGTCTCGGTTAGATGCAGTTAAAAATTTGTAATTAGATCTACAGCCGGTGGCTACTCCGCTGACTAGCAGACACTCAAGCTTTGTAGCAGACCTCTGATTCCCAGGCTATAGTATGAGTATACAGCTCTAGTCTTCACAGTCAACCATCTGTGTTACCCCAAACCATAGTGTATGTAGTTTCTTACGGTTAAAAGGGGGGTGAGGAAAGACCCAACCCACCTGTAATTGACGATGCCAACGTCACGTAAAACACAGCAAGGGGACTCCAAAAAGAGTCTCCACTTTTTCCAAAAATTTGGGGCACAGACACCACTGTTATGTTTAGGTAGCTGAGGAGAAATAGCAAAAACAGTAATACACCAGAGAGGCTGGAACCTATTGGATTGCAGTAACCTGAACTAACCACACAACTAGAGGTAGCCATGGAGCGTTCCTACGTTGATCCTAGACGCCTCGTCACAGCCTGAGAGATAACTACACCTAAAGGCAGAAAGATGAAAGCTATCTGCCCCGGAGCAGATCCCCAAAGAAAATAGGAAACCCCAAAATATGTAATGGCTGTTAGACAAGAAGAAAGCACGGACACAGACATAAAATAGAATGAGCAAACGCTGGGGCCCAATCTGTCTAGACAGAAAAGTACAGGAAAGAATTCTGACTGCAATCCAACAAAAAACCCTAAAAAATACCAACACTTTTGATTGCCAAAAAACCTGAGATCACACGATCTCATCCACCTAAATCAGATCTCTGGTGTAACAAAACCAAGCCGCAGCCACTGAAAAAACAGGAAAAAGCAAATGAACAAATAACAGTGGCTACAGATAAACTGAGAGGAGCACAGTCCCCAGGAGGGGACCCGGCTGACCTCCACAAAAGTGCAGAAAACTATGCAAAAAGCAAGCACAAAAAGAAAAGCATAAAATATCTTATCTGAAAGCAGCAGATGCATGCTAGACTCCAGCAAACTTCCAAATGAAGCAGGAACCACAATTGAGACAAGAACAATTGATCATCGGTGACCATCATGGGAGGGAACATCCCTTATATCAGTCCAGTCAGTGATCCCAGATTGCCATTCCTCGCTGGAAGGTTCAGTACTGTCTGTAACCACCAGAGGGAGCCTCTGCTCAGAAACCATCTCTAGCACATTCACAACAGTACCCCCCTTGAGGAGGGGTCACCGAACCCTCACTTGTGCAACCAGGCCGATCAGGATGAGCTCTGTGATAGGCACGGATCAGTCTCAGTATACAGGAGCAAAATCACAGTTTAGCTGGGAGGCCCTGCAGTTACCCTATTGCATATAGAAACAGAGATTGTCAACAATAGTGAGGCTGAATGACTAGTGCATAATAGCACAAATATATCCAAATACCGCTCATGACAATCGCACATGGAGGTGAAAAATCACCAAAGAGGATAAACTAAGCCCATCTGTAGAGCGCAAAAAACAGAGTGAACATACCGCAATGGATGAATAGGGAGACCCGCAGGGCGATCCACAGCTGACCCCGACGCACGTTTCGGAGAGTGAACTTGCCTGTAATCATCACTTGGTTTAAATTCTATTTCATGTTCTATTTGTATCAATAAAGCTATTTTGTATCTAACATTTGATCATCTGACTGCTTTGTGGTGTGGTGGGTATTGTTATAGTTTATTTGCAGTTGATCTTTCATTGAATGTCCTTAGGTGTAGCTGGAGGTATTTGATATTCCTCTTTACATGCATTTTTCTCCATGCATACACCATGTTTGCTAGTTACTAGTTACGGATCAGTCTCCTAGCATGGATGTCCGAAGCAAACACCCAAGAATTGTCCTCCTGACAATAACCTCTCCACTTAACCAAATACTGGAGTTTCCGTCTAGAAAAACGAGAATCCAATATTTTCTCAGCCACATACTCCAGATTGCCCGCAACCAAAACAGGGTCAGGAGGCGCAGCCATAGGAACCACTGGCTCGACAAACCTTTTCAATATGGACTTGTGGAACACGTTATGGATCTTAAATGTCCCTGGAAGAAGCAAACGGAAGGAAACAGGATTAAGAATCTCCATGATCTTATAAGGTCCAATGAACCTAGGCTTAAACTTTGGAGATGCAACCCTCAAAGGGATATTTCTTGAGGACAACCAAACCAAGTCCCCCACTGTAAACCGAGGACCATCAGTCCTATGCCGATTGGCAAACCGCTGGGCCTTTTATTGAGAGAGAAACAACCTCTCCACTACCTGGTCCCAAATCTGCTGCATTCGCTCCACGACAGAGTCAACACCCGGACAGACAGAAGACTCCGCCTGTCCCGAAGAAAATCGAGGGTGAAACCTAGAATTGCAGAAAAATGGAGACATTAAGGTGGCAGAGCTAGCCCTATTATTAAGAGCAAACTCAGCCAAAGGCAAAAAAGAGACCCAGTCATCTTGATCAGCAGACACAAAACATCTCAAATAAGTCTCCAAGTTCTGGTTTGTTCTCTCGGTTTGTCCATTGGTCTGAGGATGAAATGCAGAGGAGAAAGATAATTGAACACCAAGTTTAGAACAAAATGTCCTCCAAAATCTGGAAACAAACTGGAGTCCTCTGTCAGACACAATGTTCTCCGGAATGCCATGTAACCGAACCACGTGCTGAAGGAACAAAGGCACCAACTCGGAGGAGGAAGGTAACTTAGGTAATGGCACAAGATGTATCATCTTGGAAAACCTATCACAGATTACCCGGTCATTCTCTGAGAGACAGGGAGATCGGAAATAAAATCCATAGAGAAATGGGTCCACAGCCTCTTGGGCACAGGTAATGGCATTAACAAACCACTAGAGTGAGAGCAAGGCTTGGAACGAGAGCAAGTCCCACAAGACTGCACAAAGTCCCTGACGTCACGAGACAAAGTAGGCCACCAAAAGGACCAACTCACCAAGTCTCTGGTACCAAAAATCCCGGGATGACCAGCCAACGTGGAACAATGAATCTCAGACATCACACTCTTCTTCCACTGGTCTGAGACAAACAATTTCTTAATAGGGCAGCGCTCAGGTTTATCCTACTGACACCCTTCCAGAGCCAGTCTCAAATTGGGCGAGATGGCGGAAAGTACTACACCCTCTTTCAAAATAACAGCAGGATCAGATAACTCAGGAGAATCCGCAAAGAAACTCCTCGAGAGAGCATCCGCCTTAACATTCTTAGTGCCAGGAAGAAAAGAAACCACAAAATTAAAACATGTGAAAAACAAGGCCCACCTGGCCTGTCTAGGATTAAGTCGCTTGGCTGATTCGAGATAAACCAGGTTCTTATGGTCCGTGAGGACCACCACCTGATGTTTGGCTCCTTCCAGCCAATATCTCCACTCTTCAAAGGCCCACTTCATGGCCAATAACTCCCGATTACCCACGTCATAATTACGTTCAGTTGGAGAAAATTTTTGAGAGAAAAGGCACAAGGGTTACTCTTAGAGGTTTCTGGATCTCTTTGGGACAAAACGGCACCTGCCCCAATTTCAGAAGCATCAACCTCCACCTGAAACGGTAGAGAAACATCAGGCTGCCGTAGAACAGGAGCAGAAGTGAATCTCTGCTTAAGTTCCTGAAATGCAGAAACTGCCTCAGGAGGCCAATTCACCACATCAGAACCCTTTTTGGTCAAATCAGTCAATGGTTTAACAATACCGGAGAAATTACCAATAAATTTACGATAAAAATTGGCAAAACCCAAAAATCTCTCAAGAGCCTTTAATGAAGTAGGTTGAACCCAATCACAGATGGCCTGAACATTGACCGGGTCCATTTCAATAACAGATGGAGACAAAATGAATCCCAGAAATGAGACCTTCTGTACGCCAAAAAGACACTTTGATCCCTTCACATACAGTGCATTCTCTCTCAAAATCTGGAACACAGTCCGAACATGTTTCACATGAGAGTCCCAGTTATTGGAAAAAATCAAGATATCATCCAAATAAACAATCAGAAATTTATCCACAAAATCCCTGAAAATATCATTCATGAAGGATTGGAAGATGGAAGGAGCATTAGTGAGCCCAAAGGGCATCACTAGGTACTCAAAATGCCCCTCTGGGGTATTAAACACCGTCTTCCATTCATCCCCGTGCTTAATGCGAATAAGGTTATACGCCCCCCTGAGGTCAAGCTTGGTAAACCAACTAGCACTTTTCACTCTGGAAAACAGGTCAGAAATCAAGGGTAACGGATATTGATATTTCACAGTGATCTTATTCAGGAGGCGATAATCAATACACGGCCTCAATGAACCATCCTTTTTGGCCACAAAGATAAAACCGGCGCCCAAGGGTGAAGAGGATGGTCTGATATGACCCTTCTCCAATGACTCCTTGATATAAGATCGCATAGCATCGTGTTCACGTATAGATAAGTTAAAAAGGCGACCCTTAGGAAATTTACCACCAGGCACTAACTCAATAGCGCAATCTTAGCTTCTGTGAGGAGGTAAGGACACAGACTTACTTTCACTAAACACATCAGAAAAATCAGTCAAAAAGTCAGGAACATCCTGAAACTGGGGAGAGGCAGAAAAAACAGGAGTGTCAGCATTAACACATTGGCAGCCCCAACTGGTCACAGACACAGATTTACAATCCAAAACAGGATTATGAATCTGTAACCAAGGGAAACCCACTACAATAATGTCATGCAGATTATGCAACACCAGAAATTTGCAACTTTCCTGATGATCTGGTTCAACCCTCATTATCACCTGAGTAGAAAATTGGGGTTTATTCTCCCCCAAAGGGGTAGAATCAATGCCCAGTAGGGGAATAGACTTCCGCAGGGTTATCATGGGAAAGCAACAACGTTTGGCAAAGTCAAAATCTATCAGGTTAATAGCTGCTCCTAAATCAACAAAAGCCTGAGCAGAAAATGTGGACATGGAGCAAATCAGGATAACAGTCAACAGAAATTTAGTCTGAACACTACCCAAGACAACTGAGCGTGCAAAACGTCTTCCCTGCTTAGGGCAGACGGAAATAGCATGAGGCGTCACCACAGTAGAAACATAACCCATTGCGCTTACGAAACTCATGACGCTGTGCCCCAGAAGTCACTCCATCACACTGTATGGGCTCAGGAGCTGGCTCACAAGGCAACACTATCTCACGCATACCTCTGCTCTCATGCAAACGTCTGTCAATTTGAATAGCCAAGGACATATAATCATTGAGACCAGAGGGAACAGGGAATCCCACCATAATGTCCATTACATTCTCTGACAGACCCTTCCGAAAAAGGGCTGCCAAAGCATCATCATTCCATTTTGTCAGGACTGCCCACTTTCGAAATTTCAGACAGTTCAGAGGCTTCACAGCCCTGACTTAATGCCAGCAAGGTCTTTTCAGCTTGATCAGTAACATTAGGTTCATTGTACAACAACCCCAGAGCCTGAAAAAATACATCAACATCATTCAAAACAGGATCCCCAGGTGTCAGGGAAAAAGCCCAATCCTGAGGGTAGCCGCGCTGGAGAGAGATGACAATTTGAACCTGCTGTGCTGCGTTACCTGAGGACTTAGGTTTTAAGGCAAAAAACAACTTACAGTTATTTTTGAAATTCAGAAATTTAGCCCGATCCCCCAAAAACAAACCTGGCATGGGGAGCCTAGGTTCCACAACCGGCAACCTAGCAAGATAGGTAGCAATACTCTGAACCTCAGTGGCAAGCTGCTCCAAATGCCCAGACAACTGTGCAAACTCCATTGAGAGGAAAAAAAAATCCTCCTCAGCACCCAGAGAGAAAGAGGGAAAAAAAAATGCAACAAACAGAAAAAAAAAATCTCTGACAACTCTGACAACTTTTTTCTTTCCACACTATTTTTCCCTTCTGTGAGTACCATATAATTTTAGTTTTGGGCCGGTTATACTGTTATGTTTAGGTAGCTGAGGAGAAATAGCAAAAACGGTAATACACCAGAGAGGCTGGAACCAATTGGATTGCAGTAACCTGAACTAACCACACAACTAGAGGTAGCCGTGGAGCGTTCCTACGTTGATCTTAGACGCCTCGTCACAGCCTGAGAGATAACTACACCTAAAGGCAGAAAGATGAAAGCTATCTGCCCCGGAGCAGATCCCCAAAGAAAATAGGAAGCCCCCAAACATGTAATGGCTGTTAGACAAGAAGAAAGCACGGACACAGACAGAAAATAGAATGAGCAAACACTGGGGCCCAATCTGTTAAGACAGAAAAGTACAGGAAAGAATTCTGACTGCAATCCAACAAAAAACCCTAAAAAATACCAACACTTCTGATTGCCAAAAAACCTGAGCTCACACGATCTCTTCGACCTAAGTCAGATCTCTGGTGTAACAAAACCAAGCCGCAGCCACTGAAAAAACAGGAAAAAGCAAATGAACAAATAACAGTGGCTACAGATAAACTGAGAGGAGCACAGGCCCCAGGAGGGGACTCGGCTGACCTCCACAAAAGTGCAGAAAACAATGCAAAAAGCAAGCACAAAAAGAAAAGCAGAAAATATCTTAGCTGAAAGCAGCAGATGCAGGCAAGACTCCAGCAAACTTCCAAATGAACCAGGAACCACAATTGAGACAAGAACAATTGATCACCGGCAACCATCATGGGAGGGAACCTCCCTTATATCAGTCCAGTCAGTGATCCCAGATTGCCATTCCTCGCTGGAAGGTTCAGTACTGTCTGTAACCACCAGAGGGAGCCTCTGCTCAGAAACCATCTCTAGCACATTCACAACACACCACTTAAGTAACATGAATTGCCCCAGAGTTGCTTAAAACGGTTGGTGAGGTGATTTGAACAAATCCTCAAGCTTTTACTCTCCCCAGGATGACACAGGGGTAGAAAAGTCCTTGCGGATCCATGATTTGTTCATCTTTATGAACGTGAGTCTGCCTACATTGTCAGTGGACAGCCGCGTGTGCTTATCTGTCAGCACACCACCAGCAGCGCTGAACACATGTTCAGAGAGAACGCTGGCTGCGGGCCATGACAAGATCTCCAAGGCGTGAGTGGCGAGCTCCAGCCATTTATCCAGATTGGAAGTCCAAAAAGAGCAAGAGTCCAGTGACACAGTCATGGCTTCGATGTTCACTTGGAGATACTTCTGTACCATCGTCTCTAGGCGTTGACTATGTGTCTGACTTCTTTTCTCCTGTGGCCTTGCAAAGGATGGGCTAAAAAACTGGTGAAAGGATTCCGCAAAATTGCTGTGAACACCAGCAGATACTGTGTTTCTGTTACAGTTTGAGTGCTGAAGACTCAACAGTCCCACGGTTGGCAAGTTAGAAGGCACTCATGTGTCTTTCGCATCCAGGAGCACCAAGTCCCTGTTGTGTTGGTGGCGATGTACGAATAATGCTTCTTTCCTCTGCCCTCTCCCCCAACCTCGCACAACAGAAATGTGATCAAGGTCTCCCTCATCTGATGAGTCTTCCATGCCCATCGCCAGTTCGTCCTCCACTTCTTCCTGGGCTCCTGCACCTTCCTCACTAGTGGAGCTTAGTATAGAAGGCCTAATAGAATGAGTACCACACACTGCTGCTATGCCCAAAATTATTGTCCAGGCAAGGTGCAGCTAAAATTTCTTTTTTTTTGAACGCTGGTGAAGCTTTGTATAGATGGCCTAATAGAATGAGTACCACACACTGCTACTATGCCCAAAATTATTGTCCAGGCAAGATGCAGATAGAAATTATTTTTTTTTAAGGCTGGTGGAGCTTTGTATAGATGGCCTAATACAATGAGTACCACAGACTGCTACTCTGCCCACAATTATTCTACAGGCAACATGCAGATAGAAATTCTTTTTTTTTAAACTCTGGTGGAGCTTTGTATAGATGGCCTAATAGAATGAGTACCACACACTGCTACTATGCCCAAAATTATTGTCCAGGCAAGATGCAGATAGAATTTTTTTTTTTTTTAAGGCTGGTGGAGCTTTGTATAGATGGCCTAATAGAATGAGTACCACACACTGCTACTATGCCCAAAATTATTGTCCAGGCAAGATGCGGATAGAATTTTTTTTTTTTAACCCCTCTCTGCCATCAGACGTACTATTCCGTCCATGTGACCCTGGACCTAATTCCCATGGACGGAATAGTACGTCATAGGCGATCAGCTGCGCTCCCGGGGGGAGCGTAGCTGATCGCCGCCGGGTGTCAGCTGTATATCACAGCTGACACCCAGCACTATGTGTCAGGAGCGGTCACGGACCGCTCCCGGAACATTAACCCCTAGCACACCGCGATCAAACATGATCGCGGTGTGCCCGGGGCACAGGGGAGGATCGCGCAGGCAGGGGGCTCCCTGCGCGCCCCCCTGAGACCCTCAGAGCAGCGCGATGTGTCGCGCTGTTCCGAGGGTCCGTCCTCCCTCCAGGTACCCGGATCCAAGATGGCGCCGGGGTCCTGCAGGGAGGCGGCTTCCTCAGTGCCTGCTGAGAGCAGGCGCAGAGGAAGCCTGCAGCGATGCCAGAGCGATCGCTGGTGTGACAGAGTGCTGTGCACACTGTCACACCAGCGATCTGCTTAAATACTGTGATGTCCCACCCTGGGACAAAGTAAAAAAGTAAAAAAAAAAAAATAAAAAGTGGTAAAAAAAATTATCAAAAAAAAAAAATATTCCCCAATAAATTCATTTCTTCCTGTAAATAAAAAAAACAAAACAATAAAAGTACACATTTTTGGTATCGCCGCATCCGTAACGAACCCCCCTATAAAACTGTCCCACTAGTTAACCCCTTTAGTGAACCCCTTAAAAAAAAAAAAAAACTAAGCAAAAAATCAATGCTTTATCATCATACCGCCGAACAAAAAGTGGAATAACACGCGATCAAAAAGACAGATATAAATAAACATGGTACCGCTGAAAACGTCATCTTGTCCCGCAAAAAACGAGCCATCATACAGCATCATCAGCGAAAAAATAAAAAAGTTATAGCTCGTAGAATGAAGCGATGCAAAAATAATGATTTTTTATATAAAATTGTTTTTATTCTATAAAAGCCCCAAAACATAAAAAAATGATATAAATGAGGTATCGCCATAATCGTACTGACCCGAAGAATAAAACTGCTTTATCAATTTTACCACACACGGAACGGTATAAACGCCTCCCCCAAAAGAAATTCATGAATTGCTGATTTTTGTTCATTCTAACCTCCCAAAAATCGAAATAAAAATCGATCAAAAAATGTCACGTGCTCAAAAATGGTACCAATAAAAACGTCACCTCGTCCCGCAAAAAATAAGACCTCACATGACTCTGTGGGCCAAAATATGCAAAAATTATAGCTCTCAAAATGTGGTGATGCAAAAAACTACTTTTTGCAATAAAAAGCGTCTTTTAGCGTGACAGCTGCCAATCACAAAAACCCGCTATAAATAGTAAATCAAACTCCCCTTTATCACCCCCTTAGTTAGGGAAAAATAATAAAATTAAAAAAATGTATTTATTTCCATTTTCCCATTAGGGTTAGTGTTGCGGCTAAAGTTAGGGTTAGGATTGGCGCTAAAGTTAGTATTAGGGTTATGGTTGGGATTAGGGTTAGGGGTGTGTTAGGGTTAGGTTTGTGGTTAGGGTTGGGACTAGGGTTAGGGGTATGTTGGGGTTAGGGTTGGAGTTAGAATTGGGGGGTTTCTGCTGTTTAGGCACATCAGGGGCTCTCCAAATGTGACATGGCG
The DNA here is from genome assembly GCA_033576555.1 of Oophaga sylvatica. Classification (NCBI taxonomy): domain Eukaryota; kingdom Metazoa; phylum Chordata; class Amphibia; order Anura; family Dendrobatidae; genus Oophaga; species Oophaga sylvatica. Next base: position 216,457,731 of record JARQOD010000001.1, read on the forward strand.
TCTGATCTCAATTCCCGCCAATTCTGCGTTGAAAAAGTCAAACAGTGCTCCTTCACTTCTGAGCTCTGCCATGCGCCCAAACAGTAGTTTACCCCCGCATATGGGGTATCAGCGTACTCTGTATCCCAAGAGTTCTTGTGCAATTTGTCCTATTTCTTCTGTTACCCTTGGGAAAATAAAAAACTGGGGGCGACAAAATCATTTTTGTAAAAAAAAAATGATTTTTTTGTTTTTACGGCTGTATGTTATAAATTTTCTGTGAAGCACTTGGGGCTTCATAGCGCTCACCACACTTCTAGATAAGTTCCTTGTGGGTCTATTTTCCAAAATGGGGTCACTTGTGGGGGGTTTCCACTGTTTAGGCGCATCAGGGGCTCTCCAAATGCGACATGACGCTCCCAGACCATTCCATCAAAGTCTGCAATCCAAAACGTCACTACTTCCCTTCCGAGCCCAGACGTGCACCCATACAGTCGTTTTCTCACACATGTTGGGTATCAGCGTACTCAGGACAAATTGGACAACAACTTTTGGGGTCCAATTTCTCCTGTTACGCTTGTGAAAATAAAATATTGGGGGTGAAAAAAACATTTTTGTAAAAAAAAAAGGATTTTTTATTTTTACAGCTGTACGTTATAAACTTCTGTGAAGCACTTAGGGGTTCAAAGTGCTCAACATACTTCTAGATAAGTTCCTTGTGGGGTCTATTTTCCAAAATGAGGTCACTTGTGGGGGTTTCCACTGTTTAGGCGCATCAGGGGCTCTCCAAATGCGACATGACGCCCCCAGACCATTCCATCAAAGTCTGCAATCCAAAACGTCACTACTTCCCTTCCGAGCCCAGACGTGCACCCATACAGTCGTTTTCTCACACATGTTGGGTATCAGCGTACTCAGGACAAATTGGACAACAACTTTTGGGGTCCAATTTCTCCTGTTACCCTTGTGAAAATAAAATATTGGGGGCGAAAAAATCATTTTTGTAAAAAAAAAAAGATTTTTTATTTTACGGCTGTACGTTATAAACTTCTGTGAAGCACTTTGGGGTTCAAAGTGCTCACCACCCATCTAGATAAGTTCCTTGAGGGGTCTAGTTTCCAAAATGGTGTCATTTGTGGGGGGTTTCCACTGTTTAGGCAGATCAGGAGCTCTCCAAACACGACATGGCATCCAGCCAATTCTGCGTTGAAAAAGTCAAACGGCGCTCCTTCCCTTCCAAACTCTGCCATGCTCCCAAACAGTGGTTTACCCCCACATATGGGGTATCAGCGTACTCAGGACAAATTGCACAATAACTTTTGGAGTCTTGTTACCCTTGGGAAAATAAAAATTGGGGTGAAAAGATCAATTTTGTGGAAAAAATATGATTTTTTAATTTTACGGCTCTACGTTATAAACTTGTGTGAAGCACTTGGGGGTTCAAATTGCTCACCAAAGATCTAGATAAGTTCCTTAGGGGGTCTAGGTTCCCAAATGGGGTCACTTGTGGGGGGTTTCCACTGTTTAGGCACATCAGGGCCTCTCCAAATGCAACATGGCGTCCAATCTCAATTCCAGCCAATTTTGGTTGGAAACAGTCAAATGGTGCTACTTCCATTCAGAGCTCTGCCATGCGCCCAAACAGTGGTTCCCCCCCATATATGGGGTATCAACGTACTCAGGACAAATTGGACAACAACTTTTGAGGTTCAATTTCTCCTGTTACCTATGGGAAAATAAAAAATTAGTGACTAAGAGATAATTTTTGTGGGAAAAAAATAGGATTTTTTATTTTCATGCCCGGGCATTATAAACTTGTGTGAAGCACTTGGGGGTTCAAAGTGCTCACCAAAGATCTAGATAAGTTCCTTAGGGGGTCTAGCTTCCAAAATGGGGTCACTTGTGGGGGGTTTCCACTGTTTAGGCTCATCTGGGGCACTACAAACGGAACATGACCCCCATCAATGTTTGCATTCCAAAACGTTATTGCTTCCTTTCCAAGCCCTGCCGTGCGCCCAAACAGTTCCCCCCCCACATATGGGGTATCAGCGTACTCAGGACAAATTGGACAACAACTTTTGGGGTCCAATTTCCTTGGAAAAAATCAAAAATTTGGGACTAAAAATCATTTTTGTGGAAAATTGTTTTTTTTTTTTCACACCCAGGCATTATAAACTTTTGTTAAACACTTTGGGGCTCAAAGTGCTCACAACAGATCTAGATAAGTTCCTTAGGGGTCTAGTTTCCAAATGGTGTCACTTGTGGGGGGTTTCCACTGTTTAGGCGCATCAGTGGCTCTCCAAACACGACATGGCGTCCAATCTCAACTCCAGCCAATTTTAGTTTGAAAAAGTCAAACGGCGCTCCTTCCCTTACGAGCTCTGCCGTGTGCCCAAACAGTGGTTTTCCCCCACATATAGAGTATTGGCGTACTCAGGAGAAATTGCATAACAACTTTATCTGCCCATTTTCTCCTTTTACCCTTGTCAAAATAAAAAAAAAGTTTGTAAAAGATCATTTTTGTGGCTAAAAAGTTAAATATTAATTTTTTCCTTCCACGTTGCTTCAGCTCCTGTGAAGCACCTGAAGGGTTAATAAACTTCTTGAATGTGGTTTTGAGTACCTTGAGGGGTGCAGTTTTTAGAATGGTGTCACTTTTTGGTATTTTCTGCTATATAGACCCATCAAAGTGACTTCAAATGTGAGGTGGTCCCTAAAAAAATGGCTTTGTAAATTTTGTTGTAAAAATGAGAAATCACTGGTCAACTTTTAACCCTTATAATTTCCGAACAAAAAAAAATTTTGGTTCCAAAATTGTGCTGATGTAAAGTAGACATGTGGGAAATGTTATTTCTTAACTATATTGTGTGACATATTTCTCTGTTTTAAGGGAAAAAAAAATTCAAAGTTTGAAAATTGCAAAATTTTCAAAATTTTCGCCATATTTGTATTTTTTTCAAAAATAAACGCAAGTTATATCGAAGAAATTATACTTCTAACGTGAAGTACAATATGTCACGAGAAAACATTCTCAGAATCGCGAAGATCCGTTGAAGCGTTCCAGAGTTATAACCTCATAAAGAGACAGTGGTCAGAATTGTAAAAATTGGCCCGGTCATTAACGTGCAAACCACCCTTGGGGGTGAAGGGGTTAAGGCTGGTGGAGCTTGTATAGATGGCCTAATAAAATGAGTACCACACACTGCTACTATGCCCAAAATTATTGTCCAGGCAATATGCAGATAGAATTTTTTTTTTAAGGCTGGTGGAGCTTTGTATAGATGGCCTAATACAATGAGTACCACAGACTGCTACTCTGCCCTTCCTTCAAGACCCAGCCTATTTTGACCTTAAAGACCTTGCCATTTTTTGCAATTCTGACCAGTGTCCCTTTATGAGGTAATAACTCAGGAACGCTTCAACGGATCCTAGCGATTCTGAGATTGTTTTTTCGTGACATATTGGGCTTCATGTTAGTGGTAAATTTAAGTCGATAATTTTTGCGTTTATTTGTGAAAAAAATGGAAATTTGGCGAAAATTTTGAAAATTTTGTAATTTTCAAATTTTTAATTTTTATTCTGTTAAACTAGAGAGTTATGTGACACAAAATAGTTAATAAATAACATTTCCCACATGTTCACTTTACATCAGCACAATTTTGGGAACAACATTTTTTTTTGTTAGGAAGTTATAAGGGTTAAAAGTTGACCAGCGATTTCTCATTTTTACAGCAAAATTTACAAAACCATTTTTTTAGGGACCACCTCACATTTGAAGTCACTTTGAGGGGTCTATATGGCAGAAAATACCCAAAAGTGACACCTTTATAAAAACTGCACCCCTCAAGCTACTCAAAACTACATTCAAGAAGATTATTAACCCTTCAGGTGCTTCACAGGAACTAAAGCAACGTGGAAGGAAAAAATGGACATTTTAATTTTTCCAACAAAAATTTTCTTTTAGCATCAATTTTTTCATTTTTACATGGGTATCAGGATAAAATGGATCCTAAAATTTGTTGGGCAATTTCTCCTGAGTACACAGATACCTCATATGTGGTCATAAACCACTGTATGGGCGCACGGAAGGGCTCAGAAGGGAAGGAGCGCCATTTGACTTTTTGAATGGAAAATATGCTGGAATATTTAGCAGTTGCCATGTCACATTTGGAGAGTCCCTGTGTGCCTAAACATTGGAGCTCCCCCACAAGTGACCCCATTTTGGAAACTAGACCCCCTAAGGAACTTATCTAGATGCATAGTGATCATTTTGAACCCCCAGGTGCTTCACAAATTGATCTGTAAAAAAAAGAAAGTACTTTTTTTTCACAAAAATTTTCTTTTAGCCTCAGTTTTTTCATTTTCACATGGGCAACAGTATAAATTGGATCCTAAAATTTGTTGGGCAATTTCTCCTGAGTACACAGATACCTCATATGTGGTCATAAACCACTGTTTGGGCGCATGGCAGGGCTCAGAAGGGAAGCAGCGCCATTTGACTTTTTGAATGGAAAATATGCTGGAATATTTAGCGGTTGCCATGTCGCATTTGGAGAGTCCCTGTGTGCCTAAACATTGGAGCTCCCCCACAAGTGACCCCATTTTGGAAACTAGACCCCCTAAGGAACTTATCTAGATGCATAGTGATCATTTTGAACCCCCAGGTGCTTCACAAATTGATCTGTAAAAAAAAGAAAGTACTTTTTTTTCACAAAAATTTTCTTTTAGCCTCAGTTTTTTCATTTTCACATGGGCAACAGTATAAATTGGATCCTAAAATTTGTTGGGCAATTTCTCCTGAGTACACAGATACCTCATATGTGGTCATAAACCACTGTTTGGGCGCATGGCAGGGCTCAGAAGGGAAGCAGCGCCATTTGACTTTTTGAATGGAAAATATGCTGGAATATTTAGCGGTTGCCATGTCGCATTTGGAGAGTCCCTGTGTGCCTAAACATTGGAGCTCCCCCACAAGTGACCCCATTTTGGAAACTAGACCCCCTAAGGAACTTATCTAGATGCATAGTGAGCACTTTGAACCCCCAGGTACTTCACAAATTGATCCGTAAAAAAAAGAAAGTACTTTTTTTTCACAAAAATTTTCTTTTAGCCTCAGTTTTTTTCATTTTCACATGGGCAACAGTATAAATTGGATCCTAAAATTTGTTGGGTAATTTCTCCTGAGTACACAGATACCTCATATGTGGTCATAAACCACTGTTTGGGCGCACGGCAGGGCTCAGAAGGGAAGGAGCGCCATTTGACTTTTTGAATGGAAAATATGCTGGAATATTTAGCGGTTGCCATGTCGCATTTGGAGAGTCCCTGTGTGCCTAAACATTGGAGCTCCCCCACAAGTGACCCCATTTTGGAAACTAGACCCCTAAGGAACTTATCTAGATGCATAGTGAGCACTTTGAACCCCCAGGTGCTTCACAAATTGATCCGTAAAAAAAAGAAAGTACTTTTTTTTCACAAAAATTTTCTTTTAGCCTCAGTTTTTTTCATTTTCACATGGGCAACAGTATAAATTGGATTCTAAAATTTGTTGGGCAATTTCTCCTGAGTACACAGATACCTCATTTGTGATCATAAACCACTGTTTGGGCGCACGGCAGGGCTCAGAAGGGAAGGAGCGCCATTTGACTTTTTGAATAGAAAATATGCTGGAATATTTAGCGGTTGCCATGTCGCATTTGGAGAGTTCCTGTGTGCCTAAACATTGGAGCTCCCCCACAAGTGACCCCATTTTGGAAACTAGACGCCCTAAGGAACTTATCTAGATGCATAGTGAGCACTTTGAACCCCCAGGTGCTTTACAGAAGTTTATAACGCAGAGCCGTGAAAATAAAATATCATTTTTTTTTTCTCAAAAAATGATTTTTTAGCCCACTATTTTTTATTTTCACAATGGTTACAGGAGAAATTGGACCCCAAAAGTTGTTGTCCAGTTTGTCCTGAGTACGCTAGTACCCCATATGTGGGGGGGAACCACTGTTTGGGCACACGTCAGGGCTCGGAAGGGATGTAGTGACGCTTTGAAATGCCAACTTGATGGAATGGTCTGCGGGCATCTTGTTACGTTTGCAGAGCCCCTGATGCGCCTAAACAGTAGAAACTCCCCACAAGTGACCCCATTTTGGAAACTAGACACCGCAAAGAACTTATCTAGATGTGTGGTGAGCACTTTGAACCCCCAAGGGCTACACAGAAGTTTATAACGCCCGGGCATGAAAATAAAAAAATCATATTTTTTCCACAATCAGGATCTTTTAGTCCCCAATTTTTTTATTTTCGCAAGGGTAACATGAGAAATTAGACCCCAAAAGTTGTTGTCCAATTTGTCCTGAGTATGCTGATATCCCATATGTGGGAGAAAACTACTGTATGGGCACACGTCGGGGCTCGGATGGGAAGTAGTGACCTTTTGAAATGCCCACTTGATGGAATGGTCTTCGGGCGTCATGTTACGTTTGCAGAGTCACTGATGTGCCTAAACAGTAGAAACTCCCCACAAGTGACCCCATTTTGGAAACTAGATCCCCCAAGGAACTCCTCTAGATGTGTGGTGAGCACTTTGAATCTCCAAGTCCTTCACAGAAGTTTATAACGCAGAGCCGTGAAAATATAAAATCATTTTTTTTCCACAAAAATAATTTTTAGTCCCCAATTTTTTTTCCCAATGTTAACAGGAGAAATTAGAACCCCCAAAGTTGTCCAATTTTTCCCGAGTACGCTGATACCTCATATGTGGGGATAAACCACTGTTTGGGCATACGTCGGGGCTTGGAATAAAGGGAGTACTGTTTGACTTTTTGAACGCAAAATTTGCAGGAATCAATGGTGGCGCCATGTCGCGTATGGAGACCCCCTGATGTGCCTAAATAGTGGAAACCCCTCAATTCTAACTCCAACCCTAACCCCAACACACCCCTAACGCCTACACACACCTAACCCTAATACAAACCCTAATCATAACCCTAACCCCAACACACCCCTAATCCCAACTCTAACCATAAACCTAACTACAAGCCTAACCCTAATTCCAACCCTAACCCAAATTCCAACCCTAACCGTAATTCTAACCTTAGCCCTAATGCTAACCCTAACCCTAGTTCTAACCCTAAGGCTGGGTTCATATTGCGTTTTACCAGCCCGTTCAACACGTAGCGTTGACCGGCTGGTAACGGTATAGCATAACGCGATCGCGTTATGCTATACCCGCTAGCGCAGATGAATCAGCAGATAATCAGCCGCGGATCAGCAGCAAAATCAGTCGCGGATCAGCAGCAAAATCCGCCGCGGATCAGCAGCGAAATCCGCCGCGGATCAGCAGCGAAATCCGCCGCGGATCAGCAGCGAAATCCGCCACGGATCCGCAGCGAAATCAGTCGCGGATCCGCAGCGAAATCAGTCGCGGATCCGCAGCGAAATCAGTCGCGGATCCGCACGAAATCGCGCGATCAGCAGCGAAATCCGCCGCGGATCACAGCGAAATCCGCCGCGATCAGCAGCGAAATCCGCCGCGGATCAGCAGCGAAATCCGCCGCCGATCAGCAGCGAAATCCGCCGCCGATCAGCAGCGAAATCCGCCGCGGATCAGCAGCGAAATCCGCCGCCGATCAGCAGCGAAATCCGCCGCGGATCAGCAGCGAAATCCGCCGCGGATCAGCAGCGAATCCGCCGCGATCAGCAGCGAAATCCGCCGCGGATCAGCAGCGAAATCCGCCGCCGATCAGCAGCGAAATCCGCCGCGGATCAGCAGCGAAATCCGCCGCCGATCAGCAGCGAAATCCGCCGCCGATCAGCAGCGAAATCCGCCGCGGATCAGCAGCGAAATCCGCCGCCGATCAGCAGCGAAATCCGCCGCGGATCAGCAGCGAAATCCCGCGTCAGCAGCGAAATCCGCGGATCAGCAGCGAAATCCGCGCGATCAGCAGGAAATCCGCCGCCGATCAGCAGCGAAATCCGCCGCCGATCAGCACGAATCCGCCGCGGATAGCAGCGAAATCCGCCGCGGATCAGCAGCGAAATCCGCCACCGATCAGCAGCGAAATCCGCTGCGGATCAGCAGCGAAATCCGCCGCGGATCAGCAGGGAAATCCGCCGCGGATCAGCAGCGAAATCCGCCGCGGATCAGCAGCGAAATCCGCCGCCGATCAGCAGCGAAATCCGCAGCGGATCCGTAGCGAAATCCGCCGCGGATCAGCAGCGATGTCCGCCGCGGATCAGCAGCGAAGTCCGCCGCGGATCAGCAGCGAAATCCGCCGCGGATCAGAAGCGAAATTCGCCGCGGATCAGCAGCGATATCCGCCGCGGATCCGCAGCAAAATCAGCTGCGGATCAGCAGCAAAATCCGCTAGGAAAAAAAAAAAAAATTCTTTATTTTTTTTATTTGTCCCTACCTATGATAAAGGGGGGGTTCATTTACTTTTTTTATTTTGATCACTGTGACAGTTTATCACAGTGATCAAAATAAATTTTTGAACACTGGGGAGCGCACTGCGCATGCGCCGGCCGGCGGGCGCACTGCGCATGCGCCCGCCATTTTCCAATATGGCGGCGCCCATGAAGAGGCCCGGGCGGACGCCGGGCCCGATCGTGGGACATCGGTGGATCGGGAGAGGTGAGTAGGGGGGTCGGAAGGCTGGGGAGGGGGTCGGAAGGCTGGGGAGGGGGGTCGGAAGGCTGGGGAGGGGGATAGGAAGTGGGGGCAGTGGACCAAAAGAGGAGGGGAGCTGTAAGTGACGGCGGTGACCGATCGCTGCCATCTTTCGGTGGCGGCGGCCGATCACCGCCGTGACTCGGTGTGGGGGGGGTCAGGGCTCGGTCTCCAGCCATGGCAGATGCTATTGCAGCATCGGCCATGGCTGGATTGTAATATTTCACCAATTAAATTGGTGAAATATTACACATTGCTCTGATTGGCTGTTTCACTTTTAACAGCCAATCAGAGCGATCGTGGCCACATGGGGGTTAAGCCAACCCCCCTGTGGTGAAGCACAAAGGGTCCTGTAACTGCGGGTCGGGTGACCTTTGAGTGACCCCGGTCTCCCGGCCCGCAGGGACGAGATCCTTTCATGACGCCACATAGGCGTCATGGGTCGGAATGGCACAGGTTTTCATGACGCCTACGTGGCATCATGGGTCGGGAAGGGGTTAATAGAATGAGTACCACACACTGCTACTATGCCCAAAATTATTGTCCAGACAAGATGCAGCTAAAAATTATGAGTATTTCAACGCTGGTGGAGCTTTGCATAGATGGCCTAATACAATGAGTACCACAGACTGCTGTTGTGAATGTGCTAGAGATGGTTTCTGAGCAGAGGCTCCCTCTGGTGGTTACAGACAGTACTGAACCTTCCAGCGAGGAATGGCAATCTTGGATCACTGACTGGACTGATATAAGGGAGGTTCCCTCCCATGATGGTTGCCGGTGATCAATTGTTCTTGTCTCAATTCTGGTTCCTGGTTCATTTGGAAGTTTGCTGGAGTCTTGCCTGCGTCTGCTGCTTTCAGATAAGACATTTTTGCTTTTCTTTTGTGCTTGCTTTTTGCATTGTTTTCTGCACTTTTGTGGAGGGCAGCCGGGTCCCCTCCTGGGGCCTGTGCTCCTCTCAGTTTATCTGTAGCCACTGTTATTTGTTCATTTGCTTTTTCCTGTTTTTTCAGTGGCTGTGGCTTGGTTTTGTTACACCAGAGATCTGATTTAGGTGGATGAGATCGTGTGATCTCAGGTTTTTTGGCAATCAGAAGTGTTGGTATTTTTTTATGGTTTTTTGTTGGATTGCAGTCAGAATTCTTTCCTGTACTTTTCTGTCTAGACAGATTGGGCCCCAGCGTTAGCTCATTATATTTTCTGTCTGTGTCCGTGCTTTCTTCTTGTCTAACCACCATTACATGTTTTTGCTATTTCTCCTCAGCTACCTAAACTTTACTGTATCACCGGCCCAAAACTAAAATTATATGGTACTCACAGAAGGGAAAAATAGTGTGGAAAGAAAAAAGTTGTCAGAGTTTTGAGAGATTTTTTTTTTTTTCTATTTGTTGCATTTTTTTCTCCCTCTTTCTCTCTGGGTGTTGAGGAGGATTTTTTTTTTCTCTCAATGGAGTTTGCACAGTTGTCTGGCCGTGTGGAGCAGCTTGCCACTGAAGTTCAGAATAAAGCTACCTATCTTGCTAGGTTGCCGGTTGTGGAACCTAGGATCCCATGCCAGATTTGTTTTTGGGGGATCGGGCTAAATTTCTGAATTTCAAAAATAACTGTAAGTTGTTTTTTGCCTTAAAGCCTAAGTCCTCATGGAACGCAGCACAGCAGGTTCAAATTGTCATCTCTCTCCTGCGCGGCGACCCTCAGGATTGGGCTTTTTCCCTGACACCTGGGGATCCTGTTTTGAATGATGTTGATGTATTATTTCAGGCTCTGGGGTTGTTGTACGATGAACCTAATGTCACTGATCAAGCTGAAAAAACCTTGTTGGCATTAAGTCAGGGCTGTGAAGCCGCTGAACTGTACTGTCAGAAATTTCGAAAGTGGGCAGTCCTGACCAAATGGAATGATGATGCTTTGTCAGCCTTTTTTCGGAAGGGTCTGTCAGAGAGTGTAAAGGACGTTATGGTGGGATTCCCTGTTCCCTCTGGTCTCAATGATTCTATGTCTTTGGCTATTCAAATTGACAGACGTTTGCGTGAGCGCAGTGGTATGCGTGAGATAGTGTTGCCTTGTGAGCCAGCTCCTGAGCCCATGCAGTGTGATGGAGTGACTTCTGGGGCACAGCGTCATGAGTTTCGAAAGCGCAATGGGTTATGTTTCTACTGTGGTGACGCCTCTCATGCTATTTCCATCTGCCCTAAGCGGGGAAGACGTTTTGCGTGCTCAGTTGTCTTGGGTAGTGTTCAGACTAAATTTCTGTTGACTGTTACCCTGATTTGCTCCATATCCACATTTTCGGCTCAGGCTTTTGTTGATTTAGGAGCAGCTATTAACCTGATGGATTTTGACTTTGCCAAACGTTGTGGCTTTCCCATGATAACCCTGTGGAAGTCTATTCCTTTGCTGGGCATTGATTCTACCCCTTTGGCAGAGAATAAACCCCAGTTTTCTACTCAGGAGATAATGAGGGTTGAACCAGATCATCAGGAGAGTTGCAAATTTCTGGTGTTGCATAATCTGCATGACATTATTGTACTGGGTTTCCCTTGGTTACAGACTCATAATCCTGTTTTGAATTGTAAATCTGTGTCTGTGACCAGTTGGGGCTGCCAATGTGTTAATGCTGACACTCCTGTTTTTTCTGCCTCTCCCCAGTCTCAGGATGTCCCTGAATATTTGACTGATTTTTCTGATGTGTTTAGTGAAAGTAAGTCTGTGTCCTTACCCCCTCACAGAAGCCTGGTGGTAAATTTCCTAAGAGTCGCCTTTTTAACTTATCTGTACGTGAACACGATGCTATACGATCTTATATCAAGGAGTCATTGGAGAAGGGTCATATCAGACCATCCTCTTCACCCTTGGGCGCCGGTTTTTTCTTTGTGGCCAAAAAGGATGGTTCATTGAGGCCGTGTATTGATTATCGCCTCCTGAATAAGATCACTGTGAAATATCAATATCCGTCACCCTTGATTTCTGACCTGTTTTCCAGAGTGAAAAGTGCTAGTTGGTTTACCAACCTTGACCTCAGGGGGGCGTATAACCTTATTCGCATTAAGCATGGGGATGAATGGAAGATGGCGTTTAATACCCCAGAGGGGCATTTTGAGTACCTGGTGATGCCCTTTGGGCTCACTAATGCTCCTTCCGTCTTCCAATCCTTCATGAATGATATTTTCAGGGATTTTGTGGATAAATTTCTGATTGTTTATTTGGATGATATTTTGATTTTTTCCAATGACTGGGACTCTCATGTGAAACATGTTTTGACTGTGTTCCAGATTTTGAGAGAGAATGCACTCCTATGTGAAGGGATCAAAGTGTCTTTTTGGCGTACAGAAGGTCTCATTTCTGGGATTCATTTTGTCTCCATCTGTTATTGAAATGGACCCGGTCAAGGTTCAGGCCATCTGTGATTGGGTTCAACCTACTTCATTAAAGGCTCTTCAGAGATTTTTGGGTTTTGCCAATTTTTATCGTAAATTTATTGGTAATTTCTCCGGTATTGTTAAACCATTGACTGATTTGACCAAAAAGGGTTCTGATGTGGTGAATTGGCCTCCTGAGGCAGTTTCTGCGTTTCAGGAACTTAAGCAGATATTCACTTCTGCTCCTGTTCTACGGCAGCCTGATGTTTCTCTACCGTTTCAGGTGGAGGTTGATGCTTCTGAAATTGGGGCAGGTGCCGTTTTGTCCCAAAGGGATCCAGAGACCTCTAAGAGTAACCCTTGTGCCTTTTTCTCTCGAAAATTTTCTCCAACTGAACGTAATTATGACGTGGGTAATCGGGAGTTATTGGCCATGAAGTGGGCCTTTGAAGAGTGGAGACATTGGCGGGAAGGAGCCAAACATCAGGTGGTGGTCCTCACGGACCATAAGAACCTGGTTTATCTCGAATCAGCCAAGCGACTTAATCCTAGACAGGCCAGGTGGGCCTTGTTTTTCACACGTTTTAATTTTGTGGTTTCTTTTCTTCCTGGCACTAAGAATGTTAAGGCGGATGCCCTCTCGAGGAGTTTCTTTGCGGATTCTCCTGAGTTTTCTGATCCTGTTATTATTTTGAAAGAGGGTGTAGTACTTTCCGCCATCTCGCCCAATTTGAGACTGGCACTGGAAGGGTGTCAGGAGGATAAACCTGAGCGCTGCCCTATTGGGAAATTGTTTGTCCCAGACCAATGGAAGAAGAGTGTGATGTCTGAGATTCATTGCTCCGCTTTGGCTGGTCATTCCGGGATTTTTGGTACCAGAGACTTAGTGAGTCGGTCCTTTTGGTGGCCTTCTTTGTCTCGTGACGTCAGGGACTTTGTGCAATCCTGTGGGACTTGCTCTTGTTCCAAGCCTTGCTCTCGCTCTAGTGGTTTGTTAATGCCATTACCTGTGCCAAGAGGCCATGGACCCATATCTCTATGGATTTTATTTCCGACCTCCCTGTCTCTCAGAGAATGACCGTTATCTGGGTAATCTGTGATAGGTTTTCCAAGATGATACATCTTGTGCCATTACCTAAGTTACCTTCCTCCTCCGAGTTGGTGCCTTTGTTCCTTCAGCACGTGGTTCGGTTACATGGCATTCCTGAGAACATTGTGTCTGACAGAGGACTCCAGTTTGTTTCCAGATTTTGGAGGACATTTTGTTCTAAACTTGGTGTTCAATTATCTTTCTCCTCTGCTTTTCATCCTCAGACCAATGGACAAACCGAGAGAACAAACCAGACCTTGGAGACTTATTTGAGATGTTTTGTGTCTGCTGATCAAGATGACTGGGTGTCTTTTTTGCCTTTGACTGAGTCTGCTCTTAATAATAGGGCTAGCTCTGCCACCTTGATGTCTCCATTTTCCTGCAATTCTGGGTTTCACCCTCAATTTTCTTCGGGACAGGTGGAGGCTTCGGTCTGTCCGGGTGTTGACTCTGTTGTGGAGCGAATGTAGCAGATTTGGGACCAGGTAGTGGAGAGGTTGTCTCTCTCTCTCAAGAGAAGGCCCAGCGGTTTGCCAACCGGCATAGGACTGATGGTCCTCGGTTTAAAGTGGGGGACTTAGTTTGGTTGTCCTCAAGAAATATCCCTGTGAGGGTTGCATCTCCAAAGTTTAAGCCTAGGTTCATTGGACCTTATAAGATCATGGAGATTCTTAATCCGGTTTCCTTCCGTTTGCTTCTTCCTGGGACATTTAAGATCCATAACGTGTTCCACAAGTCCTTATTGAAGAGGTTTGTCGAGCCAGTGGTTCCTATGGCTGCACCTCCTGACCCTGTTTTGGTTGAGGGCAATCTGGAGTATGTGGTTGAGAAAATATTGGATTCTCGTTTTTCTAGACGGAAACTCCAGTATTTGGTTAAGTGGAGAGGTTATGGTCAGGAGGAAAATTCTTGGGTGTTTGCTTCGGACATCCATGCTAGGAGACTGATCCGTGCCTATCACCGAGCTCATCCTGATCGGCCTGGTTGCACAAGTGAGGGTTCTGTGACCCCTCCTCAAGGGGGGTACTGTTGTGAATGTGCTAGAGATGGTTTCTGAGCAGAGGCTCCCTCTGGTGGTTACAGACAGTACTGAACCTTCCAGCGAGGAATGGCATTCTGGGATCACTGACTGGACTGATATAAGAGAGGTTCCCTCCCATGATGGTTGCCGGTGATCAATTGTTCTTGTCTCAATTCTGGTTCCTGGTTCATTTGGAAGTTTGCTGGAGTCTTGCCTGCGTCTGCTGCTTTCAGATAAGATATTTTTGCTTTTCTTTTTGTGCTTGCTTTTTGCATTGTTTTCTGCACTTTTGAAGTTCAGCCACATCCCCTCCTGGGGCCTGTGCTCCTCTCAGTTTATCTGTAGCCACTGTTATTTGTTCATTTGCTTTTTCCTGTTTTTTCAGTGGCTGCGGCTTGGTTTTGTTACACCAGAGATCTGATTTAGGTGGATGAGATCGTGTGATCTCAGGTTTTTTGGCAATCAGAAGTGTTGGTATTTTTTTAGGTTTTTTTTTGTTGGATTGCAGTCAGAATTCTTTCCTGTACTTTTCTGTCTAGACAGATTGGGCCCCAGCGTTTGCTCATTCTATTTTCTATCTGTGTCCGTGCTTTCTTCTTGTCTAGCCAACATTACATGTTTGGGGTCTTCCTATTTTCTTTGGGGATCTGCTCCGGGGCAGATAGCTTTCATCTTTCTGCCTTTAGGTGTAGTTATCTCTCAGGCTGTGACGAGTCGTCTAGGATCAACGTAGGAACGCTCCACGGCTACCTCTAGTTGTGTGGTTAGTTCAGGTTACTGCAATCCAATAGATTCCAGCCTCTCTGGGGTATTACCATTTTTGCTATTTCTCCTCAGCTACCTAAACATAACAGATTGCTACTATGCCCACAATTATATTACAGGCAAGATGCAGCCAAAAATTATGAGTATTTCAACACTGATGGAGCTGGCAAAAAGTGATAGGACCTGATGTAGCCTAGCCCTCAAAAGGGCTGCAATTACAAATAGTCACTACTGCCAAGTTTACCTATCTGTCTATATAGAGCACAGACCTGCCTGCTAAAAATGTTAGGAACTGCTGTAACCTAGCCCTTGAAAGGGCTGCAATTACAAACTAGTCCCTCTCTACTCCCTAAACCTTCCTGTCTAACTGCAAATTCGCTTCACAGTTACTGTTACAAAGATAGCGCTAACAGCAGCAGCAGTGCCGTCTAACACTGTGCTTCAGCAGTGAGAAAATGGTGGCGAGGGGGGAAATGGCTGGGTCTTATAGGGCAAGGACATGTGACATACACAGCCAATGACACATGCCCTTGCTTGTGTGGAAAAAAAAAGCACTTCGCTCCGTGTGTGCGCTGCTGATAGGCTGACAGACTGCAACGCCCACTGGAAATGCGGAAAAGAATGAAAAAATGAAGATCTTCATTATCTCTGCAGAGATCCATCCCATGCCCCTCCCCCCGCCCCGCTGTACACTCAAACTGTGCATTAACAGTGATTATCAGCATTACTGTGAAAAAATCCAGTGACGATTTAGGTGCGTGAACAGTTATCGAACATAACCTCGAACAGCCGGATTTTTTCAAAATCGTTCGGGTTCGTCGAACGGCTCGAACACCGCCCAAAACAGCTTGAATTTGAAATTGGCGAACAGTTCGCTTCGAACACCACTAATCTCTAATTAGTACCTGCATTCTCAGGATGCAGATGTCGATGAATTCAATAATGGAAAAAGGAGGCATCCCCTCCATCTTCCTCCATTGAGCATTCTTGAGAATACAGCAGGTGCGATGAGGCCATTCTGCTGTGTATATCTAAGTACACTGTACATTCTGTAACAGTGGGGTAACAAAGTTAGGTGAGTAATTTTAATCTTTAAATTGTCAATACTTGTGGGAAACTGTGTGGACTTCATATTATGTGGGAAGCAGTGTTAGGGCATCATATTGCATTGGTCGGCTTTGTGGGGCAATCATATTGTGTGGAGTCCTTAATGGGAACAACATACTGAATGGGGGCCTATGCGGGAACATTATACTAAATGGGGAGATGATATTGAATGGTGGTTGTGTAGGAACATCATATTGCCTGAGGGGCTTTATTGGCACATCATTCTACATGGAGTACTTTGTTGAGACTTCAGACTGTGTGTATGGCTGTTTGAGGACATTATATTGCATGTGTGATTGTAAGGGGACATCATTCTGTGTCGGGACCTGTAAAGTTACTTCATACTGTGTTGCAAGCTTTGCAGGCACATAACACTGCATAGGGGGTTTTGTTGGGACATCATATTTTGACGAGGGCCCTGTGGGGACAGCATACTGTGTGGGGGAACATAATGCTATGTGAGGAATTTTGTGGGGACATCATAATATGGGGGGAGCATGGGGGAAAACATACTTTTTTGAGGGGCTATGGGCACACCATTCTCTCTGGTGGGCTGTGTGGGCACATCATGCTATATGTGGTGAAGACATCATACTGTGTGTTGGGCTTTGTGGGGACATCATTCTATAAGGGGGTGTCATACTATGTGAGGGGGCTATGTGTGGACATTACACTGTGTAGTGGGATTTCATACTGTGTGAGTGCTTTGTGTAGACATAATATACTGGGTGGAGACTATGTGGGATATCAAAACTGTAAAAGGATATCATACTATGTGAGGGGCATTGTGAGATCATCATACTGTGTGGGGGTCTTTTTGGAGTAATCATGCTATGTGGGAGGCTCCATGGGGACATTTCATTGTTTGGGGGCTGTGTGGGGACAACATAGCGTTTGAGAGAACATCATATGGCTTGAGGGACTGTGCCGACACATCATTCTCACTGGGGAGCTGTGTGGGAGATTATACTGTGTGAGGTGCTTTTTGGGGACATTATACTATGTGAGGGTTTTGTAGAGACATACTGTTTGGCGGACTTTCTGGGACATCATAATGTGTGGGTGCTTTGTGGGGACATTCTACTGTTTGATTGGCTGTTTGAAGGGTTATTATACTGTTGGAGCGGTTGTATGTGGGTATCATATTGTGTTGGGAGCTGTTGATATTGAAAATTTGGTTCCAAGAGACACCACATGGCGACCTCCTACATATGGTAGTTTCATTGCGGATGACACTTATTCTTATGAAGGTATGCACTTAGACAACCTGTTTGATTTACTAATCCATTTACCACTTGCAAATCTGGTCTACTTGCAATTTCCTACTATGTGTTAGTGGACCCCTAAGAACCCTGTTATAGACTAAATGTTTTCTACGTATCATTGAAAGTTACATACTTTTTGGTATGGCACACTGTTATCTTCATGTATTTTTTTGCATGCTTTAAATTTGCCTAATCTGCAGCATATGTTTAGCTTTGCAATATAAGATACTCGGTGTCCGAGTTTACAGTATGTCCCTTCTTACTAAATGGAACCACAATGGCAACTTTACAACTGTCTGGTATGCATTTTGCCTCAAAGGAGTCCTGAAATTCTCAGCTAAATGTTTATGTTTATTTTAACTCCTGTGGTCTACATTTAAACTGGACTCAATGACTTGGTAAAAAAATGTACTGAACTAAAGGTCAACTGGTTTTTCTGTTTCTATTTATGAAGCCAACTTTGTATATTAAGTTTAATAGACTAATTTTGGTGAATTTTGCTTTTCGTATTTAAATACCATGACCATCTAAAGGAAACCTGTCACCTAATTCATGCTAATAAAACCACGTGCAGCATGAATCAGGGCCTGGCTGCATGAATGCAGATAGGTATATTTTTCTCTGAAACTCTCCAGCACTTCAGAGAAAGTATACTTTAATGAGCTGGTCAGGAACATAGTTGGAGATGAGACTAGTCCAGCATGGTTTTTGAATGGCTTCTTCCGGGACCACTGCAAGTGATTGACAGACAGGTCTCTTTAAAAGCAAGAGACGTGTAAATCACTTAGAGTAGTGCTTGGGAGAAGTTGGCCAAGAGATCTTTAAAGTATACATTCTCTGGAAAGTCAGAGTGTTGCAGAGGAAAATATAACTGGCTGAAATTAAGCCAGGCTCTGATTCATGTTGCTACCAGATTGGGCAACATGAGTACGATGACAGGTTCCCTTGAAAGGAATCACTTTTTTCTGTTTAGTTAGGTTTGGAAATATTCAAGATTAAAACACAAGCTGTAAAGTTGTATCGATAAATAGATTGATATTATGCAGAAGTTTGTGAAAGGGGAGATGTCACAACCATGGATATGCAAATGCGTTCACTGAACACTGTATATGTGTAAAGTGCCCAAGCGAGGTAGTAGTGGGCGAGGTGCTGCTCCCACTCGATCTGACAGTCTACAGACAACACGTGTCCCAGTCCCCATGTGCTGCAGTGTGTTGGGTGCATCACACTTACTTCTGGCCCACAGGCCTCCTTTGGCTGCCAGGCTTTCCTCTTATTGAATCTTGGCAGCAATCAATCCAGGGGACACAAGGTTCGTAAAAACAGACAAACTTTTACTGGACAAATGGCAGTCTTTACAAACAGGCATATAGTATAATGCCAAACTGGTTGTCGTCTTTCCCACAGTTACCGAACACAACTTCAGCCCTGGTTCTCGGTATGTGTATAGTGTCCCTCTTGCTATCTTCCCTAGCACTAGGAATTCTTCAACACTAGCAGTGCACCCCGATTGCATCACCTCCCGCCTCTTAGAGTTTGAGTCCATCTTTCGCTTTAGCTGAGTGCGCCCAAGGCCCTCGAAGTCCATCTTGAGGTTCCCCCAGGCTGGTAGATGTAATCACATGGAAGGGTATTTTTGGCCATCCACTGGCCTGGAGTATTAGGCCCACAATGTCCCTAGTAGCCTATTGCATGAGACTGTTGCTCTCACTTCACACTACCGTACTCCACTGAACATTCACTTCTTCAACTTGACGCTAACTCTCAGTACCTCCTCTCCTAACTGGGCCCGCCATTACTGTACACCCTGCCTAGGCTAGAGTGCAGCCCCAGTGAGCATTACCTTTAACAACATGAAAATACAATTAGAGTGTCAGGGCACAGACCATCAGCTCCGCCACTCCTACATATGCACACACATTCATGGCAGCAATGTGCTCACATTAGTAACATATATGTATGAACACAATCACCATATGCTTGTACATTCAAGGATAGACATACAGTGGGGAAAAAAGTATATAGTCAGCCACCAATTGTGCAAGTTCTCCCACTTAAAAAGATGAGAGAGGCCTGTAATTGACATCATAGGTAGACCACAACTATGAGAGTCAAAATGAGAAAACAAATTCAGAAAATAACCTTGTCTGATTTGGCAAGATTTATTTTGAAAATTATGGTGGAAAATAAGTATTTGGTCATTAACAAAAGTTCATATCAATATTTTGTTATATATCCTTTGTTGGCAATGACAGAGGTCAAACGTTTTCTTTAAGTGTTCACAAGGTTGGCACACACTATTTGTGGTATATTGGAGCAATCATCCATGCAGATCTCCTCTAGAGCAGTGATGTTTTAGACCTGTCGCTGGGCAACACGGACTTTCAAATACCTCCAAAAGTTTTCCATGGGGTTGAGATCTGGAGACTGGCTAGGCCACCTCAAAATAATATTAAGGTGGCTTAGCTTCACCAAAAATGGAAGGCCAATTGGAAATGTTTGAGAGGTCCTGTCTTTAAAATAGGGGATAAGGTTTGGTTATCTTCCCAAAATATTAAGCTTAAAGTACCGGCTAAGTTGTGTCCTAAATTTATTGGCCCTTATGAGATTCTGGAAATAATTAATCCTTAGATCTCTTTGCATTCTGAATGTCTTCCACAGATCCCTATTAAAAGAGTTTTTCTTTCTGTGTTGTCTCCTTCATCCCCACCTCCTCATGTCTCTGTTAATGGAAGTTTGAAGTACTAGATGCAAACAAGCATGGATTCTAAGAAGGTCCAAAATTTCCTAAAATATCTGCTTCATTGGAGGGGATATGGACCCGGGGACCCGGGGAGAGATCCTGGGTCCCAGCTCTATCCATGAGGGCCGATTGCTTTCCCCAGGTCTTTCATTTAGAGTACCCTAGGAAACCATGGCGATTTGCGGGCCCCCATCGAAGAGGGGATTCTGTCACAATCTTGCCATTTTCAAGGCCTTAGGGATGCAGTGAGCTCTTTAAAATGCAGGTCCATGGGGGGCGTGTCTGGGAGCTGCACTAGATGGAAGCATAGAACTTCTGCTTCTGAACCTGCCATCCTTATAGAGAGGATTACATGCCTAACTGATATACAAACTGGCTAAAAAGAGAAGGGAGACATCAGCCAAAGTTTCCCTGAAGACAGGGAGAGCTCTGCATCATCTTACAGTACCTCCTTGAATCATCACCCCTTGAGAGAAGCACATGTCCCTGTGCTAATGAACAGAGTTGGCGCCATCCTGATAAGCCTGATAAACAGCCTGCACTTCACACTTTTTGGCCCCCACTGTGCAGAGTGCTGAAGAAGGAGATCCAAGACACTGAAATCAGCTCAGAAGAACACCAGACAGGTTGGTGATAAGGTTTATGTGAGGATAAATGCTTTGAAGGACACTGATAAGCTGCTGCAGCAGGGTCCTATTGTTTTGGCTCAGGGACTACAAATATGTGCTAAGCTCTCTGCAACACAAGTAACACACAGCAATAAGGTGGATTCAGGGTTTACCAAAGCAAAGTTGTCTCCACGCGCTGCTTGTTTTTACCCAGACAATCTAAATACGCTTAAAGGGACTTCATCTGGCGTGTGCTCTACATCACATCCTCCTCTCCCTTTTTTAGTACACCTCTGCAAACTCGCTTAACATACAGCATGCCACCAAAATCGCGAAGACAGATATCTTCTAGGGGAAGCACAAGAGGTCAGGGGACATGGTCAGACCCTCCTGAAGGAGACCTGGGGGGCGCTTCATCATTCTCAGTGTTGGCCTCACTTATTGACACCAAGGGAGCATCACAGGATCCTATGTCAGACGCTGATTCGGGAGATGCAGATCTCCACCTAGACAACAAATTCCTGGAGCGATATCTCAGGCACCTTCCAACTAAAGAGGATTTCAAATCCATGGTGTCCGAGGTAAAGGATGCATGCAGGACAGAGATTAAGTCCATGCATCAGGATGTTAAGTTCCTTGCAGATAGAATGGATGCTGTGGAAATGGCACATGATGCCACTAGACAATATATCTCAAAATTGCAGGGCCATGTAGTTTCATATGCTAAGGTGCTGGGCGAGACTAATAAACATTTGGAGGACTTGGAAAACAGAGGATGCTGCAATAACATTAGGGTGAGGGTATCCCTGAAGCAACTGGTTCAGAGGATTTGTGTTCAGTACTCAAATCCATCTTCAATTCAATACTGGGTCAAACTTCATCCAATAAAATAAGGCTGGATAGAGCACATAGGGCCCTCCACCCCAAGGGAGCTCAATCTCAGCCACATGATGTGATATGTTGTGTCCATTACTTTCAAACAAAGGCGTCCATCATGTCTAAGGATCGTGCTCTGCGTAAGCTTAAATTTAATGGAGCCCCTATCCAACTGTATCCTGTCGTGGATCACTCTCCAAAGGAGAAGAAATCTGAAATCACTTCTCACCGCACTGAAAAATAAAAATCTACAGTATCGCTGAGGGTACCCCTTTGCCCTCATTGTTGGGAGAAATGGACAGTCAACTACCTTACGCTCCTTTAAGGACATTCCGGCTTTCGGCACTGATCTGGAAATTCCACTTCCTGACCTGACAGATTGAGACTTGTGCATGACTCCCGTTTCGCCTACGCCAATCTGGCAGAATGTTGAGGCCAAGAAGAGAGGCCCTTCTCTCCGAGAAGCCTCTCAACTGGATCCAACTTGAGGGATTGTTCTTTTTTCATATATGCTTACACAACGTTTTTCTTTCAGATGCTGGGCTCTATCTGATTCTTTTTCCATATGATAGTTTAAAGTTTATGTTTACACATCCTCTCTGACATTTTGGTAATTTCTTTTTAGCCGCTCCTCTGTTTTGGACGGTAGGGGAAGGTCAGCATAGAATATTTTGTCCTTTAGTGTTTTGCAGTTATGGCATTTTAGTTGGGTATCTCTTAACACGACTTCCTCTCAAAGGGGGGCTGTTCCTCCTTTTTTACCCAGTTTCTTTCTTGAAAAATGACTAGGAAAGGTTGGGTATGCCTACCCTGCCTGCAGAGGGGAGAGATAAGTAGAAAGACTTGTTCTTTCCCTCCTCTCTCTCCTCATTCTTTGGTAAAGGCATTGTTTTTTAAAAATTCTATTTGTTGTGAATTAGTGTACTGTTTTGTCTTTGTTTCCCCCCCCTTCCTTTTGTATCCTTTCCTACAGATTGGTGAGGCATATGATGGTGTTCTCTTGCTCTTTCAAAGAGATTCTTGTATCTGATGATGCTGTACACATTGTTTTTTTCTCTTTTCTATCAAGATAATGGCTAAAATATTAACACGGAATGTTAAAGGTCTCAATTCTAATACTAAGAGGCGTATGGTCCTCAATGAGCTATGGGTACATTGTTCAGATATAGCCTTCCTGCAGGAAACCCATTTAAATCTTTGTAGAAATTGCAACTTTGCCAAACATTTATATCCCAAAATTTATTTAGCCTCTCAGGTCAAGAAAAAAGCAGGGGTTGCTATCCTAATTTCTAGAACATATCCTTTGCAAATCACATCAGAGATACAGTTATATTAAAAAGTTTGGGCACCCCTATTAATCTTAAGCTTAATGTTTGATAAAAATTGGTGTTTTTGCAATAGCTATTTCAGTTTGATATATCTAATAACTATTGGACACAGGGACATTTCTTGTTAAGGCCAGTAGTAGCAGGCCAAGAAAAACATCAGAAAGGCAGAGAAGAAGAATGGTGAGATCAGTCAAGGACAATCCTCAGACCACCTCCAGAGAGCTGCAGCATCAACTTGCTGCAGATAGTGTCACTGCGCATCGGTCAACTATACAACGCACTTTGCACAAGGAGAAGCTGTATGGGAGAGTGATGCGAAAGAAGCTGTTTCTGCAAGCACGCCACAAACAGAGTCTGCTGAGGTATGCAAAAGCACATTTGGAGAAGCCAATTTCTTTTTGGAAGAAGGTCCTGTGGACTGATGAAACCAAGATTGAGTTGTTTGGTCATACAAAAGGCGTTATGCATGGCGTCAAAAAAACACAGCATTCCAAGAAAAACACTTGCTACCCACAGTAAAATTTGGTGGCGGTTCCATCATGCTTTGGGGTTGTGTGGCCAATGCTGGCACCGGGAATCTTGTTAAAGTTGAGGGACGCATGGATTCCACTCAGTATCAGCAGATTCTTGACAATAATGTTCAAGAATCAGTAACAAAGTTGAAGTTACGCAGGGGATGGATCTTTCAGCAAGACAATGATCCAAAACACCGCTCCAAATCTACTCAGGCATTCATGCAGAGGAACAATTACAATGTTCTGGAATGGCCATCCCAGTCCCCAGACCTCAATATCATTGAACATCTGTGGGATCATTTGAAGAGGGCTGTCCATGCTCGGCGACCATCAAACTTAACTGAACTGGAATTGTTTTGTAAAGAGGAATGGTCAAAAACACCTTCATCCAGGATCCAGGAACTCATTAAAAGCTACAGGAAGCGACTAGAGGCTGTTATTTTTGCAAAAGGAGGATCTACTAAATATTAATGTCACTTTTCTGGTGAGGTGCCCATACTTATGCACCTGTCAAATTTTGTTTGGATGCAGATTGCACATTTTCTGTTAGTACAATAAACCTCATTTCAAGGCAGAAACATTACTGTGTCCAATAGTTATTAGATATAGCAAAATGAAATAGCTGTTGCAAAAACACCAATTTTTATCAAACATTAACCCCTTCACCCCCAAGGGTGGTTTGCACGTTAATGACCGGGCCAATTTTTACAATTCTGACCACCGTCTCTTTATGAGGTTATAACTCTGGAACGCTTCAACGGATATTCGCGATTCTGAGATTGTTTTCTCGTGACATATTGTACTTCACGTTAGTGGTAAAATTTCTTCCATATACCTTGCGTTTATTTTGAAAAAACGCAAATATGGCGAAAATTTTGAAAATTTTGCAATTTTCAAACTTTGAATTTTTATTCCCTTAAAACAGAGAAATATGTCACACAAAATAGTTAAGAAATAACATTTCTAACATGTCTGCTTTACATCAGCACAATTTTGGAAACAAAATTTTTATTTGTTAGGAAGTTATAAGGGTTAAAAGTTGACCAGCGATTTCTCATTTTTACAACAAAATTTACAAAGCCATTTTTTTTATGGACCACCTCACATTTGAAGTCACTTTGAGGGATCTATATGGTAGAAAATGCCCAAAAGTGACACCATTCTAAAAACTGCACCCCTCAAGGTACTCAAAACCACAATCAAGAAGATTATTAACCCTTCAGGTGCTTCACAGGAGCTGAAGCAATGTGAAAGGAAAAAATGAACATTTTACTTTTTAGTCACAAAAATGATCTATTACAAACATTTTTTTTATTTTCACAAGGGAAAAAGGAGAAAATGGACTGATAAAGTTGTTGTGCCATTTCTCCTGAGTATGCCAATACCCTATATGTTTGACTTTCCCAAACTAAAATTGGTGGGAATTGAGATTAGACGCCATGTCGCGTTTGGAGATTCCCTGATATGCCTAAACAGTGGAAACCCCCCACATGTGACCCCATTTTGGAAACTAGACCCCCTAAGAAACTTATCTAGATGTGTGGTGAGCACTTTGAACCCCCAAGTGCTTCACGCAAGTTTATAATGTAGAGCCGTGAAGAAAAAAAATCATATTTTTTCCACAAGCATGATGTTTTAGTCCCCAATTTGTTATTTACCCAAGAGTAAGAGGAGAAATTGGACCACAAAAGTTGTTGCCCAACTTGTCCTGAGTACGCCGATACCCAATATGTGGGGGGGAACCACTGTTTGGGCGCACGGCAGGGCTCGAAATGGAATGAGCGCCATTTGACTTTTCCAAACCAAAATTGGCTGGAATTGAGAAAGGACGCCATGTTGCGTTTGGAGAGCCACTGATGTGCCTAAACAGTGGAAACCCCCCACATGTGACCCCATTTTGGAAACTAGACCCCCTAAGGAACTTATCTAGATGTGTGGTGAGCACTTTGAACCCCCAAATGCTTCACGCAAGTTTATAATGTAGAGCCGTGAAGAAAAAAAAATCATATTTTTTCCACAACAATGATGTTTTAGTCCCCAATTTGTTATTTTCCCAAGGGTAAGAGGAGAAATTGGACCAAAAAAGTTGTTGTCCAACTTGTCCTGAGTACGCTGATACCCCATATGTGGGGGGGAACCACTGTTTGGGCGCACGGCAGGGCTCGAAATGGAAGGAGCGCCATTTGACTTTTCCAAACCAAAATTGGCTGGAATTGAGAAAGGACCCATGTTGCGTTTGGAGAGCCACTGATGTGCCTAAACAGTGGAAACCCCCCACATGTGACCCCATTTTGGAAACTAGACCCCTAAGGAACTTATCTAGATGCGTGATGAGCACTTTGAACCCCCAAATGCTTCACGCAAGTTTATAATGTAGAGACGTGAAGAAAAAAAAACATATTTTTTCCACAACCTTGATGTTTTAGTCCCCAATTTGTTATTTTCCCAAGGGTAAGAGGAGAAATTGGACCACAAAAGTTGTTGTCCAACGTGTCCTGAGTACGCTGATACCCCATATGTGGGGGGGAACCATTGTTTGGGCGCACGCAGGGCTCAACAGGGAAGGAGTGCCGTTTGACTATTCCAAACCAAAATTGGCTGGAATTGAGAAAGGACGCCATGTTGCGTTTGGAGAGCCACTGATGTGCCTAAACAGTGGAAACCCCCCACATGTGACCCCATTTTGGAAACTAGACCCCCTAAGGAACTTATCTAGATGTGTGGTGAGCACTTTGAACCCCCAAATGCTTCACGCAAGTTTATAATGTAGAGCCGTGAAGAAAAAAAAATCATATTTTTTCCACAACAATGATGTTTTAGTCCCCAATTTGTTATTTTCCCAAGGGTAAGAGGAGAAATTGGACCAAAAAAGTTGTTGTCCAACTTGTCCTGAGTACGCTGATACCCCATATGTGGGGGGAACCACTGTTTGGGCGCACGGCAGGGCTCGAAATGGAAGGAGCGCCATTTGACTTTTCCAAACCAAAATTGGCTGGAATTGAGAAAGGACACCATGTTGCGTTTGGAGAGCCACTGATGTGCCTAAACAGTGGAAACCCCCCACATGTGACCCCATTTTGGAAACTAGACCCCTCTAAGGAACTTATCTAGATGTGTGGTGAGCACTTTGAACCCCCAAATGCTTCACGCAAGTTTATAATGTAGAGCCGTGAAGAAAAAAAATCATATTTTTTCCACAACCATGATGTTTTAGTCCCCAATTTGTTATTTTCCCAAGGGTAAGAGGAGAAATTGGACCACAAAAGTTGTTGTCCAACTTGTCCTGAGTACGCTGATACCCCATATGTGGGGGGGAACTACTGTTTGGGCGCACGGCAGGGCTCGAAATGGAAGGAGCGCCATTTGACTTTTCCAAACCAAAATTGGCTGGAATTGAGAAAGGACGCCATGTTGCGTTTGGAGAGCCACTGATGTGCCTAAACAGTGGAAACCCCCCACATGTGACCCCATTTTGGAAACTAGACCCCCTAAGGAACTTATCTAGATGCGTGATGAGCACTTTGAACCCCCAAATGCTTCACGCAAGTTTATAATGTAGAGACGTGAAGAAAAAAAAACAATATTTTTCCACAACCTTGATGTTTTAGTCCCCAATTTGTTATTTTCCCAAGGGTAAGAGGAGAAATTGGACCACAAAAGTTGTTGTCCAACGTGTCCTGAGTACGCTAATACCCCATATGTGGGGGGGAACCATTGTTTGGGCGCACGGCAGGGCTCAACAGGGAAGGAGTGCCGTTTGACTATTCCAAACCAAAATTGGCTGGAATTGAGAACGGACGCCATGTCGCGTTTGTGGAGCCCCTGATGTGCCTAAACAGTGGAAACCCCCACAAGTGACCCCATTTTGGAAACTAGACCCCCTAAGGAACTTATCTAGGTGTGTGCTGAGCATTTTGAACCCCCAAGTGTTTTCACTAAAGTTTATAATGCCCTGGCGTGAATAAAAAAAAAAAAAAAAAAAAAAAAAAAAATTTCCACAAATATGATGTTTTAGTCCCCAATTTTTTATTTTCCCAAGGGTAACAGGAGAAATTGGACCACAAAAGTTGTTGTCCAATTTGTCCTGAGTACGCTGATATCCCATATGTTGGGGGGAACCACTGTTTGGGCGCATGGCAGGGCGCAGAAGGGAAGCAGTGACGTTTTGGAATGCAGACTTTGATGGAATGGTCTGCGGGCGTCATGTTCCGTTAGCAGAGCCCCTCATGTGCCTAAACAGTGGAAACCCCCACAAG
The DNA here is from genome assembly GCA_033576555.1 of Oophaga sylvatica. Lineage (NCBI taxonomy): Eukaryota > Metazoa > Chordata > Amphibia > Anura > Dendrobatidae > Oophaga > Oophaga sylvatica. The sequence goes on from JARQOD010000001.1 coordinate 216,485,305, forward strand.
TGACCCCATTTTGGAAACTAGACCCCCTAAGGAACTTACCTAGGTGTGTGGTGAGAATTTTGAACCCCAAAGTGTTTCACTAAAGTTTATAATGCCCAGGTGTAAAAATAAAAAATCCTACTTTTATCCTCACAAAAATGATGTTTTAGTCCCCAATTTTTTATTTTCCCAAGGGTAAGAGGAGAAATTGGACACCAAAAGTTGTTGTCCAATTTGTCCTGAGTACACTGGTGCCCCATATGTGGGAAAAAACTGTTTGGGCACAAGTCGGGGCTCAGAAGAGAAGTCGTGACGTTCTGGAATGCAGACTGATGGAATGGTCTGCGGGCGTCATGTTCCGTTTGCAGAGCTCCTGATGTGCCTAAACAGTAAAAAATATCCACAAGTGACATAATTTTGGAAAGTAGACTCCCAAGGAACTTTTCTAAATGTGCCCCCCTTCTGGAACTAATCTTTCCTGTAAAGTAAATTTGTAGTGCATTGAGGTGTGGTACAATTTGAAACAATCCTTCATACACAGGCCAGGTTTTTCGGGGCAGGTGTCGCATTGGTAAGTGGTGTCCTTGCGTATTCCCCTTTTGTAACACACTCGGCACCTTTTTTGCGGCTTACCTTTGCTTCCAGTTGGCGGGACCACCCCCGGGAAATGCTGACCTGGTATGATACGAGCACCTTCAGTTCCAGAAGTACTGGGGCCCGCTCTTTCCTGATCGCCAAACATCAGGGCCTTAACCACTACCTCCTGAAACTGAAGGTACGTCGTATCGCTGTTGCGTGCACATCGTGACAGCAGGAAAGCGTTGAGCATTGCCATTTGGACGATGTGCACAGACAGCTTCTTGTACCACACCTTGGCCTTTCTCAAAGCACTGTACGGTTGGAGGAGTTGATCAGAGAGATCAACACCCCCCATGTATTTATTGTACCCCAGTACACAGTCCGGTTTGCGGACCTGTGTAGAGGTACCCCGTACAGTGCTGAGGGCGCTGCCATCACCATGTATGGTGGTCAAGAGAAGGACATCCCTCTTGTCCTTGTACTTGACCACAAACAGGTGGTCGCTACATTGGGCTCTGCTCTCACCCTTTCTGAGCATCTGCCCAAGTAGCGTCTTCGGGAGGCCTCTCTGATTTTTGCGGATGGTACCGCAAGCTGCGGTACCTCGCGCAGAGAGGGATTTGTAGAGTGGGACGCTGGAATAAAAGTTATCGGTGTAAAGGTGATAACCTTTATCCAGCAGTGGGTGCACCAAATCCCACACAATTTTCCCACTCACTCCCAGGACGGGGGGACACTCAGGGGGTTCAATCCTGGTGTCCTTTCCTTCGTAAACTCTAAAGCTGTGCGTGTACCCTGAGGTACTCTCACACAGCTTGTAGAGTTTAATTCCGTACCTTGCCCTCTTGCTGGGCAGGTACTGGCGGAATCTGAGCCGTCCCTTAAAATGAACCAAGGACTCATCCACGCAGATGTCCCTTTGGGGCACGTACACTTCAGCAAACTTTTTGCTGAAGTGTTCGATGACCGGCCGAACTTTGAACAGACGGTCAAAGTTGGGGTCATTTTGTGGGGGACACTGTGCATTATCATTATAATGCAGGAATTTGTGGATGGCCTCAAAACGCGTCCGGGCCATGACCATTCGGAACAGTGGAGTGTTGTATAAAATATCAACACTCCAATATTGCCGAAGTTCTGGCTTCTTCAGGATCCCCATATGGAGGACCAGGCCCCAAAACTGCATCATTTCACCTGCGTCTACAGGAGACCAGTTGGAAAATGATGACACGGGGTTTTGCGCCAAAAATTGCCGAGCGTACAAATTAGTTTGCTCCACCACGAGGTTAATAAAATCCTCAGAGAAAAAGACTTTGAAAAAGTCTATTTCTCTGAGGCCCGTGGTGTCAAACTTGATTCCTGATTCTGCCACAAAATCAGGAATCAGTGGCTTGTAATTTTCGGGGGGCGGGGTCCATATGGGGTCCAAAGAGGGGTGCGCTGGTTCATTTTCAGGGGTGGGCGCTGCCTCATCTTCTGTCTTGGGGCGTCTGCATGGCGGTTCCGCAGGACCCGAGGAGAAAGATGAGGAAGAGGAGGAAAAAGAAGAAGAGGATGAAGAATCTGAAAAGTAAAGAAATGTGGGATCCTCTCCCTCGCTATCAGTGTCGGAGGCAAGGAAAGCGTATGCCTCCTCCACTGAATAGCGCTGTTGGGAAGAACGTGACGAGCGGGACATTTTTTTGTGAATGTGGTGCTTTGTGTGAACTTTATTTATAACTATGTGTGTGTGTGGGGGGGGATAGTGGTTGGTGCAAACTATGCTGAAAGGAAAAAGCTAAAAGAAAAGAAAGAGAATAGGGAAAAAAATGCCTGTGAAAAAAAGTCTAAACCAGCAGGCATGAGCTCTGATAAGTGACCGGTGTCACTTATCAAAGTTCCGCGGCTGCCGGATGTGCGCACAGGAGTGGCGGAAAGGGAAGTGAAAAAAAAAAAAAAACGGCAGGAACGAGCTCTGATAAGTGACCGGTGTCACTTATCAAAGTTCCGCGGCTGCCGGATGTGCGCACAGGAGTGGCGGAAAGGGAAGTGAAAAAAAAAAACGGCAGGAACGAGCTCTGATAAGTGACCGGTGTCACTTATCAAAGTTCCGCGGCTGCTAGATGTGCGCACGGGAGTGGCGGAAAGTGGAGTGAAAAAAAAAAACTGCAGGAACGAACTCTGATAAGTGGCTGGTGTCACTTATCAAAGTTCCGCGGCTGCTGGATGTGCGCACAGGAGTGGCGGAAAGGGGAGTGAAAAAAAAATGCAGGAACGAGCTCTGATAAGTGACTGGTGTCACTTATCAAAGTTCCGCGGCTGCTGGATGTGCGCACAGGAGTGGCAGAAAGGGGAGTGAAAAAAAAAAAAAGACGGCAGGAGCGAGCTCTGATAAGTGACCGGTGTCACTTATCAAAGTTCCGCAGCTGCTAGATGTGCGCACAGGAGTGGCGGAAAGGGGAGTGAAAAAAAAAAAAAACGGCAGGAACGAGCTCTGATAAGTGACCGGTGTCACTTATCAAAGTTCCGCGGCTGCTAGATGTGCGCACGGGAGTGGCGGAAAGTGGGGTGAAAAAAAAAAAACTGCAGGAACGAGCTCTGATAAGTGACTGGTATCACTTATCAAAGTTCCGCGGCTGCTGGATGTGCGCACAGGAGTGGCGGAAAGGGGAGTGAAAAAAAAAAAAAAACTGCAGGAATGAGCTCTGATAAGTGACTGATGTCACTTATCAAAGTTCCGCGGCTGCTAGATGTGCGCACGGGAGTGGCGGAAAGTGGGGTGAAAAAAAAAAACTGCAGGAACGAGCTCTGATAAGTGACTGGTGTCACTTATCAAAGTTCCGCGGCTGCTGGAAGTGCGCACAGGAGTGGCGGAAAGGGGAGTGAAAAAAAAAAAAAAAAACGGCAGGAACGAGCTCTGATAAGTGACCGGTGTCACTTATCAAAGTTCCGCGGCTGCTAGATGTGCGCACGGGAGTGGCGGAAAGTGGGGTGAAATAAAAAAAACTGCAGGAACGAGCTCTGATAAGTGACTGGTGTCACTTATCAAAGTTCCGCGGCTGCTAGATGTGCGCACGGGAGTGGCGGAAAGTAGGGTGAAAAAAAAACAAAACTGCAGGAACGAGCTCTGATAAGTGACTGGTGTCACTTATCAAAATTCCGCGGCTGCTGGAAGTGCGCACAGGAGTGGCGGAAAGGGAGTGAAAAAAAAAAAAAACTGCAGGAACGAGCTCTGATAAGTGACTGGTGTCACTTATCAAAGTTCCGCGGCTGCTGGAAGTGCGCACGGAGGGGGGTGCAAAAGAAAAACGAGCACGAGTGTTGATCGGTGAACTGCGTCACCAATCAACGCTCGGCGGCTGCTAAATGTGCGCAAAGGGGGGTAAAAAGAGGGGGAAAGGGAGGGGGAATGGGGGGATTGGGGTGGATCGGGCAGGGATAGGGGCTCAAAAACTCACGTTTGTAGTCTCTCTTCTTTCTTCTCTCTTCTTTCTTCTCTCTTCTTTCTTCAGCAGGAGTTGTGGTGTCACAAGGCCCAGCACAGGAGGAGATCTGGCGTGTGACCGCACTGCAGGAATCCTCAGCAAGTGTAAGGACCCCTGCAGTGCGGTCACACAGATCACAGACAGTTTGCAGACAGGTCACAGAGCGGTCACATCGCTGCTGTGACCTGTCATTGGTGGGATCGATGATCACATCGATCCCACCAATCAGAGGAGACCCTTGTTTTGCCGGTTGCTAGGCACCGGCCTAGTAATCGGAGCTCACTGCTCCGATTCCTAGGCAGGTCACCGGCAGGTCAGGAAGCAGGGCACAGAGCGGTCACACCGCTGCTGTGCCCTGTGATTGGCGCGATCGTCGATGACATCGATCGCGCCAATCAGCAGCTGCAGGCCCTACTGGGCCTGTCCTAGGCTCCGGCCTAGGATCGGTGCTATTACTGCACCGATCCAGGCAGGTACAGGCAGGGCACAGCGCGGATATACCGCGGCTGTGTCCTGCGATTGGCGCGATCGATGTGATCGGCGATCGCGCCAATCCAGGGGGGGTCTGCTCCTTTCTATGCCAAGGCCTAGGATCGAGTACATCGGTACTCGATTCTAGCCTGGGATCTCACTGTTTCAGCCCATCGGATTGGCTGAAACAGTGAGAAAGGCTGCGATTGGCTGTTCAGAATTGAACAGCCAATCACAGCGATCGGGAGTGAGGGTGGGCGGTGACAGACCCCGGGATGCCGGCGCCATCTCTCCTGAGGTAAGATGGCGTCGGAATTTTAATGTGATCATTGCGACTTAAGTCGCAATGTTGCATTAAAGGGCTGGACGTACTATCCCGTCCCCGGTCATACGGGCCCAGGTACCATGGACGGGATAGTACGTCCGATGGCAGTAAGGGGTTAAGCTTAAGACTAATAGGGGTGCCCCAACTTTTTCATATAACTGTATTAGATTCCCAGGGAAGATATATTATCTTGCAATGTACATACAAAGATATACCAATTACGCTATGTAACATATACAGTATGTACCTAATACCTTACAAACTTCCTTCCTAAATCGAATAGTTTTTGAAATTATCCAGACTACCCTCGTCCGCCTGGGTTATTGGAGGGGATTTTAATGTTATTTTTTCGGATTCATTGGATAGGCTCTCCATGCATAGAACACAGCCAAACAGATCTCAAAGTAGATTATCTGCAGACTTTAGAAAACTAATACGCAAATGTGGCCTTTTTGATCTTAACCATCCCACAGAACAAACCTACACCTTTTTCCCCCCCCACACAGTACTTATACTAGAATAGATTTCTTTTTTGGTAATATACAAACACTCAGACTGACATTAGACACAGACATTGAGGTAATATTGTGGTCAGATCACTCACCTGTAATGCTCACCCTCACTCAATCCACAGCACAGACTAAAGTTTGCCATTGGAGACTCAACGAGACCCTGTTTAAGAGACCACAACATAGAGAGGAATTGGGTGGGAAGATAGCTGAATATTTTGACATTAATAAAGAGTCAGTTCCTGTTTTTTCAACTGTATGGGAAGCGCACTAAGTAGTTCTCTGCAGCGACTGTGTAGCCCTAGGTTCCCGTATTAAAAAGGATAGAGCTCACCAGACAGATTCGCTTACTGCCCAGTTGAGAGACCTTGAAGCCAAACTTGCCGTTACCCCATCCAAAAGAATTTTAAGGGATATTGTCTCTACTCATTCCCATTTAAAAGACATTATTAATTATAAACCTGAAAAAATGGTACTTTATAGTAGACAAAAATATTATGAAAAAGGAAATAAATCTCACACATTATTGGTGAGGCAGCTCAGGGAAGACAAAAGTCAATATATGCTCTCAGAGATGAAAAGGGAGCAATAATATATGGTCTTGTTAAAATTGCAAATGTTTTCCAGGGATATTTATCTAAGCTATATAACTTACAACGCAATCTGCCTCCTGGTCCAGATGAAGAAAGGGGGTTATGCAATCCTTTCTTCAAAAGTGCAATCTTCCCTCACTTACTGTAGAAGCTTTGTCTTTTCTTAATAAGGGGATCTCACAGGAAGAGGTGATGGATGACCTTTCTCTTCTTCCCAATGGTAAATCCCCAGGTCCGGATGGACTAACGTATTTCTAATATAAAACATATAGCACCATACTTAGTCAAGTTATTTAACAAATTTTTGACAGGCTCGCCATACCACCCACTATGCTTCACTCTTATATTACCCTTATCCCTAAACCAGGAAAGGACCATTTTGATTGTGCCAACTATAGGCCTATAGTCCTACTTAATGCAGACTTAAAAATGTTTACCAAACTGCTGACTCTACGGTTGTCCACTCTGCTTCCCCATTTAATTCATAAAGACCAAGTAGGTTTCGTTACATGTAGACAGAGGGGAGATAACACAAGAAAGGTAATTGACCTCATTGAAGTGATCAATAGAACTGAGAAGGTAGCACTTTTGCTTATCCTAGATGCTGAAAAGGCTTTTGATCGCCTTTGGGATGGCCATTTATGTTTCAAATGCTGGCTCATTTTGGCATTTTAGAACCTTTTATTACTGCCCTAAAAAGTCTGTGCACACATCCATAAGCTGTAAAATTGCCCCATGCATTGTCTCAGCCTTTTCCAATCTTTAATGGCACTCGTCAAGGTTGCCCACTTTCTCCATTACTCTTTGTTATATGTGTAGAGCCTCTAGTTGCAGCCATCCGCCTTGATCCAAACACTAAAGGAGTGATGTTAGAGATAAAGATTTTAAACTGTCTTTATTTGCTGCTGATGTGCTCTTAACTCTGACCCAGCCACATACTACCCTTCCCAGTCTACATTCCATTCTAAAACAGTTTGGCCAGCTCTAGGGATATAAAGTTAACAAATCAAAAACAGAGGCTCTTCCCCTTAATATTCCGGACAGGTCACTAAGCTGCTTAAAAGGTAATTATAATTATAAATGGCAGGATACCTCCCTGAAATATTTGGGAGAGTAGCTGACCTCTAGATACAACTTATTATTTAAACATAATTACTAGAGTTGAGCGAAACAGGTTGGTCAGATTCATAAGTTGCCGACTTTCGCCAAAGTCGGGTTTCGTTGACCGAAATCCGATCATAGCGTGCAGTCGGCCAAAGTCGGTTTTCCCAGAATGCTTGCAGGCGCCTTTTTTCAGCCAATGAGCAAGGATGTACACTGTGGGCAACGAGATGACATGTGCAGCGTCCACCACCATCTTAGAGAAGGACATTGAAGTGATTGGTTTGCATTGGGGGGCATCATAGTGTCTATAAAAGCCCTCAGCGCCGACCTCCATTTTACTTCTGCCGATCTTAACAGTAGGGAGAGGTTGCTGACGCTGTTTATCAGTAGGGAGAGAGTTAGGGCTGGAAAGAGAAGTTCTTCAGTGCTTGTGCTGATAGCAATTGTGCTGTACAGTTAGTGTGCAGTGACAGGGGAGGATTTTCTTGTGTGCAGCAGCGCTGGTTATTAGGCTGCCTGATAGCTGTATTGCTGTGTGTACACTGCTGTGCAGACTGCTTTTTACACAGCACTAATACTTTTATTCTTTTTTTCTGCACAGTTACCGACCGTTCATTTTTTCCCACACAGTATAGAGCTGTACGCTCCTCACACACTACCGTGTACTGGCTGGTATCACGGACAAATACATGCTGACTATCTGTGTGTGACTCCGGAAATATATACTGAGATTTAAATTTTCCCCTACACCGTATACAGCTGTCTGCTTCTGATACAGTACCGTATATCTGCTCTTTGTATTACGCTCAAATCCATACTGAGTGATCGTCTGTGTGTGACTCCGGAAATATATACGGAGAGTTCAATTTAATGCTACACCATATACAGCTGTCCGCTTCTGATACAGTACCGTATATCTGTTCTTTGTATTATGGTCAAATCCATACTGAGAGAGCGTCTGTGTGTGACTCTGGAAATATATACAGAGATTTACATTTTCCCCTACACCGTATACAGCTGTCTGCTTCTGATATAGTACCGTATATCTGCTCTTTGTATTACGCTCAAATCCATACTGAGTGATCGTCTGTGTGTGACTCCGGAAATATATACGGAGAGTTCAATTTAATGCTACACCATATACAGCTGTCCGCTTCTGATACAGTACCGTATATCTGTTCTTTGTATTATGGTCAAATCCATACTGAGAGAGCGTCTGTGAGTAACTCCGGAAATATATAATGAGATTTAAATTTTTCCCTACACTGTATATACCTGTACGCTCCTCATACAGTACCATATATCTGCTGGGATTTTTTTGTACATTTTCCCAAACATGAGGAAGTATGGTAGAAGAGGCCGCGGACGTGGGCGGGGGGGGCCAGCTGGTACTGATGGTGGTGGTGGTGCATCTGCTGGTAGTGCCAAAAGCACAATAGCACCTTAGGCAGAAGGTGTTGAGCCTGCGTCATTGTCTGGCTCCTGAAGGCCTGGAAGGCTCCATTTTCTGGAAGTAGGTAAACCGCTTTTAAAGCCAGAGCATCAGGAACAGGTTTTGGCTTACATTGCCGAAACAGCCTTCAGCACTATCGCCTCCTCTTCTGAAGTTTAAAAAAATGCAAGCACTGAGTAGTCAGTGCAGGCACCTGGTCAGGAACGACACCTTTCCTTGTGTCCTTTACCCCAACAAAAGTGAAGGATGTGGCAGGCCACACTTCAGATTACTCCCTGGAGCTCTATTCACATACTTTGCCTGGTTATCAAGTCAAATCCTGAATTCCCCAGTCCAAGATGAATATGACATGGAGGCACTGATGCCCAGCCACTGCTATATGATTCTGCTGGTACATTCACCCAGAGCACTGCATTGCCCTCGCAGTCTACTGAGCCAGGTTCTGACCCTGATGAAACTCAGGTGCCCCTTCCCGCATACTCTACCACCTTACATGGTGACACAGAGGAAGGTACAAATGAAATTGAAGAGGAGGTGATGGATGAGCCAGTTGTTGACCTCGATTGGCCCCATTGGGGGAAGAGAATGCCGCTGGCAATAGTTCAGAACAAGAGGAGGATCCGCAGCAGGCATCGACATCGCAGCTGCGATTATCTGGCAGGCCCATAGCAGTGCAAAAATGTGTTAAAAAAAACAAAAAGAGTTGCAGGACAGCTTGGCCAGACGGTCAAATTAGTACAGCGTGCAAGCCCTGAAAATTTATCCCATAGTAGGAAGAGTGCAGTGTGGCACTTTTTTGAGCAGAATCCTATTGATGAGGCAAAGGTTATCTGTAAGAAGTGCGGAAGGACCTTTAGCCGAGGGAAAAATTTCCGATATTTGAATACCAGTTGCATGCTTAGACATTTAAACACCATGCACTTGCAAGTGTGGACGGACTACAAAACCTCAGGTAGGACATGTGCACCTGCTCCGACTGACGTAGCCAGCAATGCTACATCGCTTCCCCCACTGTAAGCCCACCGGTTAGCACACCACCAGCAAAAAATGTTGAGGTGTCGTCATAAGGCCAAAGCAGTCAGGGAATCCCAATGTTTTTCCAACAAAATAGTGAATCTAGGCCATGACCACCACCACCATCACCAACCCCCTCTCAGTCCGCCATGTCCACCGCTAGTTCCACCATATGCAGATCTCAAGTCCAGCTCACCCTAGCAGACACTCTGAGTATGAGAAGAAAGTACTCATCCTCTCATCCGAGTACACTGGCTTTGAACGCCTACATTGCCAAACTGATCTCATTAGAGATGATGCCCTTCCATTTGGTTGAAAGCGGAGCGTTCCGAGAGCTCATGGCCCACGCTGTCCCACACTATGACCTACCCAGTCGGCACTTCTTTTCTAGAAAAGCCATCCCTGCCCTCCACCTACATGTGAAAGACCGCAATGTCCATGCACTCAAACAATCAGTGAGTGGAAAGGTGCACCTCACAACAGATGCATGGGCCATTACATGTCCATCACTGCGCACTTGGTTAATGTGGTGGATGCAGGCTCCACAGGGGACAGCGGCGGTGAGACAGTGCTGCCTAGCCCATGGTATAGGCAACAGTTGGCTGTAGGCGTTCGACCCTCCTCCTCCTGAAGCGAAAGCTCGTCGACAGAGCGCAGTCACACGAGCACTCCATCCGCAGCTACCTGTGTTGCACACGAAGTGTCCCACTATCAAACAGCTAGTGGTAAGCATCAGCAGGCTGTTTTAAATGGGCGACAACAGACACACCGCAGAGGTACTGGCTGACTACTTGCAGCGAGAAACTGAGTCATGGCTGGGTAGTCTACATCTTGAGCCAGGCAAGGTAGTCAGTGATAACGGATGTAATTTTGTGGCGGCCATAGCCCTGGGAAAACTCAGACACATACCTTGCCTGGCAAACACCTTGAACCTGGTGGTGCAGTGCATCATAAATAATTATCCGGAGTTACCAGTCCTGCTCCATAAGGTGCGAAGACAGTGCTCGCACATACGTGGCTCGCCCATAGACTCCAGTCGTATGCAGAGGCTGCAGTAATCGCTCCACCTCTCCAAGCACCGCCTAATCATAGACGTTGCAACAAGGTGGAACTCCACCATGCACATGGTTGAGAGGCTGTGCGAACAGAGGCAGGCTGTAATGCATTTGTGGGAGGATACATGGACAGGCAGTTTAAGGGCAGACATCAAGTTGTCGGGTGTGCAGTGGTCAAAGCTGAAAGACCTCTGTAAAGTCCTTCAGTGTTTTGAGGAATGCACACGGCTGGTAAGCGCAGACGTCGCCATCATGAGCTTGAGCATCCCACTTATGTGTCTGCTCATGCAAACTTTGAAGCACATTAAGGCATCTGCAGCGGAGGAGGAGGAGGAGGAGGGAAGCCTTGATGACAGTCAGCCATTGTCTGCTCAGGAAACTGTCCTGGACGAGGTGGAGGAAGAAGAGGAAGAGGAGGAGGATGAGGGGGATGCTTATTTTGGGGAGGAAGATGCTTCTCAGGGGGCAAGAGAAAATGTTGGCTTGCCAAGGTCAGGAACAGGGTTTGTGCATGACTGGAGGGATGTGGATTTGTCAGAAAGTGCTCCTCCACCCACCACTGGCAGTGCATCATTGACACCTGGAACATTGGCCCACATGTGTGATTATGTCATGCGGATCCTAAAAAGGGACCCCCGCATTGCCAAAATTATGAAGGATGGCGACTACTGGTTGGCCAGCATCCTCGATCCATGCTATAAAGGCAAATTACAGAACATCATGCCACAGGAGAACCTAGAGCTAATATTGGCGAACAAACAAGCAACTCTGGTAAACCGTTTGTTAGAAGCATTCCCAGCACACAGCAGCGGTGCAGGTTCTACCATGAGCCGTACTGGTCCAAATGGAAGAGGTGTTCGTGGTGCACACAGCCGAAGTGGCGTTGGAAACAGGGGTTTCATGACCATGTTGTGGTCTGATTTCTCGAGTAACGCTCACACGACTGGTAATACTGAATCGACTGCAACAGACAGGAGACAGCAGTTGTCAACTATGGTTGAAAATTAACTCTCCTCACAGTTCATTCACCTTTGACTACTGGGCCTGTAAAATGGACACCTGGCCTGAATTGGCACAATATGTCTTACAGGAGCTCGCTTGACCTACTGGTAATGTGCTATCCGAGTCTTCAGTGCTGCTGGATCAATCCTGATAGAAAGAAGGACCCGGCTGTTGACCCAAAATGTAGGTGATCTCACCTTCATTAAAATGAGCCATGCCTGGATTTCAAAGGATTTTGTACCACCTTCCCCTGATGACACATAGGTTGCCAGCAAAATGGCTCGCTTTGTCCTCCTCTTCCTCCGACTTCTCCAATTCCTCCATTTGCAGCTGCTGAACATCCAGCCTACATCTCAACATATGCCAGTTTGTCCACCTTCCTAACTGGGCTGTACCCCCCAGGGCCGGCGTCAGCAAAAGGCACACCCGGTCAAGTGCCAGGGCCCTGTGCAGGTGGGGGGCCCACTCGCTGTTAAGGGCCTGCAGAACGCACCTAATAGATATTAAGGAGAGGTGCGTTCACAGCCCGGGGTCCACCGTGCAGGCAGAGCCTGCTGCTAGTATGATGGTGTAAATAGGCAGTATGAGCGAACTCTGTTATCCTGCAGAGTCGCAGATGTAAACACCTGTTAAAAATGCTTAATTTTGTATATTTTTCAAGGACTTGTTACCAGATGCGATACTTTAAAGAAAACGTCACGTTTCTTATAAAAAAAATGTAGTGGTTTATTGGACTGTTTACCAAAAAAACATCATTACAGGAAAACATAAAATGAGTGAAATAGTTACGTAGAGATTATCCATTTGTCCATAGCAAAACTTGTACACATCTTTCCTTGGTGTCCTGAATGGTAAAAATGACATTCTGTCTCTGTCAGGAGCATCTCAGAGAAACAACACGTGGTTACATGGCAGCTGGATGTTCATTCATCATAGTCCTTGTCACATGTGTCTGCAGAGAGAGCAAGAGAGCAAGAGACCCCCTCCCTTCGTGTAGTCATTATATATATGTCCCTTAGATCACGTGGTCTCTGTATATGGGGATGACACTCTACCATACAGAAATAGCATCTGTAATGTCAGCTGAAAGTCAATGTACTCAGTACAGAATTGAGTGTATAAAGAATAAATCCTTAACCAATAATTAATATTTAACAATTCCCCCTTTTGAGGGTGATAGACATTAATTGGAACCCTCAAAGTAGAGAAGTTCATCTTTAGGATGATCAGATCTTCTTTCTTCTTTTCTTCTTCTTTGGCAAAATAATTTAATTTCAATAATAATAATATCAGATTATTGTTATATGCACTCAATAACATAATTATGTGAATTCATGTTATGGTAAGCCGTGACTAATATTCATATAATATATATATTATATACTTTCCTAAACCTAAATCGAAGCATCTCCGGTCCAGTCATCATCATCTGATGTCATCTGGTCTTCATCTTGACGTCTTGTTCTTGATTCTTTTAAAACACAGTCTTTATACGATAATTCCTTTGAAATAACATGTAGATATTGTAGAGACCGTGTGTCATGTGTCCATCAAAGTCCATAAATTCAAATGTTGATAAGAAAACAAAGTCCATTGATGAAATGAAGCTTTAATATCTGAGCAGTGTCACCTTTAAGAACTGGACTTACATTGGCTCGCCTTGGATATTTCTGGAATCCTCCATGCCATCCGCAATGGTCTTGGAACAGGTGTGACGTCTTTGGTCAACAATGCAAGGGTTAAAATGACTCTTCCTTGCTAAAGATAGCACCATAACCAGTCCTTAGTCCTAATGCACAGGACTTATGTCAGGGTTGTAGTTTCCTGACAAATACCTTATTGTTCACCAGCTTTCATTGAAGCTTCATAGGTGATAGGAAACCACTGGAACGTGATAAAAGCGTGATAACACAGTTCATATTAGCATCATAGGATCATTGTCCTCTGCCATTGTGGTTGTCAGTCGTGAATACTGCAGTTGTTGTCAGTGATGGATACTGCAGTTGTGGCTGTCGGTGATGAAATGAATTGTAATTGACACAGTCTATTATTACTCAGACATCATATAGCCTTTTTACCTTCTGGAACTTCGGCTTTTTCTTCTTGCAACTTTTTAAATTTACTTGAATTTAGAAATATGAAAAGTCTTTATTAAAGTAATTCCAGTATCTTGCTTGAAATCTTCATTCCCTATTCTATACCAAATCTGGTAATTTTCCTAACCTATAATATCACAGCGTACCATAGCAATCAGTAATATCCATAGAATTATTATCAGAATAGTAATATGGAATTCATGTTTGTGTAATAAAACAATCATAAATGATAATGCATTATTAACCATATTCTTCATGAGATAGAACATTTTTATGTCATAGGTGTAATTACCTTTTCAACCCATAGGTGTCAGTGTGTTTTTCATGTAACAAGTGTTTCCATCTTTATTACTAAAACTTTATTAATGGAATATATTTATTAGACCAATAATAGGTAAGAATGTATAGCCATGAACCAAAATGTGAATATGAGTGAATGAATGAAAGAATTATTGCATTTACTCAGAATTAGAACATTTTCTTCTAATGAACCGATATCTTCACTATATTTAATGAAGCAATATTCTTGTACTAGACATTACTTTATTAAATATTGATGTTTCTTGATTGAGATAAAAAAATAAAAATTAAGAATAAAAATGAAAAAATGAAAAATAAGAATAAAAACAAAAATAAGAATAAAAATAAAAATAAGGCCTTTATATGTTTATGACAAATGCTGAGTAGTTATGTTGTCTGTAACACATACCCTTAATATTTCCATTATCTGGATGATTTCATATTTTTCATGACCTTGTGTTACCAAAATATTCATATTATGCAACTTTGCATGTAATCCCCTTCTTAGTGTAAAGAAATGACTCTTTATAATACTTAATGTTATTATCTCTAGTAGTTATACCATTGTACCTTTCTATATTCTTTAAAATGTGTGAAGAAGAGGTATTGATGAAGAGTGATGATGTATTCAAGATCAAAAACACATTTCCCCCTTAATACCAAAAAAATATTATTTTGTGAAATAATTGATTTATCAAACCCAAAATGAAAAAAAAAAATTGTTTTATAAATTATTTATGTAACTTCTGTTTTAGCTTTATACCATATATTTGTCTGAAGATGTGTACCATCTATGTAACCATTAAAAATAAAAATAACATTGAATATCATAAAATTATCTTTTGGGAAAAGGAAAAAAAATAAATTTAAATGTAAATTTTCTTGATAAACCATTTTGATATGTGATTACACTTAACTACTATTAACTAAAAAATAATAATTACTAAAGGAATATATGTTGAGTAGATCATATTTCATTATGTATCTTAATATTCTAATTGAACTGATTTGTATTATTTCTTTTAAAAACAAGTTGTTGTTTTTCTCGCATACCATGAATTTTGAAACCTCTCCTTTCACACATCACATACACTTAGTTATATTCACTCTTAGCAGCTGCTCATACACGCATCTGTCATCTGTCACTCAGACTGTGAACATATAAGTTTACACCACAGATTCCTCATACAAAAAGGTAGGAATACATAATATATTAACCCAAATAATTGTCTCCTAATTATCAATGCGCATTGTAAACTACTAAATTTAATATCTTAATATTTCTTTGAATATTAACAAACTTTGTGAACCATTTATAGATAAAAGGACTCATAAGAAAATTTGGTTATGAGCTGTATCTATATTTGGTGTAAGGGTTTGCAACTGAAATTGAACCCTAGAACTTAAGAGGCCTAAAGAAAAATTCTTTGACTTGCAAAGGCTGAGCTCACTGAAGCTACAAGAGCTTTAAGTTGCAACCACTGAAATAGGGGTATATGGCAGCCTTATAATTAGAACAATTTAAATGTCACATGTGTGACTGTCATGCACTAAGAACATATTCCCATGCAAATAAATAACTTCAAAATGTTAGCAACACACAAAAACTAAATTTAGATTCAGTTAGTTATATATTATTTCCTTTTTAAGTGTTAAATATATAAAAACATGCAGTTATTATAAATTCCTGTGTAAATAAAGGAATAAATCCATGTAAAGAATTTTTCCCGATTAAGTCCTACTTTGAAGTGAAAATTCTAAGGATAAATAAGAGATAAGGTTAATATCATATTAATACAGAAACAAAACAATTGCAATGTCTTATACATATATGTATTGGCTTTAATGTAATTCTAAATATTTTCTGTAGTTTATTTTAATTATATCACTATAGATATAGATATACAGTTATACAATCTCTACTTATACAAATATACTATATATGCTGTATACTGTATGAATATATACAGGTCCTTCTCAAAAAATTAGCATATAGTGCTAAATTTCATTATTTACCATAATGTAATGATTACAATTAAACTTTCATATATTTTAGATTCATTACACACCAACTGAAATTTGTCAGGTCTTTTATTGTTTTAATACTGATGATTTTGGCATACAACTCCTGATAACCCAAAAAACCTGTCTCAAAAAATTAACATATTTCAACCGTCCAATAAAATAAAAGTGTTTTTTCAAAACAAACAAAAAAACCATCAAATAATAATGTTCAGTTATGCACTCAATACTTGGTCGGGAATCCTTTGGCAGAAATGACTGCTTCAATGCGGCGTGGCATGGAGGCAATCAGCCTGTGACACTGCTGAGGTGTTATGGAGGCCCAGGATGCTTTGATAGCGGCCTTAAGCTCATCCAGAGTGTTGGGTCTTGCGTCTCTCAACTTTCTCTTCACAATATCCCACAGATTCTCTATGGGGTTCAGGTCAGGAGAGTTGGCAGGCCAATTGAGCACAGTAATACCATGGTCAGTAAACCATTTACCAGTGGTTTTGGCACTGTGAGCAGGTGCCAGGTCGTGCTGAAAAATGAAATCTTCATCTCCATAAAGCATTTCAGCCGATGGAAGCATGAAGTGCTCCAAAATCTCCTGATAGCTAGCTGCATTGACCCTGCCCTTGATGAAACACAGTGGACCAACACCAGCAGCTGACATGGCACCCCACACCATCACTGACTGTGGGTACTTGACACTGGACTTCAGGCATTTTGGCATTTCCTTCTCCCCAGTCTTCCTCCAGACTCTGGCACCTTGATTTCCGAATGACATGCAAAATTTGCTTTCATCAGAAAAAAGTACTTGGGACCACTTAGCAACAGTCCAGTGCTGCTTCTCTGTAGCCCAGGTCAGGCGCTTCTGCCGCTGTTTATGGTTCAAAAGTGGCTTTACCTGGGGAATGCGGCACCTGTAGCCCATTTCCTGCACACGCCTGTGTACGGTGGCTCTGGATGTTTCTACACCAGACTCAGTCCACTACTTCCTCAGGTCCCCCAAGGTCTGGAATCGGTCCTTCTCCACAATCTTCCTCAGGGTCCGGTCACCTCTTCTCGTTGTACAGCGTTTTCTGCCACATTGTTTCCTTCCAACAGACTTCCCATTGATGAGCCTTGATACAGCACACTGGGAACAGCCTATTTGTTGAGAAATTTCTTTCTGGGTCTTACCCTCTTGCTTGAGGGTGTCAATGATGGCCTTATTGACATCAGTCAGGTCGCTAGTCTTACCCATGATGGGGGTTTTGAGTAATGAACCAGGCAGGGAGTTTTTAAAAGCCTCAGGAATCTTTTGCATGTGTTTAGAGTTAATTAGTTGATTCAGAAGATTAGGGTAATAGGTCGTTTAGAGAACCTTTTCTTGATATGCTAATTTTTTGAGACAGGTTTTTTGGGTTATCAGGAGTTGTATGCCAAATCATCAGCATTAAAACAATAAAAGACCTGACAAATTTCAGTTGGTGTGTAATGTATCTAAAATATATGAAAGTTTAATTGTAATCATTACATTATGGTAAATAATGAAATTTAGCACTATATGCTAATTTTTTGAGAAGGACCTGTATATATACAGTGCCTACAAGTAGTATTCAACCCCCTGCAGATTTAGCTGGTTTGATAAGATGCAAATAAGTTAGAGCCTTCAAACTGCAAACGAGAGTAGGATTTATTAACAGAAGCATAAATCTTACAAAACAAAAAGTTATGTTGCTCAGTTGAATTTTAATAAATTTTAAACATAAAAGTGTGGGTCAATTATTATACAACCCCTATGTTTAATATTTCGTGGAATAACCCTTGTTTGCAATTACAGCTAATAATCGTCTTTTATAAGACCTGATCAGGCCGGCACAGGTCTGTGGAGTTATCTTGGCCCACTCCTCCATGCAGATCTTCTCCAAGTTATCTAGGTTCTTTGGGTGTCTCATGTGGACTTTAATCTTGAGCTCCTTCCACAAGTTTTCAATTGGGTTAAGGTCAGGAGACTGACTAGGCCACTCCAACACCTTGACTTTTTCCCTCTTGAACCAGGCCTTGGTTTTCTTGGCTGTGTGCTTTGGGTCGTTGTCTTGTTGGAAGATGAAATTACGACCCATCTTAAGATCCTTGATGGAGGAGCGGAGGTTCTTGGCCAAAATCTCCAGGTAGGCCATGCTATCCATCCTCCCATGGATGCGGACCAGATGGCCAGGCCCCTTGGCTGAGAAACAGCCCCACAGCATGATGCTGCCACCACCATGCTTGACTGTAGGGATGGTATTCTTGGGGTCGTATGCAGTGCCATCCAGTTTCCAAACGTCACGTGTGTGGTTGGCACCAAAGATCTCGATCTTGGTCTCATCAGACCATAGAACCTTGAACCAGTCTGTCTCAGAGTCCTCCAAGTGATCATGAGCAAACTGTAGACGAGCCTTGACATGACGCTTTGAAAGTAAAGGTACCTTACGGGCTCTTCTGGAACGGAGACCATTGCGGTGGAGTACGTTACTTATGGTATTGACTGAAACCAATGTCCCCACTGCCATGAGATCTTCCCGGAGCTCCTTCCTTGTTGTCCTTGGGTTAGCCTTGACTCTTTGGACAAGCCTGGCCTCGGCACGGGAGGAAACTTTCAAAGGCTGTCCAGCCCGTGGAAGGCTAACAGTAGTTCCATAAGCCTTCCACTTACGGATGATGCTCCCAACAGTGGAGACAGGTAGGGCCAACTCCTTGGAAAGGGTTTTGTACCCCTTGCCAGCCTTGTGACCCTCCACGATCTTGTCTCTGATGGCCTTGGAATGCTCCTTTGTCTTTCCCATGTTCACCATGTATGAGTGCTGTTCGCAAGTTTGGGGAGGGTCTTAAATAGTCAGAAAAGGCTGGCAAAAGAGATCATTAATCCACACATGTGAAGCTCATTATTCTTGGTGCCTGAACTACTTCTTAATACTTTAGGGGGACCAAACAGAATTCTTGTGGTTTGAGGGGTTGAATAATAAATGACACTCTGAATTAACTTTTAACGTTTTTTTTTTAAAAAAAGAAAAAATTAAAACAAAAATGTTTGCAGCAGTGCATTTCCCACTTCCAGGCTGATCTACAGTACAAATGTCACAATGCCAAGTTAATTCCGCATGTGTCAACCAGCTAAATCTGCAAGGGGTTGAATACTACTTGTAGGCACTGTATCTACAAAAACTGTGAACTACAGAATTATATTTATAAAATAATTACAAATAACTGAATAATATATTGTATATCACTTTTACACAACATATAATTTCATTTTCAGTCAATTCCTAAACCAAATCTTATTTCTTTGTCAAAGATGTTCTGAAACGCTGTGTTAATCATTCCTTTTTTTAATGATTGTTTGAGCAGCTCCGCTAATGAGCTGTAAACTGAAGACTTAGATAAGTCATTTTGAGAAGACATCTGTTCTTGTCTTTCAATGTCCGCCATTTGTCTTTTTACAGAGAGGTCTGAACTTTGGATTATTAACTCTTTCTGCAAAGCAGACTCTTGGATTTTTTATAGGGTTTATAACAAATATGTAGTTTTCTCCGTATGTCATAGATTTGATTACAGGGATGACTCAGTTTAGGAGATTTTGACACTGGCTTTTGAAATGATCTTAAGGTACTGCCACACTAAACAATCCCGCTAGCGATCACGATAACGACGCATACTAATGCGATCGCTAGCGGGATTGTTTCTATATCGCTAAATGCGGCCACATTTAGCGATATAGTTAACGACGCTATCGCCGTTAGCGATCTTCTTAACGACTTTAGCGGTACAAAAGTACCGCTAAATCGCTAAGAAAAGGTGCCACACAGCGATTAGATACTTACCCAGCGGGAGCGCCGACGAGAAAATAGGGTCCGGAACGAATCCAGCGACGAGCGAGATCACAGCAGGAAGCTCGTCGCTGGAAGCTGCCGCACTGAACAACATCGCTAACAGGATCGCTAAATAGTGACGTTTTTTAGCGATCCCGTTAGCGATATTGTTTAGTGTGGCATACCCTTTACTCTATCACGATTCTCATGTTTTCTAGCAAAATCAAGGAATTGCGCACATTCAAATAAAGTATCTTTTTGTGACGCAATAACACGAGATACAGAATTTAGGAATCCAAATTTGTCCACAAAATACTTTATCATTGATTGTGTTTTGACATTGGTAATTAGAGTTTTGTACAACCTTTCAAATATGGACATGAATGTAAAAGTACATTCTTTCCGACCAATCCTTAATTTTGAAGAATATCAATATCTGGACAATTTTCATTTAATGCACAGAAAATCAGAATTTTCAATCTGTCTTTATCATCTAGATCTCCATGTAAGTCATTATCAAAAGTCAACTTTAATTTTAAACGTCTGGAAAAGGTTGCAGGAAGCCACAATTTAAATAATTATTTTTCTCGTCATTTACTTTCGAAGATTTCAGAATTTCTGCATACATGGATTTTGTTATCATATGCAGGAATGATTTTGCATAATTTTAACAAATTTTTCCTAACTTTAATTTGGAGTTGGGCCTGTGAATTGTCTTCTATTTTTGGTGGCCTTTGAAAATCCATCCCTCGTACGTCATCTGCATCAGTTCTGAAGTCTCCTCCCAATGTTTCCTCCTACATCAGTTCTGAAGTCTCCTCCCATGTTTCCTCCATCTTTTTTTACGTCATCAGAGACAAGGTCACCTTGAGTAGCCATTACAGACACATGTCCCACATCTTGCTCAATTTCCTCATTACAGTCAATTTCGGGAACATCACTGGTATCATCTGACACTATTTCTACACAGTCATTTTTAGATTTCTCTAATACGAACTTGTGAAATACGTCAACTAACTGTAAAATATTTTTCAATTTCTCTCTTTCTCTATTAAAGGACACCAGCTTAGATTCTAGCTTTAGATTTTCCATTTCACATTCTGCATATAAGCTGAGCCATAAAACTTCTAATTAGACTGATCTACAGACATAAATTTCAGTCTACTTTGCTTAGAAAAAGAAGTAATAACATCCATGTTTCTTACCTTGAAAATATCTCAGCTTGTAGTTCCCTTCTTGGACAATGGCCTCTTGTCATCAGCACGTCTGATTCCTGTAGTACATCTGGCAACTAGTGTGAGCGATACTGCTCGATATCTAAAAATTATCGGATCGGAATGGTATCGCCGATATCACTAAATATCGGCGATATCCGATTCCGATACCGGAAGTCCCATGTAAGTCTATGGGAACAAAATATCGCAACTAAAAAAAACCTTTATTTCCTTGTAAACACTAAATATACACACATAGAATACATATATTATATATATATACATGTCATTGTGACATATATATATACATATATGTATAGTTTATACACTTCTACATAGTAAAATATCCTCTGATTCAATTGCCGGGTAAAGCCGGCTTCTGTGAAAAGACAGAAGCACCCGACATGAAATGACACTTGGTGTACATAGGGTTAACCATGTCTTTTCATGTCGTTTGCAATCTGATTTGCACAAACAATTACATCAGTCTATGTGTGCAAAATTTCACACCTGTAGGGTTAATTAAAGGTGTAAATTTGTTTGTAAAAAAAACGGACTTTTTGCTACGAATTTACCACCTTTAATTAACCCTACAGGTGTGAAATTTTGCACACATAGACTGATGTAATTGTTTGTGCAAATCAGGGTTAAAGCCACATTGCAATTGAAAGGTGACCTTAAGCCAGGTTAATAATTGAGAGCTGTCAATTAGACAACATCAATTATTAATCCTATTGCATGAAATAAAAAAAAAAAACCACACACTTTAATTAAAAATCATTTTAATGAAATAAAGACACATTTTTTTTGACCATCTTTTATTTGACTGCAAAAAACCATTTCCTGTAATAAAAAAATAAAATAAAAAAGCAAAATTATTCTTACCTATCCCATCCACAGTCAGTCCCACGGTGTAATCCTTCAGAAAGGGTTAATGTTTACTGCAGCCTCACAGTTAAAACCCCCAAATGAATGAGTTCCTCTCCTGGCTGACAGGAGAGGAAGTGGAAAGCTTAATTGATTGCTTTCCACTTTCACTTCAGGTCAGCCAGGGACACATCAGTGACGTCAGAGGGAACTGATTAACAAAAATAGGGGTTCCCTTCGAAAAAAAATGGCGTGGGGTCCCCCCTATTTTTGTTAACCAGCCTGATGAAGCAGACCGCTGAGGCCTGGATTTTCAGGCTGCTAAGGACCAAGATCCATGGACCTTGCCAGCCTGATAATACCAGGCCACAGCAGTCTGCATAGTTGGCTGATTAACAAAAAAGGGGATCCCCCGAAAAAAATTGGCGTGGGGTCCCCCCTATTTTTGTTAACCAGCCAGATGAAGCAGACCGCTGAGCCTGGTTTTTCAGGCTGGTAAGGAACCAATATCCATGGACCTGCAAGCCTGATAATACCAGGCCCGCGCGCTTAGCTTGGCTGGTTTAACAAAAATAGGGGATCCCCTCGAAAAAAACGGCGTTTGGGGTCCCCCATTTTTGTTAACCAGCCAAGTAAATGCAGACTGCGCGGCCGGTATTAAAAGACTGTCAAGGCCCTGATTTTGGCCCCAACGCCTGATAATACCAGGTACAGCACCCCACATTTGGCACTCAAAAGATGTGCCAATTGTGGCACTTTAACCCGGCCTTCCCATGCCCTGTAGCGGTGGCAAAATGGGGTAATAAGGGGTTAATGCACCGTTTTATTGCACGGGTGACAGAAGCCCTTTTAAAAATGGAGAGGTGTCAAAAAAAGACACCGATCCATATTAATCCCAAAGTTATTAAATGTATAAAAAAAAAAGACAAAGCAAGAAAAAAATCTTTTTGAAATAAAAAAACAACACAGTTTTCATTAATTTTTTTTTTCCTCATTCCCGCGAACGCCATGTTTCCCGTAAAAAAGAAAAAAAACAAACCAAAGTAACCACCTGTCCCCACGACCCTAGTAAAAAAAACGTCCACGACGAACCCCTCTGTACATCGCAAAAGCAGGGAGGCCTTTTCATCGCGAGCGCAAAGTGATTCCGCTTCCCCGGGTGACGTACGGATGAGTTTTCGGCCGGGAAAACCCGCAGTCACTCAGTTTTGCGAGAAAGCTGTGACCGCGGGGAAAGTGATGGCGGCCATGAAGCAGTCCGGGCCCTTTACCGCCGGTGATCTTCTCCCGGTAAGTGCCGCTGACTCCTGACGACCCTGACGGCATGACAGTGCCGTGCAATCCGATTCCGGTTTTTTTGTTTAAAGGGAAAAAATCGGAACTAAGTTCGAAAGGCCAAAAGAGTAAAACGGCCCTCCCATCTTGGGTATCGACGCTAACACTTTCTGGCAACTCTTAGCCTCATCTTTTTTTTTTGATCTGAAAATCGTGTGTATTTCTTTTACAACTTTCAACACATAATTTTTTCTTCTATTCCCCCCCCTTGCAAGGTTTCAGAAAATTTACCTCTAAAAAAAGTTGAGGCTGGTCTCCAAAGTTAAAAAAGCTTAATTTTTTTATTTTTCAAGGACTTGTTTCCAGACGATCTTTAAGAAAACGTACGTTTTTAAAAAAAAAATTTTAGTGGTTTTATTGGATGTTTTCCAAAAAAAAATCTTACGGAAAAAATAAAAAGAGTAAATAGTTTTGCAGGATTGTCCATTTTCCCTAGCAAAACTTGTACACATCTTTTCCTTTGG
>JARQOD010000001.1:216509065-216765708 GCA_033576555.1 Oophaga sylvatica
GCCCAGTCTGCCACCGTGGAGTCGGCGGAAGACACGGGCATGGGCACCGGAACCCGTGGATGCTGACCGTACTTTAGGAGGAATGGAGTCTGTCCGGTGGAGTCAGCCACAGCATTGTTTAGTGCAAACTCAGCCCACGGTAGGAAGGATGCCCAGTCATTATGCCTGGCTGAAACAAAATGTCGAAGATAGGTGACCAAGGTCTGGTTGGCCCTCTCTACCAACCCATTTGTCTCGGGATGGTATGCTGAAGAGAGATTTAACTCAATACTGAGTAGACGACAAAGCTCTCTCTAGAACCGAGACGCAAACTGGGGACCTCGGTCACTGACAATTTTGTCTGGCATGCCGTGTAGATGGAAGATGTGCCTAACGAACAACGCTGCCAGAGCCCGTACAGAAGGTAACCGAGGTAGCGGCACCAGGTGCACCATTTTGGAAAAATGGTCGGTGATTACCCAAATGATGGTGCAGCCTCGAGACTTGGGTAAGCCCACCACAAAGTCCATTCCAACCATCTCCCAGGGCCTATCTGCCACTGGCAAAGGGTAAAGAGAGTTATTCTTGGCGCAGGAGACACACGCCCGAACATAGTCCCCAACGTCACAGACCATATGCGGCCACCAGTATGTCCTCGCCAGCAACTCAGATGTCCTCTTTGCCCCAAAGTGTCCACCCACCCTGGACGAATGTGCCCAAGAGAGTACCTCCGGTTGCAAATGGGTAGGCACAAAAGTCTTGCCCGGGGCACAGACTCTAGCAAAACCGGGGCCACTGTTCTCAGGCTCTTTGTGGGGACAATAAGCCAAGGCTCCTCCTCCTCAGAGGACACCACAGAGCGAGAGAGAGCGTCGGCACGAATGTTCTTCTCTCTCTCGAGAGAAAATGGAGTGCGAAATGAAACCAGGAGAAGAACAAGGACCATCTGGCCTGGCGAGAATTAAGCCGCTGGGCTGTCTGAAGATATACCAAATTCTTGTGGTCGGTGAAGACTTGGAAGGGAAAGTGAGTCCCCTCCAACAGATGTCTCCACTCAGAGAAAGCCAACTTCATTGCTAGCAACTCCCTGTCCCGATGGAATAATTCTTCTCCCCTGGTGTGAAGGTCTTGGAGAAGAAGAAGCAAGGATGCTTCTGACCTTGAGCATCCTTTTGAAAGAGGACTGCTCCAGCACCAACGGATGAGGCATCCACCTCCAATATGAATGGCTTATCAACATCAGAGCGGTGTAGGATTAGAGCGCTAGCAAAATGAGACTTAATTGAGGTGAAAGCCTTGGAGACTTCTTCGACCATAATTTGGGATTTGCTCCCTTCTTGGTGAGGGCTACCAAGGGAGCTACCAAAGTTGAGAAATGGGGAATGAACTGGCGATAATAATTAATGAACCCCATAATGCGCTGCACCGCTTTAAGGGAATGGGGTTCTTGCCAGTCCATCACAGCCTGTAGTTTGGCAGGATCCATAGCAATCCCTGGGCGGAGATGATATAGCCCAGGAATGGTAAAGACTCCTGCTCAAACACACATTTCTCCAACTTTGCATAAAGGGAATTTGCCCGCAAGAGGTCGAAGACTCTGCAGACATCTCTCCGGTGGGAGTCAATATCTGGAGAGAAGACGGGAATATCATCCAGATAGACTACGATTGAGGTGGAAAGCATATCCCGGAAGATGTCAATAACAAAGTCTTGGAAAATGGCTGGGGCATTACAGAGCCCCAAGGGCATCACTAGATGTTCATAGTGCCCATCCCTGGTATTAAAAGCCGTCTTCCATTCGTCCCCCTCACGGATGCGAATCAGGTTATAAGCACCCCGCAGGTCTAATTTGGTAAATACCCTTGCTCCCCGGAGCCTATCAAAGAGCTCAGAAATCAGGGGCAACGGGTATTTATTCTTAACTGTGATGGCGTTAAGACCCCTGTAATCTATGCAGGGACGTAATTCTCCATTCTTCTTCTGCACGAAGAAGAACCCCGCCCCATCAGGTGACACTGACTTCCTAATGAACCCTCTTGCCAGATTCTCCTGGATGTATTGGGACATAGCCTCCGTCTCCGGGAGAGAGAGGGGATAAACCCTTCCCCGAGTCGGTTCTGCTCCAGGCAAGAGGTCAATAGGACAGTCATAGGGCGGGTGAGGCGGAAGAGCCTTTTTGGAAGGACACGTCTACATAGGCCCAATAACACTTGGGAAGGGAAGTGAAATCTACGGGTATCCCTGTAGTAGTAACTAGTGTTGAGCGATACTGCTCGATATCTAAAAATATCGGATCGGAATGGTATCGCCGATATCACTAAATATCGGCGATATCCGATTCCGATACCGGAAGTCCCATGTAAGTCTATGGGAACAAAATATCGCAACTAAAAAAACACTTTCTTTCCTTGTAAACACAAAATATACACACTTAGAATACATATATATATATATATATATATATACATGTCATTGTGACATATATATATACATATATTTATAGTTTATTCACTTCTACATAGTAAAATAGCCTCTGATTCAATTGCCGGGTAAAGCCAGCATTTGTGAAAAGACAGAAGCACCCGAGGGTCCAGTCGCCACAGAGATGTTGCATCGCACCCAGCGGTGTGACAACTTACTCTCAGGTAAGGAGGAAACACCCCATTGACTCCAACCACTGCATTCAACAGTACACTATGTCAGCTGAGTGTAGGCGGACCCAATGGGATGGTCTAGCTCAGGCTGGTTAGAACAGGGTGTAGCTAGTTGGATGGGAGGGGTGGAGGCAGCCTTATGGTGCATGTCTTTGTAGTAAGAATTGTTTCCTTTCCTGCTTTTTTACTATGTCGCATACTCCACTCTGCTACATCACTCTGCACCATTGTTCTATCTCACATCTATCTGCCCTGGAAGGATACCGTCTTACCTGTACAAGACTTATCACCTAGCTGCACTACACCATCCCTGCCAAGAGACCTGCCCAGCAGCGCTGGTCACCCTGACCAGGTACTACAGGTGGCGTCACGACAAACTACACAAACATTCTATCATCCCCTGGAAATATCCCACATTCCAGTGAGCGACCAGGGCACGGACATAGCTGTGCTACCCGTCACATCCCCCATAGAAGTCGACGGGCTTGGTGCCGAGTACCCCCAAAACCTGTGGCTCTGTGCGACTCAACTTTGGCGTCACGAACAGGATTCAGAAGCTCGCTATAAGCGAGTCCTGTGTGCCTTAATTGAACTGTTTTTTTGCTTGAGAATTGCAAAAATCATCATAGACTGTATTTGCCATTTTTCCGTCATATCTGCGCCACGAGGCACAGGTGAAGAATAAGGGAGTGCTCTCGTGGGCGTACACTCACTCCGTGGCGCGAAAACGATGTCCGCACACTCTAAATGTTACTGCAATGTAAGATCGTGCCCCACAGCTCTGGAGTTCCGCCTCCTCGTCCTCCTCAGTGGGCGGAAACGAACGCGAAGGTCCCGCCTCCCTACAAAAGATGTTGCCTCTCCTGATGCTAATGACACATGTGACTTGGCAGAGATGGCGAATGGACGTGAGCAGAAGTGGGAAGGGATGGAGGAGTCAGAGCTCTCCCCCCACGGAAGCGACCCGATCGCCACGGAGCCACCGTTTGGCACCCGGCCTGGAAACCCTCCTACGCTGGAAGAAGCGGAGGATACCCTGAGAGACCTGGCCCGGCACCGGGAGGAGGTCGCCAGGATGGAAGCGAGCTGGCGGGCCCTAAAACTACAATTGGAGCGGCGCCAATCCCTCTTACCCCCTGAAGTGTCTGTACCGGAAGGTGAGGCACCCGTTCCAGTAGAGGAGGCCGTGCGGGCATCCCAGCCCTTGCAATCTGAACCGGTTGCCAGTAACTCAGTGGAGGCACCCGTTCCAGTAGAGGAGGCCGTGCGGGCATTCCAGACCTTGCAATCTGAACCGGTTGCCAGTATCACAGTGGAGGCACCCGTTCCTGCAGAAAACGCCGCACCAGCACCCCAGATCCCGCTGTCTGCCCCCGTCGCTGAGGCAGAAGAAGCGACACCCGTCCTCATGGAGGAGGCCGCGCAGGCACCAGAGCTCTACCTGCCTGTACCGGAGCCCTGACCGTCATCTGTTCCAGAGCCGGCTGCTTCCGCCACAGGTGAGCGCCGCCAGGACTGGCGGGTGCCAGGAGAGCTGCCGCAAACCGTACATCGTAAGCTGGCGTTTGATGATGGAGACATGGAGATGCTGGTGGAGGAGAATTACAACCGGCGTCAGGAGGAAGAGTGGAGACGTCGGGAGCGGGAAGCAGAGCGACAAAGGGAGCAGCGAGAATCCCAAAAGCTTCGGCAACGTCACCTGGAGAAGGACCTGGCAGAGAAGGCACGTATGAGAAAGGATAAAAGTACGGTGAGGGAGCCGCGGCGTAAGGGTGCAGTACGGAACTTTAAGTTAAAAAGTGGTTGGGGCTTCATCCAGGAGCCTGGACTTTATTTAGAAGTTTATGTAACCCGGCGGGACGTGGAGGCTCACCTCCCAGAAGGACACCCGGGGAGGGACCTGTTGCCAGGAGACTTGGTGACTTACACCAGACACTGGGGTTACAATGGATGGTACGCCCTAAATGTTACCAGGTGCGACCCCTACTCCCCAGAGTGTCAGGAAACTGACAGACCCTACGAGCATTCAGCCTCCCCCAACCAGGCCTCTGCACAAGTGCCCACCCCACGCCGTAAATCTCCCCAGCCTCCCTCAGTGGTCTCCTCAGCAGCCCCAGCTATGGACATGATAATGATAGCTGGCCCGTACCCGGCACCTGTTAGGCCCCCTGGGGTTCGTTCAGTCCGGGACATAGGGGTCCAGACCCGGAGGGAGATGAAAGAGGTGGCCACACAGACCCAGAGCGCGGGTCACGACGTCATTGTACAGGCCACACGACGTCATCAGGTCTGGGTGGACCCTCCTGTCACGGATGTTTGGCAAGCTCCAGAACAGTACCAGGTGGTACCTGTAAGAGGCCAGCCAAAGAAGTCTAAATAACCCGGACAGGGTCTCTGTATGTAAATCGTTAAATTATTGATGTACCCGGACGGGTGAATGTTCATAAAAAGAAGTTTATTGTTGCCTTAATATACCCAGGTTGGGTAATGGTTTGATGTACCCGGACGGGTGAATGTTCAGAAGAACAAGTTTATTGTTGCCTTAATATACCCAGGTTGGGTAATGGTTTGATGTACCCGGACGGGTGAATGTTCAGAAGAACAAGTTTATTGTTGACTTAATATACCCAGGTTGGGTAATGGTGTTTCACTGTAATCAAAATGTTGAACTTTGAAGCCATGAACTGTACTGGCTCACAAACTTTTCTGTAAATAGTTGGCACTTAGGTGCTCCATCTTGGTTTTACAAAAAACTTAACTGTGCACTATTTTCAACTACCTCAGAAACTAAAAACCCGTTTGGTGTGGCCGAAAGTGAGGTCTGCTCAAGGAAAGTCTTGCAGCCCACCCAAGACCACAGTTGGAGGTTTGGAGCGGGTCCTCCACAAGCACAAGTAAAGGACACTGTGAAGTTACCCCGGTGGGGGTAGTCTTAAGAAGTCTCCACGAACTTCGGCACTAATGCTATTTGCACTTTTGTTGAATATGTATTTATTAACACACATGTATAACACATATCAAGGGTATGAACAGTAACAAAACATGTCACATAATATAAGCCATTTGCACTTTTGTAATGTTATTATTAAAATTTTTATTATGCAACGTTTAACTTGAAGTGTTTCCTGCTTTCTTACTACGTCGCATAGTCCATCTGCTACATCACTTTGCACCATTGCTCACATCTATCTGCCCTGGAAGGATAGCGTGTTACCTGTAGAAGACTTTTCACCTACCTGCACTACACCATCCCTTCCAGAGGACCTGCACAGCAGCGCTGGACACCCTGACCAGGTACTACAGGTGGCGTCACGACAAACTACACGAACATTCTATCATCCCCTGGAAATATCCCACATTCCAGTGATCGCCCAGGTCACGGACCGAGCTGTGCTACTCGTGACATCCCCATAGAAGTCGACGTGATCGGTGCCGAGTACCACCAAAACCCCTGTCTCTGTGCGACTCAACCTCCCTCACTGTGCTGGCACTTTACATTTACAATGCCTCTGGGTTTTTTTTTTGGGGGGGTGGGGAACATTCAGACTTTTGCTATGGGGCCCCATGATTTATATGTACGCCCCTGCTGCTGAGGCATGGTATTTAAGGCTGTTAAGGAGCCAATATCCATGGACCTTGCCAGCAGCGTCGGACTGGAGTACCTTGGGCCCACCAGAGAAAAATTATTCTTGGGGCCCACCATCATACTTCCCAACCTTTGAAGAAGGGAAAGAGGGACAAAGGCTGTGGCACGCTGTGCCTGCTGCAGCAAATTTTAGGCCATGCCACGTTGCACCACAGACTGTCCAGGAGTTGGTGGATGCTTTAGTCCAGGTGTGGGAGGAGATCCCTCACGAGACCATCCGTCGCGCTCATCAGGAGCATGGCCAGAAGTTGTAGGGAGGTCATACAGCATACCTCCCAAATTTGGAAGACAGGAAAGAGGATTAAAGGCTGCGGCGCGTGTTACGCGCCGCTGAAAATTTTAGGCCACGCCCCGACAACACCCATTTCACAGCTAATCACACCCATATCCTCGCCCCAAGCGTAACCATTTAGCACTGCTGATCACACTGACTGGTAATGAGGGCACAGTGGCTGGTACTGAGGAAAAGAAAGAAAGAGCAGCGAGAGAGAAAGAACAAACAGAGAAAGAAAGAGAGGAAAGAAAGAAAAGAGAGAAAGAAAGAACAGAGAGAAAAAAGAACAGAGAGCGAGAAGGAAATAACAGAGAGCGAGAAAGAAAGACTAGAGAGAGAGCCATAGGCGTAGCTAGGGTTTTGGTTTAGTGGGGGCAAAACTTCTGAGTGGGCCCATCATCAGAGAACCTCAGCAAATGACCGCGCTGTTGGCCAAAATAATCTATATATAAAAAGACCAATATTGATATTACCGCCATATGGTCTGTGTTAAATAATACCAGTCCTACAGAACATATAATAGATTACAGCACAGGTACAGATAATGACTTACCGCTGATGTTCTTTCTAATGGAATTGTTCACTTTTCATGTCTTTTCCATCTGACCCACACCGACATGACGACTTCTCCAGCCAGGACTCGACTGCACCCCCATTAAAAAAAAAATAAAAAAAAACTCACCTCCCGGCTCCTGTGCTGCTCACTGTTCTCCCTCTCAGAGTCTGACAGCGGGCGCCGGCAGGTGATGTTATGCGCCCGCTGTCATACGCTGAGAGGGGGATTATGGGAGAGAAGGAGCGCTCGCTCCTTCTCTCTCCATGCGGTCAGCTTTATCGGCTGGATGCCGATACAGCTGACCCTCCGATGACGGGTGGGGGGCCCACTGCTGGCACCGGGCCCCCCCAACGCCTGTTCAGGCCCCATAGCTTCCGGGCGGCAGAGCAGGGAGAGCTATTCTCCCTGCTCTGCCGCAGAATGTAACTGTATCGTAGCTCCAGGTGGGCCCCCTCAGAGCGCGGGCCCCGGGGCCACCGCCCTCTCTGCCCCTCGACCTATCCTTTCAAATCAGGGCCCACCACGCAGGAGCTGGGGCCCACCTAGGTTTCTCCGGTGTCCCGGTGCCTCAGTCCGACCCTGCTTGCCAGCCTGATAATACCAGGCATCAGCAGTCTGCATATCTTGGCTGGTTAACAAATATAGGGGATCCCCTCGAAAAAAATTTGGCGTGGGGTCCCCCTATTTTTGTTAACCAGCCAGATGAAGCAGACTGCTGAGGCCTGGTTTTTCAGGCTGGTAAGGATCCAATATCCATGGACCTTGCCAGCCTGATAATACCAGGCCATAGCAGTCTGCTTAGCTTGGCTGGTTAACAAAAATAGGGGATCCCCTCGAAAAAAAAAACGGCGTAGGGGTCCCCCTATTTTTGTTAACCAGCCAAGTAAAATGCAGACTGCTGCGGCCTGGTATTAAAAGACTGTCAAGGCCCATGGATTTTGGCCCTCAACAGCCTGATAATACCAGGCTACAGCAGCCCCACATTTGGCGCATCAAAAGATGTGCCAATTGTGGCACTTTACCCGGCTCTTCCCACTGCCCTGTAGCGGTGGCAAGTGGGGTAATAAGGGGTTAATGTCACCGTTGATTGCACGGTGACAATAAGCCCGGTTAATAATGGAGAGGTGTCAATAAGACACCGATCCATTATTAATCCCAAAGTTTTTAAATGTATAAAAAAAAAGACAAAGCAAGAAAAAAGTATTTTAATGAAATAAAAGAGACAACACAGTTTTCATTAATTTTATTATACTCTCATTCCTGCGACGCCATCGATCTCCTGTAAAAAAAGAAAAAAAACAAACCAACAGTATACCACCTGTCCGACGCAGTCCATAGTAACGACTGTCCCACGACGATCCAGCTCTGCTACATCGCAATGACAGGCAGAGCCTGTCATCTCGACGCAGCACAGCTGATTACCTGCTTCCCCGGCGGTGACGTCATCGGACTGACTGCTTTACGGCCGGGATTACGCAGCAGTCACTGCAGTTATCGCGAGAAACTGCATGTGACCGCCGGGGAAAGATGATGGCGGCCATCAAGCAGTCCAGCCCGTGACCGCCGGAGATCTTCTGCCAGGTAAGTGCCGCTGACTCCTGACAGACCCGACCGACGGATACTGACAGTGACAGTGACAAATCCGATTCCGGTATCCAATAAGACGAAAATATCGGAACTAAGTATCGAAAGTCCGATAGAGCTAATATCGGCCGATACCCGATACTTGCGGTATCGTATCGTTCAACACTAGTAGTAACCTGAACACTCTCCCTCACACATCTACCTTTACAAGATTCACTCCAACCCTGTATCCTCCCAGAGGACCACTCAATATGTGGGGAGTGAAGAGGAAGCCAGGGTACTCCCAGCAGAGCCTCATCTATACCCTTGGGAAGGACTAGGAAAGAGATATCTCCTGATGGGAAGGAGACATAGATAATGTGAGAGGGATTGTCTGATGTGTGATCTGTGAGGGCAGTAATGATTCATTCACCACTCGAACAGTCACCGGTTTAGCGAGCATCACCTGAGGTATTGTGTGGCAGAGAGTGAAGGCAGAGGACATAAAATTCCCCTCTGCTCCAGAATCCATACAAAGCTCAACTGTTAGAGTGGATGGACCAAAAGAGATTGTCCCTTTAAAGGACAGCTTGGAGGCAAATGCCGCTGAATCTAGTGAACCTCCACCCATCGTTACTAGACGCGATGGTGTTCCCGATCGCTGAGGACATCTATTGGCATAATGTCCTAAGCTGTTGGCAATTGTTACAAACCACGGGGACTCGAGTGGGCTGAGACTTAGGTCCCTCTCGAGAACCTCCAGGGCCTCCTGGGAGTCGGACGCCTGAATGGGAGATTCTAGAGGTTTGGCAAAGGTGGGAGCTAGCCAGAACCTCTGCCTACACTGGGCCCGCACCAACCTCCGCTCGTGAAAATGAAGGTCGATGCGGGTAGATATGGAGATAAGCTTCTCCAGTGAGGCAGGATTCTCCCTGTGGCCAAATCGTCCTTTACATGGTCAGCCAGACCTCTCCAGTATACCGGAATGAGGACTTTATCCGGCCACTCTAACTCGGAGGCCAGAATCTGAAATTGGACCAAAAACTGGCTGACCATGGACGAACCCTGTGACATTGCCAGCAGTTGGAGCGCCGTATCTTGGGTGACCTGAGGGCCTAAAAAGACCTTTTTAAGAGCCTCCAGAAACCAAGGAGCACTCTGCACCACAAGATCGTCACGCTCCCACAGCGGCGTTGCCCATTCCAACGCTCTGCCTGACAAAAGTGATACTATGAAACCGACTTCTGCCCGCTCTGTGGGAAAACGTGCAGCCAGAAGCTCGAGTTGTATAGAGCACTGGCTTACGAATCCCCGACAATGTTTACTGTCACCAGAAAACTTGTCAGAAAGCGGGAGATGGGATAAGGTCAGGGCAGAGGTGGCAGAGGACAAACTGGCTGCCGCTGCGCTAGCAGCCTGAACAGCGACTGCAATAACATCCACAGCTGAGGTTGTGTGCTCGAGAGCCGCCAACCTACCCTCCAGCTGCTGGATGAACTGCCCTAGGCGCTGGTCATCCGCCATTATAGTAGCCAGACCGTGGCGTTAGTATTATGGTAGGGTCTGCGGAACGCACCAAGTAAATATAAATAATGGGTGCATTCGCAGCCCGGGGTCCACCGTGCAGGCAGAGCTTGCTGCTAGTAAGATGGCGGTATAAGCTAACTCTGTTACAGGACTTAGTCCCAAGACTGCCTGCTCCAGCACTGGTTATAATAGAGGAACCAGAAGAGGCAGCAACAAGCCTCTGCACAGTATTAAACCGAGCGAGACACTGGGACCAACGTCTCCACTGAGCAGGCTCCACTGCGGCCGGAGATGGATGGGGAACCGCAGCAGGACTGGTTCGAGATTCCCCTTGTGCAGCAGCAGGAACTTGATCCCTAACACCCATTAACCATTTCATTCTTCTTTGGTCACATAAAGAAAATTTTAGAAAGTGAGGAATGAGTACTTTAAAAACAAAACTCACAAAAATGTGAGAGGTTGCATTTTTAACAGAATTTTATAATTCTTGAATTTTTTTTTTACGTTGTTCAGTATATTGCATGAAAAATGGTTAATTTCATTCAAAACTCTTTTTTGTCCTGCGAAAAACAAGCGCACATATGGCTTTGCCCTCCTATGAATGCAAATATGCTGAAAAATAGCAGCATACTTAAAACATTCTGCCATTCTGTACACTTAAACATTGCTGTAGCACTGTATACCAAAACAGCATTGCCTTATGTTACCTTATTTCACAAAGTAAAAAAAGTAAACAGAACAAGAGCTCCAGAGGACCAAATAACTTCATCTAACAAAGGTAAGGGTGTTCTGATAGAACATCCAAAAGTACCAGATGGAAATAAAATGAGAATGGTCAGCACAGTCTTTAGGAAATATCTCTTGCATGCTTATAAGTTTATAAGTTATTCAGTTCCTATATTCATTCTAATATTATTCAAGGGATCAAGGGATCCCAAAATCCTTATCAAGAAATTGAGTCCGTTTGTTTGTTTCATTTTATTTTAATTTTACTTTAATTTAATGTTTTATATATTTTATTTCATTGGGTGTAAGTGTTCATGAACACAGATTTTTGAGGTTAGTGTAAAAGATAATTTCAAAAACTATTTCAATGGCAATAACTTAATGTTAGAATTGCTTGTGTCTAGTAACATCTGCCAAAATAGTGGGAAGATTACACTGATGAATACCTCAACTGTCTGGTATGTGTTAAAACAAAGAAAAATGGTGTAACATCAGGTTGATATCCAGCTTTCTCCAATGTTTTATTGCAGTTGCCTATCCTTAAGGTCAAAAGGCATCCTAGAACAACTAACAAAAAGGCTGAACATATAAGACCTGGCTGTGAATATGACCAATAGTTATTCAAGCACATCAACTGCAATCAATCTCTCAGCATTGATAATATATGGTAAAAACATGCACAATAATCCCACAATGATTTTCTTTGGTATATTCCTATTTGTGTTGGCTATCCGATAACATGTCTGGTTCCTTATATGATTTTTTAACTCAAATTTATGTTTTTAGTACTGAGACAAAATTTCATATAATAATTTTAGCTAGTATTATCACTCATAGTTGCAGAAAAATGTTGAGTGTCAAGAAATACTCTTCCTAAATAAAAGGCTGGAATATAGTGGTTTGTTGTAGGTACTTGCTTTTGAGATGTGAACTATGTAGCTTTTCTTTTTATGTATTTTTAGCAAACGTTCTGGGAGTATTATATTTTTCATTTTCTTTTTTTTTTTTTAAAAAAAGGACACAATTTGAATTTGTGCATATCTGTTCTACTAGTTCAATTTAATATCCGTGCACACCATAACAATAATGCAGCTTTCTTTTGCATGTGTGTACCTGCTTAGGAACACAGCATTTTAGTGTTACTTAATTTTGATTTAGAGTGGTGAAAATTTACACCATAATTATACACTGCTCATAAAAATAAAGGAAACACTAAAATACCACATCCTAGATATCACTAAATGAAATATTCCATTTGCACATCTCTATTCATTAAATAGTAGAATGTGTTTAAATTTCAAGGAAGACTTTAAGTCCATCTAGTTCAACCCATATCCTATCCTAACCTGCCCTAACATTTTGATCCAGAGGAAGTAAAAAAAAAACATACGGCAAACACTAAGCTCCACATTGGGGAAAAAAATTCCTTCCCGACTCCACATACGGCAAGCAGACTAGTTCCCTGGATCAACGCCCTATGGAGGAATCTAGTATATATAACCTGTAACATTATACTTTTCAAGAAAGGCATCCAGTCCCTTCTTAAATTTTAGTATTGAATCACTCATTACTAGTGTTGAGCGATATTGCTCGATATCTAAAAATATCGTATCGAAATTGTATCGCCGATAGCACTAAATATCGTCGATATCCGATTTTGATACCGGAAGTCCCATGTAAGTCTATGGGAACAAAATATCGCAACAAAAAAAAACCCTTTCTTTCGTTGTAAACACAAAATATACACACATAGAATACATATATATATATACATGTCATTGTGACATATATATATACATATATTTATAGTTTATACACTTCTACATAGTAAAATCGACTCTAATTCAATTGCCGGGTAAAGACGTGACATACCCCATAGAAGTCGACGGGCTCGGTGCCGAGTACCCCGAAAACCTCTGGCTCTGTGCGACTCAACTTGGGCGTCACGAACAGGATTCTGTAGCTCGCTATAAGCGAGTCCTGTGTGCCTGAATTGCACTGGTTTTGTGCTTGAGAATTGCTAAAATCATCAGAGAATGTATTTGCCATTTTTCCGCCATATCTGCGTCACGACGAGGCACTGGTGAAGAAGAAGGGCGTGCTCTTCGTGGGTGTCACTCACTCAGTGGCGTGAAAACGATGGCCGCCCACTGTAAATGGTACTGCAATGTAACATCGTGCCCCACAGCTCTGGAGTTCCGCCTCCTCATCCTCCTCAGTGTGATAAGGTCACGCCTCCCTACAAAAGAGGGGCCCTCTCCAGATATGACACATGTGACTTGGCAGAGATGGCTAATGGACACGACGAGCAGAAGTGGGAAGGGATGGAGCAGTCAGAGCTCTCCCCCCACGGAAGCGACCCGATCGCCACGGAATCACCGTTGGGCTCCCGGCCTGTAAACCCTCCTACGCTACAAGAAGCGGAGGATACCCTGAGAGGCCTGGCCCGGCACCGGGAGGAGGTCGCCAGGATGGAAGCCAGCTGGCGTGCCCTAAAAATAAACTTGGAGCGGCGCCAATCCCTCTTACCTGAAGTGTCTGTACCGGAAGGTGAGGCACCCGTTATAGTAGAGGAGCCCTTGCAATGTGATCCGGTTGACGTTGTCGCAGTGGAGGCACCCGTTCCTGCAAAAACCGCTGCACCGTCAGCAGCACCCCAAATCCCGCTGTCTGCCCCGGTCGCTGAGACAGAAGAAGCGACACCCGTCCTCATGGAGGAGGCCGCGCAGGCACCAGAGCACTACCTGCCTGTACCGGAGCCCCGACTGTCATCTGATTTAGAGCCGTCTGCTTCCTCCGCAGGGGAGCGCCGCCAGGACTGGGGGGCGACAGGAGAGCTGCCGCAATCCGGACATTGTAAGCTGCAGTGGAGTGGTGGAGACATGGAGCAACTGGTGGAGGAGAATAACAATCGGCGTCAGGAGGAAGAGTGGAGACGTTGTGAGAAGGAAGCAGAGCGACAAAGGGAGCAGCGAGAAACCCTAAAACTTCGCCAACGTCACCTGGAGAAGGACCGGGCAGATAAGGACCAGATGAGAAAGGACAAAGGAACCCTGAGTGAGCCGCGGCGTAAGGGTGCAGTACGGAACTTTAAATTGAAAGGTGGGTGGGGCTTCATCAAGGAGCCTGGACTTTATTTAGAAGTCTTTGTGAACCGCGGGACGTGGAGACTCACCTCCCAGAAGGACACCCGGGGAGGGACCTGTTGCCAGGAGACTTGGTGACTTACACCCGACACTGGGGTTACAATGGGTGGTACGCCCTAAGTGTTACCAGGTGCGACCCCTACTCCCCAGTGTGTCAGGAACCTGTGAGACCCTCGAAGCCTTCAGCCTCCCACATCCAGGCCTCTGCAAAAGTGCCCACCCCACGCC
The DNA here is from genome assembly GCA_033576555.1 of Oophaga sylvatica. Classification (NCBI taxonomy): domain Eukaryota; kingdom Metazoa; phylum Chordata; class Amphibia; order Anura; family Dendrobatidae; genus Oophaga; species Oophaga sylvatica. The sequence continues at coordinate 216,523,365 of JARQOD010000001.1, forward strand.
GTAAATCTCCCCAGCCTCCCTCAGTGGTCTCCTCAGCAGACCCACCCATTGACATGATATCGATACGTGGCCCGTACCTGGCGCCTGTTAGGCCCCTGGGGTTCATTCAGTCCGTGACATAGGGCTCCAGACCCGGAGAGAGATGAAAGAGGTGGCCACACAGACCCAGATAGCGGGTCACGACTTGACTGTACAGGCCACACGACGTCATCAGGTCCTGGTGGTCCTTGGTGCCTCGGATGTTTGGCAAGCACCAGAAGAGTACCAGGTGGTACCTGGAAGAGGCCAGCCAAAGAAGTCTAAATAACCCGGACAGGGTCCCTGTATGTAAATAAATAGTCAAATTGTTTATGTACCCGGACGGGTGAATGTTCCAAAAAAAATTTTTTATTTAATAAAAAAAAAACAAAACACAGTTTTCATTTCTTTATTACTGTCTCATCCTGCTGCGACGCCATCGATCTCCTGTAAAAAAATGAAAAAAAAAAAAAAAGTATACCACCTGACCGACGCAGTCCATAGTAACGAGTGTCCCACAACGATCCAGCTCTGCTACATCAGAATGACAGGCAGAGTCTGTCATCCCGGCGCAGCACAGCTGATTATCTGCTTCCCCGACGGTGACGTCATCGGACTGACTGCTTTACGGCCGGGATTACCCTGCAGTCACTGCAGTTATCGCGAAAAACTGCATGTGACCGCCAGGGAGAAGATAATGGCGGCCATCAAGCAGTCCAGGACGTGACCGCCGGAGATCTTCTGCCAGGTAAGTGCCGCTGACTCCTGACAGACCCGACCGACGGACACTCACAGTGACAGTGACAAATCCGATTCCGGTATTCGATAAGACGAAAATATCGAAACGAATTATCGAAAGGCCGATAGAGCTAATATCGGCCGATAGCCGATATTTGCATTATCGTATCGCTCAACACTACTCATTACAACATCATACGGCAGGGAGATCCACAGTCTCACTGCTCTTACAGTAAAGAATCCGCGCTTGTGGTTATGATTAAACAATCTTTCCTCTAGATGTAGAGGATGCCCCGTTGTCCCCGTCTCAGGTCTAAGAGTAAAAAGATCATTAGAAAGGTCTTTGTCCTGTCCCCTCATATATTTATATATTGTAATAAGATCACCCCTAAGCCTTCGTTTTTCCAAACTAAATAACCCCAAGTGTAATAACCTGTCTTGGTATTGCAGACCCCCCAGTACTCTAATAACCTTGGTCGCTCTTCTCTGCACCCGCTCCAGTTCAGCTATGTCTTTCTTATACACCGGAGACCAGAACTGCACACAGTATTCTAAGTGTGGTCGCACCAGTGACTTGTATAGAGGTAAAATTATGTTCTCCTCATGAGCATCTATGCCTCTTTTAATGCATCCTACTATTTGATTTGCCTTTGCAGCAGCTACCTGACACTGGCCACAAAATGTGAGTTTGTCATCCACCCATACACCCAGGTCTATTTCTGTGACAGTTTTGCCCAGTGTTTTACAATTAAGCACATATTATACATCTTTTTCTTAAGCCCAAGTGCATGACCCTTACATTTTTCCCCATTAAAGCTGATTTGCCGTTTATCAGCCAAGGCTTCTAATTTACATATATCTTCCTATCACCATCATAAATTGTCCTCCTCTGTATTGATTACCCTGCAGAGTTTAGTGTCATCTGCAAATATAAAATTCTACTCTGTATGCCCCCTACAAAGTCATTAATAAATATGTTAAAAAGAAGCGGGCCGAACACCGACCCCTGTGGTACCCCACTGCTGACTGCGACCCAGTCTGAATGTGCTCCATTAATAACCACCCTTTGTTTCCTATCCCTGAGCTAGCTCTTAACTCGCTTACACATATTTTACCCTATCCCATTGTTCTCATTTTATGTATCAACCTTTTGTATGGCACGTATCAAAAGGTTTTGAAAAGTCCATATAACCACATCCACTGCATTTCTTTGGTATAGGCCAGAACTTACCTCTTCATAGAAACTCATCAGATTAGTGTGAAAAATATGGTCCCTCGTAAACCCATGTTGATATTGGATCATGATATTATTCTTCTTCAGATACTCCAGCATAGCATCTCTTAGAAAACCCTCCAGGATTTTACCCACAGTAGAGGTTAAGCTTACGGGCCTATAATTTCCAAGCTCAGTTTTTGTCCCCTTTTTGAATATTGGCACCACATTTACTATACGCCTGTCCTGTGGTACAGACGCGGTTATTATGAAGTCTTTCAAGATTAAAAATAATGGTCTATCAATGACTGTACTTAATTCCTGTAGTACTCGAGGGTGTATCCCATCCGGCCCAGGGATTTGTCAACTTTAGTGACTTTTAGACGCCGCCATACTTCCTGCTAGGTTAAGCAGGTGACATATAATGGAGAATTTTTGTTATCACTAATCATGTTATCTGTGATGGGATTTTCTTGTGTAAATACTGTTGAAGAAAGTAATTTAGCATATTGGCTTTTTCCTCATCCTCATCCACCATTTCACCCAGACTATTTTTAAGGGGGCCAACACTATAATTATTTCGTTTCTTACTATTTAAGTAGTAAAAGAATATTTTTGGGATTATTTTTACTTCTTCTGGCAATGAGTCTCTCTGTCTATCTTTGCTGCCTTGATTTGCTTAATGTTGCATAAATGTTGATCTTTAATGTTGACCATACACCGCCCAGAAGACCTCTATATATGCAGCTCCAATAGCCAATCAGGTATTGACGCATCAGGATTGCAGCCCCATAACACACTCCCTGCATTTCTGTGGAGCCCTGCCCCCAGCCAACTAATGCCCATCTCAGAAAAAACTGTCAATGATCCTATAATTGAGTATCCCACCCAGGCACATAGGCCCAGCATAGAATCTGATCATGAGGTCCTCCTTTTCAGCCCCTTTAGGTTGCAGTCCAGGCCATACTAAAAAATATTCTTTTTCCTTTTGAGGACCACTGTGTGTACAAACAGTAGTTTCTGAACACATACTGAATGTTAATTTATTCAGGAAAAATTGATTTATTAATTTTGGAGTCCATTTGCTCATATTATTCCTGGTAAAAATAAAAAAATGTATAATGTATATATACACTGCTCAAAAAATTAAAGGGAACACTCAAATAACACATCCTACTGTAGATCTGAATGAATGAAATATTCTCATTGAATACTTTGTTCTATACAAATTTGAATGTGCTGACAACAAAATCACACAAAAATCATCAATGGAAATCAAATTTATTAACCAATAGAGGCCTGGATTTGGAGTCACACACAAAATTAAAGTGGAATGTAATGTCCTTAAAACAAGTCAAAATGATTCTCAGTAGTGTGTGTGGCCTCCACGTGTCTGTATGACCTCCCTGTGACTGTATGACCTCCCTACAATGCCTGGGCATGCTACTAATGAGGCGGCGGATGGTCTCCTGTTGGATCTCCTCCCAGACCTGGACTAAAGCATCCGCCAACTCCTGGACAGTCTGTGGTGCAACGTGATGTTGGTGGATGGAGCGAGACATGATGTAACAGATATGCTCAATCGGTTTCAGGTCTGGGGAAGGGGTGGGCCAGTCCATAGCTTTAATGCTTTCATCTTGCAGGAACTGCTGACACACTCTAGCCACATGAGGTCTGGCATTGTCCTGCATTAGGAGGAACCCAGGGCCAACCGCACCAGCATATGGTCTCACAAGGGGTCTGAGGATCTCATCTCAGTACATAATGGCAGTCAGGCTACCTTTGGCGAGCACATGGAGGGCTGTGCAGTCCTCCAAAGAAATGCCACCCCACACCATTACTGACCCAATGCCAAACCGGTCATGCTGAAGGATGTTGCAGGCAGCAGATGGCTCTCCACAGCGTCTCCAGACTCTGTCACGTCTGTCACCTGTGCTCAGTGTGAACCTGCTTTCATCTGTGAAGAGCACAGGGCACCAGTGGTGAATTTGCCAATCCTGGTGTTCTGTGGCAAACGCCAAGCGTCCTGCACGGTGTTGGGCTGTGAGCACAACCCCCATCTGTGGATTTAAGGCACTCAGACCATCCTCATGGAGTCGGTTTCTAACCGGTTGTACAGACACATGCACATTTGTGGCCTGCTGGAGGTCATTTTGCAGGTCTCTGGCAGTGCTCCTCCTGTTCCTCCTTGCACAAAGGCAGAGATAGCGGTCCTGCTGCTGGGTTGTTGCCCTCCTACGGTCCCCTCCATGTCTCCTGGTGTACTGGCCTGTCTCCTGGCAGTACCTCCAGCCTCTGGACACTACGCTGACAGACACAGCAAACCTTCTTGCCATAGCTCGCATTGATATGCCATCCTGGATGAACTGCACTACCTCAGCCACTTGTGTGGGTTGTAGAGTCGGTCTCATGCTACCATGAGTGTGAAAGCACAACCAACATTCAAAAGTGACCAAAACATCAGCCAGAAAGCATTGGTACTCAGATGCGGTCTGTGGTCCCCACCTGCAGAACCACTCCTTTATTGTGACTTGATAATTGCCAATAATTTCTATCTGTTGTCTATACCATTTTGCACAACAGCATGTGAAATTGATTGTCAATCAGTGTTGCTTCCTAAGTTGGCAGTGTGATTTCACAGAAGTTTGATTTACTTGGAGTTATATTCTGTTGTTTAAGTGTTCCCTTTATTATTTTGAGCAGTGTATTTCATATTTTAGTGAAAAAAAATAATTTTTAATTTCCACAACCCAGCATTTTAAAATACTAAGAAGCACCTGTGTGTTTAAAATGCTCACCAAACCCCTATACATAATTCTTCAAATGACATCTGCAAACTATCCTAGACAAATTTGCACTGCAAAAGCCAAATGGCATTTCTTTCCTTCCCAAGCCCTGCTGTGTGTATAAACAGCAGTTTCTGAGCACATGGGGCTATTATTAAACAAGCAGTGGAAAAGTGACATAATAGCTGTGTAGCAAAATGTAGGCAAAATAGCTCCCAATAGCCACATTATGCCCAGCGTTATATACATGCACCCCACAGGAACAGATGCCCCTGTATACCCAGCCAGCATCATCATATACAATATTTTTTTCTTCTTTTGTTGCACTTTTTATCATTTTTTGCAGGATGTAGCCAGGCCACTTTTTGTTGGCTTGGTGTACTGGGGTGTCTGTTCCTGTGGGGTGCATGTATATAGTGCTGAGCAGCCTGCATGACATAATATTATGGGTGTCATCAATAGGCTGTAAGCCGGACCCTTTGCATCACACATACCTGTATGACTGGTGTTCTACTCATGCCTCATTGTGTGCATTTTTTCTGCTATGCAGCCAAGCGCTCCATAATTTGGTAGGTGTGTGGCTGTTTCTATCAGTAGTTTGCACCTGTGCTGCCCTTGCCTTTGTAGTGGGGGCCTGCTGCATCCTGCTGGTGCATTTATCATCTGGCAGGTTTTGGTAAGATTGTTTCCTTATGGTATGTTTTCCTGAATTTACTTACTTAGCAACATTGTTTTTTATTGTTATGTAATATAAAAACAAAAAAATGAATATTGTAAATAAAGTTCAATGTTAACCAACCTTGCTAAAGTAGACAGCTGAGCGATACCCCCAGCTGTCAGTTTTGCATGGATGGTTATCAAAAATACAGAGGAATGCACACTTTTTTAACACTTTTTATTTAAAGCACAGGCGTCAGCTGATGAATACTCCCATCAGTCACCATCTGCTATTGCTATTAAACTTTTTACCTCCAATCACAGCTGCGGGCCCACACTGTCATTTGTTAGCATGGGAGCCAAGGCTGTCTGATCGGTAATGATTTTACCAATAATCAGAAGCAACGTTTGCTAGGAAGAAGCAGTGAGAAACAATCAGTGTTCAGGGCCTGAACCTGAACTGTAACACAGATTTCCAGGTGAAGTCCGTATTTGGTTTCCTTGCCCGACCAGTTGGTGTTCGGTATGGATGCCGAAATTTACTGTTCCGGTTCGCCATCTCTATTCTACACTGTTCTGCTGCTGCCAGTGCTTATTACCCATGCTCAGTCAAGGATCTACTCCTGGACTATTATTTCATCTATATAGGGGTGTTTTTACCGGCTCCATATTGACAGACTTACCGGGGCCGTCATATTTTTATATTTTGCAACTTTTGCTGCCACTACCACTGTACAGCCAAGCTAGCCACACATCTCTTGTATGCACACTGTTTTTCATAGTGCTATACTGTACTGCTGCTGGGGTTCCTTATGCTGCTTTTGCTACTAATGCCGCTAGAAATACTCACTTATCTCCTCTTTTTGTCTATGAATATCTATATTGCATTGCTGTTGGAGAATATACTCCCTTGATGGTACACAAAAATGAAACTTCAAAAATAGGGGCAATTTTTTATATTAATTATTTGCAAGGCATCACTTCTTTACTTTGAAAATAGCAAACCTGTTCCTGCTATCTGAAAAAATTATTTTTATGCATTTGATAAAATGTCTTTGAGATTGTTTAATCAATTTGAAATTAGCAAACCTGTTACATATCTTGATTTACTCCTACTTGAGAAGCCATAACTTCTTCACTTTCAAAACAGCTTACTTGTTCCTGATCCCTAAATAAAGTGATCATTTTGGTGATATATCTGTACACCAGTGAAATAGATAGAAAAGTACACTCCTGTCAACATGTTTGGCTTCTGATAGCATATTGTCACTGTAGACCTCAGAAACATCAGAAAAAAATGTCATTCTATATAAAAAACATTTAACCCAGATATAGCATAAAATTATTTCCCAATAACTTTCTTTGGGGCTAAATCATAATTTACAAGACATTTGTTAATGGAACAACAGACATAGCATTATTTTTATATGGATCACTGATTTTATTAAGAGGCTAGACCTCCTAGGTTGGTAGGAATATGCAGGAATGTATGCTATGTTTAAACCCAGTGAGAAAAGGGGCAGAGATGCTTACCTGCCTATGGCTCAAGACAATTGCACTATCCTGGGGCAGTGGACCCAACTAATTATGGCAACATAATTGGTTGGGTCCACTGCGCCCTGATAGTGCAATTGTCTTGAGCCATAGGCAGGTAAGCATCTCTGCCTCTTTTCTCAGTGATTTTCTAATGTTTTTTGGAGGATTTTTTTTTAGTGTCAGTGATATGTTTAAACCCAGGTAAAACTAGTGTGAATGCTTGAAATTATTTTATAGAATCTATCATGATGTATCGTTACATACAGATGACAATAAAAATAACAATAATTTGCTACAGAAGACTACAAATGACAATCATTTCACTAAGAGCTGAATTTATATAATGCCTTTTCAAAACCAGCGCATAACATAAAAATACCATTTTACATATCTTAGGCACAACTTAATATAGCACATACTGTCATGGCCAAAAGTTTTGAGAATGACAGAAATATTAATTTTTACAAAGTCTACTGCTTCACTTTTTCTAATGGCAATTTGCATATACTCCAGAATGTTATAAAGAGTGATCAGCTTAACAGCAATTACTTGCAAAGTCAATATTTGGCTAGAAAATGAACTGTATCCCCCAAAACACATTTCAACATCATTTCAGCCCTGCCTTAAAAGGACCAGTTAACCTCTTTTCAGTGATTGCTCCATTAACACAGGTGTGGGTGTTGATGAGGACATGGCTGGAGATCAATCTGTCATGATTAAGTAAGAATGACACCACTGGACACTTTAAAAGGAGGCTGGTGCTTGGCATCATTGTTTCTCTTCTGTTTACCATTGTTATCTCTAAAGAAACACGTGCAGTCATCATTGCAATGCGCAAAAATGGCCTAACAGGGAAGAGTATCGCAGCTAGAAAGATTGCACCTCAGTCAACAATCTATCGCATCATCAAGAACTTCAAGGAGAGAGGTTCCATTGTTGCCAAAGAGGCTTCAGGGCACCCAAGAAAGACCAGCAAGCGCCAGGACCGTCTCTTAAAAGTGTTTCAGCTGCGGGATCGGGCTACCAGCAGTGCAGACTTGCTCAGGAATGGCAGCAGGCAGGTGTGAGTGCATCTGCACGCACTGTGAGGCGGAGACTCTTGGAGCAAGGCCTGGTCTCAAGGAGGGCAGCAAAGAAGCCACTTCTCTCCAGAAAAAACATCATGGACAGACTGATATTCTGCAAAAGGTACAGGCAGTGGACTGCTGAGGACTGGGGTAAAGTTATTTTCTCTGATGAATCCCCTTTTCGATTGTTTGGGACATCAGGAAAACGCCTCATTCGGAGAAAACAAGGTGAGCGCTACCACCAGTCTTGTCTCATGCCAACTGTTAAGCATCCTGAAACCATTCATGTGTGGGGTTGCTTCTCAGCCAAGGGAATCGGCTCTCTCACAGTCTTGCCTAAAAACACAGCCATGAATAAAGAATGGTACCAGAATGTCCTCCAAGAGCAACTTCTCCCAACCCTCCAAGAGCAGTTTGGCGATCAATAATGCCTTTTCCAGCATGATGGAGCACCTTGCCATAAAGCAAAGGTGATAACTAAATGGCTCAGGGAACAAAACATAGAGATTTTGGGTCCGTGGCCTGGAAACTCCCAGATCTTAATCCCATTGAGAACTTGTGGTCAATCATCAAGAGACGTGTGGACAAACAAAAACCTAAAAATTCTGACAAAATGAAAGCATTGATTGTGCAAGAATGGACTGCTATCAGTCAGGATTTGGTCCAGAAGTTGATTGAGAGCATGCCAGGGAGAATTGCAGAGGTCCTGAAGAAGAAGGGTAAACACTGCAAATACTGACTTGCTGCATTAACTCATTCTAACTGTCAATATAAGCTTTTGTTACTCATATGTTTGCAATTATTATATTTCTGTCTGTAATAAAAACATCTGTCAAACACACATAAAAACCAGAGGGCAGCAGATCATGTGAAAATATAATATTTGTGTCATTCTCAAAACTTTTATATCAAATAAACCGGGCACACTCCTAGTATGTGTGAATAGTAAATTTTAATACGTACATCTCCACTATACGCGCTGACGTCACTTCCGGTCACGGCACTTCCTGTCTCTCGTGCACACATAAAACACGGCCAGTTTCTGATCTCCTCACCCATGACCAGCGGTGGATGCCGCGTCCGTGGAGTTTCTCCATTTTTCTTTCTCTTTGCCTGACACACAGGGTAAGTGCTTCAGTCCGTGATATGTTGCTAAATACTGGACCTAGGTTATGTCCTGACTGTCACAGCGCTTATAATCCACTCCTGCTATATAATTTCCTATAGTGCAAAAACCATCCCTAGCACATCAGAAGGTGCCACCAGCGGTATGATTTTACTTACCTCTTTTTATTTTAATTTCTGATCTAACACTGGGTTTTCTGGATAATGACTGTCTTTTCCTTTTAATGCAACAGCTTATCAATACGTTTCACATCAAACGGTATGCTCACATGCACTATTCACTTTATGACATACTTATATATGTGATTGGGCATTTACTCTCATTTTATACATTTATTTATAGATATAAGTTTTTCTGTTTGCACCTGGTCGCTAGGTACGTCCAATACCTCTTTATATTTTTCTTGATCCTGGACTATACTGAGTACTTTGGATAATATGTTGTTGTCTAGCTATAAGACTTTATAGAGATTCATCATGTTACATTTCTGACCCAACGTTCTAATGTGTATATACTTCATTTCAATTTCTGTAACCTTTATTGAACACTTATTATTCACAGTACACTGATGAAGGTCTAAATAGACCGAAACGTCTGTGTTGTGACCGAGTGTACGTATTAAAATTTACTATTCACACATACTAGGAGTGTGCCCGGTTTATTTGATATATTGTATGGTTTGGGAACCTACCGGAGCACCTCTGTATTAGAGTTGTGCCAATCATTTATACTCATATTCTCAAAACTTTTGGCCATGACTGTACAGTACCTGCGTAATAAAAAATTGTTACTGAAATTAGAACTCAAAAATATTTGTTAAACTTGGAGTTGCAGGGGACCCCATTGAAGTTCCCTGAAGAAGAAAGTAAAAATCAGATTAGAATGTAAAGTAATTAATAGTAAGGAGCATCTCTAATAATGAAATAGAAGAAAAAAAACATTCTTAGCATTGTGGAGACTAGTTTTCAAATAGTCTTTCCCAAATCATAGACAGTCTCTCATTACAAGAGATATTCATATAGAGGTTTTGTGTATCAAAAGTGCATAAATACGTTATTTCTGTCACAAAAGCTGACTTTATTCTTCTAAGGAAGTCATTGGTATCGCAAAGACAATTGGGAAGCTTTTTAAAAATATTTTGAAGAAAACTGTCACTATAAGAAGCAAGTGCTTGTAACACCATATCTTATAAGTATACATAAAAATATAAGATCACCATGCAAAAAAAGTATATATTTTACCACACAAGGATGTTTTTTTCTGTTTTTCAGTACATTACATGGTAAAGTGAATGGTGTCATTCAAAAACTATGGATAAGTTGATGGACAAATAAAAAGTTTATGGCACTTATAAGAAGGGTAATAAAAAGTTAAAATGCTAAAATGGAACAATTAACAGTCATCATGGGAATACTATCTTTAAATGTTTGTAAGAACACTTAGCAGCAATTAATGAGAAATGTATCAAGATGATCATTACAATCATAATATCCTGCACAAGGTCTGCCAGCATTTGATGCATTTGTTTTGTTTTATGAATAATGACCAACTGTTCTTTAGCTATTTCACGTTAGCTAATTCACTTCTGTAAAGTGTAATCCACTTCTATCAGAAGAAACATCAAAATGGATAAAAGGAAATAAATCTTTGCCTTCTCCTTTTCTCTGTACAAATTACATATGAGTGTAACCCAAAAACAGTTTTTTGGCTAGAGGCGGGCGAGGAATTGGACCATTCAGAAGCAATGCAATTGCCTTCAGACACGAGATGTGCAGCATCTGAAACAACGGATACTGAAAGCCTGTGCTAGCATTTCTTCTGCGGTGTTGATATCAGTGTGTCAAGAGAGGGAGAAGAGGGTTGCATTCAGGATCAAACACAATGGGCAGCACTTTGAACACATTTTATAAGTGGTCAAAAACTTGTAAATAACTCATGAAAGAATAAAGTAACGCTAAAACCAAGCACACCATTGTTTTTCTTGTGAAATTCTCAATAAGTTTGATGTGTCACATGACCCTCTTCCCATTGAAAAAAAATAAAGTTTGATCCAAAATGACCAACTTCAAAATGGCCGCCATTGTTACCACCCATCTTGAAAAGTTTTCCACCTCCCATATACTAATGTGCCACAAACAGGAAGTTGATATCACCAACCATTCCTATTTTATTTAGGTGCATCCATATAAATGGCCCACCCTGTATATAAAAATATGTACTTAGGAATTTTTAAACAAAATAGCTATGAATAAAGAAGACTAAAGTAAAGTTTAATGCATCAATGAGAAGGGAAAGAGAATACACATTCTTAGTATTCTGGTTTTATTTTCAGTACAAGTAAAAGAAGAATTTCTATACTTGACCAATCTGTTTTTTAGAGCTGCCAGAAAATGTGACTGATTCTGCTAGTTGCTTCCAATTCACTAAAACTGAGGAGATGAAATCATGGGGTGTGGGTGAACAGTGCTGACAATTAAAAGATGGCGCCAGCTTCCTCTGGGGTTATTAGGTATCAAATCAGGGTGAGTAAGCACACTTCACTAAACCATACATCATAACTGTATATGTTTCTGAGAATAAGGATAAGTCTTTTAAACTTATATTAAAACCTGAAAACAGAATTAAGTTAGAATTAATGTTAACTACTTAAAGTATACTTTACTATTAACCTCTTAGCAGCACAATCATCTATCAACTCAGCCAATTCCCAACATTGGAAGTACTGGTACTTCCATTGTCTGATCCCTGTATGTAATGCAGTCATCTGCCTGTCACAATGACAAGCAAAGCAAGCTCTGATTACTTCTCTTGACTCTTTAAATACTACTGTCAATATCTGACAGTGATGTTTAAAGCTCTCGGATGTGGGTTTGCATCAATCCATTGCCCAATAGGCGATTTTTGCAACACAATTACACCATGTCGATGGTTTACGACGCAGCCAGGGCATGCTGAATGCCTGTATCACTGCTATGATGGTACTCCTGTGAACACTAGTCTGTGGCTTCATAAGTGACTCAGATTTTTTCTACATATTGCAAATCTGTGGTATTGCAGTATAAAGATCAAACGATCAGATGAATGAGGATTTAAGTAAAAAAAACCTCATAAAAATATAAAAATTTTAATCATTGCATGTTTCCCATATTGAAAGTAAAAAATACAACCCCCTTTCCCGAAAAGGTAGGATGCTGTGTAAAATGTAAAGAGAACAGGAATGCGACCATTCGGTAATCTCTCGTAGCTATTTTTGATTTGCAACAGAACATATAACACATATTAGAAGATGAAAGTCAGATTTTTTTTGTTTCATTTAAATAAATTAACTCATGTAGAAATTTATGGCAGCAGACATCTCAAAATCTTTGGGAGAAGGGTATAAAAATGCTGAAAGGGGTTCTAATGAAAAACAGCTGGAGAGTCAATTTTCAACTAAGTCACATGACGTTGTATAAAAAGAGCTTGTTAGAGAGGCAGAGTCTCTGAGAAGCAAATAACGTCAGAGGCACTCCAATCTGAGAACAACTGTCTAAAAATTGTGAAACTATTTCAGAAAAATGTTCCTTAGCATAAAATTGCAAATACTTTGACTATCCCACTATCTACAGTACATAATACAATTTTTGACAGTCGTGAAAATTAATTTTATTGTGAACAGTTAAGCAGTTGAAGATGAAATGATCTTTGAAACGTCTAAAGTTAAAGATGATACAACACACTTCCTTTGTATTGTAGGCAATATATATATATATATTAAATATATATGTGTATATATGTATATATAGTCATTTTGTTTTCATTTTACAAATTACAGAAAGGAAAATGGGTTAATGCAAAAGTTTTGGCACTCTGTGAGATTTGTGTGCTCAGATAACTTTGACCAAGGTTTCAGACCTTAATTAGGCTGTTAGGGTTATGGCTTGTCCACTATCTGTTAGGGTCTGCGGAACGCACCTAATAAATAATGTAGAGAGGTGTGTTCACAGCCCGGGGTCCTCCGTGCAGGCAGAGCCTGCTGCTAGTAAGATGGCGTAAGTAGCGAACTCTGTTATCCCGCAGAGTCGCTAAAATAAACGCCGTAGCGCGCTGTAGCAGATAGTGTGAACTCTGTTAATCCACAGAGCTGCTAGCGGGAATGCCGCAGTGCTATATAGCGATATAAGCGAACTCTGTTACACCACAGAGTCGCTGAGGTAAAGACGCAGAGATAGGTACTGTGTCCTGTTAACACCACAGGGATACACAGATAACGGCTGTGCGGATAGCAGTCCGTGATCATGCAGACAGCAACGCAATCAAGCAATCTCCTCACCGGAGAAGACGGTATTCTACGGGCTTATTTCAGCCAAGCCCTAACCACGTACACTCAAATCTCCTCACCGGAGGTGCCGGTATTCTAGGGGCTTATTTCAGCCGAGCCCTAACCACATGCGTGCATGATCACACTGGCGCAAAGCACATAATGCAATTGATCCTAGCGCATGGCCGTGCGGTAAGGACAGCCTTTTATAGCAGCCACGAGAAAAAGACCTTCCAGGAAGGACCAATGGGAAGCTGCTTCAGAACATCAACAGCCGGAGGACCTTCCTGAAGGACCAATAGGAGTGGCAGCTGTATCTGAGCATGTGACCCCTGATCTCCAATGGGAGATCTTGCCCTGGGCATGCTCAGATAAAGCAACAAAGGACTTAGACCTAAAGACGTCTGCTCGCCGCTGACCAGTAGTGGCTACAATAGCAGAAACTGAAGAGGCAGCAGCAATTCTCTGCACAGTATTAGACCAGGCAAGACGCTGGGACCGACGTATTTGCTGAGCAGGCTCCACTGCGGCCGGAGATGGATGGGGGACCGCAGCGGGACTGGTTCAAGACTCCCCTTGTGCAGCAGCGGGAACTCAAACCCTAACACTATCATTGCTAGAAAAGACCAGGTGATGCAAATTTCCCAACTTTCCCTTTCTGTTTTAAAAACTCCTTCCTCCTCTAACCTTGTGCCAAAATACAGCTGGTTCTTCTAAGCAGCTGCCTAGCACTCTGAAAATAAAAATGGTAGAGGACCACAATGCAGGATAAGGCTTAAATAAGATAGCAAAGAGTTTTCAGGTTGGTCTTTCCTCAGTTTTAAAATGTAATTAAGAAATGGTAAATAACAGCAATAGTTAAGATCAAGATAATGTCTGGATGACCAAGCAAAATTTCAGTGATAGCTACTTGTAAGATTGCTAGAGAGGCAAATCAGAACCTCCGCTTGACTACAACAGACCTTCAGAATGATTTAGCTGACTATGGAGATGTGGTACATTGTTCTACTGTCCAAAAACACAGCACAAATATGGCCTTCATGGAAGAGTCATCAGAAGAAAACCTTTCCTGTGTCGTCACCATAAAATTTAACATCAGAGGTATGCAAAAGAACATCTAAACAAGACTGATGCAACAAGTTCTATAGACTGATGAGGTTAAAATAGAACTCTTTAGCCACAATGATCAAAGGTATGTGTGGAGAAAAAAGGGCACAGAATTTAAAAAAAAAATCTCACCAACCATTAAGAATGTGTGTGGTCAATCATTCTTTGGGGTTGTGTTGCAGCTAATGGCACAGGGAACATTTCTCGGGTAGAGGGAAGAATGGAATCAATTAAATTTCAACAAATTCTTGATGCAAACATAACACGATCTGTAAACATGCTGAAGTTGAAAAGACGATTGCTTCTACAAATGGATAATGATCCTAAACACACAACAAAATCTACAATACTCTACATCAAAAGGTACAAGCTGAAGGTTTTACAATGGCCCTCACAGTCCCTGATCTGAACATCATTGAAAATCTGTGATTAGACCTCATAAAAGCAAAAATAGAAAAGACCCCACATCATGTTTCTTAGTTATTTATTTATAGCAGAAGCACCAGTTGATGAAAACTTCGATCAGCGGCGCCTGCACTCGTTGTTATCAGCGACAACAGGCATATGCTGATGGGAGTTGTACTTCCATCAGCTGATGCCTTTATGACCAACGGTAAACTATTTACTGCCGGTCACAGCTGCTGGCTCATGTTGTCATCTGATAGTGTGGGAACTCCAGCGCTCTGGCTGGTGGTAATCAACTTTCCAGCCAATCAGAGCAGCCAGTCTTTCTTGTGCATCCTATATTTGGAGTGCCGAACCCGAACAGTAACACCAACTTTCTGGAGAAGATTGTGTTTGGGGTCCGTGCCCGAGCAGTAGGTATTCGTTATGGACCCCGAATCTTTACTGATCAGGTTCACCATTGACTAATAATGAATACTGTAAAAACGAAATCCTAAAAACAATGGCTGAAATGAATTTTTCTTTACATGATTTCATGCACCTGGAAGTGATGTGTTTTAGCATTGCAGTTTGTCCTGCAAAAAAAATAAATAAGCCCTCCTATTACTTTTTTGATTGAAAAAAGTTATGGATCTTAGAAAAAGGAAAGAAAAATGGGCTTCACGGTCAGGTCCAGGGCCTCCCATCTTGTGACGAAGCCGGCGTGTTCTTTCTGTCCCTTCGCGGCTCCTGCGCAGGCGCATTGCTCTGCCTGGTGAGGGCAGAGCAGTGTACTACAGTGTGAAGGCGCCAGACCTCTCTGACCTTTCCCGGCACCTGCGCACTGTAGCACTCTGCTCTGCCTTCACCAGGTAAGAGCAGTGCGCCTGCGCAGGAGCCGCAACGGGACAGAGAGAACACGCCGGCTTCATCACAAGAAGGGAGGCTGTTATGAATGTGCTAGAGATGGTTTCTGAGCAGAGGCTCCCTCTGGTGGTTACAGACAGTACTGAACCTTTCAGCGAGGAATGGCAATCTGGGATCTCTGACTGGTCTGATATAAGGGAGGTTCCCTCCCATGATGGTTGCGAGTGATCAATTGTTCTTGTCTCAATTGTGGTTCCTGGTTCATTTGGAAGTTTGCTGAGTCTTGCCTGCATCTTCTGCTATCAGATAAGATATTTTCTGCTTTTGTTTTTGTGCTTGCTTTTTGATTTTTCAGTGCACTTCTGTGGAGATCAGCCAGGTCCCCTCCGTGGGGCTTGTGCTCCTTTCAGTTTATCTGAAGCCACTGTTATTTGTTCATTTGCTTTTTCCTGTTTTTTCAGTGGCTGCGGCTTAGTTTTGTTACACCAGAGATCTGATTTAGGTGGTAGAGATCGTGTGATCTCAGGTGTTTTTGCAATCAGAAGAGTTGGTATTTTTTAGGGTTTTTTTTGGATTGCAGTGAGTATCCTTTCCTGTACTTTTCTGTCTAGACAGATTGGGCCCCAGCATTTGCTCATTCTATTTTCCGTCTGTGTCCGTGTTTCTTCCTGTCTAACCACCATTACCTGTTTGGGGGCTTCCTATTTTCTTTGGGGATCTGCTCCGGGGCAGATAGCTTTCATCTTTCTGCCTTTAGGTGTAGTTATCTCTCAGGCTGTGATAAGGCATCTAGGATCAACGTAGGAACGCTCCACGGCTACCTCTAGTTGTGTGGTTAGTTCAGGTTACTGCAATCCAATAGGTTCCAGCCTCTCTGGTGTATTGCCGTTTTTGCTTATTCTCCTCAGCTACCAAAACACAACAGTATCACCGGCCAAAACTGAAAATTATATGGTACTCACAGAAGGGAAAAAATAGTGTAAAAAAAAAAAAAAGTTGTCAGAGTTGTAAGAGATTTTTTTTTCTGTTTGTTGCATTTTTTCCCTCTTTTTCTCTGGGTGCTGAGGAGGATTTTTTTTTCTCTCAATGAAGCTTGCACAGTTGCCTGGCCGTGTGGATCAGCTTGCCACTGAGGTTCGGAGTATTGCTTCCTATCTTGCTAGGTTGCCGGTTGTGGAACCTAGGATTCCCATGCCAGATTTGTTTTTGGAGGATCGGGCTAAATTTCTGAATTTCAAAAATAACTGTAAGTTGTTTTTTGCCTTAAAGCCTTCAAAATTCAAATTAAATTAAAGGTTCAAATTGTCATCTCTCTTCTGCACGGCGACCCTCAGGATTGGGCTTTTTCCCTGACACCTGGGGATCCTGTTTTGAATGATATTGATGTATTTTTTCTGGCTCTGGGGTTATTGAACGATGAACCTAATGTCACTGATCAAGCTGAAAAAACCTTGTTGGCATTAAATCAGGGTCTTGAAGACGCTGAGTTGTACTGTCAGAAATTCCGAAAGTGGGCAGTCCTGACCAAATGGAATGATGATGCTTTGGCAGCCCTTTTTCGGAAGGGGCTGTCAGAGAATGTAAAGGATGTTATGGTGGGATTCCCTGCTCCCTCTGGTCTCAATGATTCTATGTCATTGGCTATTCAAATTGACAGACGTTTGTGTGAGCGCAGAGGTATGTGTGAGATAGTGTTGCCTTGTGAGCCAGCTTCTGAGCCCATGCAGTGTGATAGAGTGACTTCTGGGGCACAGCGTCATGAGTTTCGAAAGCGCAATGTGTTATGTTTCTACTGTGGTGATGCCTCTCATGCTTTTTCAGTCTGCCCTAAGCGGGGAAGACTTTTGCACGCTCAGTTGTCTTGGGTAGTGTTCAGACTAAATTTCTGTTGACTGTTACCTGATTTGCTCCCTGTCCACATTTTCTGCTCAGGCTTTTGTTGATTCTGGAGCAGCTATGAACCTGATTTTGACTTTGCCAAACGTTGTGGGTTTCCCATGATACCCCTGCGGAAGTCTATTCCCCTACTGGGCATTGATTCTACCCTTTGGCAGAGAATAAACCCCAGTTTTCTACTCAGGTGATAATGAGGGTTGAACCAGATCATCAGGAGAGTTGCAAATTTCTGGTGCTGTATAATCTGCATGACATTATTGTACTAGGTTCCCCTTGGTTACAGTCTCATAATCCTGTTTTGGATTGGAAATCTGTGTCTGTGACCAGTTGGGGCTGCAATGTGTTAATGCCGACTCTCCTGTTTTTTCTACCTCTCCCAGTCTCAGGATGTTCCTGACTTTTTGACTGATTTTTCGGATGTATTTAGTGAAAGTAAATCTGCATCCTTGCCCCCTCACAGGAGCTATGATTGCGCTATTGAGTTAGTGCCTGGTGGTAAATTTCCTAAAGGTCGCCTTTTTAACTTGTCTGTACCAGAACACGATGCTATGCGATCTTATATCAAGGAGTCATTGGAGAAGGGTCATATCAGACAAACCTCTTCACCCTTGGGTGCCAGTTTTTTCTTTGTAGCCAAGAAGGATGGTTCATTGAGGCCGTGTATTGATTATATCGTCTCTTGAATAAGATCACTGTGAAGTATCAATATCCGTTACCCTTGATTTCTGACCTGTTTTCCAGGGTGAAAAGTGCTAGTTGGTTTACCAAGTTTGACCTCAGGGGGGCGTATAACCTTATTCGCATTAAGCACGGGGATGAATGGAAGACGGCATTTAATACCCCAGAGGGGCATTTTGAGTACCTAGTGATGCCCTTTGGGCTCACTAATGCTCCTTCCGTCTTCCAATCCTTCATGAATGATATTTTCAGGGATTTTGTGGATAAATTTCTGATTGTTTATTTGGATGATATCTTGATTTTTTCCAATGACTGGGACTCTCATGTGAAACATGTGGGACTGTGTTCAAGATTTTGAGAGAGAATGCACTGTATGTGAAGGGATCAAAGTGTCTTTTTGGCGTACAGAAGGTCTTATTTCTGGGATTCATTTTGTCTGTCTGTTATTGAAATGGACCCGGTCAAGGTTCAGGCCATCTGTGATTGGGTCCAACCTACTTCATTAAAGGCTCTTCAGAGATTTTTGGGTTTTGCCAATTTTTATCGTAAATTTATTGGTAATTTCTCCGGTATTGTTAAACCATTGAATGATTTGACCAAAAAGGGTTCTGATGTGGTGAATTGGCCTCCTGAGGCAGTCTCTGCGTTTCAGGAATTTAAGCAGAGATTCACTTCTGCTCCTGTTCTACGGCAGCCTGATGTTTCTCTACCATTTCTGGTGGAGGTTGATGCCTCTGAAATTGGGGCAGGTGCCCTTTTGTCCCAAACAGATCCAGAGACCTCTAAGAGTAACCCTTGTGCCTTTTTCTCTCGAAAATTTTCTCCAACTGAACATAATTATGACGTGGGTAATAGGGAGTTATTGGCCATGAAGTGGGCCTTTGAAGAGTGGAGACATTGGCTGGAAGGAGCCAAACATCAGGTGGGGGTCCTCACGGACCATAAGAATCTGGTTGATCTCGAATCAGCCAAGCGATTTAATCCTAGACAGGCCAGGTGGGCCTTGTTTTTCACACGTTTTAATTTTGTGGTTTCTTTTCTTCCTGGCACTAAGAATGTTAAGGCGGATGCCCTCTCGAGGAGTTTCTTTGCGGACTCTCCTGAGTTATCTGATCCTACTGTTATTTTGAAAGAGGGTGTAGTTCTTTCCGCCATCTCGCCCAATTTGAGACTGGCTCTGGAAGGGTGTCAGGAGGATAAACCTGAGCGCTGCCCTATTGGGAAATTGTTTGTCCCAGACCAGTGGAAGAAGAGTGTGATGTCTGAGATTCATTGTTCCGCGTTGGCTGGTCATCCCGGGATTTTTTGGTATCAGAGACTTGGTGAGTCAGTCCTTTTGGTGGCCTACTTTGTCTCGTGATGTCAGGGAATTTGTGCAGTCCTGTGGGACTTGCTCTCGCTCCAAGCCTTGCTCTCGCTCTAGTGGTTTGTTAATGCCATTACCTGTGCCTAAGAGGCCTTGGACCCATATCTCTACGGATTTTATTTCCGACCTCCCTGTTTCTCAGAGAATGACCGTTATCTGGGTAATCTGTGATAGGTTTTCCAAGATGATACATCTTGTGCCATTACCTAAGTTACCTTCCTCCTCTGAATTGGTGCCTTAGTTCCTTCAGCACGTGGTTCGGTTACATGGCATTCCGGAGAACATTGTGTGTGACAGAGGAGTCCAGTTTGTTTCCAGATTTTGGAGGACATTTTGTTCTAAACTTGGTGTTCATTTATCTTTCTCCTCTGCTTTTCATCCTCAGACCAATGGACAAACCGAGAGAACAAACCAGACCTTGGAGACTTATTTGAGATGTTTTGTGTCTGCTGATCAAGATGACTGGGTCTCTTTTTTCCCTTTGGCTGAGTTTGCTCTTAATAATAGGGCTAGCTCTGCCACCTTGATGTCTCCATTTTTCTGCAATTTTGGGTTTCACCCTCGATTTTCTTCGGGACAGGCAGAGGCTTCTGTCTGTCCGGGTGTTGACTCTTTTGGGGAGCGAATGCAGCAGATTTGGGACCAGGTAGTGGAGAGGTTGTCTCTCTCTCAGGAGAAGGCCCAACGGTTTGCCAACCGGCAAAGGACTGATGGTCCTCGGTTTAAAGTGGGGGACTTGGTTTGGTTGTCCTCAAGAAATATCCCTATGAGGGATGCATCTCCAAAGTTTAAGCCTAGGTTCATTGGACCTTATAAGATCATGGAGATTCTTAATCCTGTTTCCTTCCGTTTGATTCTTCCAGGGACATTTAAGATCCATAACGTGTTCCACAAGTCCTTATTGAAGAGGTTTTTCGAGCCAGTGGTTCCTATGGCTGTGCCTCCTGACCCTGTTTTGGTTGAGGGCAATCTGGAGTATGTGGTTGAGAAAATATTGGATTCTCGTTTTTCTAGACAGAAACTCCAGTATTTGGCTAAGTGGAGAGGTTATGGTCAGGAGGACTATTCTTGGGTGTTTGCTTCGGACATCCATGCTAGGACACTGATCCGTGCCTATCACTGAGCTCATCCTGATCGACCTGGTTGCACAAGTGAGGGTTTGGTGACCCCTCCTCAAGGGGGGGTATTGTTATGAATGTGCTAAAAATTGTTTCTGAGCAGAGGCTCCCTCTGGTGGTTACTGACAGTACTGAACCTTTCAGCGAGTAATGGCAATCTGGGATCACGGACTGGTCTGATATAAGGGAGGTTCCCTCCCATGATGGTTGCCGGTGATCAATTGTTCTTGTCTCAATTGTGGTTCCTGGTTCATTTGGAAGCTTGCTGAGTCTTTGCTGCATCTTCTGCTATCAGATAAGATATTTTCTGTTTTTTATTTTTGTGCTTGCTTTTTGCATTGTTCCCTGCACTTCTGTGGAGGTCAGCCAGGTCCCCTCCGTGGGGCTTGTGCTCCTTTCAGTTTATCTGGAGCCACTGTTGTTTGTTCATTTGCTTTTTTCTGTTTTTTCAGTGGCTGCGGCTTAGTTTTGTTACACCAGAGATCTGATTTAGGTGGTAGAGGTCGTGTGATCTCAGGTGTTTTTGCAATCAGTAGAGTTGGTATTTTTTAAGGTTTTTTTTGGATTGCAGTGAGTATCCTTTTCTGTACTTTTCTGTCTAGACAGATTGGGCCCCAGCGTTTGCTCATTCTATTTTCTGTCTGTGTCCGTGTTTCTTCTTGTCTAACCACTATTACATGTTTGGGGGCTTCATATTTTCTTTGGGGATCTGCTCCGGGGCAGATAGCTTTCATCTTTCTGCCTTTAGATGTAGTTATCTCTCAGGCTGTGATAAGGCATCTAGGATCAACGTAGGAACGCTCCACGGCTACCTCTAGTTGTGTGGTTAGTTCAGGTTACTGCAATCCAATAGGTTCCAGCCTCTCTAGGATATTGCCGTTTTTGCTTACTCTCCTCAGCTACCAAAACATAACAGCTGTCCCCATCCCCAAGCACCAGATTGGATATATTACTAATATTACCCTGGATGGAGGAAAGCAAGATCTACTACATTATCAATATTTCTAATGATTACCATGGCCTGCTGGGATAAGTGATGGAGTCGGCAACTTTGTGCTCCATCACAACTCTTAACAGTAAAGATACATTGTGAACATCAATTTTGTTAACAACGTAGCAGACAAGGCGGCCAATAACCAGACAGGCCCTTCTGGCATTTGCCAGAATTTCCAGATGGCCAGTCTGGCCCCTTGTGAGACCATATGCTGGTGCAGTTGGCCCTGAGTTCCTCCTAATGCAGGACAATGACTGACCTCATGTGGCTGGAGTGTGTCAGCAGTTCTTGAATTATGAATGCATTGAAGCTATGGACTGCCCCGCCCATTCCCCAGACCTGAATCCGATTGAGCACATCTGGGACATCATGTCTCGCTCCATCCACCACAGACTGTCCTGAAGTTGGCGCATGCTTTAGTCTAGGTCTGGGAGGAGATCCCTCCAGAGACCATCCGCCGCCTCATCAGGAGCATGCCCAGGTGTTGTAGGGAGGTCATACAGGCACAGGGAGACCACACACACTACTGAGAATCATTTTAACTTGTTTTAAGGAC
This sequence comes from Oophaga sylvatica, assembly GCA_033576555.1. Classification (NCBI taxonomy): domain Eukaryota; kingdom Metazoa; phylum Chordata; class Amphibia; order Anura; family Dendrobatidae; genus Oophaga; species Oophaga sylvatica. The sequence continues at coordinate 216,545,772 of JARQOD010000001.1, forward strand.
ATTACATTCCACTTTAATTTTGTGTGTGACTCCAAATCCAGGCCTCCATTGGTTAATAAATTTGATTTCCATTGATGATTTTTGTGTGATTTTGTTGTCAGCACATTCAACTTTTGAAACACAAGGAAATTTGAGGGCACCACGAAAATTCAAAACAGGGATCTGTGACTACACACTGTGATGAGCATATGAAGCAAGAAGAAAAAGCAGCATGTATGGAAGTCACGATCAGCCTCAAATAAATCAGTAAAAATAAAGAAGTATATAATAAAGTTTTTATTGATACAAAAACACACTAACAAAACAGACGAAAAAATATAAAACCATTAAAAAGGATCCTATAAAAGAGGCCCATATGAAACCACTAGGGATCCATGTAAGGACCCACTAACAAACTCCCAAGAAAAGCTGGCAAAAACAGGTGTACATATATGACGGACAAATCTTATATGTAATACAAAAAAATGTACGACACATTAAACAATAACATGTATCAAAATACCAAAACATGCAAAGTTGTCCACCAACAAGAACTATACAGATTAATCCACTAAAGTGAATGGTGTGGACAGAAATATCTCCTAGTAACAATATTGGCAAAAATAGAAATATACACATTTATCTTATAATAAATATACCTATAACATCCATTGTAATCATGGTATCAGATAAACCACTGCGTAAGGAAAAACTCCTTCCTACCTATACCTGCTCAAAAAACCTTTAAATGTGCTAAAGGACAAATACTGAGTAAAGGGAAAAGAGAGCTAGGGAATAATGTCCCATGAATGCACATAAGTGCACATAGTAAGGAGGTTAAGGAGGACCTGAATGAGAGAACCGCAATGATAAAGAGCAATGTCTCATGAAGTGATCAAACCAGGAGATGAACCTGCAGCCAGCATGGAATCAAATGGGAGACTGTAACCCCACGCGTATCGCCACTTTGGGGCGTGGCTTCCTCAGTGGAAAGTGAGTCACCTGTAGAGCAGCGTGTCTTTTTATATCAAAAATAATTAGCAGTAAATGACTTACACTCCTGCCTGGCGCTCAGTGAGACGGCGTCCGGATGTAGCAGCCGCGCATGCGCGGCTACCTAACAACAGGACGCCGAAACCACGAGCGCCTCCATGGAAACGGCAGAGGGGCGGCGCATGCGCAGTGTATCTGGATGTAATTCGTAGGCCAAGGCAAAACAAACAGAGCGCCACAGTTATGGACGTCTCCATAGAGACAATGGAGAAACAGCGCATGCGCTGTAAAACAAATGTGGTGTTTAGTGAACCAGCACAAAAAACAAGCGACGTACTGAGAGAACTTCTATGAGAGACAAAAAAGAAAATAACAAACTTGAAAAAATAAATAAAAAATAAAGAAAAATAAAAAATAAAAAATTGAACAAATATAAAGGTGAGAAAAATATAAAAATAAAATAATCCAAATTAATACCGACTACAAAAAGTGACAGAACTTAAAAAAATATAAAGTAAATGAAAAATATAAATTTTGGAAAAAATGTTGAAAAATATGAAATAATCTAAATTATATTAGTAACCACTACAAAAAATGAATTGTGGGTATTAATAAATGTACCTGAAAATAAATTTTTTTAGATGTTAGTAAATGAAATTTATATTATTCAATTTTATTTTTTATAGAAACCAGTAAATAATAATTCCTCATTTAGTCCTCTGGGCGCTAAACTGTTAAGTTGAAAAATCCATCTCGATTCTCTTAACAATTCATCGGTACAACGACCACCTCTGATGGTAGTATCCACCTTATCAACAACCATGACACGTAAATGCCTAGTGGAACTATTGTGAAATGAGAGTAAATGATTGGCCAATGAGGTAACAGGTTTGCCTAAGGCTTTATCCCTAAGTGCACATGAAATGTTAGAGATGTGGTGCTGAATCCGACTACGAAGTTCCTGGCCCGTTTGTCCCACATAAATCTTAGACAACTACAGACTATGACTAGTGTTGAGCGATACTGCTCGATATCTAAAAATATCGGATCGGAATGGTATCGCCGATATCACTATATATCGGCGATATCCGATTCCGATACCGGAAGTCCCATGTAAGTCTATGGGAACAAAATATCGCAACTAAAAAAAACCTTTATTTCCTTGTAAACACTAAATATACACACATAGAATACATATATATATATTATATATATATATATACATGTCATTGTGACATATATATACATATATGTATAGTTTATACACTTCTACATAGTAAAATATCCTCTGATTCAATTGCCGGGTAAAGCCGGCTTCTGTGAAAAGACAGAAGCACCCGACATGAAATGACACTTGGTGTACATAGGGTTAACCATGTCTTTTCATATCGTTTGCAATCTGATTTGCACAAACAATTACATCAGTCTATGTGTGCAAAATTTCACACCTGTAGGGGTTAATTAAAGGTGTAAATTCGTTGTAAAAAAACGGACTTTTTTGCTATGAATTTACACCTTTAATTAACCCCTACAGGTGTGAAATTTTGCACACATAGACTGATGTAATTGTTTGTGCAAATCAGATAGCAAAGGACATGAAAAGACATGGTTAACCTATGTACACCAAGTGTCATTTCATGTCGGGTTCTGCATTTTCACAAAAGCCGTCAATTGAATTAGCGGCTATTATACTATGTAGAAGTGTATGAACTATAAATATAAATATATATATATGTGTCACAAATTCAATGACATGTATATATATATATATATATATTTTGAGGTGTAAAATTGTTTAAAAAAAATGCGTGGGCTCCCGCCCTATTTTCGCAACCAGACAGACAAAGCCAGCGAATTGGGGCAGATAATATTAGCCCAGAGAGGGACCATTATTTTTGCCCCCCCCTGGCTACTAACATCTGCCCCCAGACACCCCAGAAAAGACAAATCTATAATTAGATTCGCCCTTTCTGGCACTTTGCCCGTCTATTCCCATTGCCCTGTAGCGGTGGCGAATGGGTTAATATGGGGTTAAAGCCACATTGCAATTAAAAGGTGACCTTAAGCCAGGTTAATAATTGAGAGCTGTCAATTAGACAACTATCAATTATTAATCCTATTGCATGAAATAAAAATAAAACACACACACTTTAATTAAAAATCATTTTAATGAAATAAAGACACATGTTTTTGACGATCTTTTATTTGACTGCAAAAACCATTTCCTGTAATAAAAATAAAATAAAAAGCAAAAATATTCTTACCTATCCCATGCACAGTCAGGTCCCACGGTGTAATCCTTCAGAAAGGGTTAATGTTTACTGCAGGGACCGCAGCTAATGCTGCAGCCTCACAGTAAACCCCCAAATGAATGAGTTCCTCTCCTGGCTGACAGGAGAGGAAGTGGAAAGCTTAATTGATTGGTTTCCACTTTCACTTCAGGTCAGCCAGGGACACAATCAGTGACGTCAGAGGGAACTGATTAACAAAAATAGGGGTTCCCTTCGAATAAAAAATGGCGTGGGGTCCCCCCTATTTTTGTTAACCAGCCTGATGAAGCAGACCGCTGAGGCCTGGATTTTCAGGCTGTTAAGGAGCCAAGATCCATGGACCTTGCCAGCCTGATAATACCAGGCCACAGCAGTCTGCATATCTTGGCTGATTAACAAAAATAGGGGATCCCCTCGAAAAAAATTGGCGTGGGGTCCCCCCTATTTTTGCTAACCAGCCAGATGAAGCAGACCGCTGAGGCCTGGTTTTTCAGGCTGGTAAGGATCCAATATCCATGGACCTTGCAAGCCTGATAATACCAGGCCACAGCAGTCTGCTTAGCTTGGCTGGTTAACAAAAATAGGCGTAGGGGTCCCCCTATTTTTGTTAACCAGCCAAGTAAAATGCAGACTGCTGCGCCTGGTATTAAAAGACTGTCAAGGCCCATGGATTTTGGCCCTCAACAGCCTGATAATACCAGGCTACAGCAGCCCCACATTTGGCGCATCAAAAGATGTGCCAATTGTGGCACTTTACCCGGCTCTTCCCACTGCCCTGTAGCGGTGGCAAGTGGGGTAATAAGGGGTTAATGTCACCGTTGATTGCACGGTGAGAATAAGCCCGGTTAATAATGGAGAGGTGTCAATAAGACACCGATCCATTATTAATCCCAAAGTTATTAAATGTATAAAAAAAAGACAAAGCAAGAAAAAAGTATTTTAATGAAATAAAAGAGACAACACAGTTTTCATTAATTTTATTATACACTCATTCCTGCGACGCCATCGATCTCCTGTAAAAAAAGAAAAAAAAAAAACAGTATACCACCTGTCCGACGCAGTCCATAGTAACGACAGTCCCACGACGATCCAGCTCTGCTATATCGCAATGACAGGCAGAGCCTGTCATCGCAACGCAGCACAGCTGATTACCTGCTTCCCCGGCGGTGACGTCATCGGACTGACTGCTTTACGGCCGGGATTACCCAGCAGTCACTGCAGTTATCGCGAGAAACTGCATGTGACCGCCGGGGAAAGATGATGGCGGCCATGAAGCAGTCCAGCCCGTGACCGCCGGAGATCTTCTGCCAGGTAAGTGCCGCTGACTCCTGACAGACCTGACCGACGGACACTGACAGTGACAGTGACAGTGACAGACCCGACCGACGGACACTCACAGTGACAGTGACAAATCCGATTCCGGTATCCGATATGACGAAAATATCGGTACTCGGAATCGAAAGCCCGATACAGCTAATATCGGCCGATACCCCATATTTGCAGTATCGTATCGCTCAACACTAACTATGACATAAACCACGTTTCTTGTGCGACAGTTCGCATAATGGCGAGTCTGTACTCGTTCCAAAGGACCTGAAAGGGCAATAGTATCATTAGCGGTCACAAAAGGGCAGATAGTATGCTTGGGAAATGACACGCTTAGGGTAGCCCCTCTCTCTGAAACGTGATGTAAGTGATCTTGCTTCCATATGAAAGGAGTCCTGTTCACTACAATTTCATTTAACAAGTTATTCAGGGTCTCTCTGTAGACTTCAATAAAAACAATAATGTAAACAGGGATGATAGAATAGGTTTGAAGAAATTACAAAATAATGATTCATTTGTCATCAAGGAAGCAGACAAGGGGGGTAATGTTGTCCTTTGGCCTGTGTATTTGTACACCAAAGAGGCATATAGGCAGTTAACCCTTAATGACAAAGCCATTTTGTAGGTTAAAGACCAGGCCAATTTTTACAATTCTGACCACTGTCTCTTTATGAGGTTATAACTCTGCAACGCTTCTACGGATCTTGGCGATTCTGAGTTTGTAATCTCGGGACATATTGTACTTCATGATAGTGGTAAAATTTCTTCAATATAACTTGCGTTTATTTATGAAAAAAAACGGAAATATGGCAAAAATTTTGAAAATTTTGCAATTTTCAAACTTTTAATTTTTATGCCATTAAATCAGAGAGATATGTCACAAAAATTAGTTAATATATAACATTTCACACATGTCTATTTTACATCAGCACAATTTTGGAACCAACATTTTTTTTTGTTAGGAAGTTATAAGTGTTAAAAGTTGACCAGTGATTTCTCATTTTTCCAACAAAATTTACAAAACCATTTTTTTTAGGGACCACCTCACATTTGAAGTGAGTTTGAGGGGTCAATATGACAGAAAATACCCAAAAGTGACACCATTCTAAAAACTGCACCCCTCAACGTGTTCAAAGCCACATTCAATAATTTTATTAACCCTTTAGGTACTTCACAAGAATTGAAGCAATGTGGAAGGAAAAAATAAACATTTAACTTTTTTTCCCAAAATTTTTCTTTCGACACAATTTTTTTAAATTTTGTCAAGGGTATCAGGAGAAAATGAACCACAATATTTGTTGTACAATTTCTCCTCAGTACACCATACCCCATGTGTGGGGGTAAACCACTATTTGGGCGCATGGCAGAGCTCGGAAGGGAAGCAGCGCCATTTGACTTTTTTGGCTGGAATTGAGATTGGACGCCATGTCGCATTTGGAGAGTCCCTGTGTGCCTAAACAGTGGAAACCCCCACAAGTGACCCCATTTTTGAAACTGGACCCCCCAAGGAACTTATCTAAATGTGTTGTGAGAGCTTTTAACCCCAAGGGCTTCACAGAAGGTTATAACGTAGAGCCGTAAAATTAAAAATTCATATTTTTTCCACAAAAATGATCTTTTCATCCCAATTTTTATTTTCCAAAGGATAAAAGGACCCCAAAAGTTATTGTGCAATTAGTCCTGAGTACGCTGATACCCCATATGTGGGGGTAAACCACTATTTGGGCGCATGGCAGAGCTCGGAAGGGAAGCAGCGCCATTTGACTTTTTTGGCTGGAATTGAGATTGGACGCCATGTCGCATTTGGAGAGCCCCTGTGTGCCTAAACAGTGGAAACCCCCCACAAGTGACCCCATTTTGGAAACTAGACCCCCCAAGGAACTTACCTAAATGTGTTGTGAGAGCTTTTAACCCCCAAGCGCTTCACAGAAGGTTATAACGTAGAGCCGTAAATTAAAAAATCATATTTTTTACACAAAAATGATCTTTTCATCCCAATTTTTATTTTCCAAAGGATAAAAGGACCCCAAAAGTTATTGTGCAATTAGTCCTGAGTACGCTGATACCCCATATGTGGGGGTAAACCACTATTTGGGCGCATGGCAGAGCTCGGAAGGGAAGCAGCGCCATTTGACTTTTTTGGCTGGAATTGAGATTGGACGCCATGTCGTATTTGGAGAGCCCCTGTGTGCCTAAACAGTGGAAACCCCACACAAGTGACCCCATTTTGGAAACTAGACCCCCCAAGGAACTTATCTAGATGTGTGGTGAGAGCTTTGAACCCCCAAGGGCTTCACAGAAGGTTATAACGTAGAGCAGTAAAATTAAAAAATCATATATTTTCCACAAAAATGATCTTTCCACCCCCAATTGTTATTTTCCAAAGGCTAACAGGACACCAAAAGTTATTGTGCAATTTGTCCTGAGTATGCTGATACCCCATATGTGGGGGTAAACCACTATTTTGACGCATGGCAGAGCTCGAAAGGGAAGGAGCGCCTTTTTCAAATGCAGACTTTGATGGAATGGTCTGCCGGTGTCATGTCACGTTTGGAGAGCCCCTGATGTGCCTAAACAGTAGAAACCCCCCACAAGTGACTCCATTTTGGAAACTAGATCCCCCAAGGAACTTATCTAGATGCGTGGTAAGCACTTTGAACCCCCAAGTGCTTCACAGAAGTTTATAACGTAGAGCCGTGAAAATAAAAAAATCATATTTTTTTCCACAAAAATAATCTTTTTGCCCCCAAATTTTTATTTTTATAAGGTAACAGGAGAAATAGGACCCCAAAAGCTATTGTGCAATTTGTCCTGAGTACGCTGATATCCCATATGTGGGGGGGAACCACTATTTTGACGTATGGCAGAGATCGGAAGGGAAGGAGCACCGTTTTTAAATACAGACTTTGATGGAATGGTCTGCGGGTGTCATGTCGCGCTTGGAGAGCCCCTGATGTGCCTAAACAGTAGAAACCCCCCACAAATGACCCAATTTTGCAAACTAGACCCCCCAATGAACTTATCTAGATGTGTGTTCAGCACTTTGAACCCCCAAGGGCTTCACAGAAGTTTATAACGTAGAGCCGTGAAAATAAAAAAATCATATTTTTTTCCATAAAAATGACCTCTTTGCCCCCAAATTTTTATTTTTCTAAGGGTAACAGGAGAAATAGGACCCCAAAAGCTATTGTGCAATTTTTCCTGAGTACGCTGATATCCCATATGTGGGGGGGAACCACTATTTTGACGCATGGCAGAGATCGGAAGGGATGGAACACCGTTTTTAAATGCAGACTTTGATGGAATGGTCTGCGGGTGTCATGTCGCGCTTGGAGAGCCCCTGATGTGCCTAAACAGTAGAAACCCCCACAAATGACCCCATTTTGCAAACTAGACCCCCCAAGGAACTTATCTAGATGTGTGGTCAGCACTTTGAACCCCCAAGGGCTTCACAGAAGTTTATAACGTAGAGCCGTGAAAATAAAAAATCATATTTTTTTCCTCAAAAATGACCTTTTTGCCCCAAATTTTTATTTTTCTAAGGGTAACAGGAGAAATAGGACCCCAAAAGCTATTGTGCATTTTGTCCTGAGTACGCTGATACCCCATATGTGGGGGGGAACCACTGTGATCGCCTTACTGCGATCTTTGGGAGGCACAATGAACAAATCTACAAAAGGTGAAGAATTGGTTTTCTTTTTTACGCCGTTCCTCGTGCGGTATTAGTGATTAGGCGACTTTATTCCTCGGATCGGTGCGATTACAGCGATACCAGATTTTACACCCTTTTTTCATGTTTAGCTTCTGTCACACTCTAAAAGACGCTTTTTTTTGGAATAATTTTTTGTAAGAAATTTTTGCATCGCCGTATTTTGAGAGCTATAATTTTTCCATATTTCGGTCGACAGAGTTATCTGTGGGCTTATTTTTTGCGGGACGAGCTGATGTATTTATTGGTACCATATTCGGTCACATAACGTTTTTTGATCGCTTCCTATTCCAATTTTTGTGGAAGCAGAATGAACAAAAACCAGCAATTCAGGAAATGTTTTTTTTTTTTTTTTTTTCCTCCGTTCCGCGTGTGGTAAAATTGATAAAGCAGCTTCATTCTTCGGGTCACTACGATTACAGCGATACCTCATTTATATATTTTTTTTTATGTTTTGGCGGTTTTTACACAATAAAAAATTTTATAGAAAAAATAATTATTTTTGCATCAGTTTATTCCGCGAGCTATAACTTTTTTATTTTTTCACTGATGATGCTGTATAGTGGCTTGTTTTTTGCGGGACAAGATGACGTTTTCAGTGGTACCATGATTATTTATATCTGACTTTTTGATCGCGTGTTATTGCACTTTTTCCAAGCGGTATGATGACACCGCTTGGAAAAAGTATAATTTACTACTTTTTTGTGTTTTTTTTTTTACAGCTTTCACTGAAAGGGTTAACTAGGGTTACGCTTTTATAGATGGGATTTTTACGGACGTGTCGATACCTAACGTGTATTTTTTTTGTTTTTTATTTTTTTTATTACATAAAAATGTGTATTTTTTAGGGGATTTTTTTTAAATTATTTTTTAATATTTTTTTTACAATTTTTTTTAAAAAATGATTTTTTTTAACTTGTCCCTCTTATGGGACTTTCACTTTTTTTACTTTTGATTGCAGTTACAATGCATTGCAATGCTCTGGCATTGCAATGCATTGCAACTATAGTGGAAGCTGCTGTGACATGATCACAGCAGCTTCCCGTAGGTAGATGACCCGGAGGTTGTCATGACAACCCCGGGTCATCAAGGCAGAGATCGGCCCCTGCAAATACATTGCAGGGCGCCGATCTGAGGCAGAGGGAGCTCCCGACCCTCTGCCTCCCCCCTGAGCTCTGCGATCGCGCTGGATCGCAGCAGTCAGGGGGTTAACAGCCAGGGGCGGTGGGGGCTCCGCTCCTGGCTGTCAGTGCAGGAAGCCTGGCCACTGCAGCGCCAGCTCCTGCACTGATCGCGCTGGGGAAGCTGAAATTTCAGCTTCTCCTGCACGATCGCTGCTGTGTTTGGTCAGTCAGATTGACTGACCAATCATAGCGCTGTGGGTGCGGGGACCGACGGCAAAGGTTCCCGCACCGCATGCCGTGCCTGTCAGCTGTCTGTGACAGCTGTCGGCACTGATCTACCACTGCGTGTTTACACGCAGTGGTAGATCAAAGGCATGACGTGCACAGTCCGTCCTGGTGCCGGAACTGGCACCTTGCCATGACGGACTGTGCACGTCAGTGGACATTAAGGGGTTAAACAATGTGGCTTGCTATAGGGCCTTACCTACTGATCCAACAGAGGTCTTCAAATCCAAGATTGATGGGCTTACTAAACGGGCGTTCGAACTGGGTATAATTAACAAAAAGGAACGTGACTTTTTAGTCACAAAATACCCTGTTGTGCCTACTTTTTATATGCTTCCCAAAGTGCATAAGTCCCTACAGGAGCCGCCAGGTAGACCTATCGTCTCTGGCATCGGGAGTCTGTTTGAACGCCCCTGTATGTATCTTGACTTTTATCTGCAACCTTTTGTCTTGTCCCTAGACTCTTACGTAAGGGATTCTTCACATCTTGTTAATCAATTGGATGGTTTCATTACCAACGAAGAGACCTTAATGGTAACTATGGATGTTGAATCTCTTTATACGTGTATAGAGCATTCTTTGGGCGTACAGGCTGTCTCATTTTTTTTGGACTCAAAAACTACGGGTGATCGACAGCATGACTCTTTTATTCTTGATTTGTTGAAATTTGTGTTGGAAAATCACTATTTTGTATTTGACCGTACTCTTTATAAACAAATCTCGGGCACCGCCATGGGTGCCAGATGTGCGCCCTCCTATGCCAATCTTTTTTTAGGTTGGTGGGAGGAGACTTATGTACGTTTATCACCTTTATTCCAAGCACATATAGTACGGTGGTACCGATACATTGACGATGTGCTTTTTTTCTGGTCCGGCTCACGTGGAGAAATTTATTGATGATCTTAATAGTAATCCATGGAATATCTCTCTCACTTCTAGTTTATCTACGGATACCGTCGACTTCCTGGACTTAAGGATTACTAAAAGTGGGGATAGCATCTGCACATCGCTTTTTCGCAAAACAACTGCCTCAAACAGTTTGCGTCACTACAGAAGCTTTCACCCGCCACATGTTCGAAATGGTATCCCGCGGGGACAGTTCTATCGTGTTAAACGAAATTGTAGTGAACAGGACTCCTTTCATATTGAAGCAAGATCACTTACATCACGTTTCAGAGAGAGGGGCTACCCTAAACGTGTCATTTCCCAAGCATATCAGGCTTCAAGACAAAAAGAGCGTAGCGAATTGTTGCAACCAGGACATAAGAAGGAATTCTCGACAACTAACATTATTACACCATACAATAACCATTGGACGGAAATTTATAATATTCTGTGTAAGAACTGGAATATTTTATTGAGTGAACCTAGGGTGTTACCTTTTGTCACGGAAAAACCAAAGCTTATTGCAAAACGCGCTAGGAATCTTAAAGACGTTTTGTGTTCAAGCCATTTCAGGCGCCCAACCCAATCTTTGGGCAGGGGTTTTAGACTCACTGGCACATATCCATGTGGGGGTTGTACTATCTGCCCTTTTGTGACCGCTAATGATACTATTGCCCCTTCAGGTCCTTTGGAACGAATACAGACTCGCTATTATGCGAACTGTCGTACAAGAAACGTTGTTTATGTCATAGTCTGTAGTTGTCCTAAGATTTATGTGGGACAAACGGGCCAGGAACTTCGTAGTCGGATTCAGCACCACATCTCTAACATTTCATGTGCACTTAGGGATAAAGCCTTAGGCAAACCTGTTACCTCATTGGCCAATCATTTTCTCTCATTTCACAATAGTTCCACTAGGCATTTCCGTGTCATGGTTGTTGATAAGGTGGATACTACCATCAGAGGTGGTCGTTGTACCGATGAATTGTTAAGAAGAGAATCGAGATGGATTTTTCAACTTAACAGTTTAGCGCCCAGAGGACTAAATGAGGAATTATTATTTACTGGTTTCTATAAAAATAAAATTGAATAATGTAAATTTAATTTACTAACATCTAAAAAAAAATTTTCTTTTCAGGTACATTTATTAATACCCACAATTCATTTTTTGTAGTGGTTACTAATATTATTTAGATTATTTCATATTTTTCAACATTTTTTCAATAATTATATTTTTCATTTACTTTATATTTTTTTAAGTTCTGTCACTTTTTGTAGTCGGTATTAATTTGGATTATTTTATTTTTATATTTTTCTCACCTTTATATTTGTTCGATTTTTTATTTTTCTTTATTTTTTATTTATTTTTTCAAGTTTGTTATTTTCTTTTTTGTCTCTCATAGAAGTTCTCTCAGTACGGCGCTTGTTTTTTGTGCTGGTTCACTAAACACCACATTTGTTTTATAGCGCATGCGCTGTTTCTCCATTATCTCTATGGAGACGTCCATAGCTGTGGCGCTCTGTTTGTTTTGCCTTGGCCTACGAATTACATCCAGATGCACTGCGCATGCGCCGCCCCTCTGCTGTTTCCATGGAGGCGCTCGTGGTTTCGGCGTCCTGTTGTTAGGTAGCCGCGCATGCGCGGCTGCTACATCCGGACGCCGTCTCACTGAGCGCCAGGCAGGAGTGTAAGTCATTTACTGCTAATTATTTTTGATATAAAAAGACACGCTGCTCTACAGGTGACTCACTTTCCACTGAGGAAGCCACGCCCCCAAGTGGCGATACGCGTGGGGTTACAGTCTCCCATTTGATTCCATGCTGGCTGCAGGTTCATCTCCTGGTTTGATCACTTCATGAGACATTGCTCTTTTCCATTGCGGTTCTCTCATTCAGGTCCTCCTTAACCTCCTTACTATGTGCACTTATGTGCATTCATGGGACATTATTCCCTAGCTCTCTTTTCCCTTTACTCAGGTATTTGTCCTTTAGCACATTTAAAGGTTTTTGAGTAGGTATAGGTAGGAAGGAGTTTTTCCTTGCGCAGTGGTTTATCTGATACCAAGATTACAATGGATCTTATAGGTGTATTTATTATAAGATAAATGTGTATATTTCTATTTTTGCCAATATTGTTACTAGGAGATATTTCTGTCCACACCATTCACTTTAGTGGATTAATCTGTATAGTTCTTGTTGGTGGACAACTTTGCATGTTTTGGTATTTTGATACATGTTATTGTTTAATGTGTCGTACATTTTTTTGTATTACATATAAGATTTGTCCGTCATATATGTACACCTGTTTTTGCCAGCTTTTCTTGGGCGTTTGTTAGTGGGTCCTTACATGGATCCCTAGTGGTTTCATATGGGCCTCTTTTATAGGGTCCTTTTTAATGGTTTTATATTTTTTCGTCTGTTTTGTTAGTGTGTTTTTGTATCAATAAAAACTTTATTACATACTTCTTTATTTTTACTGATTTATTTGAGGGTGATCGTGACTTCCATACATGCTGCTTTTTCTTCTTGCTTCACATTCAACTTTGTACACAACAAAATATTCAATCAGAATATTTCATTCATTCAGATCTAGTGTACCCTTTATTTTTTGAGCAGTGTGTGTGTGTATATATATATATATATATATATACACATATTAACCTTATAAATATATACATATAACCATATACAGTGCCTTGCGAAAGTATTCGGCCCCCTTGAACTTTTCAATCTCTTCCCACATATCATGCGTCAAACATAAAGATACTAAATGTAAATTTTTGGTGAAGAATCAACAACAAGTGGGACACAATTGTGAAGTTGTATGAAATTTATTGGTAATTTAAAATTTTTGTGGAAATACAAAAACTGAAAAGTGGGTGCGTGCAATATTATTCGGCCCCTTTACTTTCAGTGCAGCAAACTCACTCCAGAAGTTCATTGTGGATCTCTGAATGATCCAATGTTGTCCTAAATGACTACTGATTAGTGTTGAGCGATACGATACCGCAAGTATCGGGTATCGGCCGATATTAGCTGTATCGGCCTTTCGATACTTTGTTTCGATATTTTCCATATATCGTATACCGGAATCGGAAGTTCCCATAATTCTTTGAGAGGCAATGTGATTTTAGTCAGCCAATGAGGAATCCTAAGAAGTGTGGGCACATCCTGTACTGCTGCGATCATGTTAACTAATGGCATGGCTGTGATTGGATGCTGAAATTATGTCAGAATGCACTATAAAAGGCGCCGCCGCCATTTTAGCGTCACTGTGCTGTGAATTCAGTTAGGGACAGAACGCTGCTGTGCTGACTCTGAGGGACAGTTAGAGATTGCGATTTAGTGTAGTGTGCTTTAGGCAGGCTAGCACCAACCGCTGTGTAAAGCTTCCTTTTGCCTGCAGTGTTGTTTTAACAGCTCTGCAAGGTGTGTGTGAGTGCAGGTGATGCTGCAGTTTGCTCTGCATGCAACGCTGTCTGTAGGCATCTGCACGTGTCACTCACAGACTCTTTTTTTTTTCTTCAGTGTAATTCTTGCTGCTCCATGCAATTTAAATTTTAGTGTGACGCGCTTCCATCCGTATCCAAGACATTGGTTGCAAACACTATAGAAGTAGACAAAGGAGTAGCCTTTCACAGATTGTGAACAGTTGTGTTTCAGTGTTCACTTCAGTCTGTGTTTTTTATTTTTTGAGTGCACATCACGCTCCAGTTACTTGTTCAAGCACTGCTGCTTGTACTCTGCTGAGCGTGTCTCAGTGCCTCATCCTTTTCATTTCTCTCCAATTGGTTCTGCTCCATTCCATTTAAAATAAATATAATCTATTAGTGTGACGCGCTTCCATCCGTATCCAATACATTGGTTGCAAACACTATAGAAGTAGACAAAGGAGTAGCCTTTCACAGATTGTGAACAGTTGTGTTTCAGTGTTCACTTCAGTCTGTGTTTTTTTATTTTTTGAGTGCACATCACGCTCCAGTTACTTGTTCAAGCACTGCTGCTTGTACTCTGCTGAGCGTGTCTCAGTGCCTCATCCTTTTCATTTCTCTCCAATTGGTTCTGCTCCATTCCATTTAAAATAAATATAATCTATTAGTGTGACGCGCTTCCATCCTTATCCAATACATTGGTTGCAAACACTATAGAAGTAGACAAAGGAGTAGCCTTTCACAGGTTGTGAACAGTTGTGTTTCAGTGTTCACTTCAGTCTGTGTTTTTTATTTTTTGAGTGCACATCACGCTCCAGTTACTTGTTCAAGCACTGCTGCTTGTACTCTGCTGAGCGTGTCTCAGTGCCTCATCCTTTTCATTTCTCTCCAATTGGTTCTGCTCCATTCCATTTAAAATAAATATAATCTATTAGTGTGAGGCGCTTCCATCCGTATCCAATACATTGGTTGCAAACACTATAGAAGTAGACAAAGGAGTAGCCTTTCACAGATTGTGAACAGTTGTGTTTCAGTGTTCACTTCAGTCTCTGCGTAATAACCACACTTAGGCCTTATAACTTTTCTGACTTTCTTTATCAATCTACCAAGATGAAGAAGTCAGTGAGTAAGGCACGTGGTCGTGGCCGTGGAGTTTCAGCAGGGAGAGGACGTGGGGATTCTGTGGCTGCTGCCGCCCTCAGTGACACAGCATCCACCATTTATCCCCGTGAGCGTCGTTCCTTTATGCGCACTTTGGTAGGAGCTCGGCGTGCCCCCCTGCTGCGGGAAGAACAAATTGAAGCCGTTGTTGGTTGGATGGCAGCCAATGCATCGACTTCAATTCCTTCCACCTCCTCTCAGGAACACAACACTGTTGAGCAACCGTCTGTCTGTTCACCGCCTGTCAAATTGGCCAGGCAGTCAGAGAGTTCTGTACAGGAGCCAGCTGAGTCTCTGCTTCTGTTCTCAGAATCTGTTGGCTCGCAAACACGGGCACAGGCAAGCAGCATTCTGCAATTTGAAGAAGAGGGAGTATGCAGTGATGCGCAACAGCTGTGTCTCTCTCAATCTGAAGAGGCGGGTGAGCCAGTGCCGATGGACAGCACACCGCAGAACGCATCTCATGATGATGATGAGACTCAGGTGCCAGGTTTTGTGGAGCATGGTGCTGCCCAGACCATCCAACAGCAGCAGGTGTTGGAAGAGGGTAGTGGAGATGATGAAGTCCGAGACCCAACATGGCGTGAGCAACAGGAAGGTGGTGGGAGCAGCTCTGAGGAAGAGATTGGCCCAACGGTACAAAGAGGAGGGAGAGGTAGGCTGCAGACTCGCTTGCCTGTAGCCTCCAGTTTGGCACGTGTTGGGAGCAGTTCTCTTACAAATGTCAAAATTGGCGCTCCCATGACTTGCACTGCGTGGTCCTTTTTTGACAGACTTGTAGATGATATTTGCTATGTTCAATGCAAGCTGTGTAAGCAAAAAGTTAAAAGAGGTAAAAATATCAGTAACCTGAATACCACAAATATGTGGAAACATGTACGGACAAAGCACGTAGCTGAGTTACAAAGACACACTGGAGATGTAGGCCAACCTACAGCAGCACCTACATCTTCAGGTCGTGTTGGAGCCTCTACCTCCAGCTCACACACACCTGGTTCGGCTTCCTCACAGGATCTCCATGGAAGAACCTCGGTCACTGTTGTCCATAGACAAACTGTTATTCCACCCACAGCAGCAAGTTCACAGTCATCGTCACACTCCCAGACCACAAAACAGCCATCGGTACCACAGGCATGGGATAAAAGACGGCCATACTCGGCAAACCATCCACGAGCACAGGCTCTGAATGCTGGCATTGCAAAACTCCTGTCCCTTGAAATGCTGTCATTCAGGCTGGTGGAGACTGACAGTTTCAGGAACTTAATGGCATTGGCAGTCCCACAATATAATGTGCCAAGCCGATTTTATTTCAGCAGGCAAGCCGTCCCTGCTCTGCAAAAACATGTCGAGGGAAACATTAAACATGCGCTACTAAACGCCGTCAGTAGCAGGGTCCACCTGACCACCGATGCGTGGACCAGTACCCATGGCCAGTGACGATACCTTTCCCTCACTGCCCATTGGGTCAATGTTGTGGAGCCGGGTACAGATCTTGCCAGTGGCGCTGTACGTGTTCTGCCAACTCCAAAGATTGCAGGAATCCAGTCTGTACACATTGATTCCTCCTCCTACTCCAGTTCCTCAGAATCATCGCTGCACGAGCCGTCACGGTAACCTCCACATGGACCCGTGAACGCTTACCTGTTGCGACCGATATGAGCACAGCCGTGGCCAAACGTCAACAGGCCGTCCTGAAATTAATTTCAATGGGGAATCGAAGCCACACAGCGCAGGAGCTCTGGGATGCCATCAAGCAGGAGAGCGACGTGTGGTTTTTGTCAGCTAATCTCCAGCCAGGCTTGGTAGTGTGTGACAATGGCCGAAATCTGGTGGCAGCTCTGGGCCTTGGCAACCTCACTCACATACCATGTCTGGCACATGTGCTCAACTTGGTCGTGCAGAGTTTTTTGAGGGACTATCCGGATCTTGATGCACTGCTGCACAAGGTCCGCCTAGAGTGCGCTCACTTGCGACGTTCCAGCATGGCCAGATCGCGCATTGCAGCTCTGCAAGTCAGATTTCGCCTTCCTGAACATCGCATCATATGTGACGCACCCACCAGGTGGAATTCCACGTTACATATGTTGGAGCGGTTGTGTGAGCAGCAGCCAGCAGTAATGGAGTATCAGCTGCAACAGGCGCAATCAACTCGCAATTTGCGCCGTTCACACTTCACCACTACTGAGTGGGCCTCTATGAAGGACATCTGCGACGTTTTGCGTGCGTTTGATGTCTCAACGCGGATGGCGAGTGCAGATGATGCACTAGTCAGCATGACTGTCCCCCTTTTCTGCCTGCTTCAGAAATCACTGAAAGCACTAAAGGAAGAGGTTTTGGAAGAGGTGGAGGATGAGGAGTCACAAATTCAATTACCTTCAGGACAGTCAGCGCAACGTGGTTCCTCACAAAGGGCTGGGCAGGGCTCACTTTGTGAGGAGGATGAGGAGGAGGAGGAGTCAATGGAGGAGGAAGAAATCCCTACAGAGGGAGGTACACAACGCTCTAGTCAGTATGTAGAGCGAGGGTGGGGTGATGCAGAGGAGGCAGAGATGACGCCTCTTCCAGAGGACAGCCTTTGTTGGCCAGTTGGGAGTCTGCAGCACATGGTTAATTTCATGCTTCAGTGCCTGAGAAACGACCGCCGCATCGCCCACATTCTCACCACGTCAGATTATTGGGTGTACACCCTCCTAGACCCTCGCTACCGGGACAACTTACAAACCCTCATCACACCGGTGAACCGGGACCGTAAAATGCAGGAGTACCAAGACACACTGGTGCAATCCATACTGTTGTACATTCCAGCCGAGAGAGCTGCTGCTGCTACTGCTTTACAAAGCAGCTCTGTGCGTTGAGGCAGTGTAGACACCTCTACAACAAGAGGGAGCACAAGCAGCGCCTCTGCACAGGGCAAGAGCTGTATGTTACAAATGTGGCGAAGTTTTGTGACAGCGCCAGCAAGGTCTACACCATCCGAGACGGCTCCAGTCACCAGGAAGAAACGTTTCCGTAAGATGGTGACAGACTACTTGGCTTTCCCTCTAAGTGTACTCCCAGATGCCTCTTCCCCTTTCAAATTTTGGGTCTCTAAGTTGGATACATGGCCAGAGCTTAGCCAGTATGCATTGGAGGTGCTGGCTTGCCCTGCTGCCAGTGTATTAT
The DNA here is from genome assembly GCA_033576555.1 of Oophaga sylvatica. Taxonomy (NCBI): domain Eukaryota; kingdom Metazoa; phylum Chordata; class Amphibia; order Anura; family Dendrobatidae; genus Oophaga; species Oophaga sylvatica. Next base: position 216,564,097 of record JARQOD010000001.1, read on the forward strand.
CTGAGCGCGTCTTAAGTGCTTCAGGTGGTATAGTAACAGACCGTCGCATGCGACTATCCTCAGAGAATGTAGACCGGCTTACTTTTCTGAAAATGAACAAGGCATGGCTCTCACCTGAATTTGCCTGTCCGTTTTCAGATTAAATAACTGTTTGGCAACGTTTTCCATGTCTCCTGTTATGTTCATCTTTCTACCACCTGAACTCTACTCCCTGGGCTACAACACCGCCATTTGTTGCTCGTAAGTAATTGGCAGGGGTACTGACTCCTGGCCAGCCTGGTTACAGCACGACAGCTGTTTCCTGGCAGTGTGAAAGTCAATTATCCTCCAATAAGTTGTGCTGTCGTGTTGCATTCGGGTTAGCCGACTCTATGGTGCCTGCAGTTTAGGTGATTCCTATGTGTGCTGTGGGATATGTAAATAAAGGCTGTTTCCATTGTGACAATTGGACAAGCACGCACTGTAGGACTGTGTGATTCGGTAACTGCAGACGGCTTGCGTCCTGTCAACTTACATTTTCATGGGTGCGTTCTGCTACCCGTCCGGGGTCCAGTACCGTCAACTGGTTCTCCCCAGTGCCTTTGGCCTAGGGTGCCTCCATCTCCGTATCCGAGTTCCACCAACGTCTGCTGGTCCTTGGTAGTGCTTTGGAGCACAGGTACCTCCTGCTTAGTAACCGTGTCACAGTAACGTCAGCTGGTACTCGGTTGTGACATTGCCTCTTTTCCTTCTGCTACCCGTCCGGGGTCCAGTACCGTCAACTGGTTCTCCCCAGTGCCTTTGGCCTAGGTGCCTCCATCTCCGTATCCGAGTTCCACCAACGTCTGCTGGTCCTTGGTAGTGCTTTGGAGCACAGGTACCTCCTGCTTAGTAACCGTGTCACAGTAACGTCAGCTGGTACTCGGTTGTGACATTGCCTCTTTTCCTTCTGCTACCCGTCCGGGGTCCAGTACCGTCAACTGGTTCTCCCCAGTGCCTTTGGCCTAGGTGCCTCCATCTCCGTATCCGAGTTCCACCAACGTCTGCTGGTCCTTGGTAGTGCTTTGGAGCACAGGTACCTCCTGCTTAGTAACCATGTCACAGTAACGTCAGCTGGTACTCGGTTGTGACATTGGCTATTTTCCTTCTGCTGCCCCTCCTGGTTCCAGCACAGTCAGCTGGTCCTCGTTACTTCCATTGTCTCTTGCTCCATCTGATACCCGTCCGGGTTCCAGTAACGTCAGCTGGTTCTCGGAAATTAGACGACCTTAAAGACCACCCAGAAGAAGATGACGACAACAAGGACGACGAGCATGAAGCCAACCAGCCTGAACACCATCACAAATAAAAAATAAAAGATTACCCAGAAGAAGATCACCAACAGGACAAAGAAGGTTAAGACAAACTACAAGATACAGAACAAGAGACAGAAGAACAATAAGCAGAAGATCAAAAAGCAGAAGAACATGAAGTATAAGACCAAAATGAAGAGCAAAATATATGCTCTAAATTCTAAGCAGAAGAAGACTAAGCAGTGTATGGGGGTGAGTCCGTTCCTCCTCGTGGTGCCACTGGAAAATGCCTGCTGCTGCAGGCTAAACTGAACACGGACAAATACTGTTGTAATTTAAATCTTTTGTGACAGCAAGAACGGAAGAATGAAAAATTCATACTTTTACAGATTACAAGTACAGGAATCTCTGTCACAAATAAGAATATGATGAAGAAGATGAAGAGGAAGAAGATGAAGAATTTGAATATGAAGAAGATTAATAGTTTAATAATAACAATATGAGTAATGTAAACAAAAACATGAATAGCAAGAAGTTTAAGAAGAAGATTAAGAAGGTGAAGATGAAGAATAATTTGATGAGAAAGATGATGCTGCTGAAGATTATGAAGGAGAAAGTGTGGCACTGGCAAAAGTTAAAAAGGTGAAGAGCATGGAAGTTGTGAAACATACATATTTGCCAAAATAGAAAAAAGGTTAACAACATTGTCAATTTGTTCGTCAATCCAAACGTATTTCCAAAAAAAAATATATTAATGCTATTCCAATGCATTGGGTTAAACATGTATGCCTTTATTGTCTCCTCAACCTCCCCCAATACATTCTACATTAGTCTTTGTTGTTTTCCTTCATGTACAATTAACCAACAAGGCAAGAATGGTTTTTTTTTAATGTCGATATTTGGTTCCCATAGACTTACATGGGACTTCGGTATCGGAATCGGATATCGCCGATATTTAGTGATATCGGCGATACCATTCCGATCCGATATTTTTAGATATCGAGCAGTATCGCTCAACACTACTACTGATGATTAATATAATCCACCTGTGTGTAATCAAGTCTCTGTCAAAATGCACCTGCTCTGTGATAGTCTCAGGGTTCTGTTTGAAGCACAGAGAGCATCATGAAGAGAAAAAACAGACAAACTGAACATTTGAAAGTGGTCTCTCAATTTTTGCCAGAGCTATATATATTCATGCTAACCCTAACTCCATAAACCCCGAACTCTAACCCTAATTATAACACCATTCATCTGTATGAATACTATTATGTGTAGACTTGAGGCAAGAGTTTCACACACCACTAAGTCTGTAAGTGCATCTCCAGCCAAATGTTGCAAAACAGGAAGTGATTTTAGAGAAAGGGGCATAATTTTGACAATTTCTCCTTTATAAATTATTGAGATGCTGCACTATTTAGTTTTTCTTATGCAGCTAAGGAACTGGTGTATTCATTGCTCCTTTTAAAACTGCATTTTGGGAACTACAGTAAAATTATCAATGGCTTTGGTATGCTATATGACTTTTGTTCATGTTTGACAAATTATTAACCCCTTTACCCCCTAGGGTGGTTTGCACGTTAATGACCAGGCCAATTTTTACAATTTTGACCACTGTCTCTTTATGAAGTTATAACTCTAGAACGCTTCAATGGATCTTGGCGATTCTGAGAATGTTTTTTCGTGACATATTGTACTTCACATTAGTGGTAAAATTTATTCGATACAACTTGAGTTTATTTGTGAAAAAAATGAAAATTTGGCGAAATTTTTGAAAATTTCGCAATTTTATGCCCTTAAATCAGAGAGTTTTATCGCACAAAGTAGTTAATAGGTAACATTTCCCACATGTCTACTTTATATCAGCACAATTTTGGAACCAACATTTTTTTTTAGGAAGTTATAAGGGTTATACAGAACAGACCAAAAGTTTGGACACTGTCAGGAGTCAAACCCAGTACCTCTTGTCCACTGGCCAGCAGCTCTACCATCTGAGCTATTCTGCTGGCTGCAAAGTTCCTTGCTGATCCCAGATACCATTGACTGTTCTTCCTGATTGGCTACACCTAGTGCTCTTTTGATTGGGCCTCTGATTGCCAATTACACGCCCTATATAAACCTGGCCCTGTGGGTGTGTCATTGCGAGATTATTGAGCTCCAAGCCTTTAGTCAAGCGTTTCCTGCTGATCCATTGCTACAAACACTGCTCTCCTGTGAACCGACCTCGGCCTGCCTTCTGACTACGCTCTCCGCCTGATCCATTGCTACAAACACTGCTCTCCTGTGTACCGACCTCCGGCTGCCACCTGACTACGTTATCTGCCTGCTCCTCTGTTACCGAACTGCCTTTCCTGTGTACCGACCTCCGGCTGCCATCTGACTACGCTACCTGCCTCTGCTTCCCTAGTGTTTGCAGTAACATCGGCTCCAACCCAGACGGGATCTTGACAGACACACCTTTTCATTTAAAGATTTTTCTGTATTTTCATGACTATGAAAATTGTACATTCACACTGAAGGCATCAAAACTATGAATTAACACATGTGGAATTATACATTACACTTTACAAAAAAAGTGTGAAACAACTGAAAATATGTCTTATATTCTAGGTTCTTCAGAGTAGCCACCTTTTGCTTTGATGACTGCTTTGCACACTCTTGGCATTCTCTTGATGAGCTTCAAGAGGTAGTCACAGGAAATGGTCTTCCAACAATCTTGAAGGAGTTCCCAGAGATGCTTAGCACTTGTTGGCCCTTTTGCCTTCATTCTGCGGTCCAGCTTACCCCAAACCATTTAGTTAATTATTTTGGCTATTGTTGGTGAACAACACCAGTCTTGATGAAGGGGCATGTTGGCATCAATAACTCTTGATTCTTTTAATGAATCAAGCGTGTCTCAAAAGTGATGTGCACCTACATGCGCCTTGTCTCAAATCTTACTCCAGTCCCTGAATGGAGTAAGACTTCTGCTGCAAGGTACACCACAGGTCGTCATGAATTAGATGAGCTGTAGCATCACACTTCCATGGAAACGTGATAAATTGAAGCCGATGGTTAAATCTTTATTTTCCTATAGAACTGACATTTTATGGAGGAAAAAGATTTAAAATGAACACTATGGGAGTCCCAAATATGATGCAGTTAAACAGAAATGATAATCATTCTAAAATACATATTAAAAAAATTATTATAGATGTAGTTTTTGCCCATCCAAAACAACAATGGTCACAGATTAGTTCACTTGTTGAATAAATTGTCATATTTGTGGAATATATGTTAAACACGGCATGCTTTTTCACATTCGAGCCAATGCCCCATGTTTAAGGATTCCAGATGAGTACACAGATTTTTCTGTTGACTGTTTTTTTTTTTTGCGTTACTGGGAACTTCTTGAATTATGTAAATAGCAGAAATCTATATGACTTTCAAGCTTTAATGGAACCATAAATGTTTTTTTCATTTATTTTAAGAATTTAGTCAGAAGAACTGTTCCATTGTAATGCTCACAATATTCTATGCCGGTTTCAGAAGAATTTCCCATCCTGGAGATTCAAACCCCAAGCCTTAGCAGAATCTACACAAAATGTGTTTTTATTGGCACAAATTATGTTTAGTCTGACAGCTGGATAGAAATTCAGCTGAGAGACAATATTTCAAGGTGAGGAATTCTTGACCTGAATAAATTTAAATAGAACATGCTTTTGACAGTAATTGAGATTGTATTGGTTTTGCCTAGTGCATAGAATGAAGCGTTGTAAACAGATGTGTTTATTTGCTGGATGATACTTTTTTTTATCACTGGCTAAATTACTGGAATGCAGTTCCTACATTTTAGTGATTCTGTACCTACAAGGAATTTTTGGGAATTCCCAATATTTTATTACATCAAAAGGGAGCAATATACTAATGATTTCAGATAGATGTCAGATAGATGTCATTAATGGTTGACCGAAAAGAGGTTCTGGACAACCACTCTTTTCATTCTGGACAACAAACCCATAAGTTTATAAAACAAATAGGCAATCAATCAATCTATGACATGATCTGTAATCTAGGCTGAACTTCTGTTGCAAAAGTGCACAACTGATGTTTGGCAACTTTCCAAGTCTTGTCAATAACTGCACTCAATATTGCATTAAATAACCCAACTTTTTTTAATCTGAATTGTCAGCAATGAGTATTTTATGCTCTAATGCATGGAATGAAAATTAATTAACTGTTTCTGTTAAGTGTGATTGAAATCTGTCTCAATCTATCAAAATCTTATTTTGCAGCACCATATGCTGATCACAACCTTTGTATCTTTTCAACATCATCTGAAATATATCTGGTAGACAAACACACTTTAAATGGAACTTGTCATGTCAAAAAAATGCTACTAACCTGCAGATATGGGTTAATCTGCAGGGTAATAGTGTTGCAGTTCCAAACTCGCCTGACATCCGCACTTTGAGCCCTGCTGCAGGAAGGAAATAAATGTTATTACTCCTGTAGTCATGCGGCCACTGAAGAACTTTTTTCCTCCTGGCAGCCTAAGGAATTCAGTCATAGAGTTGCGGCCCAGGTGTCTTTATTCAGAGCTAAGTGCATAGTGAGCTGCTGCTGAAACCACGCTCTGTCACTGACTAACGCCCCTTTCACACGCCAGTGTCTCCATTATTTGAGGTGACAGTTTTCTCACGTACCGGAAACACTGACACACGTAGACCCATTCAAATGAATGGGTCTATGCACATGTCAGTGTGTTTTCACAGACCGTGTGTCTGTGCGCAAAACACACAGACATGTCTGTTTTCACACGGACACACGGACCGCAAAACTGGGTCCCCCAGCCTAAAAAGAGCAGCCTGCAGTTGCCCAGAAAAGGCGCATCTATTAGATGCTCCTATTCTGGAGCTTTGTTGGGTTCTTCCCACTTGCCCTGTAGCGGTGGCAAGTGGGGTAATAATGGGTTAATTTCACCTTTCTATTGTAAGGTGACATTAAGCCCGGCTTAGTAATGTATAGGTGTTAATAAGACACCTATCCATTACTAATCTTATACAGTCATGGCTAAAAGTTTTGAGAATGACACAAATATTATATTTTCACATGATCTGCTGCCCTCTGGTTTTTATGTGTGTTTGACAGATGTTTTTTATCACAGACAGAAATATAATTGCAAACATATGAGTAACAAAAGCTTATATTGACAGTTAGAATGAGTTAATGCAGCAAGTCAATATTTGCAGTGTTGACCCTTCTTCTTCAGGACCTCTGCAATTCTCCCTGGCATGCTCTCAATCAACTTCTGGAACAAATCATGACTGATAGCAGTCCATTCTTGCACAATCAATGCTTTCATTTTGTCAGAATATTTAGGTTTTTGTTTGTCCACCCGTCTCTTGATGATTGACCACAAGTTCTCAATGGGATTAAGATCTGGGGAGTTTCCAGGCCATGGACCCAAAATCTCTATGTTTTGTTCCCTGAGCCATTTAGTTATCACCTTTGCTTTATGGCAAGGTGCTCCATCATGCTGGAAAAGGCATTGTTGATCGCCAAACTGCTCTTGGAGGGTTGGGAGAAGTTGCTCTTGGAGGACATTCTGGTACCATTCTTTATTCATGGCTTGGATGCTTAACAGTTGGCATGAGACAAGACTGGTGGTAGCGCTCACCTTGTCTTCTCCGAATGAGGCGTTTTCCTGATGTCCCAAACAATCGAAAAGGGGATTCATCAGAGAAAATAACTTTACCCAGTCCTCAGCAGTCCACTGCCTGTACCTTTTGCAGAATATCAGTCTGTCCATGATGTTTTTTCTGGAGAGAAGTGGCTTCTTTGCTGCCCTCCTTGAGACCAGGCCTTGCTCCAAGAGTCTCCGCCTCACAGTGCGTGCAGATGCACTTACACCTGCCTGCTGCCATTCCTGAGCAAGCTCTGCACTGCTGGTAGCCCGATCCCGCAGCTGAAACACTTTTAAGAGACGGTCCTGGCGCTTGCTGGTCTTTCTTGGGCGCCCTGGAGCCTTTTTGGCAACAATGGAACCTCTCTCCTTGAAGTTCTTGATGATGCGATAGATTGTTGACTGAGGTGCAATCTTTCTAGCTGCGATACTCTTCCGTGTTAGGCCATTTTTGTGCATTGCAATGATGACTGCACGTGTTTCTTTAGAGATAACCATGGCTAACAGAAGAGAAACAATGATGCCAAGCACCAGCCTCCTTTTAAAGTGTCCAGTGGTGTCATTCTTACTTAATCATGACAGATTGATCTCCAGCCATGTCCTCATCAACACCCACACCTGTGTTAATGGAGCAATCACTGAAAAGAGGTTAGCTGGTACCTTTTAAGGCAGGGCTGCAATGATGTTGAAATGTGTTTTGGGGGATAAAGTTCATTTTCTAGCCAAATATTGACTTTGCAAGTAATTGCTGTTAAGCTGATCACTCTTTATAACATTCTGGAGTATATGCAAATTGCCATTAGAAAAAGAGAAGCAGTAGACTTTGTAAAAATTAATATTTGTGTCATTCTCAAAACTTTTGTCCATGACTGAAGTAAGTAAAGGGTTAAATAAACACACACACATGAAGAATAAAGTCTTTTAATGAAATAATACAACACACAGGTTTACAATCTTTATTAAACTGCTATTCCCAGCAAAGCCCTCAATCTCCTGTAAAAAAAACAAAAAAAAAACAACAATATCCCATACCTGTCCAGCGTACAGTTAGTCCCACAGTGCAATCCATATCTGGGGATAATCAGTTTACAACCGGAGCAGTGCTAATGCAACCGCTCGGGTTGTAAACTACTGGGGAATGAATGGGAAGCAGCGCGCACAGGGTCAGTGAGTAGCGGTGACGTCACTGATCTCTGCTCGCTGACAGCATGAACTCCTGTCACCTCAGCAACCTCATTTTCCCACAGTGCTGAGGTGACAGGAGTTCATGCTGTCAGCGAGGTGATATAAGTGATTAGATGACTTTATTCTTTGGGTCAGTGCGATTACAGTGATACCAGATTTATATCTGTTTTTTATGTTTGGCTGCTGTCACACACTAAATACTTTTATTGCAAAAAATAGTTTTTCCATCCCATATTTAGACATCTATAATTTTTCCATATTTCGGTCGACAGTCATGTGACAGTTTCTTTTTGCAGGACTAGTTGACATTTTTATTTGTACCAATTTCGAGCACATGCCATTATTTGATCGCGTTCTATTCTGAATTTTGGGAAGTAAAATGAACAAAAAACAATTCAGGAGTTATATTTGTTTTTTAAATACTGTTCTACGTGTGGTAAAATTGTTAAAGCAGCTTTATTCTTCGGGTTAGTATGATTACAGCGCTACCCCATTTAAATAGTTTTTTTTATATTTTGGTGCTTTTACACAGTAAAAACTATTTTATAGAAAAATAATTATTTTGCATCGCATCACTCTGAGAGCTATAACTTTTTTATTTTTATGCTGACAAAGATTTATGGCAGCTTGTTTTTAGGGGGAAAGATGACGTTTTGAAAGATAGATTTTTATTTAACTTTGTTTTTTTGATCGGATTTTATTGCACTATTTGTTCAGCAGAATGATAATAAAACATTGTTTTTTGCCTGATTTTTTTTAAGATGTTCAATGGAGAGGTTAACTAGTGGGACAGCTTTATAGAGTGGGTCATTCCGGATGTGGCGATACCAAATATGTGTACTTTTTTTTACATAAAAAATGCATTTATTGTAAAAACATTTTTTCATTTTTTTGTTCTTTATTTGGGGATTTTTTAAAAATATTTTCAGTTTATAATAATTTTTAACTTTTTTACATTATCAGACTATGGGACATCATCCTTATACTGACAGATCGCTGATCTAATACTCTATAATGATTCTGCACTGCAGGGCATCAGATCAGTGTCTGACAGGCAGGGGAGTAGGTTTATCAGCTCCTGCTCTTAGCAGGCGCTCACAGGACATCTTCCCTGCAAGACCCTGAAGTATCCCATGGCCATCTCGTGATTGCACCGCGTTATGCAGATGGGAGCAGACAGGGAGCTCACTACCTCTGTGATGCTCCTCGGTGTTGCTGTCACTGTTGACAGTGGTATCAGACGGGTTAAACGTCTGTGATCGGTGCTAACGCTGATTATGGGCATTGCCTCAGGGTGTCATCACTCACATAGAGCTGACACCTGCACCAATGCACTAAGCTGGAGCCGGCGTAATTGTGGAGCCATACATATACTGCGGTTTGCAGGAACGCAGCTTCCATGGCGCCGTATATGTATGGTGCATGTCAGAAAGGGTTAAAATGGCAGTAAAATAGTCATAGTAAGGGTTAGGGGGCTGAAAAAGGAAGCTATATTGTTGCAACAGCAGGACAATTGCCCTGCAAATAAATGTGGATAGTAAAATGGCTTAAAAGAACATAGAACAAAAAAAATAAATAATAATAATGTTGAACCAGTAGGCAGAGGTACAAATGGAGGAGGAGGTGGAGTAGGTAGAGGTGGATGTGGCAGTGTAGGTGAAAGAGGCAGGGGAGGAGGTATCCAACACTGTTCTTGTGGCTTGTTTTTTTTTTTAGTCAACTGATTTAAAAAATCACAGAATAAAAAAATAAAAATAATAATCTAGAACCAGGAGGTCGAGGTCCAAGTGGAAGAGGTGGAGTATGCTCCACTAACGGAAGTAATGATGGTGGCCACACAGTAATCAGCAGTGGTAAAAATCAGAGCAACTTGACAGTTGTAGTGCAGGCACAGCAGCATTAATTGGCTCGTGTGTGCCATGCTGTCCAGAGTCAACCACAAGCTGACCTTGATGGGAGGTGTATGGTCTGGGTCCTATGTATGTATCCCCCAGCTACGCTCCAGTAATGCCCGTGAGATGCTTTGAGTGAACATGGTTCTTTCTTCTCCCTTCTCTTCCTCCTCATCCTTCAAAACTGTCCCCTGGCTGCACAGATGTGTACCTGGCCACTGTTGGTAAAGAAACTATTAGGGGTCGAGTTCCCGCTTCTGCACAAGGGGAATCTTGAACCATCCCTGCTGCGGTCTCCTATACGTCTCCGGCCGCAGTGGACTCTGCTCAGCAGAGACGTCGGTCCCAGCGTCTCGCCCAGTCTAACACTGTGCAGAGGATAACTGCTGCCTCTCCAGGTTCTGCTATTGTAGCCAGTGCTGGTCAGCGGCGAGCAGATGTCTTTGGGACTAAGTCCTGCGTTTCTCCATCTGAGCATGCCCAGGGCAAGATCTCCCATTGGAGATCAGGGGTCACATGCTCGGTTACAGCAGCGACTCCCATTGGTCCACCAGGAAGGTCCTGAAATTGTTTGTGTTCTGGAACAGTTTCTCATTGGTCCTTTTCTGGAAGGTCCTGTAGCTGCTACTATAAAAGGTGCGCATGAAAACTCGGCCGTGCGCTAGTATCAATTGTGTTATGTGCTTTGTGCCAGTATGATCATGCATGCATGTGGTTAGGGCTCAGCTGAAATAAGCCCCTAGAATACCGGCACCTCCGGTGAGGAGATTTGTATGCACGTGTTCAGGGCTTGGCTGAAATAGCCTCTAGAATACCGGCTACTCCGGTGAGGAGTTGCGTGTTTGCGTTTCTGACTGCATGATCATCAGCAGTTATCTGTGTACCCCTGTGGTGTTAACAGGACACAATCTCTATCTCTGCTCACTACCTCAGAGACTCTGTGGTGTAACAGAGTTCGCTTATACCGCCATCTTACTAGCAGCAGGCTCTGCCTGCACGGTGGACCCCGGGCTGCGAATGCACCTATTATTTATATTTATTTGGTGCGTTCCGCCAGCCCTAACAGAAACTCACTCTGAAAGCCATGTGTGGACGATAGGCCTCATAAGGCATAGCATAGCAATACATGGAGCCGCACGCTCTGCTCCAGAGGCCTGCCGGGTTTTAACATGCGAGACTCGTCCGTATTCCTCGCATGTGTGATCCCGGATTAACAGTGTGAATGGTTCCTGTTTCTCCTGCTCCTCTTGCTCCTGTGCCCCCAAACCATCCATCTTCACCTGAAGTGTTTTTTTCCAGAAAACATGTAAGTGGCATAGTAACGTTCTTGATGTTATCATCAGCACTGTCCATGTTGTTGGAGCATTCGAAAGAACGCAACATGGCACACAAGTCTCGTGTGGAGGCCCACTCATTAGTAGTGAAGTGGTGTTGTTTCGCAGAGCGGCTTACTCGTGCATGCTGCAGTTGAAACTCCACTATTGCCTGCTGTTGCTCTGACAATCTCTCCAGAATTTGAAAGGTGGAATTTTACCACGTTGGTAGATCGCATATGAAGTGGTGAGTGGGAAGGCAGAAGTGATGTTGCAGTACAAGGCAGAGCAGCAGCATGGTGAGAACGCTGAGAGGACAAACACACTGTACGCACTTTCATCAGCAGCTCTGACATGTGTTGGTAATTTTTAAGGAATCTGTGCGCTATCAAATTCAGCACATACACCAGGCAATTGATGTGCGTCAAACTTGCTTGGCCCAGAGCTGCTACAAGACTTCACCCTGGCTGGTTATTGCACACCACCAGGTTGGGCTTGTGGTTCACTGGCTTCAACTACTCATCTGTCTGCTCTTTGATCAATGTCCACAGCTTCTGTGTGGTGTGGGATTTGTCCCTCAAACAGATGAGTTTCAGAACAGCATGCTTTTGTTTCCGCCTGACTGTGCTGAAGTTGGTGGTGCAGTTCTTGCTGCGACCACATGAGGAGGTGGTGGAAAAAGGGGTGTAGGAGGAGGAGGCTGCAAGGACAGCAAAACATCCAGCAATCCTAGGTGGTGGTAGGACCTGTACTAGAACACCTTCTGCCTCTATCCCAACTGCGGCTACATTTACTCAGTGGGCAATTAGGGAAATGTAATGTCCTTGGCCATGCTTACTGGTCTAAGTATCAATGGTTGTGTGGATTTTGCCACTAAAGAGTTTACACAGTGCCCACCTGATTTGGTCTGCAACATATTTGCGCCCAGCAGGGATGGCTCACCTGGAAAAGTAGTGGCAGCAGGGAAAAACGTACTGCAGGACAGCTACCGACATTAGTTTTTTTATACTGTCCATGTCCACCAGCTGGAATGGTAGCATTTCAATGGCCAGTAATTTTGAAATGCTCCATGACTCATTAGTGGGTAGGGAGTATGACCATGGCTCGTTAGTGGGTAGGAGGTATGTCTTCATTCTCTTAACGGGGGATGAAAAGCTGAAGCGTTCTATGGGATGGTGTGGAGATGTTCAGTAACACTGCTGGGGATGGTGCTGTCACATCTTCTCTTTGTGGAGAGGTAGATGGTCTTGTTGATCATGAGAGGGAGGAAGAGGCTGATACTGCAGCAGAAGAGTTTGCAGGAGAAGTCCCAGATCTGCCATGCTTTTAAAGTGTGTACTCCCTGCAACTCATGCTTGGACATCAGATACTTCGTCATGCAGCTGGTGCTCAGGTTCAGAACATTTATGCCTTGCTTCAGGCTCTAACGACACAGCGTGCAAATTAACCTTGTCTTGTCATCAGCACAATGGCTGAAGAAATGCCACACCAGGGAGCTCCTTTGAGCTTGCTGTGGTTTGCTTATATCCTCAGCGCATTGGGCAGTAGCATCCGACATAGTGGGTAAGGGCCATCCTCTGTACTTTTGCACCCTGCTCCTCTCTTTTACTGTGCTGCAGGGGCAGCATGGCCATTTCCTCTCCCTCTGAACTGTGCACATGACTATGATGGTCTTGGAACCATCATAGAACCCCATGGAACCCCATCCAGTGGAGTAATCAAAAAGCAAAAGAGACTGCTGCATGACTTGGGGCTTAGACTGCTTGGCTGATTTACAACTGGATGAGGTGGAAGCTGGCTGACCATGGTCATCAGGTGCCATCTCAGCAGGGGACTGGGAGTAAGACAATGTGAAGGAACTGGACACACTCTCAGATGTCCAATTTAACACCACCTCGGCATGTTCTGGCCTCGGTACTTGGGCCTACGACATGACTCAGAATGTCCTGTCGCCTGCATGCACCTGAGGAAGGTGTTGCACTTGGACACATAACTGGTCCCCTTAAAACAAATTACCAGTAGAGAAGAGGATGGATTTGAGCACACAGCACCCAGCTGTATTACAGTCATGCTACACCAGTCTGTATTATGGGCACACTACACCAGGCTATGTTATGGTCACGCTACACCAGGCTGTATTACAGGCATGCTACACCAGGTTGTTATGGCACTCTTTGCAAGGCTGTCATGGCACTCCACACAAGGCTGTTAAGGAACTCTACACAAGACTGTGGGGTAATGCTGCACAAGGCTCTTATGGGACTGCACACCAGGCTGTTAGGACACCAGGCATTAGAATGGCAGTGCAAAATGTGATACGGCCTTTATACAGACCTGGTCAGGTAGCGCTCCAAACAATCATGGCCATGCCGATACTTTTCATGGCTGGTATTGGTCTGGAAGTGCTCAAAGTCTTAGATCTTGTTGATTGGTTGCATGGGTAGATCAGCTGTAGCATCTGTCTTTCAATTATGTTATATACTGTTCTGCTGTTGCCAGTGCAAATGCCCCTACACAGCCAGGCATATTCTGCCCATTCTTCAGGTTATACCTATACTGTGCCGCTACTGGGACTGCCAGAGCTGACGCTACACATCATGTCCTATATTGCTGTGTTGCTGTTACTGCGAACTGCAACTGCCAATAGTTAAGCTGCCACACATCACCTACCTAACTAGTGTGTTCTACAATTTTGAGCAAAAGTTTTACGTGCGTAAAAATTAAACAAAAAAAAGTGTTTGAAAATAAAAGTGTTAATTTTCAGCTGTTAACAAAAATCGAAGAGAATCAACACAGGAGAAATCTAAATAAAATCAATATTTGGTGTTACCACCTTTGCATCTTTTGCCTTCAAAGCAGTTTTGATTCTTCTAGGTGCAGTTGTCCACAGCTTTTGAAATAACTTGGCAGGGAGGTTATTCCAAACATATTGGAGACCTAAACAAAATTCTTCTGTGGATGTGGACTTAAGCAAATCTTTGTCTCTTCATGTAATTTCAGACAGACTTGATTTGCAATCAGGAATTTGTGGGTCTATAGAATTACTTCTAGGACTCCTTATTCTTTTTTTCATGTAAAAAGATGTGGGAAAGACAAAATGGAGGAAAGAGGGGTGGGAGTGCTATCTAAGTGTAGTAAATAGAATATGTGATTTGAAGGTAAGTGACTGTCAGTTTTGCTCACCTGAGTAGGTTGTGCATAGGCAAAACATTGATGAGTTTACAATCAACGATGAGCCCTTCGCAGGCATGCGGCACATCTTTTAGACAATGGGGGGGGGGTGATTTTCCTCTCCCAAAAAATCCTCCATGTGAACCTAGCTATGGATAGAGATACACAGACATTTCTGTTTGAAGATTTGGATCCCAATGTAATAGTCAGAGGGCTATGTAGCCAAGGATATAGGGTTTCCAACGGATGTATTTTAAAAAAATATATATTTGTTGCTATGATAACAATTAAGCACTGGAGTGCAAATGCTATATTCACATGCACGGATGATTAAAACAATTGAAAAATAATAAAACCAATTCACAAATACAATGTGCCTCTTATGAAGTGTTTATACCCTAATCCATTAGTTGTGGGTGCTGCTTCCCTGACAGGGAATCCAATCACTACCGGAGGTGCCATTTCACATTTTGAGATCCAAATGCTATTACCTTTTCTCTATTTTTGGATCTCATGGCATAAACCATTGAATATTATGTCAGTAAGATCCAAAACATTGTATAGTCTAATTACCGACTAACATTATTTATAAACTAAATCATAGTAGGTGCAGGTTTGTGAAAACTACAGTGAAGTATCCAACTTGAAATATGTGTACGCCCAATACAAGGATCCCCCAGATCTCACTGAGTATAAACCAGGACTTAGTAATAATGCGCATTTATGGGAGTCAGGCAGTCTCTTGGTCTGTGGTCTGCGCTTGCCATAATGAATATTCAATGGGTCACAGAAGGGGCTATTCCACAGAGGTTGACGTCACAGAGTGACTCAGCGCAAGCGCCACCCATTCCCTACACAGCACGGTTTCCCATCACAACCAACTGGCTAGGAAATCCTTCAGACCACAGAGCCTGACACATCAATCGTGAAGACCCATCGGGAGCTGGAAGCCTTCAAAGCAGTTTTGATTCTTCTAGGTGTAGTTGCCCACATCTTTTGAAGTAACCTGTCAGGAAGGTTGTTCCAAACATCTTGGAGAACTAAACAAAGATCTTCTGTGGATACAGGCTTATGCAAATATTTTTGTCTCTTTATGTAATTTCAGACAAACTTGATTTTCAATAAGGGCTTTACGGGTGCCATAGCATCCCTTCCAGAACTCCTTATTCTTTTTTCATGTTAAAGGTTACAGCATAGAAAGATGGAGCCCAGCACAAAGACATAAGGTATTTATACTGTATCAGGGAGGTTTCTGCTATACAAATATTTCAAAGCAGACTAGGGTTCCAATATGTAGTGTTCAAGCTCAATTGAAGAAGCACGAAATTCCAAAGGTGTCCTGTAGTGCTGTCAACTCAGAACTGGCAGCAACCAGTGGGACCTAGCACAACTAATCTACTGTACAGAGAAGTCTGGACAGAAGTGATCTTCCTCGATGAGTTGTGGCTAAAATGCTAAAATTTTGTCATGGAAACAAGGCCATACAATTCAGCTATTAATGAAAACATAAGAACGGCAGTGCAGAAAAATGGCAGCAAGTGCTCCACACTGATGAGTCAAAATATTAAATACTTAGCTGAACAGCTGTAGAAAGGTACAATAATGAATGTTTGCGACAATAAAGCATGGTAAGGTTCCAAGCTTATTTGAGGCTGCATCTTAACAAATGATTTGGATTTGATCAGGATTAATGGTGTTCTCAATGTTAAAAAATACAGGTTCATATACGTCTATCATACAACGCCATAAGGAAGGTGTCTAAGTAGCTCCAAATTTATTCTTCAGAAGGACTATAACCACAAACATATAGCCAGTCAATAAGAACATAAAAATGAACAAGGAGTCCTGGAAGTGATGCCATTGCCCCCAAAGAACCCAGATCTCATCATCATCGATTCTGTCTAAGACAGCATTTTTCTACAGCAGCCTAAAACTTTTGCACCATTCTGTATATCTGTATGGCATTGCTACTGCCTCCAATGCTGCAAGTGCTGACCCTACACAGCCGGACATCTTCTCATATATATGTCCCATCATATTTTATACTATGTGGTTGCTGTTGCTGCAACTGCCACTCAAAATAGACAGCCACACATTTCCTGCCTAAACATTGTGTTGTATAGATATACTGTACTGTACTGCTACCAGGAACCCAACCCTGAACAGTGTAAGTGAACCTGAAACTGTTTCCATAACAGGGATAATTTTCGGATGGCTGCTTAAAATGCCATTTTTTTTTACTTTTCAAAAAACAATCCTCCTTTTGCTACCAAAAAATAAATCATTTTTGAATTGCTTGTTAAAAAGACATCCTTTATTTATTTTTTCAAAGAGCTAACTAGTTGATTTAAAAAAGGCATATTTTTTGTAATACTGTTTAAAAAGGCATTGTTTCTTATCTTTCCAAATAGCAAAAGGGTTAGTCATCACTAATATGAAATATTTTTGGCAGGTGGCTTGTTAAAAAAATCTTGCTTCTTTATTTTCCAAACAACAAACCTTTTTTTATTCCAAAAAGGGATACATTTATGAAGGCTTGTTAAAAACTATTACTTCTTCATTTTCCTAACAACAAACCTAGAATTAGTAACCATAAAGAGATAATTTTTGGACCACCACTTTTAAAAAATCTTTGGCTTCTTTCATGTTTTCAGGGCAATCGGAGGATTTGCAGTACATGCGATTGTAACGATTGGCAGCGGAGGCACAGGTGATGAAGTTCACATTCGTTTATTTTTTGAGTGGAACCTCGGGACCATGGTCTGGGTGGTTCCAAAGGGGGCGTAACTAGTGAGTCCCAGGTATACGCAGTAAGACCCCTCGAACAGGATCAGAATGGAATACCAAGGGGACACAGGTGTTACCTCGAGTTAGACCCCGGATATGTGGCAGCTGTCTCAGCGGAACAAATGAGTAAACAGAATATACAGAAAAGATGGAGCTGACCGGCGGGTACCGGGTATACGGATAGAAGCTGGCACTGACGGTAACCGGTGAAGTTCTGGTATGCAGGTGGAAGCTGACTCTAGAGTAACTGGTGTAGTCCAGAAGTTTGGATGGCTAAGCGGCGGGACGAGACAGAACTGAAGCAGTCGGTGCAAACGTCATCTTGGACAGCCGAATAACAGGTCACTGATATTCTTCAGAAACAGTGTAAGCAGAGTACTAGATCGAACACTGCAGAAGCGCAGACAGAGCAGACACAGAACGGGACTAGCAACAGTAGATACTAGTTGCTCCGGTACCCTCCCTATGGTGGAGGGGCCAGAAAATAGCAATCAATGCGCTGTCATTGGTTAATTACTATTTTTGAAAAATGCGCGCTGTCTCTTTAAGAGACCTAGAGAGCGCGTGCTCGTGGCCTTAATCTCATACCAGGGGTAGTGTTGACTGCATGCCAGGATCAGGGAATGGAGCAAGAAAGCAGGCAAAAAGGAAGTGAGAACGAAGGCCCCGCCAGGGATCTGGCTGAAGTATGGCCACCATAGCATGAGGATAAGGACCCCACCGAGGGTCTCGCTGAGGTACGAGCACAGATGTGACAGTGATTCACAACATATTGCTTTGTTGTAAACCAAAGTTTGGGAAATAATTTTTGGAAAGCTCGTGAATTCAAAATAATGACATTCTCGCTCATCTCTATATTCCTCATATATTTCTATATTGACGTAAGTGAACAGGTTATGCTTCATTCCAACAGCTGGCATGTGACTTATGCAAGTTCATACTTTATTTTAAAATCATCAGAAATCTACACTTTTAGCAATCAATGCCTGAAACTGTATAAAAGTAAATACATCATTAAATAGTGACAAAAATCAAGCAGAGGTGAGGGAGACATACTCCATTATATTGTTCGGAGCTTGTACATAAGCACATAAGGATAGCATTAAACTATACCATACCTTCATTTGATCTTTCGTCAATATAAACCAATAAAAGAATCTATGGCAAGAGTTGAAAAACCAATAATGGATGTGATATTTTTACCTCTCTCATATTCCCCCATTTTCTTATGTTTGATAATCCTTTAGCAATATATCAGCTTGGGTGTGGGCTAATTGTAAATGGAAATGTTTGACATAATTGGGATTATGCCAGGTCAGGTTTGAAAATACTGAGAATAGTAAATTATAACACCAAATTAAATGACATGTTCACAAGAAAAGCGTTTAAACATAAATTCGTGGCCATGTGTCTATAGGCATATAAATCCAACATAAATGTGCCATTATTCTCTATATAAACCAGTAAAGGGCAAATTATAAATTAGTATATTTGAATATTTGCAGTTAATATTAGTATGTGCTATTATAATTAGTGATGGACGAGCACTAAAATGCTCGGGTGCTCGTTGCTCGGGTCGAGCAAATTGGAATACTCGGGTACTCGAACAGAACAACGAGCCCAATGTAAGTCTATAGAAGACCAGAGCATTTTTACTGCTATAACCCCCGGGGGCCTTTTAAGGTCTAAAAACATCTGAAAATGATGGAAACACTGCTCAAATGACACGGGGACATCATGGAGATCGCCCCAGGAAGCATTCCTGACTCCTAGTTCACAGCTTTAAACAATGTTGTCAGAGTTTCATGCCATTTTTAACGATCCACCAAAAAACATACCAAAACGAAATTAAAACGGATTTTGCTGGGAAATATGTAAAGGTACATCCTTTCCAGTTTAATGACTTGTATATAAGGCAAAATAAATAACCCCAGACCAAAATGTTCCTCCACCACTTGGGCTATGTTCAGACGCAGCGTTTTTGAAGCGTTTTTCAACTTTAACATTGCTTTCAACCAAAACAAATGCATTCACTGGGAAATGTCATTTTAACATTTACCAACCCTAGATGGCCATGTGGTGTGTGACACATAAGCAGATATATCTTATTTCATTTATGAAGGAGGGACTCTTAAAGTCACAGATCCTATTTTTACAGGGGCATCAGGCAGCATTAATCTGCTTAAAGGGCCATTATTAAACAATAGGTCTCCAAAACTGTTTAGCCTATGCAGTGAGTGGATGGGCTGCCAAGAATTACGACGCACCCCAATACCCCTTTCATGAGATGTCCAGGATGGCTTCCATAAAAAATGTTGCATTGAATGCAAGGTCTGCCCTGCTAACAAGTCATATGCACCCCAATAAGCCTTTGAACCCAGGTACTGGATGGCCCAGGAAAATCCACTTCACATTATTCATTTTGTACTCCCATTCTGTTTTCTTATGCATTTACTGCAAGGCCTGCCCTGCTACTAAGTCATATGCACCCCAATAACTCCAATCCCCCCTTGGAAGAAACAGGGAGGAGGGCCTCTTACCAAAAAATATCCCATTAAAATGGAGCGGGTCTCCTAGACTTGGAATGCCCACACATTTAGCGTATGGGTTGACAAACATTTCCCCTGTGGGGTTCACCTCAACCTTTTTCAGAACAAGTATTTACGCACAGACTGACCACCCACCCTTGTTAATAATGCGACACTAGTTGTAGCTGCACGGAGCACATAAATCCTTTTGTTCTAGTAGCAGTGGATGATCAGATGTGGAGGAAGGCCTGATTGAAAAATAGGCCCAATTTCTAGGAGTGGGTCTCCTAGCATTAAAATGCCCATACACTTAGTGTATGGGCTGTCAAACATTTCCCCTGTGTGGTACAGCTCAACCATTTTCGGAACAAGTCTTTTACGCACAGCTTAACCATCCACTCTTGTTAATGATGCGACACTGGCTGTAGCTGCACGGAACACATAAACTGTTTTGATCTAGTGGCGGTGGATGATCAGACATGAAGGAAGGCCTGATTAAAAATAGGCACAATTTCTAGAAGCGGGTCTCTTAGACTTGGAATGCCCATACACTTAGTGTATGGGCTGGCAAACATTTCCCTCGGGGATGTGCATATTTTTTGTATTTTGGTGACTGACATCATAACACCCTTGCCAAAACATAGAGTGGCCAGAGCATACTGAATAAGTTCACCCTGGTGTTCAAGTGGTGGTGGAAGGTGAGGATGAGAAGGAGGAGGAGGACATCAAATAGCCAATATCAGGAAGCTTATATCCATGTTTGGTTGTGAAGAGGTGCATGGGAATACACCTCACAAAAAAACAAGACATTGGAGTTTATGCTTTGCTGTCATCATTTGGTGGTGTTGAGAATTCAGGTCCAATCCATCCCTTGTTCATTTTTATAAGAGTCAGCCTGTCTACATTTTCCGTAGAAAGGCGAATGTGCTTATCTGTGATAATGCCACCAGCAGCACTAAAAATCCGCTCTGACAAAACGCTAGCGGTAGGGAAGGCCAGGACCTCCAAGGCATTGAGAGCCAGCTCATGCCATGTGTCCAGCTTGGATACCCAATAATTAAAAGGCACAGAGGAATCACGGAGGATGTTGGTACGGTCAGCAAGGTACTCCCTCAGCTTCTTAGAGAACATTGCATTCCTTGTGAGATTATCCCACTCCTCAATACATGGGCGATGGGAGGGTCTTAGAAAACTGTCCAAGAAATTTGCCAGTGTTCCCCCTACCTCTGCTGGATTGGACTTGTGTCTGTCTCACCTGTCCTACTTGGTTGGCCAACAAACTTTTATCTCTGCCGCCAGCGTTTTGAGATGGGAATTTTTTAAATAATTCTGCAACAATGCAATCGCTGGTCTCCTGCCTGTCACATGCACCGATGCGTGCCTGCCAGCGGGAGACCAGCGATCAAAAAAAAGTCCTGGCATTTCTTACACGACCTGCGATTCACAGCAGGGGCCTGATCGCTGGTATGTGTCAGACATAGCGAGATCGCTGCTGAGATTGCTGTTTAGCAGCGATCTCGGTAGCGATCTCGCTATGTGATACGGGGCCCTAACACAGGAAAAGAAATATGATGTCATTGGAATCACTGAAACTTGGTGGGACAATACACATGATTGGAATACAAGGCTAGAAGGATACAACTTATTTGCAAGAAAAAGACTTGATAAATGAGGAGGAGGTGTCGCATTGAATGTTAGAAATGCGTATATCTGCACAGAGATTGAAGCTTCAGAGACTGGGAGTTCTGAGGAAACTGTTTGGGTAAGAATACAAGGACAGAACAATGGAAAGGACAAAATTGTAGACATTTACTACAGGCCGCCTGTGCAAGCTGAAGATATGGATGAACTCTATGCATCAAATGGCCAAGTTCTCCAAAAAATATGACATAGTTGTCATGGGAGATTTCAACTATCCAGACATTTGTTGGGAATCTCTCTCAGGCAAAACTAATAGGTCTAGGAAATTCTTACCCTCTCTTGCTGACAACTTTATCTTCCAACGGTAGGGGAGGAAACAAGGGGATCTGCTACTTTGGATCTAATCCTTATAAACAGCGAGGAAATGGTTGAGGAGGTAAGAGTGGCTGGGACCCTAGGAGGTACAGACCATGCTAGTTTAGAATTTTGGATAACTAGAGGAGGAAGACCTGTGAAGACTCAGAAGTCAATGTTAGATTTCAGAAAGGCAGATTTTAAGGGATTCAGAAAGTGAATTGGAGGGATCCAATGGCTGGATATCCTTAAGGACAAAAATGTCCAGGAAGGATGGGAAATCTTGAAAAATGAAATTCTCAAAGCACAATCGTTAACAATTCCAAAAAGAGGGAAGAATAGGAAGCATTTAAGGAAACCAGGATGGATGAACACAGAACTTAAACACATACTAAAAAGGATGAAAGAAATGTTTATAAAATGGAAAGAGGGAGGCATATCTAAAGAAGATTATAATGCTGTCTGCAGAACCTGCAGGGCACGAATCAGATTTTCTAAAGCTGACAATGAATTGAGGCTTGCAAGAGACCTCAAAAGCAATAAAAAGAGATTTGGGGGATATGTCAAAACTTAAAGAAAAGTAAAAGATGCTATAGGATTTTTACAGGATGAAAATGATGAAATGGTAAGACAGTATGTTGAGAAGACCGAACTTTTAAATTCCTATTTTGCATCTGTTTTCTCTCAGAAAGGAAATGTAATATCAACTGTTCTTCTCTGTCCTATTAAGGCAATAGAAGAATCCAGGATATCAATAAACAGAAAGATAGTGAGGAAACACTTAGCTAACCTAAATGAATTCAAATCTCCTGGTCCAGATGAATTACACCCCAGAGTACTGAAGGAGATAGCAGAAGAAATTTTTGAACTACTCTCCATAATCTTTAAAAATTCTTGGAGAACAGGAGAAGTCCCAGAAGACTGGAGAAGAGCAAATGTTCCTATCTTCAAAAAGGGGAAGAAGGTGGACCAAGGCAACTATAGGCCGGTGAGTCTGACTTCTATACCAGAAAGATCTTTGAGCAAATTATTAAACAACATGTATGTAAGTACCTGGATAAGAATGAAGTGATTAAACAGAGTCAGCATGGGTTTGTAACTAATAAGTCATGTCGGACTAACTTAATTTCCTTCTATGACAGTATCACTGACTGGGTGGATCAGGGAAATGCTGTATATAGTATATCTTGACTTCAGCAAAGCATTTGACAAAGTATCTCACACAATCCTTATTGAAAAAATGACTATGTATGAAATGGACAAGGCAACTGTTAGGTCGATTCATAACTGGCTTAGTGATGGGACCCAAAGAGTGATTTAAATGGCTGCACATCCAGTTGGAAGAATGTCTCAAGTGGGATACCACAGGGCTCTGTCCTGGGCCCTGTATTGTTCAACATCTTTATCAATAATTTATATGAAGCAATTGAGGGTAAACTGATCAAATTTGCTGATGACACAAATCTAGGAGGGGTAGCTAATACTAGAGAAGAGAGAGAGATTATTCAAAGTGATATAAATAAACTAAAGCAGTGGGCATAACTAACAGAATAGTTTTTAACAGGGAAAAATGCAAAGTACTACATCTGGGCAATAAAAATGAAAAAAGCATATACAGAATGTGAGGAATAGGGCTAAGCAACAGCACATGTGAAAAAGACAGGTATACTGATGTATCACAGGCTGAATTTGAGTCAACAGTGTGATGCAGAAGCAAAAAAGGAAAAGCAATTCTAGGATGTATTAACAGAAGCATACAGTCTAGATCACGTGAAGTCATTATTGCCCTCTATTGCTCTTTGGTCAGACCTCATCTGGAATACTGTGTCCAGTTTAATGCACCATATTTTAAAAAAGACATCAACAAACTGGAGCAAGTTAAGAGAAGAGTGACCAGAATGGTGACTGGTCTGCAAACCATGTCCTATGAGGAAAGGTTGCAGGATTTGGGAATGTTTAGCTTGCAAAAGAGAAGACTGAGAGGAGACTTAATAGCTGTCTACAAATATCTCAAGGGCTGTCACATTGTAGAAGAATCATCTTTATTCTCATTTGTACAAGGAAAGACTAGAAGCAATGGGATGAAACTGAATGCGAGGAGACACAGATTAGATATTAGAAAAAACTTTTTGACAGTGAGGGTGATCAATGAGTGGAACAGGCTGCCACGAGAGGTGGTGAGCTCTCCTTCAACAGAGGTCTTCAAGCAGAGGCTGGACAGACATCTGTCTGGGATGATTTAGTGAATCCTGCTTTGAACAGGGGGTTGGACCAAAAGGCCCAGGAGGTCCCTTCCAACTCTACGATTCTATGATTCTATGATAATCACCCTGTATGGTTTCTTGATCCATGTCCTCGTGCTCCGCCTACAATACCTCCTCTTTCATTGTGAGCAGAGAGCTTTTCAGAATGCAGATGAGCGGGATTGTGATGCTAATTATGGCGTCATCGCAGCTCACCATCTTGGTGGACTCCTCAAAGTTTGGAGGATGCTACATATGTCTGACATCCATGTCAACTCCTGTGGTCTTATGTGTGGAGTTAAACCTTACAAACGACGACCTTGTTCATGCTGGAATTCAACAACTGCCCCCTTCTGCTCACAAATCCTTTCTAACATATGCAGTGTAGAGTTCCAATGCGTGGCGACATCACATACCAGTCGGTGAGCCGGAATCTGCAATCGCTCCTAAAGCACGGCAAGGGCGGCTGAAGCTGTAGCTGACTTTCTAAAATGTGCACACAGGTGGCGTACTTTAACCAGCAGATCCGGCAGCTCCGGATTGCTTTTTAGAAAATGTTGAACAACGAGGTTCAGCACTGTAGCATCGGCGTCCCGGCCCTCTGCCAGGCAGGGACGCCGTTCCCCTTACCAGCGCTCTGCGTCCTCAGCGCCCCCAGCGTCCTCAGCGCCCCCAGCGTCCTCAGCACCCCCAGCATCCTCGGCATCCTCATTCCGCCCTGCTGGGCCCGCGCGCTCCTTCCCTGCTGCTGGACTTAGGGCGCGCGCCCGCGCCCTCCCCCGCTTTAAAGGAGCCGCGCGCATTTTCCAAATTAGTCTCCGGCCAATGCCGGAGGACTCCACCCTATATTAAGGGCTTCCTCCTTAATGGAGGTGCCCGGGCAATGTTGTTGTTGCACTGTATAACTCTGCTTCAGCCCTCAGCTCCTGTTTCCAGTTGCCTGCCTGTTACCCGTCTGTTTGCTGTCTGCCATCTGACTGCAGCCCTCCCCGGAGGTTCGGACATCACCAGCAGTGATCACCGGCTACTTCAGAGACTCTTGCCTGCTCACTTGGGAGCGATCATCTGCCATCCGACTGCAGCTTTATCCGAAGGTTCGGACATCTCCAGCAGTGATCACCGGCTACTCCAGAGACTCCTGCCTGCTCGCTTGGGAGCGATCATCTGCCATCAGACTGCAGCCTACCAGGAGGCTCCAACATCTCAGGTCGTATAAGCCTGTCTATTCAGAAACTGTCCTGGTCACTTACTGTGACAACCTGCCTGCCCAGAGACTGCCCTGGTCACTTGCTGTGACAACCTGCCTGCCCAGAGACTGCCCCGGTCACTTGCTGTGACAACCTGCCTGCCCAGAGACTGCCCTGGTCACTTGCTGTGACAACCTGCCTACCCAGAGACTGCCCTGGTCACTTGCCGTGACAACCTGCCTACCCAGAGACTGCCCTGGTCACTTCCCGTGAATTCCTGTCCGTATTCCCCGGGCGCCACCTGCTCTCTTACAAGTATACTGTCTTGTATAATAAAGCTCAGTGGTTTCACCTACCAGACCCGTTACAGTTTGCTCGGGCCATGGAACCCGGTGGCACCCAAACCCCTTCACTCCCGGAATTGTGTCATGAACTATCTCGCCAGAGGTCGCAACAGGAGGCCATCCTGGGTCACCTGCGGAACGTCAATTCCCGCCTGGACACTCTGAATTCATCACCAGCAACCACCGCTGGAGCCATGACTCATAATCCGGCAGCCTCGCTGCTTCCCAATTCCGTGGTTTCCATTCCCGGACCCCGACTTTCAGCTCCTCCTAGGTTTGGAGGCGACCCTGCTCTGGTTCGTGGTTTTATTAACCAGTGCACCCTGCATTTCGAACTCCTGGCACACCAGTTTAACTCTGACCAGGCCAAAATTGCCTTCATCATGTCCCATCTCACCGGAGAGGCTCTGGCCTGGCTTAATCCTCTCTGGGAGAGAGAAGATCCTCTGGTATCTGACCTGCCTGCTTTTCTCTCGGCCTTCCGGAAGGTATTCGACGAACCTGGACGGAAGACCTCCTCTGCATCATCTCTGTTGCGTCTCCGTCAGGAGAGTCTCACCGTTGGTCAATATGCCATACGGTTCCGTACTCTAGCCTCAGAGTTGGCTTGGGACAATAACGCCCTGATTTCGGTCTTCTGGGAGGGTCTGTCCGGCCGTATTAAAGATGAACTTGCCGGTCGGGACATTCCAACCTCCCTTGATGATTTAATAAATCTTGCCAATCGAATTGATCTACGGTTCCAGGAACGTGCCAAAGAGGTCACCCGTGAGAGAGGGTTTCCTCGTCTTGCACCCTCGTTTCAGAGACCTATAACCCCTTCCGTTTCTCCCCAGATGCACACTGCTGAGCCTATGCAGGTCGACCAGACCAAGATGGTCAAAGCCCGTCAGGACTCACACCGTGCCGAGAGGAGTTGCTTCTACTGTGGCAGTAAGGAGCACTGGATCCGTACCTGTCCGGAGAGGTCGGGAAACGCCTGTGTCTAGGTTCGCTCGGAGAGGTCCACCTAGACCAGAATAAATCCTCTTCATCTCTGCTGCTGTCTGTCTCTATTCTCATCGGTAAGAACCGTTACTTCGAACTGGCCCAACTTGATTCTGGAGCAGCTGGGAATCTAGTTTCACAGGCTCTAGTAGAGAAGTATCGCATTCCCACCAAACCTCTGGTTGAACCAGTATCTGTTGCTGCTGTGGATGGGGGTCTCCTACCTCGTCCCATCCAACTTATCACCGAAGCCATAACCCTGCAGGTGGGAATGTTGCATTCTGAGAGCATCTCGTTTCATGTTTTACCTGGACTCTCTCATGCTTTCTTACTAGGTCTGCCTTGGCTCCAAAAACATGCACCCGTGCTCGACTGGCAGAATGGAGAGATTCTTCGCTGGGGACAGGACTGTCATAAAACGTGTCTGGTGCCTGTCCATCCCGTCCGTTCTTCTCCTACACCTGCTAATCTACCTGGACTCCCGATTCCATATTGGTCATTCGCGGATGTCTTTAATAAAAAGGAAGCAGAGACATTACCCCCGCATAGACCATATGATTGCCCGATCGACCTGCTACCCGGTACTACGCCTCCCCGTGGGCGTATTTACCCATTGTCCACTGCAGAGACCAGGTCGATGTCAGAATATATAGAGGAGAATTTAGCGAAAGGATTCATCCGTAAATCTACCTCCCCCGCGGGAGCAGGTTTCTTTTTTGTAAAAAAGAAAGACGGATCTCTCCGTCCCTGTATTGACTACAGAGGCCTAAATTTGATCACAGTGAAGAATAAGTACCCTCTTCCGCTCATTCCGGAGTTGTTTGATCGTCTTAGAGGGGCTAGAGTCTTCACTAAACTGGATCTTCGTGGAGCATACAACCTGGTTCGTATCCGTCGAGGAGATGAATGGAAGACGGCATTCAACACCCGGGATGGCCACTACGAGTATCTGGTTATGCCCTTTGGTCTCTGTAATGCTCCAGCAGTCTTTCAGGAGTTGGTCAATGACATCTTCCGGGACCTCCTCTATTCCTGCGTTGTGGTGTACCTTGACGACATCTTGGTCTTCTCTCCGGATCTCCAGTCTCACCGGAGGGATGTTCGTCAGGTTCTGCTCAGGCTCAGGCAGAATCACCTCTTCGCCAAATATGAGAAGTGCCTCTTTGAGCAGACCTCGCTTCCGTTTCTGGGCTACATTATCTCTCAGACAGGCCTACGAATGGATCCGAGAAACTGTCTGCCATCGAGAAGTGGCCCCGACCAGAGGGGTTGAAGGCCATTCAGCGGTTCCTGGGATTCGCTAACTATTACCGTCTCTTCATACCGCACTTCTCTTCTAGGACTGCCCCAATCTCAGCGCTCACCCGCAAGGATGCTAACCCCAAACAGTGGACGCCCGAAGCAGAGGAGGCCTTTCTTTCCTTGAAACAAGCCTTCTCTTCCGCTCCAGTGCTGCATCGCCTGGACGGCAACAAGCAGTTCTTCCTGGAGGTGGACGCTTCCTCTGCTGGAGCCGGAGCGGTACTTACTCAAAAATCTTCATCCGGGAAGATGGTTTCCTGTGGTTTCTTCTCCAAACTCTTCTCCTCCTCCGAGCGCAACTACTCCATAGGAGATCGAGAGTTATTGGCCATTAAATTGGCATTGGAGGAGTGGCGTTACCTACTCGAGGGGGCTCTTCATCCGGTAATCATCTACACGGACCACAAAAATCTGTCTTACCTTCAGCATGCTCAGAGACTTAACCCTCGCCAAGCCCGGTGGTCCTTGTTTTTTGCCCGTTTTGATTTTCTCTTGCATTTTCGCCCGGCTGATAAAAACATCAAGGCGGATGCCTTGTCCTGGTCCTTCCTGGTGTCGGATCTCGAAGATGAGCCTAAACATATCATCGATCCCGCCAGAGTGATGCAGGTGGCTCCCGTGAGTCTAAACCGTCTCCCTCCTGGTAAGACGTTCGTATCAGAGACTGATCGGAAGAGAATTCTACATTGGGGTCATTCGTCTAAACTCGCTGGCCACGCTGGTCAGAAAAAGACCCTCCAACTCATTACCCGGCATTATTGGTGGCCTACCCTGCACAAAGACGTAATAGACTTTGTTTCTGCCTGTGTCTCCTGTGCCCGCAACAAAGTTCCGAGACACCTGCCTGCCGGCCGTCTTCTTCCGCTTCCTGTACCCGCTGCTCCCTGGCAACATATAGCCATGGACTTCATTACGGATCTGCCCGTCTCTGCCGGTTGTACGGTCATTTGGGTGGTCGCTTACCGCTTTTCCAAGATGGCTCACTTCATTCCTCTGCCAGGTCTTCCGTCTGCACCCGAGTTGGCTAAAGACTTTATCCGCCACATCTTCCGTCTCCATGGTTTGCCTCGTCACATTGTGTCGGATCGTGGGGTACAGTTCACTTCACGTTTCTGGAGAGCTACTTGTAAGTTACTAGACGTCACCTTGGATTTCTCCTCCGCTTACCACCCACAGTCCAATGGACAAGTTGAGCGAATAAATCAGAATCTGACCAGCTATCTCCGACACTTCGTTAATGCTTATCATTCTGATTGGGTGGAGCTCCTGCCTTGGGCCGAATTCTCTTACAATAATCACGAGACCGAATCGTCCACCAAGTCTCCGTTTTTTATAGTCTTCGGTCAGCACCCTCGGATTCCTGTCCCCGTTTCCATCTCTGTGGACAATCCAGCTGCGGAATCTCTGGTTAGAGAATTCTCCTCCATCTGGGAGAGTACCCGGTCCGCACTCATTCAGTCATCCGAGCGCATGAAAAGACATGCTGACAAGAAACGTCTGGATCCTCCTCAATTCCGTCCTGGGGACAAAGTCTGGCTTTCGTCCAAATATGTTCGGCTCAAAATTCCTTCCTACAAGTTAGGTCCTCGGTTTATCGGTCCTTTTGAGGTCATCAGGCAGATCAACCCAGTGTCCTATAAACTGAAACTCCCGGCCAATTTGCGAATTCCTAACTCTTTTCATGTGTCTCTCCTCAAACCTGTGGTACTTAACTCTTTTTTCAAGTCTACAGGTACACCTCCTGCTCCAGTGTCTGCTGATGATGAATTTGAGGTAGAGAACATTCTGGCCACAAAAAGGGTAGGAAGAAAGACTAATTTTTGGTGGATTGGAAGGGGTTTGGTCCTGAGGAGAGAACCTGGGAGCCTCGGGAGAACATCCATGCCCCTCTCATCCTAGCTAAATTTCTTTCTGGCCTAAACAGGGGGGGGCCTAGAGGGGGGGGTACTGTAGCATCGGCGTCCCGGCCCTCTGCCAGGCAGGGACGCCGTTCCCCTTACCAGCGCTCTGCGTCCTCAGCGCCCCCAGCGTCCTCAGCGCCCCCAGCGTCCTCAGCACCCCCAGCATCCTCGGCGTCCTCATTCCGCCCTGCTGGGCCCGCGCGCTCCTTCCCTGCTGCTGGACTTAGGGCGCGCGCCTGCACCCTCCCCGCTCTTAAAGGAGCCGCGCGCATTTTCCAAATTAGTCTCCGGCCAATGCCGGAGGACTCCACCCTATATTAAGGGCTTCCTCCTTAATGGAGGTGCCCGAGCAATGTTGTTGTTGCACTGTATAACTCTGCTTCAGCCCTCAGCTCCTGTTTCCAGTTGCCTGCCTGTTACCCGTCTGTTTGCTGTCTGCCATCTGACTGCAGCCCTCCCCGGAGGTTCGGACATCACCAGCAGTGATCACCGGCTACTTCAGAGACTCTTGCCTGCTCACTTGGGAGCGATCATCTGCCATCCGACTGCAGCTTTATCCGAAGGTTCGGACATCTCCAGCAGTGATCACCGGCTACTCCAGAGACTCCTGCCTGCTCGCTTGGGAGCGATCATCTGCCATCAGACTGCAGCCTACCAGGAGGCTCCAACATCTCAGGTCGTATAAGCCTGTCTATTCAGAAACTGTCCTGGTCACTTACTGTGACAACCTGCCTGTCCAGAGACTGCCCTGGTCACTTGCTGTGACAACCTGCCTGCCCAGAGACTGCCCTGGTCACTTGCTGTGACAACCTGCCTGCCCAGAGACTGCCCTGGTCACTTGCTGTGACAACCTGCCTGCCCAGAGACTGCCCTGGTCACTTGCTGTGACAACCTGCCTACCCAGAGACTGCCCTGGTCACTTGCCGTGACAACCTGCCTACCCAGAGACTGCCTGTCACTTGCCGTGACAACTGCCTACCAGAGACTGCCTGGTCACTTCCGTGAATTCCTGTCCGTATTCCCTGGGCGCCACCTGCTCTCTTACAAGTATACTGTCTTGTATAATAAAGCTCAGTGGTTTCACCTACCAGACCCGTTACAAGCACATGGGCCAGGCATGGTACATGTGTCTGTTCGCTTCGCCTCAAAGCCACCACCAGGTTCCTGCCATTGTCACAAACAACCATGCCTGGATGGAGATTTACCGGTGTCAGCCACACATCTGCCAGATCTTTCAGAGCTGTCAACAAGTCAACAACTCTTCAGCATTGTGCGGTTTGACACCTAAGCAAATTAGCTTCAGCATCCTGCTGCCGCTTTGCTTTGGCAGAACTGCAGTGCTTTCAGCTTGTGACTGATGTGCTCATTTCTGACAAGGAGGCTGAAGAGGAGGAGGAGGTGCAGGAGCTGTACACAGTGAGGGCAACCCTGATTGACATAGGGCCCACAATCCTTGGTGTCAGGAGGGATGTGTTCCATCCCAATTTCTGACTGGGTCCCGGCTTCCACTATGTTAACCCAGTATGCCGTCAGCGAGATGTACTGTCCCTGGCCACAAGTACTTGTCCACGTGTCCGTGGTTAGGTGTACTTTCCCAGTAACTGCATTGTTGAGGGCACGGGTAATGTTGTTGAACACGTGCTTGTGTAATGCCGGGATGGCACAGCGGGAGAAATATTGGTGGCTGGGGACAGAGTACTTTGAGACGGCCGCCGCCATCAGGTTGCGGAAAGCTTCCATCTCCATGAGCCTAAAAGGCAACATTTTGACCGCAAGCAGACGAGAAATATGAGAATTTAGTACTCTGGCTTGGTGGGCGTTGGCTGTATATTTCCGCTTACATTCCAATGACTGGGGTATGGACAACTGAAGGCTGCGCTGGGATAAGGACGTGAATGTGCTTGATGATGGTGTTATTTGACTGTGGGCAACGGCAGGTGCAGGGCAGGAGGCATCTTCGCATGCACCGTGAACAGGGGATTGGCTTGCATGCACAACAGTGGAAGATGCAGTGGTGTCACCCACAGACACTGTTCCTGGAGCCTTGGGGTTGGGCCCACACAGTCGGGTGCTTTGCTGCCATGTGCCTGATCATGCTCGTGATGGTAAGGCTCGTAATTTTGCTACCCCTGCTGATGCTGGCATGACAGGTGTTGCAAATGGCCTGTTTGGGGCTATTATAGAATCATAGAATGGTAGAGTTGGAAGGGACCTCCTGGGCCATCTGGTACAACCCCTGCTCAAAGCAGGATTCACTAAATCATCCCAGACAGATATCGGTCCAGCCTCTGTTTGAAGACTTCTATTGAAGGAGAACTCACCACTTCTCATGACAGCCTGTTCCACTCACTGATCACCCTAACTTTCAAAATGTTTTTTCTAATATCTAATCTGTGTCTCCTCCCATTCAGGTTCATCCCATTGCTTCTAGTCTTTCCTTGTGCAAATGAGAATAAAGATGATCCTTCTACAATGTGACAGCCCTTGAGATATTTGTAGACAGCTATTAAGTCTCCTCTCAGTCTTCTCTTTTGCAAGCTAAACATTCCCAAATCCTGCAACCGTTTCTCATAGGACATGGTTTGCAGACCAGTCACGATTCTGGTCGCTCTTCTCTGAACTTGCTCCAGTTTGTTGATGTCTTTTTTTTATAATGTGGTGCCCAAAACTGGACACAGTATTTCAGATGAGGTCTGACCAAAGAGGAGTAGAGGGCAATAATGACTTCACATGATCTAAACCGTATGCTTCTGTCAATACATCCTAGAATTGTATTTGTCATTTTTGCTGCTGCATCACACTGTTGACTCATGTTCAGTCTGTGATCTATTAGTATACCCAAGTCTTTTTCACATGTGCTGTTACTTAGCCCTATTCCTCCCATTTTGTATATGCTTTTTTCATTTTTATTGCCCAGATGTAGTACTTTGCATTTTTCCCTGTTAAAAACCATTCTGCTAGATGCTGCCCACTGCTCTAGTTTCTTTATATCATTTTGAATCCTCTCTCTCTCTCTTCTCTAGTATTAGCTATCCCTCCTAGCTTTGTGTCATCAGTAAATTTAATCAGCGTACCCTCAATTCCTTCATCTACATCATTGATAAAGATATTGAACAATACAGGGCCCAGGACAGAGCCCTGTGGCACCCCACTTGAGACATTCTTTCAACTGGATGTGCAGCCATTTATGATGACTCTTTGGGACCGATCACTAAGCCAATTATGAATCCACATAACAGTTTCCTTGTCCATTCCATACATAGTCATTTTTTCAATAAGGATTGTGTGAGATACTTTGTCAAATGCTTTGCTGAAGTCAAGATATACTTTATCTACAGCATTTCCCTGATCCACCCAGTCAGTGATACTTTCATAGAAGGAAATTAAGTTAGTCTGACATGACTTATTAGTTACAAACCCATGCTGACTCTGTTTAATCACTTCATTCTTATCCGGTACTTACATACATGTTGTTTAATAATTTGTTTGAAAATCTTTCCTGGTATAGAAATCAGATGCACTGGCCTATAGTTCCCTGGGTCCACCTTCTTCCCCTTTTTGAAGATAGGAACAACATTTGCTCTTCTCCAGTCTTCTGGGACTTCTCCTGTTCTCCAAGAATTTTCAAAGATTATGGAGAGTGGTTCAAAAATTTCTTCTGCTATCTCCTTCAGTACTCTGGGGTGTAATTCATCTGGACCAGGAGACTTGAATTCATTTAGATTAGCTAAGTGTTCCTCACTATTTTTCTGTTTATAGATATCCTGGATTCTTCTATTCTCCTAATAGGACACTGAAGATCAGTTGATGTTACATTTCCTTTCTGAGAGAAAACAGATGCAAAATAGGAATTTAAAAGTTCAGCCTTTTCAACATCCTGTCTTACCATTTCATCATTTTCATCTTGTAAAAATCCTACAGCATCTTTGACTTTTCTTTTACTTTTGACATATCCCCAATATCCTTTTTTGTTGCTTTTGATGTCTCTTGCTAGCCTTAATTCATTGTCAGCGTTAGATAATCTGATTTGTGCCCTGCAGGTTCTGCAGACAGCATTATATTCTTCTTTAGATATGCCTCCCTCTTTCCATTTGATAAACATTTCTTTCTTCCTTTTTAGCATGTGTTTAAGTTCTGTGTTCATCCATCCTGGTTTCCTTAAATGCTTCCTATTCTTCCCTCTTTTCGGAATTGTTAATGATTGTGCTTTGAGAATCTCATTTTTCAAGATTTCCCATCCTTCCTGGAAATTTTTGTCCTTAAGGATATCCAGCAATTGGATCCGTCCAATTCTTTTTCTGAGTCCTTTAAAATCTGCCTTTCTGAAATCTAACCTTGACGTCTGAGTCTTCAAAGGTCTTTCTCCTCTAGTTATCCAAAATTCTAAAATAGCATGGTCGCTACCTCCTAGGGTCCCAGCCACTCTTACCTCCTCAACCATTTCCTCCCTGTTTTGTAAGCATTAGATCCAAGGTATCAGATCCCCTTGTTTTCTCCCTTACATTTTGGAAGATAAAGTTGTCAGCAAGAGAGGATAAGCATCGTGTAAACGGCAGTTATCCATGGCAGTTAATCAGGGCTGGAATCAGGTACCCCACTTTGCTTTCTTTTTAATTATGTACGTTACCTCTATCCTCCTGTGTTCCCTTGCCATCCACATTCACCGCCCCATCCCCCCCCATCACGACTCATACACATCAGCCCCTCCATACTTCCCTCTCCCATGTACAGCTCTCATGCACTCCTCACCTTCCTGAGAAACCTCAGCCCATCTTGCCCAAACACATCACAGAAAAAACTACTTACAACTCCAACAACTACCTGCTCTTTATCTTCCTTCTCCTACTGATTTCAGGGGACATCTCCCCCAACCCTGCTCCACCATCCACCATCCCCCAACCTCAATCCCTACCCTACCTCATATCGAAACCATAATAATCTTATTAATATTACTTGCACGCCCTTATCTCCTTCGTTTAATTGTGCCCTCTGGAATCCATGGTCTGCATGCAACAAGCTATCCTTCCTGCACAACTACTTTCTGAACAACTCTCTTCATCTGTTGGCCCTCACTGACACCTGGATTCAGGATTCTGACACGGTCTCCACTGCTGCCATTTCCCATGGTGGCTTACAGTTCTCCCATTCCCCGAGACCCGCAAACAGACATGGTGGTGGAGTTGGCATACTCCTGTCCCCACAATGCACTTTCCAGGTCATCCCCCCAATTCATCACTCTCATTCCCTTCTTTTGAGGTCCACACCATCAGGCTTTTTCGTCCCCTCTCCCTCAGAGTAGCGGTCATATATCGGCCCCCCGGTTCCTTGACCACTACTCAGCCTGGCTGCCGCACTTCATGTCCTCAGAACTACCAACCCTTATCCTTGGAGACTTCAACATCCCCATTAACAGCCCTACTTCCACATCTGCATCTCAGCTTCTATCACTAACCACTTCTCTAGGCCTCTCACAGCTTTCAACCTCTGAGACACACAAGGATGGTAACACCCTTGACCTGGTCTTTGTCCGCCTCTGTTTAATCTCCCACCTAAATAACTCACCGCTTCCACTCTCTGACCACAACATTCTCTCCTTCAAGCTCACAAATCCTCGACCACCCCAGCGCACTCCTACCTACCACACATTCAGAAATCTACAAGCCATTAACCCTCAGACACTTTCAGACTCCCTACACTCATCGCTGTCCCCAATCTCCTCTTTTTATTGTCCTAATCTGGCTGTTCATCACTACAATGACACTCTTAGAAGCACTCTTGACCAAGTAGCACCACTCACCCTCAGAACTTCCAAACACACAGTAAAACAGCCCTGGCTCACATTGCAAACTCAACTTCTTCAGCGATGCTCTAGGAGTGCTGAACGCCTTTGGAGAAAAACCAGCACAAAAGAAGACTTCATCCACTTTAAATTCATGTTAAGAACTTATAATGCTGCCCTTCACCTCGCCAAAAAGACCTACTTCACCACCCTGATCTCCTCACTAGCCAACAACCCCAATAAACTTTTTGACATTTTTCACTCCCTCCTCAGGCCAAAAGCACAAGCCCCTATCACAGACATTTGTGCTGACGACCTGGCCTCCCATTTTATAGAAAAAATAGATACTATCCGTCAGGAAATCTGCTCTCAACCACCAAGTGCAGTGACTCCCATCCCACCCTGCATTTCCCCTGGCTCACTTTCCACATTTGATCCCATCACAGAAGAAGAAGTCTCCAGACTCCTCTCTTCCTCTCGTCCGACTACATGCACTACCGACCCCATTCCCTCACATCTCCTCCAGTCTCTCTCTCCAGTTGTCACAACTCACCTAACTAAAATCTTTAATCTCTCTGTAATGTATGTGGTACAGTTCATATAGCGTCTTGTGCTTGGGTGCGATGAAAATACATGAGACACAGGTTTGATATAGAAAGTCTTGTATTACTTCATACAAGTTGGCAAAAATAGTCACACAGTTTGCAGACACAGAAGCAGGAGACACAGCAGGCCAGAGTAATCTAAGCTCAGCAATCACTCTCCACAACAGGTTCAGGATCTTCTTCTTTGTTACCGTAAGTCCATGCAAACGTGGGTCTTTCAAAGAGCAGGGTTCAGAGTCCACAAGTGCTTCAGAGTTCCTCAGTAGGAATAGCTGGAGTACAAGGTCCAAGGCTTTAGGAGTCAGGTCACAGGTTCACTGCAGGCTAGATTCTGAAGCACTGATTGCTCAGCTGTGGCTGCTTAAGAAGCAAAAGGAGAGAATCAGGGCGGGAACATGCAAGCTGGAAACTCCATTTTGACTGAGGGCAAGATAGCTGCAGCAAGACAGAAAGTAAAATGGCTGACGAACAAACTGAGTTTCAGGAACATGTACACAGAACCTTACATTACTCCCCCCTTAGGGACAACCTCCAGATGACCTCAGGCCAGGCTTGTGTGGGTACCTCTGATGAAACTGACGGAGCAAGCGAGGAGCATTAACGTTATTGACTGGTTCCCATGAGTTGTCCTCCACTGGGTAGCCCTGCCATTTAATCAGATATTGTAACTGATTTCTATACAACCTGGAATCTAAAATCCTTTCCACCACAAATTCTTCCTGACCATCGACTAGCACTGGGTAAGGGCAAGGAGAAGAACGTCCAGGAAACGTATTGGGTGTCGCAGCCTTTAGTAGGGATACATGAAAGACAGGGTGAATTCTCATAGTTCTGGGCAGTTGAAGACGACAAGCAACGGCATTTATAATTTTACTGATTTTATAGGGTCCAATGTACTTATGTCCCAACTTAGACGATGGAATCCTTAACTTAAGATTTCTGGTTGACAGCCAGACCAAGTCTCCTACCTTGAAAGCTGGTGCAGGTTTACGAAATTTATCTGCTGCTTTCTTGTACCTTTCCTGAGCCGATTCCAGATTCTCCTTTAGAAGATCCATATTCTTCTGTAAAGACGTGATTCTTTCAGCCACTGCTGATAAAGGCGTTTCTATGGGAAATCGTGGTAGAATGTTAGGATGATAACCTAGATTAGAGTAAAAAGGAGACTGCTTAGTGGAGGCACTCTGAGAGTTGTTATACGAGAACTCAGCTAATGGAAGTAGATCCACCCAATCATCCTGTAGGTGGCAGATAAAGCAGCGGAGATACTGCTCCAGGGTTTGATTGGTTCGTTCGGTCTGTCCATTAGTCTGGGGATGAAAAGCAGAAGAAAGGTTTACTTTAATGTCCAATGCTGCACAGAAATTTTGCCAAAACCTAGAAGTGAATTGCACCCCTCGATCCGAAATAACCTCATCCGGTACTCCATGTAAGCGAAACACATCTTTAATCATCAAATCTGATGTCTGTTTTGCAGTGGGTAAGCCGACACAAGGGATAAAATGAGCTGCCTTTGTTAGACGGTCAACCACCACTAGAATGGTGTTCTTCCCTTGAGAGGTTGGTAACTCCACAATGAAGTCCATAGAAATGGATCCCCACGGGCGGGACGGGGTGGGAAGAGGCTGTAACAGACCAGTTGGTGAGGAGCGAGGTGTTTTGCATCTTGCACAGACTTCACATGAAGTGACATAGTTTAAAACATCCTTCCTGCAAGTGGGCCACCAAAAGAAACGAGAGAGAAATTCCTGTGTCTTTAGAATTCCTCTATGCCCAGCTATCTTGGAATCGTGAATGAGTTGCAATACTCTCAATCTGACTGTTTCAGGAATATACAGGCGTTGTCCCTGAATCCACACACCATTCTTAAAGAAAAGACTTACGTCCCTTGGGGGTTGTGCCAAAAAGGAATCCGCATGGTATGCTTCCTTGATGTCCTTAAGTAGGTCTTGATTATGAATTACTCCTAGGAATCTAGAGTCAGGAAGAATAGTCTTAGGAGGAGTAATTGGACGTGTCTCTGCTGAGTAAATCCTAGAGAGTGCATCAGCCTTTCCATTGCGCGATCCTGGTCTATAAGAAATGATAAAATTAAATTGGTTTAAGAAAAGATTCCAGCGAGCCTGGCGAGGAGTCAGGCACTTAGCCGACCTGATAAACTCAAGGTTACGATGGTCTGTCAGGACGACTATTTGCTGTGCAGCTCCCTGAAGAAGGTGTCTCCATTC
The DNA here is from genome assembly GCA_033576555.1 of Oophaga sylvatica. Lineage (NCBI taxonomy): Eukaryota > Metazoa > Chordata > Amphibia > Anura > Dendrobatidae > Oophaga > Oophaga sylvatica. Next base: position 216,602,480 of record JARQOD010000001.1, read on the forward strand.
TTTGAAGGCGGCAACAATGGCCAACAACTCTCTATTGCCCACATCGTAGTTCCTCTCAGCCGAAGACAACTGCTGGGAAAAGAAGGCACAGGGATGCAAGACATTCTTCTCACCTGTTCTCTGAGAGAGTATAGCTCCAACGGCACAGTCTGAAGCATCCACCTCTATTATGAAGGCAAGCTCGGGGTTGGGATGTACTAGGATAGGTGCAGTGGTAAATTTATCTTTTAGACGGGAAAATGCTTCCTGGGCTTGGGGAGTCCAGGAGAACCTAGACTCTTTCCGGGTAAGTTGGGTGATAGGTGACACTACCTCAGAGAAATTTCTAATGAAACGTCTATAGAAGTTGGCAAACCCGATGAAGCGCTGTACCTCCTTCACATTTCTAGGACTTGGCCAATCCTTGATGGCTTGGGTTTTGCTTCCATCCATACTAATTCCTTGTGTAGACAGTACATACCCCAGAAATTGAATTTCGGTCCTATGGAATTCACACTTTTCAAGTTTGATGTAAAGATGATTTTGTCTTAGACGTTCCAAGACCATTCTCACATGTCCATGATGTTCCTCTGTGGAGTTAGAAAAAATTAGAATATCATCCAAATAAATTACCACGAATGTATCTAGGAGATCCCTGAAGATGTCATTCACCAAGTGTTGGAAAGTGGCTGGGGCGGTACTCAGACCAAAAGGCATAACTAGATATTCAAAGTGTCCATAGCGTGACCTGAATGCAGTCTTCCATTCATCCCCAGGTCTAATACGGACTAAGTTATAGGCCCCACGAAGATCTAGTTTAGAGAAAATTTTGGCATGTCGCACTCTCTCCAATAACTCAGGGATTAAAGGCAATGGATAACGGTTTCTAATAGTAACCTTATTGAGTTCCCTATAGTCTACGCATGGTCTCAGAGATCCATCTTTCTTCTTTACAAAGAAGATGGGTGCACCTGCAGGAGATGAAGAGGGGCGTATGAAGCCCTTGGCTAGATTTTCGTCTATGTAATCCTTTAAAGCCTTTAGCTCGGGCCCCGCCAGGGGGTAGATCTTACCAAAAGGTATCTCCGCTCCAGGCAATAATTCAATTGGACAATCATATGGACGGTGAGGAGGAAGCTGGTCAGCATTCTTCTTGTCACATAAATCCACATAGTCCTGGTATACAGCTGGTAGTTCAGGGACTGACATGGTTCCTTTAGGAACAGAGCAAGCTGAAACTTTTGGACTCATCTGTTTCTCTGGAAAGTGTAATTCCTTGGTCTCCCAGTTAATGGTAGGATTCTGAGCCTGCAGCCATGGTAGCCCTAGAATAATGGGAAAGTGGGGAGAAGAGATAAGCATAAAGGACAGTTTCTCTTGATGATCTTTACCCATAAGAACCCTCAAAGGCTCTGTTTCCTGATCCACTGGTCCAGAGGTCAGCAGGGAGCCATCCACAGTTTCCATCTGTACTGGAGTAGCCTTCTTCACTGAACGTATCCCCTGTTTCAGAGCAAAGGAGACATCCATAAAATTTCCACTTGCCCCTGAGTCGATCATAGCAGAGCTAGACACCCAAGCTGAGTCAACCCAGAGTTTGATGGAAAGAAAGCAATGAGAATTGTTTTTCTTACAACTCAGCTGGGACACCGCTGAGGAAACTTGAAAAATGGCAGCGTTTACACAGTCAACGTCCTCAGAGGTAACGGAGTTTAAGTCCGAGAAATCAAGATCTGTTGCTGCAGATCTCTCTGGAGCCTGAGGCTCGGACCTGACAGATCCCCTCTCGCAACAATCACAATGAATGAGTGCTGCAGTAGTCTTACGAGAACGGCTGGGGCAGTTTATAATGAAGTGCCCTGATTTACCACAATAGAAACATAGATTCTCCTTAAAACGATGTTCCTTGCGTGCATCACTAACCCGTCGTTGTAAAGAGTCTACCTGCATGGGTTCAGGTTCAGGTTCCCGTGTAATCCTACTCAAAGGTTCCTTAGCTGGAGAGGAAGGTAGGAAAAGGTTAGTGCGATTGCTTTCGAACCATCTCTCTTGCCTGCGTTCAGTCAGACGAGTATCAATACGGATGCAGTAGTTAATAAAGTCACCTAACGCAGTGGGAGGGTCGGCACGAGCAAGTTCATCCTTAATCAGTGGAGATAACCCCTTTCGAAAAATAGATTTTTTGGCGGAACTGTCCCAGGTGGTATCAAGGGCCCATCTCCTGAACTCCAAGGCATATTCAGCTACCGAGTGCTTACCTTGGCGCAAAGCTAACATGGCTGCTTCAGCTGTTGCACCTCGATTGGGGTCATCAAACACCTGCCCCATGGCTGAAATAAAAGCATCAAGGTGATTCAAACAATCATCCTCAGTCTCAATCAGAGGGTTTGCCCACATCAAAGCCTTGTTGGTAAGCAACATAATTATAGTAAGCACCTTAGATCGTTCAGTGGGAAATTGTGAAGCATGTGCAGAAAAAAAAAGATTGCATTGATTAATAAATCCCCTGAATTTCTCACGTTCACCGCCAAAACGAAAAGGGGGCAACTTGGGAATCCCAGAACTCGGGGCTACGGCAGGAGCCTGGACTCGCTCTTCTAGAACCTCAATCCTGGCTCGCAAATCCTGGGCAGTCTGTCCAAACACTTGCAAATTGTGATTAGTGAGGTCCTGTAGGCTTGAAAAACGGGTCTTTATATTCTGCAAATCTGCAAGGATATTATCAGTCACTCCGCAAAGTTCCTTTATGCGGGCTTCCATTTTCCAGATCTTTTAAGACAGGAGTACTGGAATGGTTGTGAGAAGTCACAACCACTATCATCACAGAAAGTTCACCCGGACATCTGATATCCACAGTTACAGCAGACAAAAAAGAGAAAAGAAAAAAAAAAAAACAATAGTGTTTACCTGTGGTAACACTGCAGAAAAAAAACACTTAAGGGAATTGCTCACCTGGAATGGTTGTGAGAAGTCACAACCACTGTCATCACAGAAAGTACAACCGGACATCCGATATCCACAGTTACAGCAGACACAGCCTTTCCAGACCCAGCAGACACTAACGTTTTGGCTTCAGAATCTTGTAATGTATGTGGTACAGTTCATATAGCGTCTTGTGCTTGGGTGCGATGAAAATACAAGAGACACAGGTTTGATATAGAAAGTCTTGTATTACTTCATACAAGTTGGCAAAAATAGTCACACAGTTTGCAGACACAGAAGCAGGAGACACAGCAGGCCAGAGTAATCTAAGCTCAGCAATCACTCTCCACAACAGGTTCAGGATCTTCTTCTCTGTTACCGTAAGTCCATGCAAACGTGGGTCTTTCAAAGAGCAGGGTTCAGAGTCCACAAGTGCTTCAGAGTTCCTCAGTAGGAATAGCTGGAGTACAAGGTCCAAGGCTTTAGGAGTCAGGTCACAGGTTCACTGCAGGCTAGATTCTGAAGCACTGATTGCTCAGCTGTGGCTGCTTAAGAAGCAAAAGGAGAGAATCAGGGCGGGAACATGCAAGCTGGAAACTCCATTTTGACTGAGGGCAAGATAGCTGCAGCAAGACAGAAAGTAAAATGGCTGACGAACAAACTGAGTTTCAGGAACATGTACACAGAACCTTACACTCTCACTCTCCTCTGGCATTTTCCCATCCTCCTTCAAACACTCCATCATTACTCCAATACTAAAGAAACCCGCTCTCGACCCTTCCTGCACGAACAACTACAGAACGGTCTCCAATCTCCCCTTCATCTCTAATCTTTTGGAGCGCCTAGTCTACTCCCGCCGTACCCGTTACCTCTCCACTCACTCCCTCCTAGACCCTTCACAGTCCGGCTTCCGCCCCCTACATTTGACCGAAACTGCACTCATCAAAGTGACCAATAACCTTCTTACAGCAAAACGTAACGGTGACCACTCTCTGCTCATTCTTCTCGACCTTTCTGCAGCTTTCGACACGGTTGACCACCGTCTCCTACTGTCTAGGCTCCACTCACTAGGTATTAAGGACACTTGTTCTCTCCTGGTTCTCCTCCTATCTTTCTGACCGCTCCTTCAGTGTTTCGTTCTCTGGCTCAACGTCATCTCCTCTTCCTCTCACTGTCGGTGTACCCCAGGGCTCAGTCCTTGGTCCCCTTCTCTTCTCTCTCTCTACACGGCCCCAATTGGACAGACCATCAGCAGATTTGGCTTTCAGTACCATCTTTATGCTGATGACACACAACTATACACGTCATCCCCCGACCTTACCCCCGCTGTACTACAGAACGCCAGTGACTGTCTGTCCACAGTCTCCAACATCATGCCCGCTCTCTATCTGAAACTCAACCTCTCCAAAACTGAACTTCTTCTGCACCCGCCGTCTACTAACCTCCCTAAATCTGACATTTCCCTCTCTGTGGGCGGCACCATAATAACACCCCGGCAGCAGACTCGCTGTCTGGGTGTTATGTTTGACACCAATCTCTCCTTCACCTCCCATATACAATCTCTTGCCCGCTCTTGCCACCTACACCTAAAGAACATCTCTAGAATCTGCCCTTTTCTCACCATGGAAATAACAAAAAACCCTCACTGTAGCATTGATCCACTCCCGCCTGGACTACTGCAACGCTCTATTACTTGCCCTCTCCCCATTACTCGACTATCCCCTCTCCAGTCCATCCTTAATGCAGCAGCCAGGGTCATCCATCTGGCTAATCGGTATTCGGACGCGTCTGCTCTTCGCCAGTCCTTACACTGGCTGCCCATTCATTATAGGATCCAATTCAAAGTACTTGTTCTCACCCACAAAGCTCTCCACAGTGCAGCACCCCCCTACATCTCCTCCCTCATTTCTATCTATCGGCCTAACCGACTGCTGCGCTCTGCAAACGACTTTCGACTAACCTCTGCACTAATCCGTACCTCCCACTCCGACTCCAAGACTTCTCCCACGCTGCGCCAATCCTCTGGAATGCTCTACCCCAAGAAATTAGGACTATCCACAATTTTCATGGTTTCAGGCGCTCCCTCAAAACACATTTGTTCAGAGCGGCCTATCACATTCACTAATCAAAGTCATTATATGTGTAAGTGTGTGTGTGTAGCCCATTCACTATCTCCATCCATCCTCAATCCCTCAAGATGGCTGGACCATCATTGTAAATGCACCATTGTATATACACACCTGTACTTTGTATCTCCCCCACCTCATTGTAGATTGTAAGCTCTCACGAGCAGGGTCGTCTTATTTTGCTTTAATTATTGTATTGTTAACGTTGTTACTTATGACTTGTGTTTTGAAACTGTAAACTGTAAAGTGCTGCGGAATATGATGGCGCTATATAAATAAAGATTATTATTATTATTAAGAATTTCCTTGACCTGTTAAGGGGGTTTTACATTTAGCGATGCAGCAGCGATCCCGACCACGATATGACCCGGTCAGGATCACTGGTGCATCGCTAAATGGTCGCTAGTGAGCTGCCACACAGGCAGATCTCACAACGACTTAGCGACGAAGCAGCGGTTGCTACTTACCCTTCAGACGCGGCGATCCTGACATTCTCCCACCCGCTTCCACGCGTCGCTCATCGGCGCCAGCAGGAAGCCCAGCAGGAAGTGCCTGACGAGAAATGGAGCTGCCCATTCTCGCGCGATCAGCGACAGACAGGGGGGAGCCGGTAGGAGGTAAGTATCACACATAGCGATATCGCTAGTAATATCGCTGCTGCGTCACCAAATCGGTGATGCTTTAGCGATATTACTTGCGATATCGCTATGTGTAAAAGGCCCTTTAGTTTTTGCCTGAGAGAGATTCCTAACAAATGTCTGGATAGTTGAAATCTCCCATGACAACTATGTCATATTTTTTGGAGAACTTGGCCATTTGATGGATAAAGAGTTCATCTATATCTTCAGCTTGCACAGGCGGCCTGTAGTAAATGCCTACAATGGTGTCCTTTCCATTGTTCTGTCCTTATATTCTTACCCAAACAGTTTCCACAGAGCTCCCAGTCTCTGAAGCTTTAATCTCTGTGCAGATATACGCTTTTCTAACATACACCTCCTCCTCGTTTATCAAGTCTGTTTCTTGCAAATAAGTTGTATCCTTCTAGCCTTGTATTCCAGTCATGTGTATCGTCCCACCAAGTTGCAGTGATCGTCCCACCAAGTTGCAGTGATTCCACTGACATCATATTTATTTTCTTGCGTTAGTAGTTCCAATTCTCCTTGTTTGTTGCCCATGCTTTGTGCATTAGTATAGAAACATTTTAGTTTGTTATTGGTTTCTCTTTCTTCAATATTTTTATTATTTATATTTTTTTGTCTTTGTTCTTCCCTTTCACTTCTAATAGCAGAATTCTCAATAGTATTCGTCAGGTATATGACTTTTTCTGGTGTTTTGCTTCCCTTCCCACATTGTTCTAGTTTAAAGCTCTTCTGATGAGTGTAGCAAGGTGACTTCCAAATACATGTTTTCCATTCTTTGTAAGGTGCACCCCATCTCTAGCAAGTAGTACATCGTATAGGTAATTGACTCAATGATCCAGAAATCCAAATCCTTGCTGACGGCACCATCGACATAGCCAGTTGCTCACCTGCAGAATCTTATTCCACCTCCTTGTTCCATGGACATCCACTGAAGGATGGAAGAGAAGACCACCTGTGCTCCCAGTTCTTTCACTTTCTTACCTAAGTTTTCAAAGTCACTGCAGATGGTTTGCAGGTCATTTCTTGCGGTATAATTTGTCCTCACATGTATTAGCAGGAATGGGTAGTCATCTGTAGATCTGAAGAGTCCAGATATCCTATCAGACACATCTTTAATTTTTGCACCTGGAAGACCGCACATTTCTCTTGAGGTTAAATCCCATCTGCAGATAGCAGCCTCTGTTCCTCCTAACAGGGAATCCCCCATGACCACAACTCTCCATTTCTTCTTGACAATATTATTCTTTCTCCATTCAGGAGGACTCTGAGGGCGTACAAGGTTGTTGTTTGTGGGCAGAGCCTTATCGTGATGTATTTCTTCCTCGTTCTCCTGCGTAAGAGCCTGGTACTGGTTCCTGAGCAGTATGGGTGCTGACTGCCTCCCGATCCTCCTGCTTTTCTGGGTCACATGCTTCCATTCCTCTGTTTCTTCAGTTGCACTTCGAATTTCTTCTCTTTCTGTAACATAACATGAAGAGAAAATTCTGTTCTGTCTAAGAACTCTTCACCTTCCTTAATGGTTTTCAATGTAGATAACCTCTCTTCTAGATTTTGCAACTTTTCCTCCAACAGGGACACAAGCTTGCATTTCTGGCATGTGAAGTTTGGCTTTTCCACTGGTAAGTCTGTGAACATGTAGCAAGAAATGCAGTTCATCAAATGGCTCCTGGCCTCTTCCATGTCCTTATTGTTGAAGAGATATCAAAGCGGTGAAATATATGCCAAAATTTGGTGCGCGGTTTACTGATGTCCTCCTTTCAGCTGCAACGGCCAAAATCCAGTGTTCTTTGAGCTCGCGGAGACTCTTCACTTATCCCAGAAGGCACTGGGAATATGCAAATCCTCTCCTCAGGACTCTTCCCCTGGTTTGGAAGAGTCTTTAAAAAATAACCAGACTCAGGAAGACCTAACAGTTGGACTGGCAACTTCCCTCAGGTTGGTGTTACGGGGAACGGTTGCATGCCTTCTGTCTGCAGCCACCACACTGCTTCTTCCTGCTGAAGTGGTGCGACACCTACCTCCCCTGTGTGCAGCTGTCCTCGCTCTGCATGTCCTCCTGCCAGGTTGGGTCTGTTACTACATCATTAGTGTTGAGCGATACTGCTCGATATCTAAAAATATCGGATCGGAATGGTATCGCCGATATCACTAAATATCGGCGATATCCGATTCCGATACCGGAAGTCCCATGTAAGTCTATGGGAACAAAATATCGCAACTAGTGTTGAGCGATACTGCTCGATATCTAAAAATATCGTATCGAAATGGTATCGCCGATATCACTAAATATCGTCGATATCCGATTCCGATACCGGAAGTCCAATGTAAGTCTATGGGAACCAAATATCGACATTAAAAAAAAACATTCTTGCCTTGTTGGTTAATTGTACATGAAGGAAAACAACAAAGACTAATGTAGAATGTATTGGGGGAGGTTGAGGAGACAATAAAGGCATACATGTTTAACCCAATGCATTGGAATAGCATTAATATATATTTTTTTGGAAATACGTTTGGATTGACTAACAAATTGACAATGTTGTTAACCTTTTTTCTATTTTGGCAAATGTGTATGTTTCACAACTTCCATGCTCTTCACCTTTTTAACTTTTGCCAGTGCCACACTTTCTCCTTCATAATCTTCAGCAGCAGCATCATCTTTCTCATCAAATTATTCTTCATCTTCACCTTCTTAATCTTCTTCTTAAACTTCTTGCTATTCATGTTTTTGTTTACATTACTCATATTGTTATTATTAAACTAATTAATCTTCTTCATATTCAAATTCTTCATCTTCTTCCTCTTCATCTTCTTCATCATATTCTTATTTGTGACAGAGATTCCTGTACTTGTAATCTGTAAAAGTATGAATTGTTCATCCTTCCGTTCTTGCTGTCACAAAAGATTTAAATTACAACAGTATTTGTCCGTGTTCAGTTTAGCCTGCAGCAGCAGCAGGCATTTTCCAGGGGCACCACGAGGAGGAACGGACTCACCCCCATACACTGCTTAGTCTTCTTCTGCTTAGAATTTAGAGCATATATTTTGCTCTTCATTTTGGTCTTATACTTAATGTTCTTCTGCTTTTTGATCTTTAGCTTATTGTTCTTCTGTCTCTTGTTCTGTATCTTGTAGTTTGTCTTAACCTTCTTTGTCCTGTTGGTGATCTTCTTCTGGGTAATCTTTTATTTTTTCTTTGTGATGGTGTTCAGGCTGGTTGGCTTCATGCTCGTCGTCCTTGTTGTCGTCATCTTCTTCTGGGTGGTCTTTAAGGTCGTCTAATTTCCGAGAAACAGCTGACGTTACTGGAACCCTGACGGGTATCAGATGGAGCAAGAGACAATGGAAGTAACGAGGACCAGCTGACTGTGCTGGACCCCGGACGGGTAGCAGAAGGAAAAGAGACAATGTCACAACCGAGTACCAGCTGACGTTACTGTGACACGGTTACTAAGCAGGAGGTACCTGTGCTCCAAAGCACTACCAATGACCAGCAGACGTTGCTGGAACTCGGATACGGAGATGGAGGCACCTAGGCCAAAGGCACTGGGGAGAACCACTTGACGGTACTGGACCCCAGACGGGTAGCAGAAGGAAAAGAGGCAATGTCACAACCGAGTACCAGCTGACGTTACTGTGACACGGTTACTAAGCAGGAGGTACCTGTGCTCCAAAGCACTACCAAGGACCAGCAGACGTTGCTGGAACTCGGATACGGAGATGGAGGCATCTAGGCCAAATGCACTGGGGAGAACCACTTGACGGTACTGGACCCCGGACGGGTAGCAGAAGGAAAAGAGGCAATGTCACAACCGAGTACCAGCTGACGTTACTGTGACACGGTTACTAAGCAGGAGGTACCTGTGCTCCAAAGCACTACCAAGGACCAGCAGACGTTGCTGGAACTCGGATACGGAGATGGAGGCACCTAGGCCAAAGGCACTGGGGAGAACCACTTGACGGTACTGGACCCCGGACGGGTAGCAGAAGGAAAAGAGGCAATGTCACAACCGAGTACCAGCTGACGTTACTGTGACACGGTTACTAAGCAGGAGGTACCTGTGCTCCAAAGCACTACCAAGGACCAGCAGACGTTGCTGGAACTCGGATACGGAGATGGAGGCATCTAGGCCAAATGCACTGGGGAGAACCACTTGACGGTACTGGACCCCGGACTGGTAGCAGAAGGAAAAGAGGCAATGTCACAACCGAGTACCAGCTGACGTTACTGTGACACGGTTACTAAGCAGGAGGTACCTGTGCTCCAAAGCACTACCAAGGACCAGCAGACGTTGCTGGAACTCGGATACGGAGATGGAGGCACCTAGGCCAAAGGCACTGGGGAGAACCACTTGACGGTACTGGACCCCGGACGGGTAGCAGAAGGAAAAGAGGCAATGTCACAACCGAGTACCAGCTGACGTTACTGTGACACGGTTACTAAGCAGGAGGTACCTGTGCTCCAAAGCACTACCAAGGACCAGCAGACGTTGCTGGAACTCGGATACGGAGATGGAGGCATCTAGGCCAAATGCACTGGGGAGAACCACTTGACGGTACTGGACCCCGGACGGGTAGCAGAAGGAAAAGAGGCAATGTCACAACCGAATACCAGCTGACGTTACTGTGACACGGTTACTAAGCAGGAGGTACCTGTGCTCCAAAGCACTACCAAGGAGCAGCAGACGTTGCTGGAACTCGGATACGGAGATGGAGGCACCTAGGCCAAAGGCACTGGGGAGAACCACTTGACGGTACTGGACCCCGGACGGGTAGAAGAACGCACCCATGAAAATGTAAGTTGACAGGACGCAAGCCGTCCGCAGTTACCGAATCACACAGTCCTACAGTGGGTGCTTATCCTATTGTCACAATGGAAACCGCCTTTATTTACATATCCCACAGCACACATAGGAATCACCTAAACTGAAGGCACCATAGAGTCGGCTAACCCGAATGCAACACGACAGCACAACTTATTGGAGGATAATTGACGTTCACACTGCCAGGAAACAGCTGTCGTGCTGTAACCAGGCTGGCCAGGAGTCAGTACCCCTGCCAATTACTTACGAGCAACAAATGGCGGTGTTGTAGCCCAGGGAGTAGAGTTCAGGTGGTAGAAAGATGAACATAACAGGAGACATGGAAAACGTTGCCAAACAGTTATTTAATCTGAAAACGGACAGGCAAATTCAGGTGAGATCCATACCTTGTTCATTTTCAGAAAAGTAAGCCGGTCTACATTCTCTGAGGATAGTCGCATGCGCGGTCTGTTACTACACCACCTGCAGCACTAAAGACACGCTCAGATAATACACTGGCAGCAGGGCAAGCCAGCACCTCCAATGCATACTGGCTAAGCTCTGGCCATGTATCCAACTTAGAGACCCAAAATTTGAAAGGGGAAGAGGCATCTGGGAGTACACTTAGAGGGAAAGCCAAGTAGTCTGTCACCATCTTACGGAAACGTTTCTTCCTGGTGACTGGAGCCGTCTCGGATGGTGTAGACCTTGCTGGCGCTGTCACAAAACTTTGCCACATTTGTAACATACAGTTCTTGCCCTGTGCAGAGGTGCTGCTTCTGCTCCCTCTTGTTGTAGAGGTGTCTACACTGCCTCGACGCACAGAGCTGCTTTGTAAAGCAGTAGCAGCAGCAGCTCTCTCGGCTGGAATGTACAACAGTATGGATTGCACCAGTGTGTCTTGGTACTCCTGCATTTTACGGTCCCGGTTCACCGGTGTGATGAGGGTTTGTAAGTTGTCCCGGTAGCGAGGGTCTAGGAGGGTGTACACCCAATAATCTGACGTGCTGAGAATGTGGGCGATGCGGCGGTCGTTTCTCAGGCACTGAAGCATGAAATCAACCATGTGCTGCAGACTCCCAACTGGCCAACAAAGGCTGTCCTCTGGAAGAGGCGTCATCTCTGTCTCCTCTGCATCACCCCACCCTCACTCTACATACTGACTACAGCGTTGTGTACCTCCCTCTGTAGGGATTTCTTCCTCCTCCATTGACTCCTCCTCCTCCTCATCCTCCTCACAAAGTGAGCCCTGCCCAGCCCTTTGTGAGGAACCTCGTTGCGCTGACTGTCCTGAAGGTAATTGAATTTGTGACTCCTCATCCTCCACCTCTTCCAAAACCTCTTCCTTTAGTGCTTTCAGTGATTTCTGAAGCAGGCAGATAAGGGGGACAGTCATGCTGACTAGTGCATCATCTGCACTCGCCATCCGCATTGAGACATCAAACGCACGCAAAACGTCACAGATGTCCTTCATAGAGGCCCACTCAGTAGTGGTGAAGTGTGAACGGCGCAAATTGCGAGTTGATTGCGCCTGTTGCAGCTGATACTCCATTACTGCTGGCTGCTGCTCACACAACCGCTCCAACATATGTAACGTGGAATTCCACCTGGTGGGTACGTCACATATGATGCGATGTTCAGGAAGGCGAAATCTGACTTGCAGAGCTGCAATGCGCGATCTGGCCATGCTGGAACGTCGCAAGTGAGCGCACTCTAGGCGGACCTTGTGCAGCAGTGCATCAAGATCCGGAATAGTCCCTCAAATAACTCTACACGACCAAGTTGAGCACATGTGCCAGACATGGTATGTGAGTGAGGTTGCCAAGGCCCAGAGCTGCCACCAGATTTCGGCCATTGTCACACACTACCAAGCCTGGCTGAAGATTAGCTGACAAAAACCACACGTCGCTCTCCTGCTTGATGGCATCCCAGAGCTCCTGCGCTGTGTGGCTTCGATTCCCCATGGGAATTAATTTCAGTACGGCCTGTTGACGTTTGGCCACGGCTGTGCTCATATCGGTCGCAACAGGTAAGCGTTCACGGGTCCATGTGGAGGTATACCGTGACGGCTCGTGCAGCGATGATTCTGAGGAACTGGAGTAGGAGGAGGAATCAATGTGCACAGACTGGATTCCTGCAATCCTTGGAGTTGGCAGAACACGTACAGCGCCACTGGCAAGATCTGTACCCGGCTCCACAACATTGACCCAATGGGCAGTGAGGGAAAGGTATCGTCCCTGGTCATGGGTACTGGTCCACGCATCGGTGGTCAGGTGGACCCTGCTACTGACGGCGTTTAGTAGCGCATGTTTAATGTTTCCCTCGACATGTTTTTGCAGAGCAGGGACAGCTTGCCTGCTGAAATAAAATCGGCTTGGCACATTATATTGTGGGACTGCCAATGCCATAAAGTTCCTGAAACTGTCAGTCTCCACCAGCCTGAATGACAGCATTTCAAGGGACAGGAGTTTTGCAAGGCCAGCATTCAGAGCCTGTGCTCGTGGATGGTTTGCCGAGTATGGCCGTCTTTTATCCCATGCCTGTGTTACCGATGGCTGTTTTTTGTTCTGGGAGTGTGACGATGACTGTGAACTTGCTGCAGTGGGTGGAATAACAGTTTGTCTATGGACAACAGTGACCGAGGTTCTTTCATGGAGATCCTGTGAGGAAGCCGAAACAGGTGTGTGAGAGCTGGAGGTAGAGGCTCGAACATGACCTAAAGATGTAGGTGCTGCTGTAGGTTGGCCTACATCTCCAGTGTGTCTTTGGAACTCAGCTACGTGCTTTGTCCGTACATGTTTCCACATATTTGTGGTATTCAGGTTCCTGATATTTTTACCTCTTTTAACTTTTTGCTTACACAGCTTGCATTGAACATAGCAAATATCATGTACAAGTCTGTCAAAAAAGGACCACGCAGTGCAAGTCATGGGAGCGCCAATTTTGACAGTTCTAAGAGAACTGCTCCCAACAGGTGCCAAACTGGAGGCTACAGGCAAGCGAGTCTGCAGCCTACCTCTCCCTCCTCTTTGTACCGTTGGGACAATCTCTTCCTCAGAGCTGCTCCCACCACCTTCCTGTTGCTCACGCCATGTTGGGTCTCGGACTTCATCATCTCCACTACCCTCTTCCAACACCTGCTGCTGTTGGATGGTCTGGGCAGCACCATGCTCCACAAAACCTGGCACCTGAGTCTCATCATCATCATAAGATGCGTTCTGCGGTGTGCTGTCCATCGGCACTGGCTCACCCGCCTCTTCAGATTGAGAGAGACACAGCTGTTGCGCATCACTGCATACTCCCTCTTCTTCAAATTGCAGAATGCTGCTTGCCTGTGCCCGTGTTTGCGAGCCAACAGATTCTGAGAACAGAAGCAGAGACTCAGCTGGCTCCTGTACAGAACTCTCTGACTGCCTGGGCAATTTGACAGGCGGTGAACAGACAGATGGTTGCTCAACATTGTTGTGTTCCTGAGAGGAGGTGGAAGGAATTGAAGCCGATGCATTGGCTGCCATCCAACCAACAACGGCTTCAATTTGTTCTTCCAGCAGCAGGGGGGCACGCCGAGCTCCTACCAAAGTGCGCATAAAGGAACGCTCACGGGGAAAACTGGTGGATGCTGTGTCACTGAGGGCGGCAGCAGCCACAGAATCCCCACGTCCTCTCCCTGCTGAAACTTCACGGCCACGACCACGTGCCTTACTCACTGACTTCTTCATCTTGGTAGATTGATAAAGAAAGTCAGAAAAGTTATAAGGCCTAAGTGTGGTTATTACGCAGAGACTGAAGTGAACACTGAAACACAACTGTTCACAATCTGTGAAAGGCTACTCCTTTGTCTACTTCTATAGTGTTTGCAACCAATGTATTGTATACGGATGGAAGCGCGTCACACTAATAGATTATATTTTAAATGGAATGGAGCAGAACCAATTGGAGATAAATGAAAAGGATGAGCCACTGAGACACGCTCAGCAGAGTACAAGCAGCAGTGCTTGAACAAGTAACTGGAGCGTGATGTGCACTCAAAAATAAAAAAACACAGACTGAAGTGAACACTGAAACACAATTGTTCACAATCTGTGAAAGGCTACTCCTTTGTCTACTTCTATAGTGTTTGCAACCAATGTATTGTATACGGATGGAAGCGCGTCACACTAATAGATTATATTTTAAATGGAATGGAGCAGAACCAATTGGAGAGAAATGAAAAGGATGAGCCACTGAGACACGCTCAGCAGAGTACAAGCAGCAGTGCTTGAACAAGTAACTGGAGCGTGATGTGCACTCAAAAAATAAAAAACACAGACTGAAGTGAACACTGAAACACAACTGTTCACAATCTGTGAAAGACTACTCCTTTGTCTACTTCTATAGTGTTTGCAACCAATGTATTGTATATGGATGGAAGCGCGTCACACTAATAGATTATATTTTAAATGGAATGGAGCAGAACCAATTGGAGATAAATGAAAAGGATGAGCCACTGAGACACGCTCAGCAGAGTACAAGCAGCAGTGCTTGAACAAGTAACTGGAGCGTGATGTGCACTCAAAAAATAAACACAGACTGAAGTGAACACTGAAACACAACTGTTCACAATCTGTGAAAGGCTACTCCTTTGTCTACTTCTATAGTGTTTGCAACCAATGTATTGGATACGGATGGAAGCGCGTCACACTAATAGTTAAATTGCATGGAGCTGCAAGATTTACACTGAAGGAAAAAAAAAAGAGTCTGTGAGTGACATGTGCAGATGCCTACAGACAGCGTTGCATGCAGAGCAAACTGCAGCATCACCTGCACTCACACACACCTTGCAGAGCTGTTAAAACAACACTGCAGGCAAAAGGAAGCTTTACACAGCGGTTGGTGCTAGCCTGTCTACAGCACAGTACACTAAATCGCAATCTCTAACTGTCCCTCAGAGTCAGCACAGCAGCGTTCTGTCCCTTACTGAATTCACAGCACAGTGACGCTAAAATGGCGGCGGCGCCTTTTATAGTGCATTCTGACATCATTTCAGCATCCAATCACAGCCATGCCATTAGTTAACATGACCGCAGCAGTACAGGATGTGCCCACACTTCTTAGGATTCCTCATTGGCTGACTAAAATCACATTGCCTCGCAAAGAATTATGGGAACTTCCGATTCCGGTATTCGATAAGACGAAAATATCGAAACGAATTATCGAAAGGCCGATAGAGCTAATATCGGCCGATACCCGATATTTGCAGTATCGTATCGCTCAACACTAATCGCAACTAAAAAAACACTTTCTTTCCTTGTAAACACAAAATATACACACTTAGAATACATATATATATATATATATATATATATGAAATATATTATATATATATATATATATATACATGTCATTGTGACATATATATATACATATATTTATAGTTTATTCACTTCTACATAGTAAAATAGCCTCTGATTCAATTGTCGGGTAAAGCCGGCATTTGTGAAAAGACAGAAGCACCCGAGGGTCCAGTCGCCACAGAGATGTTGCATCGCACCCAGCGGTGTGACAACTTACTCTCAGGTAAGGAGGAAACCCCCATTGACTCCAACCACTGCATTCAACAGTACACTATGCCAGCTGAGTGTAGGCGGACCCAATGGGATGGTCTAGCTCAGGCTGGTTAGAACAGGGTGTAGCTAGTTGGATGGGAGGGGTTGAGGCAGCCTTATGCTGCATGTCTTTGTAGTAAGAATTGTTTCCTTTCCTGCTTTCTTACTACGTTGCATACTCCACTCTGCTACATCACTCTGCACCATTGCTCTATCTCACATCTATCTGCCCTGGAAGGATACCATCTTACCTGTACAAGACTTATCACCTAGCTGCACTACACCATTCCTGCCAGAGGACCTGCACAGCAGCGCTGGTCACCCTGACCAGATACTACAGGTGGCGTCACGACAAACTACACAAACATTCTATCATCCCCTGGAAATATCCCACATTCCAGTGAGCGACCAGGGCACGGACATAGCTGTGCTACCCATCACATCCCCCATAGAAGTCGACGGGCTTGGTGCCGAGTACCCCCAAAACCTGTGGCTCTGTGCGACTCAACTTTGGCGTCAAGAACAGGATTCAGAAGCTCGCTATAAGCGAGTCCTGTGTGCCTTAATTGAACTGTTTTTTTGCTTGAGAATTGCAAAAATCATCATAGACTGTATTTGCCATTTTTCCGTCATATCTGCGCCACGAGGCACAGGTGAAGAATAAGGGCGTGCTCTCGTGGGCGTACACTCACTCCGTGGCGCGAAAACGATGTCCGCACACTCTAAATGTTACTGCAATGTAAGATTGTGCCCCACAGCTCTGGAGTTCCGCCTCCTCATCCTCCTCAGTGGGCGGAAACGAACGCGAAGGTCCCGCCTCCCTACAAAAGATGGCGCCTCTCCTGATGCTAATGACACATGTGACTTGGCAGAGATGGTGAATGGACGTGAGCAGAAGTGGGAAGGGATGGAGGAGTCAGAGCTCTCCCCCATGGAAGCGACCCGATCGCCACGGAGCCACCGTTTGGCACCCGACCTGGAAACCCTCCTACGCTGGAAGAAGCGGAGGATACCCTGAGAGACCTGGCCCGGCACCGGGAGGAGGTCGCCAGGATGGAAGCGAGCTGGCGGGCCCTAAAACTACAATTGGAGCGGCGCCAATCCCTCTTACCCCTTGAATTGTCTGTACCGGAAGGTGAGGCACCCGTTCCAGTAGAGGAGGCCGTGCGGGCATCCCAGCCCTTGCAATCTGAACCGGTTGCCAGTATCTCAGTGGAGGCACCCGTTCCAGTAGAGGAGGCCGTGCGGGCATCCCAGCCCTTGCAATCTGAACCGGTTGCCAGTATCACAGTGGAGGCACCCGTTCCTGCAGAAAACGCCGCACCAGCACCCCAGATCCCGCTGTCTGCCCCCGTCGCTGAGGCAGAAGAAGCGACACCCGTCCTCATGGAGGAGGCCGCGCAGGCACCAGAGCTCTACCTGCCTGTACCGGAGCCCCGACCGTCATCTGTTCCAGAGCCGGCTGCTTCCGCCACAGGTGAGCGCCGCCAGGACTGGCGGGCGCCAGGAGAGCTGCCACAAACCGTACATCGTAAGCTGGCGTTTGATGGTGGAGACATGGAGATGCTGGTGGAGGAGAATTACAACCGGCGTCAGGAGGAAGAGTGGAGACGTCGGGAGCGGGAAGCAGAGCGACAAAGGGAGCAGCGAGAATCCCAAAAGCTTCGGCAATGTCACCTGGAGAAGGACCTGGCAGAGAAGGCATGTATGAGAAAGGATAAAAGTACGGTGAGGGAGCCGCGCGTAAGGGTGCAGTACGGAACTTTAAGTTAAAAGGTGGTTGGGGCTTCATCCAGGAGCCTGGACTTTATTTAGAAGTTTTTGTAACCCGGTGGGACGTGAAGGCTCACCTCCCAGAAGGACACCCGGGGAGGGACCTGTTGCCAGGAGACTTGATGACTTACACCCGACACTGGGGTTACAATGGATGGTACGCCCTAAATGTTACCAGGTGCGACCCCTACTCCCCAGAGTGTCAGGAAACTGACAGACCCTACGAGCCTTCAGCCTCCCCCAACCAGGTCTCTGCACAAGTGCCCACCCCACGCCGTAAATCTCCCCAGCCTCCCTCAGTGGTCTCCTCAGCAGCCCCAGCTATGGACATGATAATGATAGCTGGCCCGTACCCGGCGCCTGTTAGGCCCCCTGGGGTTCGTTCAGTCCGGGACATAGGGGTCCAGACCCGGAGGGAGATGAAAGAGGTGGTCACACAGACCCAGATAGCGGGTCACGACGTCACTGTACAGGCCACACGACGTCATCAGGTCTGGGTGGACCCTCCTGTCACAGATGTTTGGCAAGCTCCAGAACAGTACCAGGTGGTACCTGTAAGAGGCCAGCCAAAGAAGTCTAAATAACCCGGACAGGGTCTCTGTATGTAAATAGTTAAATTATTGATGTACCCGGACGGGTGAATGTTCATAAAAAGAAGTTTATTGTTGCCTTAATATACCCAGGTTGGGTAATGGTTTGATGTACCCGGACGGGTGAATGTTCAGAAGAACAAGTTTATTGTTGCCTTAATATACCCAGGTTGGGTAATGGTGTTTCACTGTAATCAAATGTTGAACTTTGAAGCCATGAACTGTACTGGCTCACAAACTTTTCTGTAAATAGTTGGCACTTCGGTGCTCCATCTTGGTTTTACAAAAAACTTTACTGTGCACTATTTTCAACTACCTCAGAAACTAAAAACCCGTTTGGTGTGGCCGAAAGTGAGGTCTGCTCAAGGAAAGTCTTGCAGCCCACCCAAGACCACAGTTGGAGGTTTGGAGCGGGTCCTCCACAAGCACAAGTAAAGGACACTGTGAAGTTACCCCGGTGGGGGTAGTCCTAAGAAGTCTCCACGAACTTCGGCACTAATGCTATTTGCACTTTTGTTGAATATGTATTTATTAACACACATGTATAACACATATCAAGGGTATGAACAGTAACAAAACATGTCACATAATATAAGCCATTTGCACTTTTGTAATGTTATTATTAAAAATTTTATTATGCAACGTTTAACTTGAAGTGTTTCCTGCTTTCTTACTACGTCGCATAGTCCACTCTGTTACATCACTTTGCACCATTGCTCTATCTCACATCTATTGCCCTGGAAGGATAGCGTGTTACCTGTAGAAGACTTTTCACCTACCTGCACTACACCATCCCTTTCAGAGGACCTGCACAGCCGCGCTGGACACCCTGACCAGGTACTACAGGTGGCGTCACGACAAACTACACGAACATTCTATCATCCCCTGGAAATATCCCACATTCCAGTGATCGCCCAGGTCACGGACCGAGCTGTGCTACTCGTGACATCCCCCATAGAAGTCGACGTGATCATCGGTGCCGAGTACCCCCAAAACCCCTGTCTCTGTGCGACTCAACTTCCCTTACTGTGCTGGCACTTTACATTTACAATGCCTCTCGGGTTTTTTTTTGGGGGGGTGGGGAACATTCAGACTTTTGCTATGGGTCCCCATGATTTATATGTACGCCCCTGCTGCTGAGGCATGGTATTTAAGGCTGTTAAGGAGCCAACATACATGGACCTTGCCAGCAGCGTCGGACTGGAGTACCTTGGGCCCACAAGAGAAAATATATTCTTGCGGCTCAACATCATACTTCCCAACCTTTGAATAAGGGAAAGAGGGACAAAGGCTGTGGCACGCTGTGCATGCTGCAGAAAATTTTAGGCCATGCCACGTTGCACCACAGACTGTCCAGGAGTTGGTGGATGCTTTAGTCCAGGTGTGGGAGGAGATCCCTCACGAGACCATCCGTCGCGCTCATCAGGAGCATGGCTGTTGTGAATGGGTTTGAGATGAGTTCTGAGCAGAGGCTCCCTCTGGTGGTTACAAGCGGTGCTAGTGAAGATTGTGAGGACTGGGAATCAGGTGTTACTGACTGGTCTTATATAAGGGAGTCATTTTCCCATCAGGGTTGCCGGTGATCAATTGTTCTGGTCTGAATCCTTCATTCCAGTTTCCCTTGTAGCCTGCTGTGTCGTGTCTGCATCTCCTGCTTACAGATAAGACTTTTGCTTCTTTTGTGTTTTTGCTATATTTTTGCATTTTGTCCTGCACTTCTTTGGGGGCCTTCAGGGTCCCCTCCGGGGGCTTCTGCCCTCTCAGTTTAGTTCAGCCGCTGAGTTTTGTTCTTTTGCTTTTTCCAGTTTTTTCAGTGGCTGCTGTTTTGATTTTGTTGCACCAGAGAACTAATTTAGGTGGTAGAGGTCGTGTGATCTCAGGTGATTTTGAAATTAGTAGAGTTGGTGCTTTTCAGGGTTTTCTGGGATTGCAGTAAGTACCCTTCCTATCCTTTTCTATTTAGATAGTTTGGGCCCCAGCGTTTGCTCATACTATTTTCTTTCTGTGTCAGTATTTCATCTTGTCTAGCCTCCATTGCATGTTTGGGGGCTTTCTATTATCTTTGGGGTTCTGCTCCGGGGCAGATAGCTTTCCTATTTCTATCTTTGGGTGTAGTTAGTTTCTCGGGCTGTGGCGTGGCGTCTAGGACCAACGTAGGAACGCTCCACGGCTGCCTCTAGTTGTGGTGGTTAGTCGGGGTACTGCAATCTCATAGATTCCAACTGCTCTGGTGTATTGCCTTTTTTACCTGCACTCCTCAGCTACCGAAACATAACAGTATCACCGGCCTAAAAATTGAAAATTGTATGGTACTCACAGAAGGGAAAAAATATTGTGAAAGAAAAAAGGTTGTCAGAGTTGTCAGAGATATTTTTCTGTTTGTTGCATTTTTTTTTTTTTTCCTCTGTATCTCTGGGTGCTGGGGAGGATCTTTTCTCCCAATGGAGTTTGCACAGTTGTCTGGCCGTGTGGATCAGCTTGCCACTGAGGTTCAGAGTATTGCTGCATATCTTGCTAGGTTGCCTGTTGTGGAACCTAGGATCCCCATGCCAGATTTGTTTTTAGGGGATAGAGCTAAGTTTCAGAATTTCAAAAATAATTGTAAATTGTTTTTTGCCTTAAAATCTAAGTCCTCAGGAAACGCAGCGCAGCAGGTTCAAATTATCATCTCTCTCCTGCGCGGCGATCCTCAGGATTGGGCTTTTTCCCTGATACCTGGGGATCCTGTTTTGAGTGATGTTGATGCGTTTTTTCAGGCTTTGGGGTTATTGTACGATGAGCCTAATGTCACTGATCAAGCTGAAAAAGCCTTGTTGGCATTAAATCAGGGGCTTGATGATGCTGAGTTATACTGTCAGAGATTCCGTAGGTGGGCAGTTCTGACCAAATGGAATGACGACGCTTTGGCGGCCCTTTTCCGGAAGGGTCTGTCAGATAATGTAAAGGATGTTATGGTGGGATTCCCTGTCCCCTCTGGTCTCAATGATTCTATGTCATTAGCGATTCAAATTGACAGACGTTTGCGTGAGCGGAGAAGTATGCGTGGAATGGTGTTGCCTTGTGAACCAGCTTCTGAACCCATGCAGTGTGATAGAGTGGTGTTTTTGGCACAGCGTCATGAGTTTCGAAAGCGCAATGGGTTATGTTTCTACTGTGGTGATGCCTCTCATGCTATTTCAGTCTGCCCTAAGCGGGGAAGACGTTTTGCACGCTCAGTTGTCTTGGGTAGTGTTCAGACTAAGTTTTTATTAACTGTCACTCTGATATGCTCTCTGTCCTCATTTTCTGCTCAGGCTTTCGTTGATTCTGGAGCAGCTATTAACCTGATGGATTATGATTTTGCTAAACCTTGTGGGTTTCCCTTGATACCCCTACAGAAGTCTATTCCCCTACTGGGGATCGATTCTACCCCTTTGGCTGAGAATAAACCCCAGTTTTCTACTCAGGTGATAATGAGGGTTGAACCTGATCACCAGGAGTGCTGCAAATTTTTGGTTCTATATAATCTGCATGACATTATCGTGCTGGGCTTCCTTGGTTACAGTCTCATAATCCTGTTTTGGATTGGAAATCTGTGTCTGTAACCAGTTGGGGCTGCCAATGTGTTAATACCAACACTCCTGTTTTTTCTGCCTCCCCCCAGGCTCAGGATGTTCCTGACTTTTTGTTTGATTTTTCTGATGTGTTTAGCGAAAGTAAATCTGCATCCTTGCCTCCCCATAGGAGCTATGACTGCGCTATTGAATTAGTGCCGGGTAGTAAATTCCCTAAAGGTCGCCTTTTTAACTTGTCTGTACCTGAACATGACGCTATGCGGTCTTATATCAAGGAATCATTGGAGAAGGGTCATATCAGACCATCCTCTTCACCCTTAGGTGCCGGTTTTTTCTTTGTGGCCAAAAAAGATGGTTCATTAAGGCCGTGTATTGATTATCGTCTCTTGAACAATATTACTGTGAAATATCAATACCCATTACCCTTGATTTCTGACCTGTTTTCCAGGGTGAAAAACGCTACTTGGTTTACCAAGCTTGACCTCAGGGGGGCGTATAACCTTATTCGCATTAAGCACGGGGATGAATGGAAGACGGCATTCAATACCCCTGAAGGGCATTTTGAGTACCTAGTGATGCCCTTTGGGCTCACTAATGCTCCTTCCGTCTTCCAGTCCTTCATGAATGACATTTTCAGGGATTTTGTGGACAAATTTCTGATTGTTTATTTGGATGATATCTTGATTTTTTCTAATGACTGGGACTCTCATGTGAAACATGTTCGAACTGTATTCCAGATTTTGAGAGAGAATGCTCTGTATGTGAAGGGATCAAAGTGTCTTTTTGGCGTACAGAGGATCTCATTTCTGGGATTCATTTTGTCCCCATCTGTTATTGAAATGGACCCGGTCAAGGTTCAGGCCATCTGTGATTGGGTCCAACCTACTTCATTAAAGGCTCTTCAGAGATTTTTGGGTTTTGCCAATTTTTATCGTAAATTTATTGGTAATTTCTCGGTTATTGTTAAACCATTAACTGATTTGACCAGAAAGGGTTCTGATGTGGTGAATTGGCCTCCTGAGGCAGTCTCTGCATTTCAGGAACTTAAGCAGAGATTCACTTCTGCTCCTGTTCTACGGCAGCCTGATGTTTCTCTGCCATTTCAGGTGGAGGTTGATGCCTCTGAAATTGGGGCAGGTGCCGTTTTGTCCCAAAAAGATCCAGAGACCTCTAAAAGTAACCCTTGTGCCTTTTTCTCTCGAAAATTTTCTCCTACTGAACATAATTATGACGTGGGTAATCGGGAGTTATTGGCCATGAAGTGGGCTTTTGAAGAGTGGAGACATTGGCTGGAGGGAGCCAAACATCAGGTGGTGGTCCTTACGGACCATAAGAATCTGGTCTATCTGGAATCTGCCAAGCGACTCAATCCTAGACAGGCCAGGTGGGCCTTGTTTTTCACACGTTTTAATTTTGTGGTTTCCTTTCTTCCTGGCACTAAGAATGTTAAGGCGGATGCCCTCTCGAGGAGTTTCCTTGCGGACTCTCCTGAGTTATCTGATCCTTCTGTTATTTTGAAAGAGGGTGTAGTTCTTTCCGCCATCTCGCCCAATTTGAGACTTGCTCTGGAGGGGTGTCAGGAGGATAGGCCCGAGCGCTGCCCTGTTGGAAAATTGTTTGTCCCGGACCAATGGAAAAAGAGTGTGATGTCTGAGATTCATTGTTCCGCATTGGCTGGGCATCCCGGAATTTTTGGTACCAGAGACTTGGTTAGTCGGTCCTTTTGGTGGCCTACCTTGTCTCGTGATGTCAGGGAGTTTGTGCAGTCCTGCGGGACTTGCTCTCGCTCCAAGCCTTGCTCTCGCTCTAGTGGTTTGTTGATGCCATTGCCTGTGCCCAAGAGACCATGGACCCATATCTCTATGGATTTCATTTCCGATCTTCCTGTTTCTCAGAGAATGACCACCATCTGGGTAATTTGTGATAGGTTTTCCAAAATGATACATCTTGTGCCATTACCTAAGTTGCCTTCCTCCTCTGAATTGGTGCCGTTGTTCCTTCAGCACGTGGTTCGTTTACACGGCATTCCTGAGAACATTGTGTCTGACAGAGGAGTCCAGTTTGTTTCCAGATTTTGGAGGACTTTTTGTTCTAAACTGGGTGTTCAATTGTCTTTCTCCTCGGCATTTCATCCTCAGACCAATGGTCAAACTGAGAGAACAAACCAGACATTGGAGACTTATCTAAGATGCTTTGTGTCTGCTGATCAGGATGACTGGGTCTCTTTTTTGCCTTTGGCTGAGTTTTCTCTTAATAATAGGGCTAGCTCTGCCAGTTTGATGTCTCCGTTTTTCTGTAATTCTGGGTTTCACCCTCGATTTTCTTCAGGACAGACGGAGGCTTCTGTCTGTCCAGGTGTTGACTCTGTTGTGAAGCGTATGCAGCAGATTTGGGACCAGGTAGTGGAGAGGTTGTCCCTCTCTCAGGAGAAGGCCCAGCGGTTTGCTAACCGGCATAGGACTGATGGTCCTCGGTTTAAAGTGGGGGACTTGGTCTGGTTGTCCTCAAAGAATATTCCTATGAGAGTAGCATCTCCTAAATTTAAGCCTAGGTTCATTGGACCTTATAAGATCATGGAGATTATTAATCCTGTTTCTTTTCGTTTGCTTCTTCCAGGGACATTTAAGATCCATAACGTGTTCCACAAGTCCTTGTTGAAGAGGTTTGTTGAGCCAGTGGTTCCTGCTGCTGTGCCTCCTGACCCTGTTTTGGTTGAGGGCAATCTGGAGTATGTGGTTGAGAAAATTGGATTCTCGTTTTTCTAGACGGAAACTCCAGTATTTGGTTAAATGGAGAGGTTATGGTCAGGAAGACAATTCTTGGGTGTTTGCTTCGGACATCCATGCTAGGAGACTTATCCGTGCGTATCATAGAACTCATCCTGACCGACCTGGTTGCTCAAATGAGGGTTCGGTGACCCCTCCTCAAGGGGGGGTACTGTTGTGAATGGGTTTGAGATGAGTTCTGAGCAGAGGCTCCCTCTGGTGGTTACAAGCGGTGCTAGTGAAGATTGTGAGGACTGGGAATCAGGTGTTACTGACTGGTCTTATATAAGGGAGTCATTTTCCCATCAGGGTTGCCGGTGATCAATTGTTCTGGTCTGAATCCTTCATTCCAGTTTCCCTTGTAGCCTGCTGTGTCGTGTCTGCATCTCCTGCTTACAGATAAGACTTTTGCTTCTTTTGTGTTTTTGCTATATTTTTGCATTTTGTCCTGCACTTCTTTGGGGGCCTTCAGGGTCCCCTCCGGGGGCTTCTGCCCTCTCAGTTTAGTTCAGCCGCTGAGTTTTGTTCTTTTGCTTTTTCCAGTTTTTTCAGTGGCTGCTGTTTTGATTTTGTTGCACCAGAGAACTAATTTAGGTGGTAGAGGTCGTGTGATCTCAGGTGATTTTGAAATTAGTAGAGTTGGTGCTTTTCAGGGTTTTCTGGGATTGCAGTAAGTACCCTTCCTATCCTTTTCTATTTAGATAGTTTGGGCCCCAGCGTTTGCTCATACTATTTTCTTTCTGTGTCAGTATTTCATCTTGTCTAGCCTCCATTGCATGTTTGGGGGCTTTCTATTATCTTTGGGGTTCTGCTCCGGGGCAGATAGCTTTCCTATTTCTATCTTTGGGTGTAGTTAGTTTCTCGGGCTGTGGCGTGGCGTCTAGGACCAACGTAGGAACGCTCCACGGCTGCCTCTAGTTGTGGTGGTTAGTCAGCATACTGCAATCTCATAGATTCCAACTGCTCTGGTGTATTGCCTTTTTTACCTGCACTCCTCAGCTACCGAAACATAACACATGGCCAGAAGTTGTAGGGAGGTCATACAGCATACCTCCCAAATTTGGAAGACAGGAAAGAGGATTAAAGGCTGCGGCGTGTGTTGCGCGCCGCTGAAAATTTTAGGCCACGCCCCGACAACACCCATTTCACAGCTAATCACACCCATATCCTCGCCCCAAGCGTAACCATTTAGCACTGCTGATCACACTGACTGGTAATGAGGGCACAGTGGCTGGTACTGAGGAAAAGAAAGAAAGAGCAGCGAGAGAGAAAGAACAAACAGAGAAAGAAAGAGAGGAAAGAAAGAAAAGAGAGAAAGAAAGAACAGAGAGCGAGAAGGAAAGAACAGAGAGCGAGAAAGAAAGACTAGAGAGAGAGCCATAGGCGTAGCTAGGGTTTTGGTTTAGTGGGGGCAAAACTTCTGAGTGGGCCCATCATCAGAGAACCTCAGCAAATGACCGCGCTGTTGGCCAAAATAATCTATATATAAAAAGACCAATATTGATATTACCGCCATATGGTCTGTGTTAAATAATACCAGTCCTACAGAACATATAATAGATTACAGCACAGGTACAGATAATGACTTACCGCTGATGTTCTTTCTAATGGAATTGTTCACTTTTAATGTCTTTTCCATCTGGCCCACACCGACATGACGACTTCTCCAGCCAGGACTCGACTGCACCCCCATTAAAAAAAAATAAAAAAAAAACCTCACCTCCCGGCTCCTGTGCTGCTCACTGTTCTCCCTCTCAGCGTCTGACAGCGGGCGCCGGCATGTGTGTTATTGCGCCCGCTGTCATACGCTGAGAGGGGGATTATGGGAGAGAAGGAGCGCTCGCTCCTTCTCTCTCCATGCGGTCAGCTTTATCGGCTGGATGCCGATACAGCTGACCCTCCGATGACGGGTGGGGGGCCCACTGCTGGCACCGGGCCCCCCCAACGCCTGTTCA
This sequence comes from Oophaga sylvatica, assembly GCA_033576555.1. Classification (NCBI taxonomy): domain Eukaryota; kingdom Metazoa; phylum Chordata; class Amphibia; order Anura; family Dendrobatidae; genus Oophaga; species Oophaga sylvatica. The sequence continues at coordinate 216,629,172 of JARQOD010000001.1, forward strand.
GGCCCCATAGCTTCCGGGCGGCAGAGCAGGGAGAGCGATTCTCCCTGCTCTGCCGCAGAATGTAACTGTATCGTAGCTCCGGGTGGGCCCCCTCAGAGCGCGGGCCCCGGGGCCACCGCCCCCTCTGCCCCGCGACCTATCCTTTCAAATCAGGGCCCACCACGCAGGAGCTGGGGCCCATCGTAGGTTTCTCAGGTGTCCCGGTGCCTCAGTCCGACCCTGCTTGCCAGCCTGATAATACCAGGCCACAGCAGTCTGCATATCTTGGCTGGTTAACAAAAATAGGGGATCCCCTCGAAAAAAATTTGGCGTGGGGTCCCCCCTATTTTTGTTAACCAGCCAGATGAAGCAGACTGCTGAGGCCTGGTTTTTCAGGCTGGTAAGGATCCAATATCCATGGACCTTGCCAGCCTGATAATACCAGGCCACAGCAGTCTGCTTAGCTTGGCTGGTTAACAAAAATAGGGGATCCCCTCGAAAAAAAAACGGCGTAGGGGTCCCCCTATTTTTGTTAACCAGCCAAGTAAAATGCAGACTGCTGCGGCCTGGTATTAAAAGACTGTCAAGGCCCATGGATTTTGGCCCTCAACAGCCTGATAATACCAGGCTACAGCAGCCCCACATTTGGCGCATCAAAAGATGTGCCAATTGTGGCACTTTACCCGGCTCTTCCCACTGCCCTGTAGCGGTGGCAAGTGGGGTAATAAGGGGTTAATGTCACCGTTGATTGCACGGTGAGAATAAGCCCGGTTAATAATGGAGAGGTGTCAATAAGACACCGATCCATTATTAATCCCAAAGTTTTTAAATGTATAAAAAAAAGACACAGCAAGAAAAAAGTATTTTAATGAAATAAAAGAGACAACACAGTTTTCATTAATTTTATTATACACTCATTCCTGCGACGCCATCGATATCCTGTAAAAAAAGAAAAAAAACAAACCAACAGTATACCACCTGTCCGACGCAGTCCATAGTAACGACAGTCCCACGACGATCCAGCTCTGCTACATCGCAATGACAGGCATAGCCTGTCATCTCGACGCAGCACAGCTGATTACCTGCTTCCTGGCGGTGACGTCATCGGACTGACTGCTTTACGGCCGGGATTACCCAGCAGTCACTGCAGTTATCGCGAGAAACTGCATGTGACCGCCGGGGAAAGATGATGGCGGCCATCAAGCAGTCCAGCCCGTGACCGCCGGAGATCTTCTGCCAGGTAAGTGCCGCTGACTCCTGACAGACCCGACCGATGGACACTGACAGTGACAGTGACAAATCCGATTCCGGTATCCGATAAGATGAAAATATCGGAACTAAGTATCGAAAGTCCGATAGAGCTAATATCGGCCGATACCCGATACTTGCGGTATCGTATCGCTCAACACTATACATCATCCATCAACTCATCTTCCACTTCCCCACCCTGGTCCTCCTCCTGACTTTCCGGCAATTGTGTCTCACTACTCGCTACATGCAATATCATCTTGCCCTCTTCTAGTGGAGCTGGCGAGACAACAAATGTTTTTTTTTGGCTAAATATTGCTGTATATAAGTACAGTTTCACCCAGGACACAAAAAAGAAAACCGCCGTAAGCTGGCCAAACTTTGAGCACACACAGATATGAGCTTCCATGGAGATACCACTACAACAAATGTGTGCTCTGTTTTTTTTTATTTTTTGGCTAACTAGTGCTGTATATCAGTACTGTGACACCCAGGACAAAAAAAAAGGAAAACCGGCCTAAACTGGCCAAACTTTGAGCACACACAGATATGAGCTGGCACAGAGATACCACCACAACAAATGTTTTTTTTGTTTTTTTTGTTTGTTTTTTTTATGGCTACATAATGCTGTATATAAGAACAGTTTCACCCAGGATACAAAAAAGAAAACCGCTGTAAACTGGAGAAACTGGCCAAACTTTGAGCACACACAGATATGAGCTTCCATTGAGATACCACTACAACAAATGTGTGCTCTGTTTTTTTTTGATTTTTGGGCTAACTAGTGCTGTATATCAGTACTGTGACACCCAGGACAAAAAAAGGAAAAACGACCTAAACTGGCCAAATTTTGAGCACGCACAGATATGAGCTGGCATGAAGATACCACTACGACAAATGTGTGGTTTTTCTTCTTTTTTGGAGGTGGGTTAAATACTGCTGTATATAAGTACAGTGACACCCAAGATAAAAAAAGAAAACCGCTGTAAACTGGCCAAACTTTGAGCACGCACAGATATGAGCTGGCATGGAGATACCACACCAAAAAGTGTGTGGCCTGTATTCCAATTAAACCTGGGGCTAGTTATAAATGGCCAATGTATTCTACAGGTAGCAGCAGCACAAGAAAACAGGAAGGGAATGGACCCTCTTCTTGTATTCAATGCTCTATATACACACATACAGTGCCTGCAGGCCTTGCACTGATGTGTATAGAGCGACGTACACTACCCTGCCTACCTAACACTGGAACCTATATACTCCAGAAGGACTGTTGGTTTAGCTGGATTTGAGTAGTTTAGGATGGTAGAACCCACACTAACTATAAATCCCCAATTCTGACCAGAGCTGAATGAGCTGAGCAGGGTGGCGTCCGGTCTCTTATACACCTGATGATGCTGTGCGGCCAGCCAATCACTGCACGACCACAACAAAGATGGCTGCGGCGTTTTATTGCCTGGCAGACAATCCCAGCATTGTGATTGAGGCTGTAAAGTCCGCCAAAAAAGCTGGGTGGAGACCCGAGTTCCTGCCGAGTAATCCCGGAAATACTCGGTGCTCGCTGAGTACACCGAGTACCGTGATACTCGGGCGAGTAACGAGTAGTGGCGAGCACGTTCGCTCATCACTAATTCTAATATTAATATCAATAATAATCACAACATTTTTTAAAGCAATTAATTTCAAGGAGGTCTATTTTGGTCAATTTCTTTTTGCTGGAGTCCTCTAAATAATGTCCTTCAAACACAAGTCCCTGAAGCAATAAACAAATTACAGGTTGTCCCCCTGATGGTAGAACAAGGCTATAAGTATTGAATTTCTTAGCAGTACCGTCACAGGGTAAATTAAGAACTATATAGCTGTTAGCTCAGAGTGGGCTGACTGTGCAAGGTGCAGACATGTCTGGCCCTCAAAGTTAAGGTCTTTTTAACTGACTCTGTACATCCAGTTTGGTTTGTATGGATATATGACTGTTTCAGTCAATCATTGGAGGTAAAATATTGATAACTGCTTTCATCAGTAGTTTGCTGTAGTCTACACATGCTCATCTGTTTGAGACAGGGTATATGGAGAGTGAGACCTGTGTTGGACCTATTCAGAATTGGAAGAGAATTGGAGCAGATCAGTAAGTTGAGTATTATTTAACCTATTTTGAAATCTTCTATAGTAGATGTTTTTTGTCAAATAATTTTCAGGAGTGGAAAGCTAAATCCACAAGAATTCCCAAATAGGATATTTGTTTTTTTTTTCTAAGCAAGACAACTAGTGGTGGTAGAATAGATTCAGTGGACTCCAATGAGCCCCGAAAAACTACTTTTCCCGCCCCTTTCCCTTAACACTAGGACTACTGGACTCGTGACCCCGCCTAGAACTACTGAAAGGAGTCATTTTGACTCCTTGCTTGTTTTCGTTTATTTTTAGAGTTTCATTTGTGGTTATTTATTAATAATTATATTTTTTGTAATGTATTATTATTGTGAGATCCAACAGTAATGCTTTTGATTGTTTTTTTTCTGCTTTTCTTATTTTTCTACAGAAAATAACAATAATTATAATAGACGTTTTTCAAACATTTTTTTTTATTCAAGTGCACACATATAAACAACAACTGAAGAACAAAAAGCAGAGAAAATGTAGGTGGAGGAGCATAAAAATGAAAATATGGCGCAGAATTCACCTTCTAAACATTTGGTGTTTCGCATTTTAGGCATTGCCTTTGATTTATGGCAGTACATTGCCCACACAAAGATTTACCACAAGTCTTACAATTGCCGACAGATCTATTTTTCTTGCACTTTTCTTTGATCTGGCAAAATTTTGTTTGAACCATCACTTCTGAGCATGTAGAAACTTGGGACGTGGAACCCTTTTCCCTATCTGTGACATAAGGACCACTCAACTCTCTCACAAGCGTTTGCAAAAATGCCTTGCGTGACATTTTTTGGTGGGTTATCTCATTGAATATTATCCATGCATTTATACCCGCAAAGTCTAAGGCATTTTCAAATGCATGAACAGGCCATCTCCTTGTGCATGTTCGTGTGGTATATTTTCGTGCCATCTGATCCACTACATCTACTCCATATTTTGTTTCATTGTAAAACTTTACCGTTTCTGGAGTTTTTTTAGCGGAATCAGACGCAACAACAACATCTGGATGGACGGAACTCAAAATGACAACATTTTTGTTGGGCTTTCCTTGATATACTGTAAGTGTAAAATTGTCTTCATTTCTAAACACTTTAGTGTTGTACAATTCCTCTTTCATGGATTTTATTTCTTTAGGCACTTCTCGCCTTATCTTGTTCAGTGTTCCCACGATGGTTGTTCCTTTGCTTTTTAGCTGTTTAGCTAATTTTACTGAAGTAAAATAATTATCGGTTGTAACATTGCGACCTTTTTTCAAAAACGGGTCCAATAACTTCATTACCACATGGTCAGCTAAACGGTCCTCAGCACGGCGTGTGTCATCTTTGCCTAGATAAGGGAAGCCATTTGCCAGATATTTGCTCTCCTTATCAACAGCTAGCCAATATTTGTGGCCATATTTATCTGGTTTGGAAGGCATGTACTGCGTGAATGGACACCTAGTTTTGCTTGGGAAAAGTTGCTCATCCACCGTTATGTATGGGCCAGGTTTGTAACACGCAATACAATTTTCAATAAACCTGTCCCACACAGTAGAAAATAGAGCAAACTTGTCCGTTTGCAGTCTCTCCGATCGAGTAGATTTCTCATCAAATCTGAGAAACCTCATAATTTCAACAAAGCGGTCCCTAGACATTGTCGCTTTGCAAAACGGTATTCCCCAGTCATTACACCAAATACTGCTAATCGAGTGACGGTTCGTGCCAGATATTCCACGAGCATAGAATATCGCAATGAATGCATCTAGCTCCTCATCAGATAGAGTAAACTGTAAATTATTGTTCCTGCATGCTTCTGCAAGCGTACAGTTCTTTATATGTGTCAATATATATGAATCAAAAATTAGCATAAGATAAGAGCCTAGAGTAAACAAGCTATTTTGTTCAGCATTACACAGTAATACAAGCAGGTAAAACACAAGGAAAATGTGAAAAGTTGACATGTAAATTGAACTACATCTATATGAACATCAGGGTAAATAAGACAGAGTGAAAAAATTATGCACAAAACTTTATAGCAACATTTAGTGACAAAAGGACCTCAAAATATAGTAGGGAGTCAAAATGACTCCCTTCAGTAGTTCTTGGTAAATTTTGAAAAAAAACGCGCAAATTTTTCACCAAAATTATTTATTCTCACAAAATCTTTTTTCACATCATATTTGAGGAAAAGTCACCGAGTTTCAAGCCGGAATTCTGAAAAATGTAGTCACAGAAGAGAAATAAAAAACGAAAGGAGTCAAAATGACTCCATCAGTAGTTCTAGTGTTAAATACCCGGGCACTCTTTGACTACACACGGACCAGTGGTGGACACTGCATCTACACAACAGTCTCAGGTAATACACTTTTATCCATCTCCTGATTCTCCATACGCTGCCTGCCTCTAGCAATTACAATGAGGCCAGTCTTTTCTCTTTTTTTAGGCTGCATCAATGTATGCTTATCCTTAAACTGAATGAGCTTCAGTGCATTCCCTCAAGGGTATGTTTAACCCAGTATTATGCCCCCATCTTCTGCAATGAGGATTTTTCAACTTGCATACCTTTTTCTGTTATGCAATAGGTCGTTTTTGTTTATTTTCATTTTTACCTTTTCTCCCACATCCACGGTTTGCATAGTATGTTTATTGTATTATTATTATATGTCTCACAGCAACTGATGAAGGTATATGTATTGGACCGAAAGATTTGATGTGCCACTGTCTGGGATTGAATAAAATCATTTGTTTCATAAATATCATATTGAGTGCCAGGTTCTTTTTTCTTGTATTGCCACAGTTTGGGAACCTACCTCGGCACCACCATATAGTTTTGCACACGTCTATTTGTATGCAGGCTATCCCTGTACATGGTAGCACACTATTTTGGCTATGTCTTCTGCCACCTTTTCGTATAACACAGAAGAATTTTCTAATATCTTGGCACAATCTAAATTCTCAAGCGACTTCCTAAAAGTCCCTCCCCGTGAAACATGATGACTTGATCTTGAGTCAGCACTTGCACGCCAGACTAATATAGAACTGCACTGCGCTACACTCTCGGAATACCTCCGAGTTAAGAGAATCCCTAGGGAATTATGTGTTCCACTACGCCCCACTCTGTTTCACGACTGCTCTGAATTTTGTTCCAAGTATGAACAGATACTTAACAAGTGTTCCTTTGATTTGATGACACTTACCATAGAACACCTCCACAAAGCTATCGAGTCCAGCACAGCTCATATCAAAAATATCGAGTCACAGCTGGCCGCCACTGGGACCACAGAGGATCTCAACACCCTCAAGACCCAGATACAGAATCGCATTGATCAACATAGAAGGGACACGTAGAGTCGTAAATGCAGTAAGTTCTCCAGGGATGCCGCAGACTACGAGTCGAACCAAGTGTATAGATGGCAAGACAGCTTTCCTGCCAAACGACAACCATCCCACGGTCAGAGGTCCTCAACCGATTATTCCACTTCGGGCTTAGAACAAGAAAGGAGTTCCCTTCCGTCAACCTCGAGACATTTCTTAGGCCAAAGGAGACATTTTCCAAAAAGAAGACTCGACGGGGCTACAGATGGAAGAAACAATCCGGATCAAATGAGAATCACGAGGTCCCAGGTACTGAATTGTTGGTAGTTAACATCTCCTCAATGTCTTTAGGCATCGCTGAACATAGCGTTTTCCAGAAGGGACTCTCCTTCTGTCCCTCTTACAAATGCAAGACATTCGATGTTGATATGGACTTGCAGCGCTTCTTTCGCCTACTCAAACTGAAAGTCAATTTTACTACATCTCCCACTCGGGACCCCTCTCTTCCCATTACTACTGACACCAATACAGTGTCGATTACACACTTAGGTCTCCAGAATAAAAGTAACTTCCGCCCACCCCATGGGTCCCATGCATTGGAGGCTTTCATAGACTTCATACAGAACTCTTTCCATTCTCTACGGGAAGACATCAAAAGAGGGAAACTCTTTTACCCACCCAACCTTTCTCCCATTGAACATCAAGCCCTGAAATCTCTCCAGGACGATGTCAGCCTAATTATTAAACCAGCTGACAAAGGAGGCGCTATTGTCGTTATGGACAGATCCAATTATTTATCAGAAAATAGCAGACAATTAGAGGATACATCTATCTACTCTAGACTTATTAAAAACCCTACCCCTGCTGTTCGTACTAAAATCCATGACATTCTACACCAGTACTCTTAGGGGTCCTTGACTTTAAGACTTGTGACTACCTCACAAAAAGAATCCCATCATACCAGTTTTTTACACCCTGCCAAAGATACACAAAAATCTACAGAATCCTCCAGGGAGGCTCATAGTGGCCTCAACAGAATCCATTCTTTCTCCAATTTCCATCTTTTTAGAAAAATACTCACACCCATAATTCAAACCTCTCAATCCTTTCTCCTGGACATGGGAGAATTCATTAAAATAATTAGAGAACACAGCAGGGTACCTCCAAATACCATACTAGTCACCCTAGACGTCAAGGACCTCTACACCTCCATTCCCCATGTCGAGGGCATTAATTCCGTTCACCCCCTTTTATTATCCGCAGGAATGGACAGCAACCAGATCAATCTGTGTGTGGATCTCCTCACGTTGATTTTATTCAATAATTTTTTTCTTTTCCAGGATACTTTTTTCCTTCAGACTCGGGGCACCGCAATGGGTTCCAATGTAGCACCCCCTTTGGCTAACTGTTACATGGTAGACTTTGAGGAAACTGTCATTTACAAGAGTCAAGCATTTTTCAGTAACGTTCTCCTTTAGAAACGTTACATTGACAATGTCTTCTGTCTTTGGGGGCTCATGAGAGAGCTTGCATCTTTTCTTTGATGTCCTTAACATCTCGTGCCCGTTATAAAATTTACGATGTCCTATGATCTGCATTCCATCAATTTTTTGGACACTAATGTTCAAAAAAATTCAGAGGGTTACTTGACCACTGACCTTCACACTAAGTCCACTGATAGGAATAGCATACTTCACTACCAAGGCCGCAACCCCCGCTGGGTAAAACGTTCTATTTCCATATCACAATTTCAACGGGTTACACGTATTGTCTCGGACAATACTCTACACACCCAACACCTTAATGAGATGACATCTAAATTTACCAAAAGGGGTTATCCCTCCACTATCCTGGAAGCATCTAAAGATCCAAACCGTCCACTCAGAGAAGAAATCCCACTAATCGTATCCCTTTTGTGCACTTGTATCATCCGTTTTCATTCATCCTCCATAAAGCCATCCGGAAACACTGGCATTTACTATCAACTGCACATCCTAACATTCTGGAATTTGAAGAACCCTTTTTGCCATGTTTCAAAAGACCCTTGAATCTAAAAGACTCCCTGGTAAGAGCCGACATTGGCTCCGCAAAGTCACAGAAACAATGTTTTTTATCCAGACCTAAAATAGGGACATTTCCTGCCTACATTGTGCACAGTGTAGCAATGTCCTTAACCCCTTCCCGACCCATGACGCCACGTAGGCGTCATGAAAACCTGTGCCAATCCGACCCATGACGCCTATGTGGCGTCATGAAAGGATCTCGTCCCTGCGGGCCGGGAGACCGGGGTCACTCAAAGGTCACCCGACCCGCAGTTACAGGACCCTTTGTGCTTCACCACAGGGGGGTTGGCTTAACCCCCCCGTGGCCACGATCGCTCTGATTGGCTGTTAAAAGTGAAACAGCCAATCAGAGCAATGTGTAATATTTCACCAATTTAATTGGTGAAATATTACAATCCAGCCATGGCCGATGCTGCAATAGCATCTGCCATGGCTGGAGACCGAGCCCTGACCCCCCCACACCGAGTCACGGCGGTGATCGGCCGCCGCCACCGAAAGATGGCAGCGATCGGTCACCGCCGTCACTTACAGCTCCCCTCCTCTTTTGGTCCACTGTCCCCACTTCCTATCCCCCCCCCAGCCTTCCGACAATCCTACTCACCTCTCCCGATCCACCGATGTCCCACGATCGGGCCCGGCGTCCGGCCGGGCCTCTTCATGGGCGCCGCCATATTGGAAAATGGCGGGCGCATGCGCAGTGCGCCCGCCGGCCGGCGCATGCGCAGTGCGCCCCCCAGTGTTCAAAAATTTATTTTGATCACTGTGATAAACTGTCACAGTGATCAAAATAAAAAAAAGTAAATGAACCCCCCCTTTATCATAGGTAGGGACAAATAAAAAAAATAAAGAATTTTTTTTTTTTTTCCTAGCGGATTTCACTGCTGATCCGCGGCGGATTTCGCTGCTGATCCGCGGCGGATTTCGCTGCTGATCCGCGGCGGACATCGCTGCTGATCCGCGGCGGATTTCGCTGCTGATCCGCGGTGGATTTCGCTGCTGATCGGCGGCGGATTTCGCTGCGGATCGGCGGCGGATTTCGCTGCTGATCCGCTGCGGATTTCGCTGCTGATCGGCAGCGGATTTCGCTGCTGATCCGCGGCGGATTTCGCTGCTGATCGGCGGCGGATTTCGCTGCTGATCGGCGGCGGATTTCACTGCTGATCCGCAGCGGATTTCGCTGCTGATCGGCGGCGGATTTCGCTGCTGATCCGCAGCGGATTTTCGCTGCGGGATCCGCGACTGATTTCGCTGCGGATCCGCGACTGATTTCGCTGCGGATCCGCGACTGATTTCGCTGCTGATCCGCGGCGGATTTTCGCTGCTGATCCGCGGCGGATTTTGCTGCTGATCCGCGACTGATTTTTCTGCTGATCCGCGGCTGATTATCTGCTGATTCATCTGCGCTAGCGGGTATAGCATAACGCGATCGCGTTATGCTATACCGTTACCAGCCGGTCAACGCTACGTGTTGAACGGGCTGGTAAAACACAATATGAACCCAGCCTTAGGGTTAGAACTAGGGTTAGGGTTAGCATTAGGGCTAAGGTTAGAATTACGGTTAGGGTTGGAATTTGGGTTAGGGTTGGAATTAGGGTTAGGCTTGTAGTTAGGTTTATGGTTAGAGTTGGGATTAGGGGTGTGTTGGGGTTAGGGTTATGATTAGGGTTTGTATTAGGGTTAGGTGTGTGTAGGCGTTAGGGGTGTGTTGGGGTTAGGGTTGGAGTTAGAATTGAGGGGTTTCCACTATTTAGGCACATCAGGGGGTCTCCATACGCGACATGGCGCCACCATTGATTCCTGCAAATTTTGCGTTCAAAAAGTCAAACAGTGCTCCCTTTATTCCAAGCCCCGACGTATGCCCAAACAGTGGTTTATCCCCACATATGAGGTATCAGCGTACTCGGGAAAAATTGCACAACAACTTTGGGGGTTCTAATTTCTCCTGTTAACATTGGGAAAAAAAATTGGGGACTAAAAATTATTTTTGTGGAAAAAAAATGATTTTATATTTTCACGGCTCTGCGTTATAAACTTCTGTGAAGGACTTGGAGATTCAAAGTGCTCACCACACATCTAGAGGAGTTCCTTGAGGGATCTAGTTTCCAAAATGGGGTCACTTGTGGGGAGTTTCTACTGTTTAGGCACATCAGTGACTCTGCAAACGTAACATGACGCCCGAAGACCATTCCATCAAGTGGGCATTTGAAAAGGTCACTACTTCCCATCCAGCCCCGACGTGTGCCCATACAGTAGTTTTCTCCCACATATGGGATATCAGCATACTCAGGACAAATTGGACAACAACTTTTGGGGTCTAATTTCTCATGTTACCCTTGCAAAATAAAAAAATTGGGGACTAAAAGATCCTGATTGTGGAAAAAATATGATTTTTTTATTTTCATGCCCGGGCGTTATAAACTTCTGTGTAGCCCTTGGGGGTTCAAAGTGCTCACCACACATCTAGATAAGTTCTTTGCGGTGTCTAGTTTCCAAAATGGGGTCACTTGTGGGGAGTTTCTACTGTTTAGGCGCATCAGGGGCTCTGCAAACCTAACAAGATGCCCGCAGACCATTCCATCAAGTTGGCATTTCAAAACGTCACTACATCCCTTCCGAGCCCTGACGTGTGCCCAAACAGTGGTTCCCCCCCCACATATGGGGTACTAGCGTACTCAGGACAAACTGGACAACAACTTTCGGGGTCCAATTTCTCCTGTAACCATTGTGAAAATAAAAAAAGTGGGCTAAAAAATCATTTTTTGAGAAAAAAAAATGATATTTTATTTTCACGGCTCTGCGTTATAAACTTCTGTAAAGCACCTGGGGGGTTCAAAGTGCTCACTATGCATCTAGATAAGTTCCTTAGGGCGTCTAGTTTCCAAAATGGGGTCACTTGTGGGGGAGCTCCAATGTTTAGGCACACAGGAACTCTCCAAATGCGACATGGCAACCGCTAAATATTCCAGCATATTTTCTATTCAAAAAGTCAAATGGCGCTCCTTCCCTTTGAGCCCTGCCGTGCGCCCAAACAGTGGTTTATGATCACAAATGAGGTATCTGTGTACTCAGGAGAAATTGCCCAACAAATTTTAGAATCCAATTTATAATGTTGCCCATGTGAAAATGAAAAAAACTGAGGCTAAAAGAAAATTTTTGTGAAAAAAAAGTACTTTCTTTTTTTTTACGGATCAATTTGTGAAGCACCTGGGGGTTCAAAATGATCACTATGCATCTAGATAAGTTCCTTAGGGGGTCTAGTTTCCAAAATGGGGTCACTTGTGGGGGAGCTCCAATGTTTAGGCACACAGGGACTCTCCAAATGTGACATGGCAACCGCTACATATTCCAGCATATTTTCCATTCAAAAAGTCAAATGGCGCTCCTTCCCTTCTGAGCCCTGCCGTGCGCCCATACAGTGGTTTATGACCACATATGAGGTATCTGTGTACTCAGGAGAAATTGCCCAACAAATTTTGCATCCATTTTATCCTGATGCCCATGTAAAAATGAAAAAATTGATGCTAAAAGAAAATTTTTGTTGGAAAAATTAAAATGTCCATTTTTTCCTTACACGTTGCTTTAGTTCCTGTGAAGCACCTGAAGGGTTAATAATCTTCTTGAATGTAGTTTTGAGTAGCTTGAGGGGTGCAGTTTTTATAAAGGTGTCACTTTTGGGTATTTTCTGCCATATAGATCCCTCAAAGTGACTTCAAATGTGAGGTGGTCCCTAAAAAAATGGTTTTGTAAATTTTGCTGTAAAAATGAGAAATCGCTGGTCAACTTTTAACCCTTATAACTTCCTAACAAAAAAAAATGTTGTTCCCAAAATTGTGCTGATGTAAAGTAGACATGTGGGAAATGTTATTTATTAACTATTTTGTGTCACATAACTCTCTAGTTTAACAGAATAAAAATTAAAAATTTGAAAATTACAAAATTTTCAAAATTTTCGCCAAATTTCCATTTTTTTCACAAATAAACGCAAAAATTATCGACTTAAATTTACCACTAACATGAAGCCCAATATGTCAAAAAAAACAATCTCAGAATCGCTAGGATCCGTTGAAGCGTTCCTGAGTTATTACCTCATAAAGGGACACTGGTCAGAATTGCAAAAAATGGCAAGGTCTTTAAGGTCAAAATAGGCTGGGTCTTGAAGGGTTAAGGGCAGTACTTTCCAACATCCACGATCTGGCAGGAGTTTTCATATCAAGGACCACTACACCTGTGAAACATCTTTTGTTGTTTACTCAATAAAATGTCCCTGTAGTTCACTCTATATCGGAGAAACCACTCAACCCATACGTGATAGAATTTCAAAACATAAGTCCATGATCCATTGTAAAAATTTACTTCTCCCTATCCCTAATCATTTCCATTCACAGGGGCACTTGATTTCACAACTCAAGTTCCAGGTTATCGAACATGTACCCACACTTATACGGGGGGGTGACAGAATTTCCAGATTAAAAAAATGTGAGCATACTGGATTCATACCTTAGAAACCCTCACTCCTAAAGGACTGAATAGGGATTACGATTTATTGTCATTTTTGTAACTATTTGTCATGACTGTACACTATACTCTGTTGTCACACTGAGTTGCTGGTACATATGATATTTCTTAACCTCTCTAATTTACAATTCATGCTCTTGTGTATTAAAGATGACTAAATTCCCTTTTCTGTTTTCCTAGAAACGTTTGTATTGAATCCTGGACACCGTGTGTCACGAGCATTTATTCAGTGTAATCCTCCAAATAGTACACCATCGGCTTCACCCTAGCTCTGGATATCTTATTTAAAGCATGTCCGCCTTTCCTCTGACATTCTACTCCTATGATTGAGCCTATCACCCTCCTAATAAGGTCTTTTCAGATTTTTTTAAAAAAATCAATTTCTCATAGAAACCATGTTCCACTATGAGACTTTAGGTGGTACGCTCATTTATTCTGGTGGTACACACAGTTTTTTCCCCTTCAGCTTTCATATACTTGGGTCCAATAACATGGGTGGAACGCATATATTCACTGTGGAAAGCACAGCCATGTTTTTGACATCACTTCCGGTTTTATACCCAGGGGGTGGAACGCATATTTTCATCCTGGCACGCATCTCATTCGGTTCTTGGTATCAACCCCGTTACTGGCGAACATGATAACTACTTTTCCGCCCCTTTCCTTTAAATACCCGGACACTCTTTGACTAACGGACCAGCGGTGGATGTCGCGTCTGCTCCACTGTCTCTCAGGTAATACACTTTTATCCATCTCCTGATTCTCCATACGCTGCCTGCCTCTAGCAATTACAATGAGGCCAGCCTTTTCTCTTTTTTCAGGCTGCATCAATGTACTTATCCTTAAACTGAATGAGCTTCAGTGCATTCCCTCAAGGGTATGTTTAACCCAGTATTACGCCCCCATCTTCTGCAATGGGGATTTTTCAACTTGCATACCTTTTTCTATTATACCATAGGTATTAATCCCAACACTACCAGTAACCTTTATGGTAAAGCTGAACAGTTTTTTCACCCCACCATGTTTTGGAGTACGGTATGTCATTCTTCCTAGCGATCACTATTACGTGTAGATTGTGCTTTGACTCACTTCTTCTAATACAAGTATCTCTATTATGAATCAATGTGTCATGAAGTTTCTTTGTATATACTTTCATTTTTACCTTTTTTCCCACATCCACAGTTTGCATAGTATGTTTATTGTATTATTGTTATACGTCTCACAGCAATTGACGAAGGTCCATGTATTGGACCGAAACATTTGACGTACCACTGTCTGAGATTGAATAAAATCATCTGTTTCTTAAATATCATGTTAAGTTGAGTGCCAGGTTCTTTTTTTATATACAGTTATAACAACCAGAATTAGTCTGCGGCGAGCAGATGTTCCTGGGACTAAGTCCTGCTTATCTCCACCTGAGCATGCCAGTGAGACGATCACTCATTGGTGGTCAGAGGTCACATGCTCAGGTCCTCAAGCAGTTCGGATTGGGCCATAGCAAGGTCCTGGAAGGCTGCAGTTATAAAATGATCTCACGGCCGTACAGCTGTGCACTAGTAAAATCCATGTGGTGTGTGAGCGAATGGATACACTACCACTCTGTATGCACGGGTTTTGGACTGAGAACCTGCCACACTGTCGGCGTGTATGACCATCTAGTGTTCCTTAATCAGGCAGGTTTTTACTTGGCTTGACCTGGCGCCTGACTCGGCCACGTGGGCTGCTTAGCATGGGCTGTTTTCAGGACACAGTCAATCCACGTGCTCTGGCACACACCTTTTGGTACAGCTGTGCGGTCAGTTGAGCTTTTTGCTCTTGTTTTTTAGTTAGCTGTGTTTGCTACCATTGAGCGCCAAGTAGTGGCATCGCTAGTGTGATGCCATGTGCATTGTGAGTATGGTCAGACTCAAGTCCCCACGTTCAAGGGGTTGAGCCTAGAGACTTCACTCGCACCATATCAGCTGTGTCCTGTGACGTGTAACAGGGAACAGCGCTCTATTACTGTGTTGCGGCGGCTCTGTGAAGTAACAGAGTTCGTCGCTGTTCATACCGGGTGACATCAAACCCGCGTTTTGTAGGCGTTCAACCGCCGCCTTGTTCCGCCATTGCTTAGCAGCATATTCCATTTCTGCACGGTGGACCCCGGGTTGCGAACGCACCTTAATATTATTATTATATATATTTCTGTTGTGAATGTTTTGGAAATGAATTCTGAGCAGAAGCTCCCTCTGGTGGTTACAAACAGTACTGAGCCATTCAATGAGGATTGGCAATCAGGATTCACAGACTGGCTTGATATAAGGGAGGTTCCTCCCATCATGGTTGCCGGTGATCAATTGTTCTTGTCTCAACTGTGGTTCCTGGTTCACTTGGAAGCTTGTTGAGTCTTGCCTCTTCTTCTGCTTTCAGATAAGATATTTTCTGTTTGTGTGCTTACCATTTGCATATTTCTCTGCATTTCTGTGAGGTTAGCCAGGTTCCCCCCCCCTGGGGGCTTGGGCTCCTCCGGTTCCGCTGGAGCCACTGTTGTTTGTTCATTTGCCTTTTCCAGTTTTTTCTGTGGCTGCGGCTTAGTTTTGTTACACCAGAGAACTGATTTAGGTGGTAGAGGTCATGTGATCTCAGGTGTTTTTGCAATTAGTAGCGTTGGCATTTTTTTAGTTTTTTTTTGGATTGCAGTGAGTATCCTTTCTATCCTTTTCTGTCTAGGCAGATTGGGCCCCAGCGTTTGCTCATACTATTTTCTGTCTGTGTCTGTATTTCCTCTTGTCTAACCGCCATTACATGTTTGGGGGCTTCCTATGTTCTTTGGGGATTTGCTCCGGGCAGATAGCTTTCCTCTTTCTATCTTTAGGTGTAGTTAATCTCTCAGTCTGTGACGAGGCATCTAGGACCAACGTAGGAACGCTCCACGGCTGCCTTTAGTTGTGGTGGTTAGTCAGGGTACTGCAATCCAATAGATTCCAACCTCTCTGGTGTATTGCCGTTTTTGCCTGCTCTCCTCAGCTACCAAAACATAACAGTATCACCGGCCAGTGAATGGTTCAGTACTGTTTGTAACCACCAGAGGGAGCTTCTGCTCAGAATTCATTTCAAAACATTCACAACATATTTCATTTGTTGCGTTTCGCCAACCCTAACAGTTATCATGGCAAAAAGGATTTGCAAAAAACATATTATATGCATAAAAATAGAGGTATACGGAATTTTCGAATGTATCAAATATGCATATATATGTGGGACTATTACTAGATCGACTGTACCTAATACAATAACCACCACAGAAACACAGCCATAAGGTCCAATAAAAACAGTTACTTTATTGAATACAAAAATGATAGAATTACATAAATATCAGAACATTGATGGGGGGAAATAGGTGGAACACATCAGTGCACATATATGCAGAAAAATGCACCTGGGGAACACTGGTACTTGCAATCATATAATGTAAAATATAGGGATACTAGATGTAAATCATGGAGTAAAGGGCCGCCAATAGTTGAAGCATAAAGACAAGGTAAGTACCATGCTCAAAAATATATATATATGGCAGCTTTATATGGTATATGCCCAACAATCACTAAGACACGCTCCCATGAAACACCCACATAATCCATATGATGATAAAAAAAGGCATAGTGCCAACAATATACATATACAGTGTATGGATGTACGTGGTATAATTACCCAGGGAGAGAGCAGGACCAGGAGACAGCCAGGGCAACCCCGACGAGCGTTTCGGAGCTATAGAAAGGCTCCTTCCTCAGGGGGCATGTAGGACAGCTGTCTTTAATGCAGGTAACAAGTTGATTAGGAGCATCTGACCAGTCTGTAGTAACCAGAACTCTTAATGGTTGGTAGGGAATCAAATACTTATTTCTCATAATTTATACAATGTGATTTTCTGGATTTTATTTTTGATATTCTATCTCTCAATGTTAAAATTTACCTTCCTTTAAAGTTATAGACTATTCATGTCTTTGTCAGTGGGCGAACTTACAAAATCAGCAAGGGATCAAATAAATATTCCCTTCACTGTAACATAGTAAATGTCTATTTTGGTCTTCACTGTAGCCCCCTCACTCTTTAATGGTTCCCAGAGAAGCTCCCACACTGTGTAAAGGCCCCCAAATTAGTCCCCACAATGTAGATAAGCCTCCACAGTTTATGACAGCCCCTTACAGTAACTCCAACACGTATATAGGCCTCTACATTGTATGATGACCTCCACAGTAGCCTTCAAACTGTATAATGACTTTCGAATTAGCTCCAACATTGTATTATGGCCCCAGCAATAGCTATCATGTTGTATAATGTTGTACAATTATACAGCTCCAATGTTGTATACTGACCTCTGCATTAGCTCCTACACTGTATAATGGCCCCCCACATTACCTCCCATGCTGTACAATGACCCCCACATTAGCTCCCATGCTGTATAATGACCCCTGCATTAGCTCCCACTGTGTAATGGCCCTCGATTTAGGTCCACACTGTATAATGGCACCCGCATTAGATCCCACGTCTTTGATTCTTGTCTCTGTGTATCCATGTCTGTGGATACACAGATATGGATACACAGCAAATTGGTATAGCTCTCTGAATGTATCCAGGTAACCCCAGAGGAATACACATATATAAGAGGGAAAGAGACATGCATCCTCATGTGTGGTGTCCTATAACCGGGGACATGTCTAGCAATGAAGTGCATGGTACTGATCAATCATATCAGTCCGTCTATCTGAGGCACCATGAGATTTATGGTAGTTGCATTGGAGTCTTTCACAGATTGAGTGATGCCTGGTCGATTTACATTGACAGAAAAAACAATCTGTTTCTCAGTTAAAGCAGCTGCCATTAGAGATGAGCGACTTTGACTCCGGGAGGGTCGAGTCGGGTTTCGGACCACCTGACTTTCACAAAAGTCGAGTCGAACGAAATCGGCCAACTATTGGAAAAGTCGAAGGTCCGACTGAAACTCCAACCGACCCCAATGCAAGTCAATGGGAAAGAAAAGTCGGCATGGAGTGGAGGACAGTAAACACACCTACAGTGCACATTTCAATGCCAACGACATCAATTCTTATTACTTACGCTTGTCAACCTTAATTTACTTTATAATAATAGTAACGCATTGAAAACTGGGGGTTATTTGGTTAAGTTGTGGGGAGGCAGGGCTGGCTCCAGGTTTTCGTGGGCCCCGGGCCAAATAATCTCGATGGGCCCCTTTAAAACATTCCACAATTAATACGGCACAGAAATATAGGTATAGTACAATGCCAAATACTTCACTTCTTACATGACATGACTGATATCTATTTTAAATTCTACAATAGCTCAAAAACCGGACAGTATATTCCTCCATACAGTATTATGGCCACCACATAGTGCGCCATACAGAATAATGAGCCCCATATATTGCTCTATAAATAATTGATCCCATATAATGTTCCATACAGAATATGATGAGCTCCACATAATGCTACAGTATATGATGGTCCCCATATAATGTTCCATACAGTATAGGACGGTCCCCATAGAGTATCATGAGCCCCACATATTGCTCCATACAGTATAATGAGTTGCATATAAAGCTCCATACAGTATATCATGGGCCCCATATATTGCTCCATATAGAATGGGCTCCATATAATGCTCCATGGAGAATAGGCCCGATATGTGCTCCTTATGATGATCCATACCCTATATGATGCCCCATAAATAATGAACCCCATATGATGCTTTAGTATATGATGGGCCCCATGGATGATGCTCCAGTGTATCATGGGCCTATTTAATGCTCCATATATAATGGGCCCCATATGATGCTCCAGTATATGATGGGCCCCATGGATGATGCTCCAGTGTATGATGGGCCTATATAATGCTCAATATATAATGGGCCCCATATGATGCTCCAGTGTATAATGGGCCTCGTATATGATGCTCCAGTGTATGATGGGCCTATATAATGCTCCAAATATAATTGCCACCATATGAGGCTCCAGTGTATAATGGTCTCCGTATATGATGCTCCAGTGTATGATGGGCCCCATTTATAATGCTCCAGTGTATGATGGGCCCCATGGATGATGCTCCAGTGTACCATGGGCCATTATAATGCTCCATATATAATGGGCCCCATATGATGCTCTTGTATACGATGGGCCACATGGATGATGCTCCAGTGTATGATGGGCCTATGTAATGCTCCATATATAATGGGCCCCATATGATGCTCCAGTGTATGATGGGACGCATGGATGATGCTCCAGTGTATGATGGGCCTATATAATGCTCCATAAATAATGGGCCCCATACGAAGCTCCAGTATATGATGGGCCCCATGGATGATGCTCCAGTGTATAATGGGCCTATATAATGCTCCATATATAATGAGACCCACATGATGCTCCAGTGTATAATGGTCCACGTATATGATGCTCCAGTGTATGATGGGCCCCATTTATAATGCTCCACTGTATGATGTGCCCCATGGATGATGCTCCAGTGTATCATGGGCCTATATAATGCTCCTTATATAATGGCCCCATATGATGCTCTAGTATATGATGGGCCCCATGGATGATGCTCCAGTGTATGATGGGTCTATATAATGCTCCATATATAATGGGTCCTATATGAAGCTCCAGTATATGATGGGCCCAATGGATGATGCTCCAGTGTATGATGGGCCTATATAATGCTCCATATATAATGGGTACCATATGATGCTCCAGTGTATAATGGGCCCCGTATATGATGCTCCGGGTGTATGATGGGCCCCATTTATAATGCTCCAGTGTATGATGGGCCCCATTTATAATGCTCCAGTGTATAATGGGCCTCATGGATGATGCTCCAGTGTATGATGGGCCTATATAATGCTCCATACTTAATGGGCCCCAGATGATGCTCCAATGTATAATGAGCCACATATATGATGCTCCAGTGTATGATGGGCCCCATTTATAATGCTCCAGTGTATGATGGGCCCCATGGATGATGCTCTAGTGTACGATGGGCATATAAATGCTCCATATATAATGGGCCCCATTTGATGCTTCAGTGTATAATGGGCCTCGTATATGATGCTCCAGTGGTATGATTGGTCCCATTTACAATGCTCCAGTGTATGATGGGCCCCATGGATGATGCTCTAGTGTACTATGGGCCTATATAATGCTCCATATATAATGGGCCCCATAGGATGCTTCAGTGTATAATTGGCCTCGTATATGATGCTTCAGTGGTATGATGGGCCCCATTTATAATTCTCCAGTGTATGATGGGCCCCATGGATGATGCTCCAGTGTATGACGGGCCTATATAATGCTCCATATATAAGGGGCCCCATATGATGCTCCAGTATATGATGGGCCCCAAGGATGATGCTCCAGTGTATGATGGGCCTATATAATGCTCCATATATAATCAGCCCCTTATGATGCTCCAGTGTATAATGGGCCCCGTATATGTTGCTACAGGGTATGATGGGCCCCATTTATCATGCTCCAGTGTATTATGGGCCACATGGATGATGCTCCAGTGTATGATGGGCTTATATAATGCTCCATATATATTTGGCCCATATGATGCTCCAGTATATAATGGGCCCCGTATATGATGCTCCAGTGTATGATGGGCCCCATTTATAATGCTCTAGTCTATGATGGGCCCCATGGATGATGCTCTAGTGTATGATGGGCCTATATAATGCTCCATATATAATGGGTCCAATATGATGCTCCAGTGTATGATGGGCACATTTATAATGTACCACATAGTCTTCCCCTCATCACCCATATAATACCCCATGCATGATGTCACCCCCACACCCCCCATATAATGCTCCATACAGAATACTGGACCCAATATAATGCTCCATACAGAATACTGGACCACATAAATTGCTCCATACAGGATACGGGTCCCCATATAATGCTCCATACAAAATATGGAGCTCTCCTCTGCACTGTGCTGCGTTCTGCACTGTTACAGCTCAGGTAAGGGTGCTGTGGAAAGACTCCCCATTATCATCATCATTTCCTCCCCATCATCATCATTGCCTGCCCATCATCAACATCATTGCCCCCCCATTATCATTGACTCCCCATCATCATCATCATTGCCTCCTCCTCATCATCATCATCATCATTACCTCCCCATCATCATCATCATCATTGCCTCCCCATCATCATCATTGTCTCCCCATTATCATCATCATCGCCTCCCCATCAATATCATCATCGCCTCCCCATCAGTATCATCATCATTGCCTCCCCATCATAATCATCATTGCCTCCCCATCATCATCATCATCATTGCCTCCCCATCATCATCATCATCATTGCCTCCCCATCATCATCATCGCCTCCCCATTATTATCATCATCATTGCCTGAGCCTCCTCACCACCATCACTGCCTCCCCCCACCACCATCACACATACAGCGCCACACACAGACAGCACTGCAGCACTCTCTTACTCACATACACACACACAAAGCACCGCACTACATGATACACACACTGATACACACAGAAACACACACACAGACACATATACCTCACATCTCACCTGGCCGGCGTCCCGCGCTCTCTGCCACAGCCATGGGCCCCATAGATGATGCTCCAGTGTATGATGGGCCTATATAATGCTCCATATATAATGGGCCCCGTATATGATACTTCAGTGTATGATGGGCCCCATTTATAATGCTCCAGTGTATGGTGGGCCCCATGGAT
Organism: Oophaga sylvatica; assembly: GCA_033576555.1. Classification (NCBI taxonomy): domain Eukaryota; kingdom Metazoa; phylum Chordata; class Amphibia; order Anura; family Dendrobatidae; genus Oophaga; species Oophaga sylvatica. The sequence goes on from JARQOD010000001.1 coordinate 216,651,171, forward strand.
TATGCTCCAGTGTATGATGGGCCCATTTAATGCTCCATAGATAATGGGCCCATGTGAAGTTCCAGTATATGATGGGCCCCATGGATGATGCTCCAGTGTTTGATGGGCCTATATAATGCTGCATATATAATGGGCCCCATATGATGCTCCGGTGTATAATGGTCCCCGTATATGATGCTCCAGTGTATGATGGGCCCCATTTATTATCCTCCAGTATATGATGGGCTCCATGAATGATGCTCCAGTGTATGATGGGCCTATATAATGCTCCATATATAATGGGCCCCATATGATGCTCCAGTATATGATGGGCCCCATGGTTGATGCTCCAGTGTATGATGGGCCTATAAAATGCTCCACATATAATGTGCCCCATATGATGCTCCAGTATATGATGGGCCACATGGATGATGCTCCAGTGTATAATGGGCCCCATATATGATGCTCCAGTGTATGATGGGCCCCCATTTATAATGCTCCAGTGTATGAAGGGCCCCACATTTAATGCTCCAGTTTATAATGGGTCCTATCTATGATACTCAAGTGTATGATGGACCCCATATATAATTCTCCAGTGTATAATACTCCCCATATATTGCTCCAAACATTTAAAAAAATGAAATACTTCTCCTTGCTGGTCACTGCTCTACTCTGGACTCCTCAGCGTCACCATCTTCCAGCTCTCTGCACTGTGACTGTTCAGGCACAGGGTGCACAGACGTGACGTCATCGCGCTCTCTGACCTGAATGTCACTGTCAGGAAGCGCGAAAGACATCACAGCGGTAGAGCAGGGAGAGGTAAGTATTGCAAGTGCTGGGGCCCTGAGCAAGCAGGGGGGCCCACTAGTGGGTGCCAGCACTGGCATAGGGCCCCTCATAGTACGCCGGTGTCTCTGAAGGCGACTGGACCCCCCCACCTGCTCAGGGCCCCGGCACTTGCCCGGGTGCGCCATGTGCTGACGCCGACCCAGTTAGAGAGGTGTAAAAACTGGCATATGTTGAGGTGTAGGCTGGACGTTCAGCAGCTGCAAATGGAGGAATTGGAGAAGTTGGAGGAAGAGGAGGCCATTTTGCTGGCAACCTATGTGTCATCAATGGAAGGTGGTACAAAATCCTTTGAAACCCAGGCATGGTTCATTTTAATGAAGGTGAGGTCACCAACATTTTGGGCCGACAGCCGGGTCCTTTTTTCTGTCAGGATTGATCCAGCAGCACTGAAGACTCTTTCTGATAGCACACTACCAGCAGTGCAAGCGAGCTCCTGTAAGGCATATTGTGCCAATTCAGGCCAGGTGTCCAGTTTACAGGCCCAGTAGTCAAAGGGAATGACCTGTGATGGAAAACATCGATAGGGAGGAGAGGTAATTTTGAACCACAGTTGACAACTGCTATCTCCTGTCTGTTGCAATCGATTCAGTATTACCAGTCGTGTGAGCGTTACTCGAGAAATCAGTCCACAACATGGTCATGAAACCGCTGTCTCCAATGCCACTTTGGCTGTGTGCACCACGAACACCTCTTCCATGTTGCCCAGAACAGCTCGTGGTAGAACCTGCACCGCTGCTGTGTGCTGGGAATGCCTCTAACAAACGGTTTACCAGAGTTGCTTGTTTGTTCACCAATATTAGCTCTATGTTCTCCTGTGGCATGATGTTCTGTAATTTTCCTTTATAGCGTGGATCGAGGATGCTGGCCAACAAGTAGTCGTCATCCTTCATAATTTCGGCAATGCGGGGATCCCTTTTTAGGATCCGCAAGACATAATCACACATGTGGGCCAATGTTCCAGGTGTCAATGATGCTCTGCCAGTGGTGGGTGGAGGAGCACTTTCTGCCAAATCCACATCCCTCCAGTCACGCACAAACCCTGTACCTGACCTTGGCAAGCCAACATTTTCTCTTGCTCCCTGAGAAGCATCCTCCTCCCCAAAATAATCATCCTCTTCATCCTCCTCCTCTTCCTCTACTTCCCCCACCTCATCCAGGACAGTTCCCTGAGCAGACAATGGCTGACTGTCATCAAGGCTTCCCTCCTCCTCCTCTTCCTCCTCCGATGCAGACGCCTGATCCTTAATGTGCGTCAAAGTTTGCATGAGCAGACGCATAAGTGGGATGCTCAAGCTTTTTATGGCATCGTCTGTGCTTACCAGCCATGTGCATTCCTCAAAACACTGAAGGACTTTACAGAGGTCTTTCAGCTTTGACCACTGCACACCCGACAACTCGATGTCTGCCCTCAAACTGCCTGCCCGTGTATCCTCCCACAAATATAATTTTTTTGACAATTTGCTGTTACCAGTGTATGTTTTCTGGTTTTAATTGCACAGTATGATTGCGCAATTTATACAATTTTTAATTATTTTTGTGAGATACCAGTGATCATTGTACATCGATATCACCCATATATGTTATAGTTACTAAGATTATTGTTTCGAGTATTGACGATTGTCATATTTACCATCTATATTACAATAGTTATTGTAAACCAGTCATGGATGTTTTTCTTTGTGCTTTGATCCGCAACAAATGGTTGTGGTGGTGAGTGCACATGCGCGCGCTGTGGTTGCCATGGCAGCGTTGTCCTTATGAGGAAGATTTCCTGGATGACGCTTGTTACGCCACTTCCGGCTTCACACAGCTAGCGCATGCGCCATGAATGGATCTATATGGCCGGATGTTGATGTTGGTAGTCATGGTATCCTTCATGTTCATGCTGTTTGCGCACGCGCACTTAGCTTGGATTGTACAGCTGGATGTCATTATGTTCATTTTAGCCATTTATAAATAGCCTCATTGTGTAGTGGTACTATATATCCCCCTGACGAAGGATCTATATATCCGAAACGCGCGTCGGGGCGCGTTTTCAGCAGGCACATACATCTGATACTTTTTGCTCCCAGGTATATCGTTTTTCACTTGGTGCACTTTTTTTATTGATGTCCTTTTTTTGCACTGTTTGGTCGGTTTTATTTGTTACACATTTTTATCCCATTTGATTGATTTTTGCAGTTATTTGCACATGATTTGTAGTGGGTAGAACAATTTTCCTGATTCAGTGCACACACTAATGTATGTGGTATATTTTACACAGTATTTTATTTATATATATTTTTTAGATTTAATACACACACCAAAGTATTTGTTATATTATATACAGTAATTATTTACATTCTATACACTACTGTGTGTTCACTATATAATTATGTTGTGTATATAGTTTGTTTACCTGGTTTTATTTTCTGAGCATTTAATATATATATATATATATATATATATATTATATTATATTGAGTATATTTATTGATTATAGTGTCCTGTTGTTTTAAATCATTTTATTACATGGTTATATTATACGTTTGTCAAGCCAGTAATTTTGTTTAATAAAGGCATTTTGATTATAGTATGTTTTCTTGGTCTCGTTGTCCTTTTCCACTCCATTAGGCATTTCTCTTTCCAGCACCTGGGTGATCTTGTTCAATTAATTCCGGGTGGTCTGCCATCCAAAATTTCTTAGGTTATATAGGCACTTAATATATTTATTATGTATGTATTCCTGAGTATTTTATTTATCCTCCCACAAATGCATTACAGCCTGCCTCTGTTCACACAGCCTCTCAACCATGTGCATGGTGGAGTTCCACCTTGTTGCAATGTCTATGATTAGGCGGTGCTTGGGGAGGTGGAGCAATCGCTGTAGCCTCTGCATACGACTGGAGTCTACGGGCGAGCGACGGATGTGCGAGCACAGTCTTCGAACCTTATGGAGCAGGGCTGTTAACTCCGGATAATTATTTAGGAAGCACTGCACCACCAGGTTCAAGGTGTGAGACAAGCAAGGTATGTGTCTGAGTTTTGCCAGGGCTATGGCCGCCACAAAATTACGGCCATTATCACTGACTACCTTGCCTTGCTCAAGATGTAGACTGCCCAGCCATGACTCATTTTCTCGCTGCAAGTAGTCGGCCAGTACCTCCGCGGTGTGTCTGTTGTCGTTCAAAGACATCATCTTTAAAACAGCCTGCTGACACTTACTGTTATGATTCGGCAGCTGAGGAAGACAGGAGCAAAAAACAGCCAAGGCAGCCGAACACCCAGAGAGGTTGGGAACTAATGGGTTGCAGATTCCTAAACTAACCGCACAACTAGAAGCAGCCGTGGGACCTACCTACGGTGACCTAGACGCCTCGTCACAGCCGGAGAACTAGCTACACCTAAAGATAGAAACAGGAAAGCTAACTGCCCCGGAGTAGAGCACGAAAGGACTAGGTAGCCCCCTCACATATAATGGCGGTTAGACAAGACTAAATACAAACGCAGGCAGAAAATAGAGTGAGCAAACACTGGGGCCAAACATTGCCTAGATAGGACAGGACAGAATACTATCTGCAACCCAGCAAAACCCTAGAAAATCTTCCAACACTTCTGATTTCAAAAATGCTGAGATCACACGATCTCGCCACCCACTAAGTCAGATTTCAGATGTGAACAAGAGGCTAACCCGCAGCCACTCAAATAGCAGGGAAAGACCAACTGATCAAATAAACAGTGGCTACTGAAAAACAGAGAGTAGCACTGGCCCCAGGAGGGGAACCCAGCTAACCTCCCACAAAAGTGCAGACAAAAAATGGGAAAGGCAAACACGATAGAAACAAGCAGCAAAAAAATATCTGAAAGTAGCAGATGAAGGCAAGACACCAGCTGACGTCCAAATGAACCAGGAAACAACAATTGATCACCGGCGAGGATCATGGGAAGGCAGCTCACTTATATCAGCCCAGTCAGTCTCTACTGATTGCCAGTCATCGCTTACACGTGATAAAGCCTTATCATTCAATACAGCTTCCATACCATGAGCAACCACCAGAGGGAGCCTCAGCTCAGGAGTCATTCCCAACATGCTCACAACAGTACCCCCCCTTGAGGAGGGGTCACCTAACCCTCACCGGCGCCACCAGGCCAATCAGGGTGAGCCCGGTGAAAGACGCAAACCAGTCTCTCTGCATGGATGTCAGAAGCAAACACTCAAGAATTGTCCTCCTGACCATAACCTTTCCACTTAACCAAGTACTGGCATCTCCGTCTAGCCAGACGAGAATCCAATATCTTCTCCACTTCGTACTCCAGATTGCCCTCAACCAAAACAGGCTCAGGGGGCGCAGCCATAGGAACCACTGGCTCAACAAACCTCTTCAATAAAGATTTGTGGAAGATGTTGTGAATCTTAAACGTCCCTGGGAGAGCCAAATGGAAAGAAACTGGATTAAGGATGTCCAATATCCTTTAAGGTCCAATGAACCTTGGCTTAAACTTAGGAGACGAAACCTTCATAGGGATATTCTTTGAGGACAACCAAACCAAGTCACCCACATTAAACCGAGGACCATCAGTCCTATGCCGGTTGATCCCAAATATGCTGCATTCTCTCCACCATAGAGTCAACACCCGGACAGACAGAAGCCTCCACCTGCCCCGAAGAAAACCGAGGATGAAACCCGAAATTGAAGAAAAAAGGAGACATCAAGGTGGCAGAACTAGCCCTATTATTCAGAGCAAATTCAGCCAAAGGCAAAAAAGAGACCCAGTGATCCTGATCAGCAGACACAAAACATCTCAATTAAGTCTCCAAGGTCTGGTTTGTTCTCTACGTCTGCCCATTGGTATGAGGGTGAAACGCAGAGGAGAAAGACAGCTGAACTCCCAGTTTAGAACAAAATGTCCTCCAAAATCTGGAAACAAATTGGACTCCTCTGTCAGACACAATGTTCTCTGGAATGCCGTGCAACCGAACCACCTGCTGAAAAAAAAACAAAGGCACCAACTCAGAAGAGGATGGCAACTTCCGCAGTGGCACAAGATGGATCATCTTGGAAAACCTATCACCCAGATAACGGTCATTCTCTGAGAGACAGGGAGGTTGGAAATAAAGTCCATAGAGATATGAGTCCGTGGCCTCTTGGGCACAGGCAATGGCATTAACAATCCACTAGAGCGAGAGCAAGGTTTGGACCAAGAACAAGTCCCACAGGACTGCACAAAGTTCCTGACGTCACAAGATAAAGTAGGCCACCAAAATGACCGACTCACCAAATCTCTAGTACCAAAAATACTGGGATGACCAGCCAACGCAGAGCAATGGACTTCAGACATAACTTTTTCTCTACATTGGCCTGGGACATACAATCTCCCCGCAGGGCAATGTTCAGGTTTATCCCCCTGAAATTGTTCAAGGGCCAGTCTCAAATCGGGTGAGACAGCGGAAAGAACGACACCCTCCTTCAGAATGGCCATAGGCTCAGTCACATCCATAGAATCCGCAAAGAAACTCCTAGAGAGGGCATCAGCCTTAACATTCTTAGTACCCGGGAGGAAGGAGACCACAAAGTTAAAATGCGTGAAAAACAAGGCCCACCTGGCTTGTCTGGGATTCAATCGCTTGACTGATTCGAGATAGATCAAGTTTTTGTGGTCAGTGAGGACCACAACTTGATGTTTGGCTCCCTCCAACCCTTGTCTCCACTCTTCGAATGCCCACTTCATAGCCAATAATTCCCGATTCCCCACATCATAATTACGTTCAGCTGGGGAAAACTTTCGGGAGAAGAAGGCACAAGGGTTAATCTTAGAGGTTACAGGATCCCTTTGGGACAAAACTGCTCCTGCACCAACCTCAGAAGCATCTATCTCCACCTGAAATGGTAGAGAAACATCAGGTTGCGGTAGAACAGGAGCAGAAGTGAATCTCCGCTTGAGCTCCTGAAATGCAGAAACTGCCTCAGTAGACCAATTTACCACATCAGAACCCTTTTTGGTCAAATCAGTCAGTGGTTTCACAATACCAGAGAAATTACTTATAAATTTACAACAGAAATTAGCAAACCCAAAAATCTCTGAAGAGTCTTCAATGAAGTGGGCTGAACCCAATCACAAATGGCCTGAACCTTGACCGGGTCCATTTCAATAGCAGACGAAGACAAAATGAATCCCAAAAACGAAACCTTCTGTATGCCAAAGAGACATTTCGATCCCTTAACATACAAAGCATTCTCTCTCAAAATCCGGAACACCATCCGAACATGTTCCATATGAGAATCCCAATCATTGGAAAATATCAAAATATCGTCCAAATAAACGATCAGAAACTTATCCACCAAATCCCGGAAAATATCGTTCATGAAAGACTGGAAGATGGAAGGGGCATTAGTGAGCCCAAAAGGCATCACTAGGTACTCAAAATGCCCCTCAGGGGTATTAAATCCGGCTTCCATTCATCTCCGTGCTTGATGCAAATAAGATTATACCCTCCCCTAAGGTCAAGCTTGGTAAACTAACTGGCACCTTTCACTCTGGAAAATAAATCAGAAATCAGGGGTAACGGATACTGATATTTAACAGTGATCTTATTAAGGAGACGATATTCAATACATGGCCTCAATGAACCATTCTTTTTGGCCACAAAGAAAAAGCTGGCGCCCAAGGGTGAAGAGGATGGTCTGATATGACCCTTCTCCAAAGATTCTTTGATATAAGATCGCATAACATCATGCTCGGGTACCGATAAATTGAAGAGCCGACCCTTGGGAAATTTGCAACTGGGTACCAACTCAATCGTGCAATCATAACTCCTGTGAGGAGGTAAGGACGCAGACTTAGTCTCACTAAACACATTAGAAAAATCAGCCAAATAGTCAGGGACATCTTGAGAATGGGGAGAGGTAGAAAAAACAGGAGTGTCACTATGAACACATTGACAACCCCAACTGACCACAGACACAGACTTCCAATCCAAAACAGGATTATGAGTCTGTAACCAATGAAAACCCATTACAATAATGTCATGTAAATTATGTAACACCAAAAATATGCAATTCTCTTGGTGGTTCTGGTCAACCCGCATTATCACCTGGGTCGAAAACTAGGGTTTATTCTCCACAAAAGGGGTAGAATCAATACCCAACAAAGGAACAGACCTCCGCAAGGGTACCATGGGAAAACCACAACGTTTGGCAAAATCAAAATCCATCAGGTTTAGAGCTGCTCCTGAATCAACAAAAGCCTGAGCCGAAAATGTGGACACGGAGCAAATCAAGGTAACAGTCAAAAGAAATTTAATCTGAAAACTACCCAAAACAACTGAGCGCGCAAAACGTCTTCCCCGCTTAGGGCAGACGGAAATAGCATGAGAAGCATCTCCACAATAGAACTTATTACTCTTTAGAAACTCTCGATGCTGAGCCCCAGAAACCACTCCATCACACTGCATGGGCTCAGGGGCTGGCTCGCAAGGCATCACCACCTCTCGCATATTTCTACGCTCAAGTAGACGTCTGTCAATTTGAATAGCCAATGCCATAGAGTCATTGAGCCCAGAGGGAACAGGAAATCCCACCATAACGTCTTTTACAGTCTCTGCCAGACCCCTCCGAAAAAGAGCTGCCAGGGCATCGTCATTCCATTTAGTAAGGACTGCCCACTTTCGGAAATTCTGACAATATAGCTCTGCAGCTTCCTGACCCTGATTCAATGCCACCAAGGTTTTCTCAGCTTGATCAGTAACATTAGGTTTATCATACAACAACCCCAGAGCCTGAAAAAACACATCAACATCAGTCAAGACAGGATCCCCAGGTGTCAGGGAAAAGGCCCAATCCTGAGGGTCACCGCGCAACAGGGAGATGACAATTTGAACCTGCTGTGCTGCGTTCCCCGAGGATATAGGCCTCAAGGCAAAAAACAAGTTACAGTTATTTTTAAAATTCAAAAATTGTGACCGTTCTCCAAAAAACAAATCTGGAGTAGGAATCCTAGGTTCTACAGCAGGCATCCGAGTGAGATAGATTGCAATACCCCGAACTTCAGCAGCAAGCTGCTCCACACGATCGGACAAATGCTTGATTTCCATTGGAGAAAAAATTTCTCCTCAGCCCCCAGAGAAAAAGAGGAAAAAATATATAAAAAATTCTGACAAGTTTTTTTATTTTTTTCTACTATTTTTCTCTTTTTCGAGTACCATAGAATTTTCAGTAAGGCCGGTGATTCTGTTATGATTCGGTAGCTGAGGAGGACAGGAGCAAAAAACAGCCAAGGCAGCCGAACACCCGAGAGGTTGGGAACTAATGGGTTGCAGATCCCTAAACTAACCACACAACTAGAAGCAGCCATGGGACGTACCTACGGTGACCTAGACGCCTCGTCACAGCCGGAGAGCTAGCTACACCTAAAGATAGAAACAGGAAAGCTAACTGCCCCGGAGTAGAGCCCCAAAAGAATAGGTAGAGCCCACACATACAGAAAATAGAGTGAGCAAATACTGGGGCCAAACACTGCCTAGATAGGACAGGACAGGGCAGAATACTATCTGCAACCCAGCAAAACCCTAGAAAAACTTCCAACACTTCTGATTTAAAAAATGCTGAGCTCACACTATCTCGCCACCCGCTAAATCAGATCTCAGGTGTGAACAAGAGACTAAACCGCAGCCACTCAAATAGCAGGGAAAGACCAATTGAACAAATAAACAGTGGCTACTGAAAAACAGAGAGTAGCACAGGCCCCAGGAGGGGAACACAGCTAACCTCCCACAAAAATGCAGACAAAAAATGGGAAAGGCAAACACGATAGAAACAAGCAGCAAAAAAATTATCTGAAAGTTGCAGATGAAGGCAAGACACCAGCTGACTTTCAAATGAACCAGGAAACAACAATTGATCACCGGCAAGGATCATGGGAAGGCAGCTCACTTATATCAGCCCAGTCAGTCTCTCCTGATTGCCAGTCATCGCTTACAGGTGATAAAGCCTTGTCATTCAATGCAGCTTCCATACCATGAGCAACCACCAGAGGGAGCCACAGCCCAGGAATCATTCCCAACATGCTCACAACAGCTTACCACTAGCTGTTCATTAGTGGGACACCTCGTGTGTAACACTGGCGGCTGCGGATGGAGTGCTCGTGTGACTGCGCTGTGTTGACGAGCTTTCGCTTCTGAAGGAGGAAGAGGAGGAGTAGGAGGGTTGAACGCCTACAGCCAACTGTTGCCTATACCGTGGGCTAGGTAGCACTGTCCCCTGTGGACCCTGCATCCACCACATTAACCCAGTGCGCAGTGATGGACACATAATGGCCCTGGCCACGCCTACAGGCTCATGCATCTGTTGTGAGGTGCACCTTTCCATTCACCGATTGTTTGAGTGCATGGACAATGCGGTCTTTCACATGCAGGTGGAGGGCAGGGATGGCTTTTCTAGATAAGAAGTGCCAACTGGTTAGGTTGGGACCGCATAGGCCATGAGCTCTCGGAACGCTGTGCTTTCAAGCAAATGGAAGGGCATCATCTCTAAAGAGATCAGTTTGGCAATGTAGGCGTTCAAAGCCAGTGTACTCGGATGAGAGGATGAGGACTTTCTTGTCCTACTCAGAGCGTCTGCTAGGGTGAGCTGGACTTGAGAGCTGCATATGGGGAAACTAGCGGTGGACATGGCGGACTGAGAGGGGGTTGGTGATGGTTATGGTGGTGGTGGTGGTGGTAGATTCAGTCTTTCGTTGGAAAAATATTGTGATTCCCTGACTGCTTTGGCTTTGCGACGATACCTCAACATTTCTTGCTGGTGGTGTGCTAACCGGTGGGCTTACAGTGGGGAAGCGATGTAGCGTTGCTGGCTACCTTCAGTTGGAGCAGGTGCACATGTGCTACCTGAGATTTGTAGTTTGTCCACGCTTGCAAGTGCATGGTGTTTAAATGTCTAAGCATGCAACTGGTATTCAAATTTCGGAGATTTTTCCCTCGGCTAAAGGTCCTTCCGCACTTCTTACAGATAACCTTTGCCTCATCAATAGGATTTTGGTCAAAAAAGTGCCACACTGCATTCTTCCTACTATGGGATAAATTTTCAGAGCTTGTACGCTGTGCTAATTTGTCTGTCTGGCCAAGCTGTCCTGCAACTCTTTTTGTTTTTTTAACACGTTTTTGGACTGCTACGGACCTGCCAGATAACCACAGCTGCGATCTCGATGCCTGCTGCGGATCCTCCTTCTCTTCTGAGCTATTGCCAGCGGCACCATCTTCCCTCAATGGATGCCAATCCAGGTCAACAACTTGGTCATCCATAACCTCCTCTTCAATTTCATCTGCACCTTCCTCTGTGTCACCGTGTACGGTGGTATAGTATGCGGGAAGGGACACCTGAGTTTCATCAGAGTCAGAATCTGGCTCAGTAGACTACGAGGGCAATGGAGTGCTCTGGGTGACTGTACCAGCAGAATCATATAGCAGTGGCTGTGCATCAGTGCACTCCATGTCAGATTCATCTTGGACTGGGGAATTCAGGATTTCACTTGATAATCAAGGCATGGTATGTGAAAAGAGCTCCAGGGAGTAATCTGAAGTGTGGCCTGCCGCAACCTTCACTTTTGGTGGGAGTGAAGGACACAAGGAAAGGTGTTGTTCCTGACCAGGAGCCTGCACTGACGACTCAGTGCTTGCAGTTTTTGAAACTTCAGAGGAGGAGGCGATAGAGCTGGAGGCTGTTTCGGCAATGTAAGCAAAAACCTGTTCCTGATGCTCCGACTTTAAAAGCGGTTTACATACTACAGAAAAAGGAGCCTTCCAGGCCTTCTGGAGCCAGACGATGATGCAGGCTCAACACCTCCTGCCTTAGGTGCTGTGCTTTTGGCACTACGAGCAGATGCACCACCACCAACATCAGTACCAGCTGGACACCCCCGCCCACGTCCACGGCCTCTTCCACCATATTTCCTCATGTTCGGGAAAATGTACCAAAAATACCAGCAGATATATGGTACTGTGTACAGTGTAGGGTAAAATTTAAACCTCCGTATATATATATTCCGGAGTCACACACACACGCTCTCTCAGTATGGATTTGATCATAATACAAAAGGCAGAAAAAAGGTACTGTATCAGAAGATACCAGGTGTACATAGTATAGGGTAAAAATTAAATCTCTGTATATATTTCCGGAGTCACACACAGACGGTCTCTCAGTATGGATTTGACTGAGGGGGGTCTGAAAAGTTCGAGGCCCACCCATGAAATATTTTTTGCATGGTATTGTTTTGCAATGCAATATGTTATTTACTTAGTTGAATAGTCTCATGAGCAATCTGAATTTATTTAGATTTTTTTGGTTTCCGTGACAGCATTTAAAAGGTTGGTGGCAAGGCTGAAATATGGAAATTGAGAAATTGGCAAAGCGAGCAGTCATACAATACTTTCTGAAAAAAGGACTGATACCATTAGAAATTCACAAGGACATGCTGGAGACATTAGGGGACAATGCTCCTTCTTATACATTGGTAAAAAAGTGGGTTGCAGAGTTCAAGTGGGGACAGACATCAATTGAAGATGCTGCGCGTAGTGGTCGTCCCTCAACCGCACGCACAGATGAAAATGTCCAAATAGTGCAAGACATTGTAATGGCAGATCGACATGTCAAACAGCGGCACATTGCACAATGTGTGGGCATATGTTGGGGTTTGAGTTCCCGCTGCTGCACAGGGGGAGTCTCAAACCTGTCCCGCTGGGTCTCCCATTCATCTCCGTCAGCAGTGGAGCCTGCTCAGCTTAGATGTCAGTCCCAGCATCTCGCCCAGTCTAACAGTGTGCAGAGGATTACTGCTGCTCTTCCAGGCTCTGCTATTGTGGCCAGTACTGGTTAGCGGCGAGCAGACGTCTTTTGGACAAAGTCCTTGTTTTCCCCTTCTGAGCATGCCCAGAGTGAGATCTCTCATTGGAGATCAGGGGTCACATGCTCAGGTACTGCAGCAGCTCCTATTGGTCCGCCAGGAAGGTCCTGTGACTACTGGTGTTCTGGAACAAGTTTCATTGGTCCTTGTTTCTGGCAGGTCCTGTAGCTGTTACTATAAAAGGGTAGCATGGCTGGACCGCCATGCGCTAGTATCAATCTTTATATGCTATGCGCCAGTGTGGTCATGCATGTGTGTGGTTAGGGCCCAGCTGAAATAAGCCACTAGAATACCGACTTAATCGGTGAGGAGTTTGGTATGCTAGCTGGTCAGGGTCGGTGTCCTAGATGCCCTAGATTACCGGCATAACCGGTGAGGAGTTTGATTGCCGTATTCAGGGTCTCGCGTTCAGACGCCATAGATTGCGGGTGACTCCTGCGAGGACATTAGCGCATGATCACGTTCTATGTTCGCTTAGCAGTTAACTGTGTACCTGGGTGCCTGACAGGACACAGAAGTTTGTCTCAGCGGCTCTGTGACGTAACAGGGTTCGCTTTCAACGCTAGCCAGCGCCCTAGCGTATTTATTTTGCGACTCAGTTGTGTTAAGTGAGTTCGCACACATTGCCATATAGTGCTGCGGCACTCCTTCTAGCGGCTCTGTGGATTAACAGAGTTTGCATATATTGCCACAGCGCGTTACGGCGTTTATTTTGGCAACTCTGCGGGATAACAGAGTTTGCTTCTTGCGCCATTTTACTAGAAGCAGGCTCCGCCTGCACGGTGGACCCCGGGCTGCGAACGCACCACTCCACATCATATATTTGGTGCATTCCGCAGACCCTAACATAATACTAGCGCCAGGGTCTGGCTAGTAAAATGGCGGATGACCAGCGTCTACCGCAGTACATCCAACAGCTGGAGGGTAGGTTGGCGGCTCTTGAGCGCACAACCTCAGCTGTGGATGTTACCGCAGTCGCTGTTCAGGCTGCTAGCGTGGCTGCAGCCAGTTTGTCCTCTGCCACCTCTGCCCCTACATTATCCCACCTCCCGCTTCCTGACAAGTTTGCCGGTGACAGCAAGCAATGTCGGGGATTCGTGAGTCAGTGCTCTATACAACTCGAGCTTCTGGCTGTACGTTTCCCCACGGATCGGGCACAAGTGGGTTTTGTACTGTCTCTACTCTCGGGCAAAGCGTTGGAGTGGGCAATGCCACTGTGGGAGCGCGACGATCGTGTAGTGCAGAGTGCTCCTCGTTTCCTGGAGGCTCTTAAAAAGGTCTTTTTAGGACCTCAGGTCACCCACGATACGGCGCTACAACTTCTGGCATTGGCACAGGGTTCGTCTTTGGTCAGTCAGTTTTCCGTCCAGTTTCGGACTCTGGCCTCAGAGCTAGACTGGTCGGATAAAGTTCTCATTCCAGTCTACTGGCAAGGACTGGCTGACCATGTTAAAGACGCTTTGGCTACCAGGGAAATTCCCGCCACACTGGAGAAGCTTATCTCCATATCTACCCGCATCGACCTCCGTTTTCACGAGCGGAGGTTGGAGTGGGCCCAGTGTAGGCAGAGGATTCGGTTGGTTCCCACCTTTGCCAAACCTCTCGAATCTCCCGATCTGGCGTCCGAACCCCAAAAGGCCACAGAGGTTCCTCGTGCAGGACCTAAGTCTCGGACCGTCCGAGTTTCCGTGGTCTGTAACCTTTGTCAGCAGACAGGACACTATGCCAACAAATGTCGACAGCGATCGGGAAGCGATCGCGTCTAGTGGCCCTGGGAGGAAGTTCACTAGAGACATCGGCATTTTCCTCCAAGATGACATTTAAAGGGACAGTCACTAGAGACTCTTCCACACTTACAGTCGAGCTTTGCGTGGACTCAGGAGCAGAGGGGAACTTCATGTCCTCTAACTTTGCTCGTCGTCACGCACTACCTCTGGTGGCGCTTGACAAATCAGTGACTGTCCGGGTAGTGAATGGGTCGACATTGCCCTAACAAATAACACACCAGACTGTTCCTCTTGCATTGTCTGTATCCCCTTCCCATCAGGAGCTTATTTCCCTACTCGTCCTTCCCGAGGGAATAGACGAGATCCTACTAGGTATACCTTGGCTCCGTTTCCACTCCCCACATATAGAGTGGACTTCGGGTAGGATACTGGGTTGGAGTGATGCATGTAGAGGCAGATGTGTCAGGAGTTGCATTCAGGTTACCACTACTGAGTTACCGGCAGATCTTACTCCACTTCCCAAGTGCTATTGGTCATATGCAGACGTGTTCTCCAAGAAGGCTGCGGAGACTCTTCTGCCTCATCGCCCCTATGACTGTCCTATTGACCTCTTAACGGGTGCAGAACCTCCTCGGGGAAGGGTCTATCCTCTCTCTCTTCCTGAGACAGAGGCCATGTCGCAATATATTCAGGAGAACCTAGCAAGAGGGTTCATTAGGAAGTCGGTGTCACCGACAGGGGCGGGATTCTTCTTCGTGCAGAAGAAGAACGGAGAATTACGTCCGTGTATTGATTACAGGGGTCTTAACGCCATCACCATTAAGAACAAGTACCCGTTGCCCCTGATTTCTGAGCTCTTTGATAGGCTTCGGGAGCAAGGGTATTCACTAAACTAGATCTGCGCGGTGCTTATAACCTGATTCGCATCCGTGAGGGGGACGAATGGAAGACGGCTTTTAATACCAGGGATGGGCATTACGAATATCTGGTGATGCCCTTTGGGCTCTGTAATGCCCCAGCCATTTTCCAAGACTTTGTCAATGACATCTTCCGGGATATGCTCTCCACCTCGGTCGTAGTCTTTCTGGATGATATACTCATCTTCTC
Source organism: Oophaga sylvatica (assembly GCA_033576555.1). Lineage (NCBI taxonomy): Eukaryota > Metazoa > Chordata > Amphibia > Anura > Dendrobatidae > Oophaga > Oophaga sylvatica. The sequence continues at coordinate 216,666,707 of JARQOD010000001.1, forward strand.
TCCAGATATTGACTCCCACCGGAGAGATGTCTGCAGAGTCTTCGACCTCTTACGGGCAAATTCCCTTTATGCTAAGTTAGAGAAATGTATGTTTGAGCTGGAGTCTTTACCTTTCCTTGGTTATATCATCTCAACCCAGGGATTGGCTATGGATCCGGCCAAATTACAGGCTGTGATGGACTGGCAAGAAACCCACTCTCTTAAAGCGGTGCAGCGCTTTATGGGGTTTATTAATTACTATCGCCAGTTCATTCCTCATTTCTCTACCTTGGTAGCTCCCTTGGTAGCCCTCACCAAGAAGGGAGCAAATCCCAAATTGTGGTTGGAGGAGGTCTCCAAGGCTTTCACTTCTATTAAGTCTCATTTTGCTAGCGCTCCCATCCTACATCGCCCCGATGTTGATAAACCATTTTTATTGGAGGTGGATGCCTCATCCGTTGGTGCTGGAGCAGTCCTCTTCCAAAAGGATGCTCAAGGTCGGAAGCATCCTTGCTTCTTCTTCTCTAAGACCTTCACATCAGCGGAGAGGAATTATTCCATCGGGGATAGGGAGTTGCTAGCCATGAAGTTGGCCTTCTCTGAGTGGAGACATCTGTTGGAGTTGGCCCACTTTCCCTTCCAAGTCTTCACCGACCACAAAAATTTTGTGTATCTTCAGACAGCCCAGCGGCTAAACTCTCGCCAGGCCAGATGGTCCTTGTTCTTCTCCCGGTTTCATTTCACACTCCATTTCCTCTCGGGAGAGAAGAACATTCGTGCCGATGCTCTCTCTTGCTCTGTGGTGTCCTCTGAAGAGGAGGTGGAGGAGCCTCGGCTTATTGTCCCCACAGAGAGCCTGAGAACAGTGGCCCCAGTTTCGCTAGAGTCTGTGCCCCCGGGCAAGACTTTTGTGCCTACCAATTTGCGACCGGAGGTACTCTCTTGGGCACATTCGTCCAGGATGGGTGGACACTTTGGAGCAAAGAGGACATCTGAATTGCTGGCGAGGACATACTGGTGGCCGCATATGGTCCGTGACGTTGGGGACTACGTTCGGGCGTGTGTCTCCTGCGCCAAGAATAAGTCTCCACGACAACGGCCAACTTGGTTACTATACCCTTTGCCGGTGGCAGACAGGCCCTGGGAGATGGTTGGGATGGACTTTGTGGTGGGCTTGCCCAAGTCTCGGGTTGCACCATCATTTGGGTAATCACCGACCATTTTTCCAAAATGGTGCATCTGGTGCCGCTACCACGGTTACCTTCTGCACGGGCCCTGGCAGCGTTGTTCGTTAGGCACATCTTCCGTCTACACGGCATGCCGGACAAAATTGTCAGTGACTGAGGTCCCCAGTTTGCGTCTCGGTTCTGGAGAGAGCTTTGTCGTCTACTCAGTATTGAGTTAAATCTCTCTTCAGCGTACCATCCTGAGACGAATGGGTTGGTAGAGAGGGCCAACCAGACCTTGGTCACCTATCTACGACATTTTGTCTCAGCCAGGCAAGATGACTGGGCATCCTTGCTACCATGGGCTGAGATTGCACTAAACAATGCTGTGGCTGACTCCACCGGACAGACTCCATTCCTCCTAAACTACGGTCAGCATCCGCGGGTTACGATGCCCATGCCCATGTCTTCCACCGACTCCAGGGTGGCAGACTGGGCTGTGGAGGCATGGGACATTTGGGACCGTACCCAGGATGCCAATCAGGCGTCCAAGGAGAGGATGAGGTCCTCCGCCGACGCACATCGGCGCCCCGATCCAACATTTGCTCCTGGGGACTTGGTGTGGCTCTCCGCCCGTAACATTAGGCTGCGATTTGAGTCCACTAAGTTGGCACCCCGCTACCTGGGTCCTTTCAAGGTCCTCGAGCAGGTTAACCCTGTGGTATACCTTTGGGCTCTTCCACCACGCCTGGGTATCTCCGACACCTTTCACGTATCCCTCCTGAAACCTGTGCTCATGTCCCGGTTTTCTGAGTCATCTGCCGGACATCAGGTTCGTCTACGGATGACCATGAGGTGAACACCATCGTAGGGTGCAAGGTGGTACGGGGCAAAAAGTTTTATTTGGTGGACTGGAGGTGCTATGGGCCTGAGGATAGGTCTTGGGAGCCTGCCGAGCATGTTCACGCTCCGCAGCCTTTGAGCCAGCGAGGCCCAGAGAAGGAGGGACCCTAGGAGGGGGGATAATGTTGGGGTTCAAGTTCCCGCTGCTGCACAGGGGGAGTCTTGAACCTGTCCTGCTGCGGTCTCCCATTCATCTCCATCCACAGTGGAGCCTGCTCAGCTTAGATGTTGGTCCCAGCATCTCGCCCAGTCTAACAGTGTGCAGGCTCTGCTATTGTGGCCAGTACTGGTTAGCGGCGAGCAGACGTCTTTTGGACAAAGTCCTTGTTTTCCCCTTTGAGCATGTCCAGAGTGAGATCTCTCATTGGAGATCAGGGGTCACATGCTCAGGTACTGCAGCAGCTCCTATTGGTCCGCCAGGAAGGTCCTGTGACTACTGGTGTTCTGGAACAAGTTTCATTGGTCCTTGTTTCTGGCAGGTCTTGTAGCTGTTACTATAAAAGGGTAGCATGGCTGGGCCGTCATGCGCTAGTATCAATCTTTATATGCTATGCGCCAGTGTGGTCATGCGTGTGTGTGGTTAGGGCCCAGTTGAAATAAACCCCTAGAATACTGACTTAATCGGTGAGGAGTTTGGTATGCTAGCTGGTCAGGGTCAGTGTCCTATATGCCCTAAATTACCGGCATAACCGGTGAGGAGTTTGATTACCTTATTCAGGGTCTGGCGTTCAGACGCCATAGATTGCGGGTGACTCCTGCGAGGACTTAGCGCATGATCACGTTCTATGTTCGCTTAGCAGTTAACTGTGTACCTGGGTGCCTGACAGGACACAGAAGTTTGTCTCAGCGGCTCTGTGACGTAACAGGGTTTCTCTTTCAAAGCTAGACAGCTCCCTAGCGTGTTTATTTTGCGACTCAGTTGTGTTAAGTGAGTTCGCACACATCGCCATATAGCGCTGCGGCACTCCTTCTAGCGGCTCTGTGGATTAACAGAGTTCGCACATATTGCCACAGCGCGTTACGGCGTTTATTTTGGCGACTCTGCGGGATAACAGAGTTCGCTTCTTGCGCCATTTTACTAGCAGCAGGCTCCGCCTGCACGGTGGACCCCGGGCTGCGAACGCACCTCTCCACATCATATATTTGGTGCGTTCCGCAGACCCTAACAGCATATCAGTGGAGAGGGTTGGCCATATCCTAACACAGCTGCTGAACATGCATAAAGTTTCGGCCCGATGGGTGGCCAGACTTTTGACCTTAGAGAACAAACGTCTGAGAGAAATTAACTCTGCGGAAAATGTGCAACTGTTTGAAGCTGATATTCAACTTTTTATGCATCCCACCTCCCCACGCCCCAAAAAGGCAAAGGTGGTTCCATCCGCTGGCAAGGTGATGGCATCAGTGTTGTGGGATTCCAAAGGTGTCATTCTTCTGGAGTTCCTCCAGAAAGGTCAAACCATCAATGAGGAATACGATGCAGCTCAGATTCATCGTCTGAGGTCATCAATTAAGGAAAAACGTCGAGGGATGCTGCGGAAAGGGGTGTTGTTTCACCAGGACAATTCGCCAGTTCACACATCAGCTGTTGCAATGGCTGCAATTCACTCCTGTGGTTTCCAACTGCTTCAGCACCCACCCTATTCCCCTGATTTGGCTCCCTTGGACTATCACCTATTTCCACAGATGAAAAAGCTCCTTTGTTGAAGTCATTTTCCTTCTGATGAAGCAGTCATGGACGCCGTAAAGGACTTTTTGGAGGAGCAAGATGGAACGTTCTACCACAGTGGACTACTGAAACTCAAAAGAGCGATGGCATACCTGTGTGACCCTAAAGGGAGACTATGTTGGTACCTGACTGAAAAATTATGACCCACGGTCACTACTTCGGGGTCGGGCCTCGAACTTTTCAGGCGCCCCTCGTATAAGGTAAAATTTAAATCTCCGTATATATTTCCGGAGTCACACACATACGCTCTCTCAGTATGGATTTGACCGTAATACAAAAGGCAGAAAAAAGGAACTATATCAGAAGATACCAGTTGTATATAGTCTAGGGTAAAATTTAAATCTCCTTATATATTTCCGGAGTCACAAACAGACGCTCTCTCAGTATGGATTTGACAGTCATACAAAAGGCAGAAAAAAGGTACTGTTTCAGGAGATACCAAGTGTATATAGTATAGGGTAAAATTTAAATCTCCGTATATATTTCCTGAGTTACACACAGACACTCTCTCAGTATGGATTTGACCGTAATACAAAAGGCAGAAAAAGGTACTGTATCAGAAGATACAAGGTGTATATAGTATAGGGTAAAATTTAAATCTCCGTATATATTTCCGGAGTCACACACAGACGCTCTCTCAGTATGGATTTGACTATAATACAAAAGGCAGAAAAAATCTAGTGAATCAGAAGATGCCAGGTGTATATAGTATAGGGTAAAATTTAAACCTCCGTATATATTTCCGGAGTCACACACAGATAGTCAGCATGTATTTGTCCGTGATACCAGCCGGTACACGGTAGTGAGTGAGGAGCATACAGCTCTATATGTTGTGGGAAAAAATGAACGCTCAGTAACTGTGCAGAAAAAAAGAACCAAAGTATAAGTGCTGTGTAAACAGCAGTCTGCATAGCAGTGTACACACAGCAATACAGCTATCATGCAGCCTAATAACCAGCACTGCTGCACACAAGAAAATCCTCCCCTGTCACTGCACACTAACTGTACAGCACAATTGCTATCACCACAAGCACATAAGAACTTCTCTTTCCAGCCCTAACTCTCTCCTACTGATAAACAGCATCAGCAACCTCTCCCTACTGTTAAGATCGGCAGAAGTAAAATGGCGGTCGGCGGTCAGGGTTTTTATAGACATTATGACGCCCCCCAAAGCAAGCCAGTCACTGCAATGCCCTTCTCTAAGATGGTGGTGGATGCTGCCCATGTCATCTCGTTGCCCACAGTGTACGTCCTTGCTCATTGGCTGAAAAAAGGAGCCTGCAATCATTATGGGAAAACCGACTTTGGCACTCGGGTCGACGACCGCACGGCCGACCCACTCTATGGTCGGGTTTCGCTTGGCGAAACCCGACTTTGGCGAATGTCGGCGACTTATGAATCTGACCGACCTGTTTCGCTCAACTCTAGCTGCCATAAATCTGATGTGCCTTAGCTAGCAAGAACCAAAAACACAAGATAAGTAACCACCTGAGATTTGTCAAGAGGTGAGCAGCATCCTCCCTCTTCCTCACTGTACAAACACCTCTTGCTCAGGTGCAGACAGCAACCTGAGCTCCTACTTACAACACCATTCTGTCTCTTGTTCTGCTCCTCTCTGGTTTAGAAGAAGCTGATGCCCTGCATTGTGAGAAAAACCGCCGCACAGAGTGCAATGTGGGCATGTCTTCAGTATGAGAGAGGGAGCTGTCACACAGGCAATCAGCGTCATGGGGGGCTTATGCTCCTATATCCCCTGGTCTTTAAAACAGAAAGCAGTAGTGCAGGGAGATCATGTCTCGCTGCACTACCGCAGAGCTTAATTATATCAATATTCTAGGCTTGCCAATACAGTTGACAGTTGCAGTACTTTGAGAGAGTGGCCTGGGGCGAGCGCACCCTCTTCATGCGCCTCCGGTTAATGGAAAGAACATGCATACAGCTGTGAATTTTGGTTTTCTTTTATTGTGAAGCAAACAACAAATATGACAAAATAACTGAAAACTTCAGTGTGCATAACTATTCGCCCCCCCCCCCAAAGTCAATACTTTGTTAAGCCTCCTTTTACTGCTATTACAGCTGCAAGTTGCTTTGGAAAAGTCTCTATGAGCTTTCCACATCTAGCCACTTGGATTTTTGCCCATTCCTCAAGGCAAAACTGCTCCAGCTCTTTCAAGTCAGATAGTGTCCTCTGGTGAACAGCAATCTTAAAGCATGAGAACAGTTTCTCAATTGGATTAAGGTCTGGGCTTTGACTAGGCCACTCCAAAACATTTACATGTTTCCCCATTAAACCACTCGAGTGTTGCTTTAGCTGTAAGCTTTGTGTCATTGTATTGTTGTGGAAGGGGAACCACTATCCCAGTCTCAAATCACTGACAGACTGAAAAATGTCTTGCTCAAGAATATCCCTGTCCACTGTCCATCTTCCCCTTTACTCTGGCCACTTTCCCTGTCCCTGTCATGAACTATGACGTAAGTCTTATTGTTCAAACCCGCACACTGAACTCCGCTACATCTCCTTGTTTTTGTGACTGACATGCTATGGCCCTGCCCCAACTAGGTGTTTACAGTACACACAAAGCGCCTTGCAGACATGCAGCTCCATGGCCCTCTCAGTGTGCCTGCGTAATTCTATAACACTCTTCCCCCCTCCCTCAAGAATGTGTTATGAGCTGCCCTCTCCACCGTGTGCAAGAAGCGCATGGCACACCAAGAATTCTTTGTCCTAGTACAGTGTTGATTAAAGATCAAATAAAATGGCACCAATTATTGATATAGGTGTGAATCTCACATTTCTGGCATCTACAACAGTAGAATCACCACCAAGTGAGTTTTCTATATTGCAGCATCAGCAGAATTCAAGAAACGGATTTCTGCTTAACTGGGTCATACATGTAGTCCATGTTAGGTTTAATAGAAAGCTTGTTACAAAACAAGATTGGTGATGGTCCCGCCGTCGCTCTGCGAGGGTTCCTGCCTGAGATATGGATTTAATAAGGTTTTAGCAAGTTTTCAGTCTTGGTAGAAAGGGGAGTGCATTCCATAGCTCTACCCACCCTTGAGGTAATCCAGCGGGGACCCCTTAGTTTTGGGCAAGGGTATAAAACTCAGAGGCCCAGACAAGGGGGGGTTCTTTCACCTGGGGAGTTAGCTACCAGAGTCTATGCAGCCTGACTCCATGTATTGAGATGTCTCTCCTCCCCCACAACACATAACTTACTATGGTCTGAGATAACTGTAAATGTTTATTTTCACCTTTAATCCCTTTTATTTGTAATTGTCTGTACATATTGTAATTGTCTCATTTTGTAACATCTTTTTATACTTTTGTAAACCCTGCCTATTCTTTAGGAGTAAAAATATAAAAATTTACTAGCTTTGTTTTCCTTGCTCTAATATGTATCCCAATGACCTCCGTGCTAAATTAAGCCAATGCTACTGATTTGGTGGCTCCTGACCCGATGTCAAATAGAACCAGGAGCTGGTAGCAGCGTAGTGTGTTCTGGGGTATTCGGGAGACTCTGGAAGTCACGGACGTAGGTTTATAAAGTGTATTTTCCTCGCCTGTGGCGGGAATAGGCTATCGCCCTCACTGCAGAGTGCCTAATAGCAAGTACACATCCAGGTGGCCCATCTGGCGACTACTTATCCTAGGTACAGTTCCCTGACTGACCTGAGGGTAAGGGGGGTGCCAGAGAGCTGCAAGTTCCGAACCAGAGTTGGATGGCGGGATAAACAAATAGCTTCCTCTGGTAGTTCATCACAGTCCCTGTAGCCGAAAAGGTGCCCACAGCATGATGATGCCACCATGTTTCACTGTGGTGATGGTGTTCTTGGGGTCATGAGCTGTATTGATTTTGAGCCTGAGAGCTGCAAGTTCCAAACCGGAATTGGAAGGCGGGATAAACAAATAGCTTCCCCCTGTAATTCAGCACATATTGGTGGCAGCGTTGGGATAATAGAGCATTAGTGATCTGGTTTGATCAATCATCCCTCTCACTGAAAACTTACACTGTTCTTGCAAGGACCCTGCGCAAAAAGTTTTGGAGAACGAACTCAGTGTTTTAGTGCTGAGACAATACAGTGTGTTAGCTATTATCCCTCCCCTTCTCTTCATTTTTCTGTCCTATGTTTTATTTGGCAATGATGGCCACCAGGGGAGAACTCTTGCACAGAAAAAGGGCATCCTTGCTGGAATATGCACGTGCAAAGGCATTGACCCCAAAGCAAGAACAAAGACCATTAAATGGTCGCGGAACTGGTGCGACTTGAAACAGAGAAAGACCATCCCCATAGCCCGGTGGAGCCAGGGGTCAGCAGGGGTAGCGTGGACCCCCGCCTGCAGATAGCTCTGCAACAATGCTTCACCGAGGACTCAGAGAGACATCTGCAGCTGGTCCTGCAATTCCAAGAGGCAGAGAGAGCCGAGCGGCAAGCTGAGAGAGACCATGAACTGCAGCTGGCCCAACTCAGGGAAGGACCATCTACAGCATGGAACAGTGAGTCCTGCAATGCTCCGTCTCCTAAACCCCGGCCAGAGCACTTTCCTGTGATGGAAAAGGACAGGGACTTGGACACTTTTGTGCAGGCATTTGAGAAAGCCTGCAGACAGTACCAGCTGCCGGAGTACCAATGGGCCCAGTACTTGACCCCAGGGCTCAAAGGCAAAGCTCTGGAGGCGTGTGCTTCTCTCCCGCCAGGCTAAGATGGTGACTATGAGGCCATCAAGAAGGCCCTGATTAAGAATTACCAGTTAACTCCTGAGGTTTACCGTAGAAAGTTCTGTAACCTCCGACGTGGCCCACACGACAGTTACAGCGATGTGGTGCATGGACTCAGGACCCAATTTGACCAGTGGATCCAAGGACTGTCAGCGACCACCTTTGAGCAGCTGAGGGACCTGATGATCAAAGACCAGTTCCTACATCTTTGCCCAGCTGAAGTGCGACAGTTCATGATGGACTGAGAGCCAAAAGACGCTGAAAAAGCAGCGCAGATCGCCGACACCTATGAGTCCAATTGGAAACCAAAGGCGGGGAAGCCAGTCACCGCCAGCTGGAGAGGGGGTAAACCATCAACCAACCCCAGTACCCCTGCCAGCTGACTCACTGGAGGCCCTGTCCCCTTTGCCAACACCAGGCCTACTTCAGACCATCGCAAGTGTTTTTCCTGCAATCGGTCTGGACATATCAGCGCCACCTGTCCAGAGAAGCAGAAGAAACCCCCAGCCAAGGCCTCAGGGCCTAATGCAGCAGTTCTTTTAGTGGGTGGGGTGGCTGGGAGGGTCGGTGACAATGTACAGCAAGTCACCATGTGGGACCGTGTCGCTAGCGGCCTCAACGACACTGGGGCTGAACGGACCCTCTTCCGACCCTAACTGGCGGCCCCTGAAGATATCATTCAGGGAAAAACCCTGACTGTCACCGGGATTGGGAGCGTCTGCTGTCCCTTGCCGATAGCCTGGATTTTCATAGATTGGGGCTCCGGTAGTGGGGTGAAGGAAGTGGGATTGTCCGAAAACTTGCCCACTGATGTTTTGTTGGGGACTGATTTGGGGAGAATGTTTGCATATTATGTCCCTGACACCCCTCCCCAATCTGATACTAAGGGTAATGTTAATGCTCTTGATAATGATGTGAAATTGCATGCTTTTACCTGATCATGATTTACCTAATAACCATTTTTATGAAAATGTTGATGTGTCTACAGGTGCTGGAGTGCCCAGCCACATCACTCTGCGGGGTGAGGTGGTTGAGGAACCCTAACAGGAGCAAGCGACAGTGCTAAGGGAGATGGGGAGATGCACTTGAACCATGAGGAAGGTGATGCTGTGCAACTGACCAGTAACCATGAGGAAGGTAACTGCCCCATATTTAGCACTGCTCCTGTGGTATTGGGGGTGGATGGGGAGGTAGAACCCATAGCAGCGCCAGCTGATGAATCTGTGGAACACTCCACGGACACGGCCTATGTAGCTGCTGTCACTCTTATTCAGAGTGCACAGAATGTAGGTAATGCCCAGCCTTCTGGACCCTCCTCAGTCAGAGGATTGACTGAACCAGAGATGAACCCAGAGCAGGTCCCAGAGGGTTCCCACGAGGAAGGAACCTTGACATCACTTCTGCTGCCCCCAGCCAGGAGTTCCAGGCTGCTCTGCAATCAGATGTGAGCCTGGAGGCCTTGAGAGGCCTCACCCAGGAGCCCACCTCCAAGTCGGATAAAGAGAGTGTGTTCTGGGTACAAGGAAGGTTGTACCGGGAGACAGTTTCCGGTAAATTCCAACAGGAGTGGTTGAGGGAAAGACAGCTGGTTGTCCCGTACCAATTTAGGGGTGAGTTGTTTCGGATTGCCCATGAGATTCCGCTCGCTGGACACTTGGGGATCAGCAAAACTAAGGCCTGGCTGTCTCAACACTTCTATTGGCCCAAGATGGGGACAGATGTGACAAACTACTGCCACTCTTGTATCCCCTGTCAAAGAGTGGGGAAGTCAGGGCCTGTTCCCAAAGCTCCCATGATCTCTTTGCCAGTGATAGAGGAACCTTTCCAGAGGATCTCGGTGGACATTGTGGGCCCGCTGGCCGTCCTCAGCAGATCTGGAAAGGAATACATCCTCACTGTGGTAGACTTTGCTACCTAGTACCCGGAGGCAGTGACTCTGTCCTCACCTAGGGCGGATAAGGTGACGGATGCACTGTTGGCCGTCTTTTCACAAGTAGGATTTCCACGGGAGATGCTTACCGACCAGGAGACCCAATTCATGTCTTGCCTAATGTAGGCTCTCTGTAAGAAAATGCAGGTGAAGTGTCTGGTATCAAGTGTGTATCATCCCCAAACCAATGGTTTGTGTGAGCGCTTCAACAGTACCCTCAAACAGATGCTAAAAATGCTGGTTGAGACCAAGGATGTGACTGGGAGTGGTACCTCCCACACCTGCTGTTCGCTTACCGAGAGGTTCCGCCGGCCTAAAAGGGGTTCTCCACCCTCGAGCTCCTGTACGACAGGCGAGTTCGGGGACCCCTTGGGTTGGTAAGGGAATCCTGGGAAGAAGAGCCGAACCCTTCAGAAGTATCCATTGTGTATTATGTCATGCGCTTCTGCGACAAGATGCCCGGGAGCGGACCTACCAGGTGGGTCAGGAGATGTCCCCGTACCAAAGGATAAGCTTCAGGCAGCCTGGGAAGGCCCGTACGTCATGCACCAACAGCTCAACCCAGTCACCTACATGGTCACTCTTGACCCCGCTCGGTGTAGGCGCAAGGCGTTTCACGTAAATATGATTAAGGCTCATCAAGAACGTGAAACCTGCATCCTACCGGTCTGCAACCTGCCTGAGGATGGGGAGGAAGACCCCCTCCTGGAAATGCTGGCCCAAACCAAGGCCGGTGGGTCCATCGAGGACATGGAGGTAAGCGCCTTGCTGTCTGAACCCCAGCGGTCGCAGCTGCAACCATGCTGGAATGCTTCCGGGCTGTGTTTACCAACTGACCTGGAAGGACTGAGATAGCGGTCCACAAAGTGGACACCGGGAATCATACCTCACTACGGCGGATACTCTATTGGTTCTTCGACGAGGTGCAGCATGTTATGCGCCAGGAGATCGATGAGATGTTGCAGCTGGGGGTGATTCAATGGTCCAAGAGCACGTAGGCCTCATCTGTAGTCCTGGTGCCAAAGAAGGATCAGACCACCCCGTTCTGTGTGGACTACAGGGGGCTCAACGACATCACCGCCTCTGATGCGCACCCAATGCCGCGCCTCGAGGAGCCCTTGAGCGGTTAGCAAACGCGAAATACCTATCCCTCATGGATTTGAGTCGGGGATATTGGCAGATTCCCCTGAGCCCTGAGGCGCAGGAGAAGTCTGCCTTTATCACCCCCTTCAGACTGTACGAGTCCACGGTCATGCCTTTCGGTATGAAGAATGCCCCTGCCACCTTCCAGCGGATGGTCAATCACCTGCTTCAGGAACTGGAAAAGTACGCAGTGGCATACCTGGATAACATTGCCGTCTTCAGTTCCTTCTAGGGGGAACATCTTTAGCATCTCCAGGAGGTGCTCAAGCATATTCACCAAGCAGGCCTGACCATCAAGCCAGGAAAGCGCCAGATGGGCATGAGAGAGGTCCACTACCTGGGTTACCCGGTAGGTGGGGTTTCTATGAGACCAGAGCCTGGGAACGTGGAAGCTATTGTGTCCTGGCTCAACCCCCGGGACCAAGAAACAGGTGATCAGAAAATGGAAAATGGTCTTAAGAGCGCAGGAAAGAGACTCAGACGAGAGATGGGGTTAAACCACAACGCGTTTCGACGGAGGATCAGTCTTCATCCACCTGATGAAGACGGATCCTCCGTCGAAAAGTGTTGTGGTTTAACCCCATCTCTCATCTGAGTCTCCTTCCTGCGCTCCTAAGACTATTTTCCATTTTCTCATTGCTCCCATCCTCCATCGGAGGTTTTCGGCTGGAGCTGTGGTGGAGACCCGGCAGGCCGTCCACCCCGGGGTTGCTTCCTAAGCGCTCCTTCATGACTGCCTTTCACTGACTCTCAAGAAACAGGTGATGTCCTTCTTGGGAACTGCAGGCTACTATAGGCGCTTTGTTCAAAACTATAGCCGCCTTGCAAAGCCCTTGACGGACCTCACCAGGAAGAAGCTACAGTCATGGCCAAAAGTTTGGAGAATGACACAAATATTATATTTTCACATGATCTGCTGCCCTCTGGTTTTTATGTGTGTTTGACAGATGTTTTTATTACAGACAGAAATATAATAATTGCAAACATATGAGTAACAAAAGCTTATATTGACAGTTAGAATGAGTTAATGCAGCAAGTCAATATTTGCAGTGTTGACCCTTCTTCTTCAGGACCTCTGCAATTCTCCCTGGCATGCTCTCAATCAACTTCTGGACCAAATCCTGACTGATAGCAGTCCATTCTTGCACAATCAATGCTTTCATTTTGTCAGAATTTTTAGGTTTTTGTTTGTCCACCCGTCTCTTGATGATTGACCACAAGTTCTCAATGGGATTAAGATCTGGGGAGTTTCCAGGCCATGGACCCAAAATCTCTATGTTTTGTTCCCTGAGCCATTTAGTTATCACCTTTGCTTTATGGCAAGGTGCTCCATCATGTTGGAAAAGGCATTGTTGATCGCCAAACTGCTCTTGGAGGGTTGGGAGAAGTTGCTCTTGGAGGACATTCTGGTACCATTCTTTATTCATGGCTGTGTTTTTAGGCAAGACTGTGAGAGAGCCGATTCCCTTGGCTGAGAAGCAACCCCACACATGAATGGTTTCAGGATGCTTAACAGTTGGCATGAGACAAGACTGGTGGTAGCGCTCACCTTGTCTTCTCCGAATGAGGCGTTTTCCTGATGTCCCAAACAATCGAAAAGGGGATTCATCAGAGAAAATAACTTTACCCCAGTCCTCAACAGTCCACTGCCTGTACCTTTTGCAAAATATCAGTCTGTCCATGATGTTTTTTCTGGAGAGAAGTGGCTTCTTTGCTGCCCTCCTTGAGACCAGGCCTTGCTCCAAGAGTCTCCACCTCACAGTGCGTGCAGATGCACTCACACCTGCCTGCTGCCATTCCTGAGCAAGCTCTGCACTGCTGGTAGCCCGATCCCGCATCTGAAACACTTTTAAGAGACGGTCCTGGCCCTTGCTGGTCTTTCTTGGGCGCCCTGGAGCCTTTTTGGCAACAATGGAACCTCTCTCCTTGAAGTTCTTGATGATGCGATAGATTGTTGACTGAGGTGCAATCTTTCTAGCTGCGATACTCTTCCCTGTTAGGCCATTTTTGTGCATTGCAATGATGACTGCACGTGTTTCTTTAGAGATAACCATGGTTAACAGAAGAGAAACAATGATGCCAAGCACCAGCCTCCTTTTAAAGTGTCCAGTGGTGTCATTCTTACTTAATAATGACAGATTGATCTCCAGCCATGTCCTCATCAACACCCACACCTGTTATGATTTGGTAGCTGAGGAGAGCAGGCAAAAAAGGCAATACACCAGAGAGGTTGGAATCTACTGGATTGCAGTACCCTGACTAACCACCACAACTAAAGGCAGCCATGGAGTGTACCTACGTTGGTCCTAGACGCCTCGTCACAGCCTGAGAAGCTAACTACACCTAAAGATAGAAAGAGGAAAACTATCTGCCCCAGAGCAGATCCCCAAAGAACATAGGAAGCCCCCAAACATGTAATGGCGGTTAGACAAGAGGAAATACAGACACAGACAGAAAATAGTGTCAAGGTAAAATATAATTTTCTACTATACTTTTATATTTATAGTGTGTATATGTATTTTGTAAACACGAAGTTTCCCTTAAATATTATTCAGATTGAAACTTATTTTAGGACAATGTTAGTATCTGCTGGTGTTTGTCTCCATCTTGTGTCCTATCACTGTATTACACTAAAATGTCCCCCACCTTTGGAGAATTGAGGAAACACATGATACACGAGAACAATAGAATCTTTCTTCAAGAAACGAAACTGAGGATGACACCACGATCAAGGAGGACTTAGAAGAAGATCTAAGGACCAATTAGGATGACCAGATGCTGAATGTGTACATATATGGGCATAACTCAGCATATCTCTTTCTCCTCAATCCCGCCTTTACTCCACCCCAATATTCTGTGTATGTAATCTCATGTACGTGAATAAAAGTTCAGTGCTTACTGGAGATGGCCGCCTAATAGCACCATTTTCTTTAGGGCACGTTCTGAAGTCTGAACCAGCGTATTGCCTGATTCATTCTCGGTCGACCGTGCTCTTAGTCTAATTTGGAGTGACTGGAGGATGAGTGGTTTGTCGTTTGACCCCGACAATTGGCGCCTAACACGTGGGGCCGTGGATTGCCGCCCGTCCGGACCCGTCTTGAGGACTTTGCGGTGGTGCCCGCGGTGACTGAATGCGAGGACTGCAGCCTCCGTTGAACACGGTAAGTTGGGATCATATACTTTATATGCGTCCCACTTGCCTGTGTGTCAGTCATTGTGGGTTTAAGCTGTATTGTCTTTTTGGGTCTGGATGGGTGACCGGTTGAGTGGTGAGACCAAGGGCAATCCCACGCCACGAACCAGCAAGTCTGACCGAGTGACGTTGCATTCCTGCACGTTCTCGTGAAACACCACGTTCCTCCTCCTCCGGTCATTGTACCTTTATGCAGATAGTTGCCTCCCGTGATTATTTGGTAGTGTCTAAATTTCTAGTATTGTATAGAGAATTGTGGGAGGGGTGCGCATACCTAAATTTTGCTAGGAGACAAATGGAGGGGGTACTCTTTGTCCAACCCGGGAAGTCTCATTAGGAGAAGCCCAGGTGTCAGCATATGGAGGGGGACTCTGTGCTGTGTAGAGTGTCACGGTGTACTGCGCTTTAAACGTCACCATCCACAGTTAGGGAAAAGACAGAATAGAGGGGGACTCTTTGTCTTGTCACAGTATTGAGGGGGACTCTGCAGTGACGGGTGGTGACCTGCGAGTGACGCCGGTGGTCTGGGTCGCGACAGATCATTACACTCTGTTAATATTATGATGCGCATGTTTAAATCAAACAAAACCCACAAGTTAGAGGGTGGTGCTTTGGGAGTGGTTGAATTGATGAAATCACGTGGAGGCAAGAAGGCTGTTAAGAAAGTGAGGAAGATAATGAGCTTGCCGAGGACAGGCAGGCTTCAGCCTTCAGTGTGGAAAGACTTTGTCGCACAGAATGAGGGAAAGTTGAGAGATCAGGGGCTCTTGTATCAAGCCCAAGCACATTTGAGAGTAGTAAATGATTTGAAAGTTGAGGGTTGGAAAGAGGTAGATGGAATAAGGAGGTTCGGAAAGTGCTGAGCCTTTGTTCGGATATGTAAAATGCTCTGCATATGATCTTGTTGATGTAACTAAAATGGCCGCTCCAAGCCCTCGGCCACCGCCCTATAATGGTGCCGATCTCAGAACAAAGGGAGGTTGGACCTGTCATGTGTGTGGTGAACAGAATCCGCCCTGGGCGGAGACCTGCCGGTTTGTGGGGCGGGTCGCTCCTGGTGTAATGCCCAGCCCATCGCCCCTCCCACACCCAGCGGCCATTTTGGTAAACCCAGTGGCCATCTTAATACACCTGGAAATGACCAACACCCCATCTCCTCCGGCGGCCATCTTGGGACACCCAAGCACACCCAGTCAGGCCTATATCCCTTGCTGATACCAACCAGGGCCTACTACCAGCCCCCGCCCGCACCTGTGCAGGCCACAGCTCCCAATATGGCACCAGATGCAACACCATTGTTAGCTTTCACACATCCCAACCCGGCCATTGCTGCAATGCATGAATCTTCAGTTTTTCAAACAATGATCAGAAGCCGCCGCCATGATATTATGGGATCTAATGAAGGGGAGGAGGATCAGGAGATAGAAGAGGGGTGGGCCCCTCAACAGCCACCACTATCCCCAGCAGCACCAGTATCTTTTCTTCCCTCCTCCATTCCCCCACCATCATTGTCAACCCCTGGTCCTAGGGCCTATTCCACCCCTACTCCAGAGATGGGGCACCTTCCTCTCCTTCACAAATCCTCAGAGAGGACAGTCGTTCTGTAAGATTCACGGAAACCCCGGTCAGGCCCCCAGCTCCCGGTGTACTTGAAAACTGGTATCCCTGCCATTCACAGCATTACACAGACCGCAACGGAAATCCAGTGACATTATCCATAGGGTACGGTGATATCCTGACACATCGGGTTGGTGCTATAGTTAGTCCTGCCAACTCCAACTGCTCCAAGAAAGGGGGTCTGGCTCTATTAATAGCCCAAGCTGGTGGTCCCATCGTCACTGCAGAATGCATGGCTCATATATACACTCATGACCCTTTGCCACCTGGACAGACTCTGACAACCCATGCAGGGGACCTTCCCGCTGATATCATCATCCATGCAGCAGGTCCAGTCCATGATCCTCTAAATCCAAATGAGTCACGGGCCACCCTTCGGGCCACCATACATTCAATACTCCATCATGCTGGTATGTTAAAAACAGAAGACATTAGGCACCAGGAATTATTTGAAACCAATGATAAAGTAGTAAATTTGTGATTGCTTTGTCTAAAGAGTTAACTAACACCCACTCTGCAGTGTCTGCTTCTCTCCCAGAATTTACAGGTGACACGGTGCATGATTTCTCGCCTGATGACCTTATATATATATAAATTTATGGGAAGAGACTGTCTTCAGCCCAGATTTGAGGGTCCCTACACTGTGATCCTGTCCACCCCTACTGCCCTGAAGCTCGAGGGCAAGAGCACCTGGATTCACGCCTCCCATTGCAAGAAGGACAAGATTAATCAGCAGTTATGAAGTTTCTGATATACATATCCTTTTGAGCTATATCCTGATCTCCAGTAGTGCCAGTATGCCCACCTTCTGGGTTAATACTACAACCCCTGTGGTTGTCTTTAAGTTCGATTTCTATCAAATATTTAACTGTGATAGGAATGATTTCAAGGGATCAACGCACCAGACTCAGGGGAAAAGGGATATTTTATCTCAGTGTCACCCGCCCAGGGAATAAAAACTGTCATGATTGGCAGATGAAGCTAGATACAATAGATTGATAAATGAGATATACAAGTATTATATTTGTAGGAACGGATCTAAGAATGCAGGAGTCAGTGACAGCAAGCAAAGGTATAAGGGAGGGAGGAAGTGCTGGTAGCAGCAAGATGGTATTTTGCTGTACACCAAGGTCATTCTACAGATAAGGAAGCTGAAGGCTGAGGGAGAGCACACTGACAGACTGCGCAGCGACCCGACTTACCCCTCCCATCAGGCATTCAGCATAGAGACGCAGAGCCAGAGTGCAGTAGTTTTCAGATTTTGTTGAATAGGTTTTTGGAATAGACACAGTACGTAAGAATCGAAGGTCAGAGTATGTGAGAAGCAAATAGACAGGCAGAGAAAGGAAGTTACACTAGAAGACAGAGTTCAGGAAAGAGCCAAAAGATTATTTCTGGACTCTAAGAAAAACTTGGGTGGAAATGGGTTTTGTCAAAGAAAACAAGACTAGTGAGAAAGTTCTAGCAAGTTTTATATGAATGGCATAAAAAAAAAAAAAAAAAGAAGTGACAAGGAAAAACTGAAAGTAAGTAGACCGGATTAGAGATCAGTTAAAGCAGAGGATCTAGCCAGAATAGCACAGGGGGCAGAAAATTCAGTAATTACAGACAACTCTCCAGCTCCCCGTCACTAAAAAGATTTCCCTGCAAATTCAAGGAATCACTGTACACACACAGTTAATGGTGTCACCACGGGGTCAATGTAATCTTTTAGGATGTGATGTGTTGTTACAATTACAAGCACGTATTGAGTATTATCCGGTTGGAACTGTCACTATGACACCAGAACTGAAGCAGAGCACTCTTTGTAAAATCATGTCGCTAGACGTTGCTAGTACAGAGGAAAGAGATTATTCACCCGTCAGAGACAGGATACACAGAGGAAAGAGAAGATTTTCAGGAAATATATTCCAATGTTATTCCTGGACCCCACTGTCATGATGTACTCTTTAGGATAAGGACAGGGGATTTTACGAAACAACATGTTGGGGTCATAGTAGATGCTGCAAATAATCAACTCCACTATGCTGGAGGACTGGCCGCAACAATTTCACAGAAAGGCGGACCCATGATACAGGACGAATCTAATTCGTATAGACAAACGTGTGGTCAGGTAGAAATAGGACAGGTCCCAGCAACCAGAGCAGGACAGTTGCCGTGTCAATATGCAATATATGCAATGAAATCACGATATACTTCTACTAATATGCCTAGGTCCCAACAATTACTTACTGAAGCTGTCCAGAATGTAATCCTGTATGTTTTCCCTGTCCACTCCGAACAATCATTTTGCAAGCAGGCAGCTGCAGGTCCAAGGACAGTTCTTATCAGTGCCCACATAGCAAACTCCAGCCCCCCTTCAACTTAACCCTGTGCACGGGTTGGTACAAAAATTATGGGCAGTTAATGCAGCTACTGATCTGGAAACTCCAGTGGTGTCTAATATATATATATACACTTTTGTTCCAGATATCTCAGGATGCTGCTTAGTTTACAGTTATTGATTTTGCCAATGTTATTTTTATAATATGTTGATGATTTACTGATTTGTGCCCCTCCAGGAAACAGTGTCGTATTGCAACAATATTACTTATGTTGTTTCTGTATCAAGCAGGTTGTAAAGCGTTGAAGGATAAACTGCAATTTTGTAAATCTTCAGTTATCTTTTTGGGACATTGCATTATACCAGGGGGAACGACATCGGACCAGCGCTCGCAAAGAAGCTGTACAGAATTTTCCTATTCCTGTTAATGTTGCCGCTCTTAGGATATTTCTTAGACTGATTTTCTACTGCAGGCAGTGGATTCATGCTGTATCAATCCTCATGCAGCCTCTCTGTGACTATTACCATTGTGCTTTTTAAACTAACTCCTGAAGGTATAGACTGTTTTCATTCCCTCAAAAACAGGATTGTGGCAGCTCCAGCGCTAGGAACCCCCAACTATGAACTACTATTCACCCTGTATCTCCATGAACAGCAGGGACACGCGGCAGGAGTATTGACTCAGTTACATGGTGACAATCAAAGGCCAGTGGCCTGTTTCAGTGGAAGACTAGATGCAGTGGCTAGGGGTGCCCCGTCCTGTGTACGGGCGGTACATGCTGTAGGACTATTGCTCCACAAATCATCAGATATCGTTCTTGATTATCCACTGACAGCACTTACACCTCATGATGTATATACCATACTGAACCAGGTGCAGTCGGCACATCTTTCAGCTGCACGTCATCTTTGATTGCAATGTGCACTTTTAATGCCTCCAAATGTTTCTTTGCAGAGATGTACCACACTCGGTCCTGTCACATTGTTACCTCTCTCGGATCTAGGGGGGAGGTCAGGTATTGTACGGTATTGTACAAAGAAGATCCAAGAGAGGAGATTCCTTATGATTATGTTCAGCTTATGGCACAGGAAACAGCAGGCCTACCCACAGTGTTTGAAACTGAAAGATGTAATGTTGACTTTAAATCTTTTGTAGAACTCGCTACCAAGATGACTCAGGTACCTTCCACACCAGGTATGCCATTGTCTCCCTGAATGCAGTAATCAAAGCAGAACCAATACTCCCATATCAGTCGGCCCAGGAGGCTGAATTTAAGGCTCTGACCGAGGCCTGTAAGATAGCTGAAGGTAGAATTGTTAACATCTACACAGATTCTAGATAAGCATTCGGTATAGCTCATGATTTGGGTCCAATTTGGAAGTGTAGAGGATTCCTGATGGCAGCAGGACATCCCATTAAAAATGCTGACGCAGTCCAGCAGTTAATTGATGCATTACAATTACCAAAAGAAGTAACTGTCATAAAAGTTAAAGCACATACCAGATGCACTGATCAGGTGAGTAAAGGAAACGCAATGGCTGATGCAGCAGCAAAAACAGCAGCCAGTAGACCACTCCAAGGGGTAACGATGCACCAGGTAAGCGCTCCCAAAAATCCCTTTGTGTCGGAGGATGCCTTAGACCAGATGCAGGCTCAGGTGCGCCAGGAGGAAGTGGAAAAGTGGAAAAAAAGAAGGTGCATGTCTGAATGCAGCAACTGGGGTATGGGGAAGAGGGATGCGTCGATGCCTTCCAAGAGCGTTGTACCCTGCGGTCGCCCAGATGTTACATGGGCCAACCCACCAGTCCAAAACTGCTGTGATGAGTGTGATGCAGAAGCATTGGGCGGCACCAGGCTTTTCCACCTGTATAGAAGGTTTGATCCAGGGATGCATGGTATGTGCTACACATACTCAGAGAAGGGTAGTCAAGACACCACCCAAACACACCCTCGGCCCTTCTATCCTTTCCAGAGACTGCAGATTGATTATATTCAGCTGCCAAAATCAGGTTCATGGGAGTACGTGTTGGTGTGTTTTTGATTTATTCTCAGGTTGGCCGGAGGCTTTCCCGATTGCCAAGGCTACGGCTGCGGCAACCGCAAAGAAGCTGCTTGCGGAGGTGGTGTGCAGGTATGGAGTACTAAAGGTGACCGAAAGTGACAGAGGTACACATTTCACAGGTGAAATAATGAATGAAGTCTTGACAGCGCTGGGAATTCAACAAGTTTTCCACACCCCATATTACCACAAAGCGGTGTAAAAGTAAAAGGACTAAATAGGATATTGAAGTTAAAAATCTAAAAGGCCATGGCTGAAACAGGGAAATCTTGGCCTGAATGTTTACCATTAGCCCTATACTCAGTAAGGTACACTCCAAGTAGAAAAACTGGACTTTCTCCGTATAAAGTACTATTTGGCAAAGTGCCTAGTTTAGGATGTTTCTTTTCCCAAGCATTGGAAATAAGTAACCATGTATTAAGCTCATATGTAAGGGATTTGTATAAAAGACTCAAGAAAGTATATGATAATGTTTTCAGTTCTCTTCCAGATCCGAACCAGGATCCTGGGAGTCTGCAGTCTGCAGTCTGGAGACTGGGTAGTCATTAAAAGACACGTGAGAAAGAGTCTGGATCCGAGAATATAGCTCCACTGATATCCAGAAAAAGAAGGAGTCTGGGTCAGCTGCACACCGGTTATGCTGAGGATCCCAAAGTTTATATGGATTCCATAGGTGTTCCTAGGGGGGTCCCAGACGAATACAAAGCTCAGAATCAGATCCTGGCGGGTTTCCGTTTTCTCTATCCCAACTGTGCAGATCAATTACAATGTAGATTGGATAAAATATATATACTACACCAAGCAAAGATTTATCAATATCAATTTTAGTCAAGATGCTTTCCAGGGTATAGTTGAGAAACTGGGCCCAAAACAAAAGACTGACTCTTCAAAATAGACTGGCCATTGACATGATTCTAGCTGAAAAAGATGAAGTCTGTGGGATGATAGGGGAAGAATGTTGTACTTATATTCCTCAGAATTCTGGAGTCAATGGTAAAACTATAGTGGCCCTTACAGAGATTAAAAATCTGGCTCAGGAAATAAAAGCCAATGCAGAAGTAGATACCTCTTTCTTCTTAAGATGGCTTGGAGGACTTAAAGAATTTCTCCAACAAGCCTGCTTAGTGGTAACAGGGCTTTTGGTGCTAGGATTGATAATTCTATGTTGTGTGATATCTATGTATAGGAAAGCTGTGACCAATGCAGCCGCCTCCTCAGGTACTTTCTTTCATCAGGAAGTTGTGTCGCTACTATATGAAGACACTGATAATGGTGATATGGAGAAATATACTCCGCAGGATAAACCTGATAAAACCCCCTATAACAAAATACAAATGGAAATAAGAGATTTAGTTTAGGGATAGTGGGAGAACTCCATGTGCATGTTTGGTAGGGACTTGGTTGTTTGGGGGCGGTCCATAAGGGGCCAGTTTCTAAAATGACCAAGCGAAGAAATCCATTACCCCTGTCCCCACACATGGACAGTCTCGAAGGCCGCATAAATTAAGGGAAAAACTTAGTGTTTAGGGGGGATTGTCAAGGTAAAATATAATTTTCTACTATACTTTTATATTTATAGTGTGTATATGTATTTTGTAAACACGAAGTTTCCCTTAAATATTATTCAGATTGAAACTTATTTTAGGACAATGTTAGTATCTGCTGGTGTTTGTCTCCATCTTGTGTCCTATCACTGTATTACACTAAAATGTCCCCCACCTTTGGAGAATTGAGGAAACACATGATACACGAGAACAATAGAATCTTTCTTCAAGAAACGAAACTGAGGATGACAACACGATCAAGGAGGACTTAGAAGAAGATCTAAGGACCAATTAGGATGACCAGATGCTGAATGTGTACATATATGGGCATAACAGTATGAGCAAACGTTGGGGCCCAATCTTCCTAGAAAGAAAAAGATAGGAAGGACACTTACTGCAATCCAAAAAATCCTAAAAAAAAAAATACCAACTAACTAATTGCAAAAACGCCTGAGATCACACGACCTCTACCACCTAAATTAGTTCTCTGGTGTAACAAAACTAAGCAGCAGCCACAGAAAAAACTGGAAAAGGCAAATGAACAAATAACAGTGGCTCAGATAAACTGAGAGGAGCATAAGCCCCCGGAGGGGACCTGGCTGACCTCCACAGAAGTGCAGGACAAAATGCAAAAAGCAAGCACAAAAATAAAAGCAGAAAATATCTTATCTGTTAGCAGAAGATGCAGGCAAGACACAGCAAGCTTCCAAGTGAACCAGGAACCAAAGTTGAGACAAGAACAATTGATCACCGGCAACCCTGATGGGAGGGAACCTCCCTTATATAAGACCAGTCTGTAACAGCTGATTGCCAATCTTCACAATCTTCATTGAATAGTTCAGTACTGTTTGTAACCACCATAGGGAGCTTCTGCTCAGAATTCATTTCTAACACATTCACAACAGTACCCCCCCCTTGAGGAGGGGTCACCAAACCCTCATTTGGGCAACCAGGTCGGTTAGGATGAGCTCTGTGATACGCACGGATCAATCTCCTAGCATGGATGTCCGAAGCAAACACCCAAGAATTGTCCTCCTGACCATAACCTCTCCACTTAACCTGTTATGGAAATTTAATTAGGATAAATCTATCCTGAAGTGTTTGCTGCTTGCCATTCCCAATTCTCTATTTAATGTCTTTTTGAGCGCTCAGAACAAAATGAAACTGTCCACACGGAAGTGTCAGTATAGCAGTTCGTCAAGACTACTCATTTATTATTCATTCAAGGTTTTATACGTTTACAAAAAGGGGCTGGTTAGTCAATTAACATACAATTAAAAGCTGCTAGATTATTGGCTGTTCTAGTGTAAGTATGATAATTATGATAAAAGGCTGAAGTTGCAGATTCATTGTTTACTGCTCTTTGCCCCAGCATTCCTATATGACTAATAAAGAAAACAATAGATATCTATTAAAACTTTCTGTACTTCATGAAGGCCAGAGTCGTTTAAAACGACTGATTATAGCTGAAATCAGCGTCTGCATAGATATGTGTGAGCACAGGATTTTTAGCAAGTGAGATCTATCTAACTGTGAATGCATATATATGAATATACTTTGAATATATGGAATACATATATATTTCCATGACAGTCCCCCTTAGATACCACTTGCCCTAAAAACCTGCTCCTGTCCCAAAGCGCTGCAACTCTTTTGTGCTGCCGGCAGGTTGAGAATATGCCTAGCGCATGCCTCCCCACCGAATACAGACTTTTCGCAAATGGGCGGTCAGGAGGACTGTCCCTGTCGGGGGTTTATGTGTTTGCAATCATATTCTCTTTATTTAACTGCATGTTCAGAAAAAAACGTGTGTATTCTTCATCAGGTAGGTCATCTGTCTGGTCAGTCAGAGCATCCAAGACATCCTTCATGGCTTAGGTGTCTCTCCTGGTACGGGAGCTTCCTTGCAATGCGATATGTGGATCCAAACAGGCTTTCCCTCTAGTTACACAGAGGTTGGTGTCATCTGGGGCTCTTGGACAGGACCATCAAATCTGGCAATGAAGAGAAAAACTCGAGAATGGACATTAGTTTTTGACCAATTCAATTACATAAGCAAACAAGATATCATTTTGCATATTCTGCTGCTGAGGGAAGAATGTACCTAACTTGGGACTAGACCCAAACAAAATTTCGTATGGTGACAGCTTTTCTGGGTCTCTGGGAGTGTGCCTTACGCTAAACAGTGCAATTGGGAGTGTGTCATGCCATGGTTTGCGTGTCTCTTGGGCAATTTTTAACATCCTATTCTTAAGTGTTCCGTTCAGTTTTTCTACCTTCCTGCTGCTCTGGGGGTGGTAAGGAGTGTGTAGGCCTAAATCTGACCCTACTGCTAACCAGATCTCTTGTGTCAGATTTGCTGTGAATGCGGGTCCCTGATCACTCTCTATCACTTCTGGAACCCCGTATCTGCACACTATTTTCTGAAAGTAGCTTCTTTACAGCAGTCTTTGCTGACTTGGAAGGCTTCTGTCCATCTTGAAAATACTTCTTTGACCACAATGGCGTATTTGAATCCTTCACTTGGCGATATCTGGATGTGGTCTATCTGGATCCTCTGAAGCTGGTAGAGTGGTCTTTCCAGATGAGGTGAGGGGGACTTTCTTCCATACGTCCAGGCTTGCATTTGCCGCAGGTCAGACAGCTGCTGGTGAATTTGGCTGTTAGGGTGGAGATCCCTGAAGCGAAACAGTAAGCACCAATCAGATCATTCATCTGTGTCTTTGATATGTTGGTGTGGGTCCATGTGCCCATTGGACCACCATAGGGTGCATACTTTGTGGTAGGCAGAGTTTGAAGTCTATTATTGATAGCCTTCCTTCTTCACGTGTTGCTTTTTTCGCATTCAGCTCTTCTCCTTTTGGAGCTTGGTCTTGCAACTTCTTGAGCAGATCCTAGGACGTCTTTTTGTCAGGTTTCTTGTCTTCAGTCGTCATGTAGTAGCCGTCCGGCTCTACGACCTCTCCCACTTCTCCATGTTGTCTTCCTTTGGCTGCTTCTTTGGCTGCCATGTCCGCCATGTTATTGCCTCACGCCTCTTCTGTTCTCAGTTTTCCACGCACTTTGATTTTTCAAATTGCCACCATTTTGGAAGTTGGAGTACACCCAGCAGGTCCCTGAAGGCTCCATGATGCTTCACGGTTGTCCCGTTTGCTGTGATGAAGTCCCTTGTAGCCTAGATGGGCTCAAAGTCGTGTGCTATGCCATGCGAGTACCTGTAGTCGGTGTAGATGTTTGCAGTCTTGCCTTCTGACATCTGGCAGACCTTCGTCAGCGCTATCAGTTTTGCTTCCTGGGCTGACAGGCTAGGTGACAGACTTCTGGACTACAGGATTTCTTGATTGCTGGTCACTGCACTTCCTTGTTGAAACTTCTTCATCATCTGCAAATCTGGAGCCATCCAAGTAGAGGATAAATTCTGTAAATTTTGTTCTGGAAAGTCCATATTGTATCCCCCCTTGGGAGTGGGACTAGAGTGGCCGGGCTGAGGACTGTAGGTCTGGAGACGGTGACATTATGAGACAAAGGCGATAGAGGCGCCACAAAGATGCCTGGCGGTGGGGAGATTATTGTTGGTTGAGCTTGATTGAAGATTGCCAAGATGTCATGTGGAGTGAGAGTTTCCAGTGGCTGTCCAAGAGTGATGTCAGCAACCTTGTCCAGGAGGGTGTGTGCTGCAGATACTGCCATCAGGCAGGAGGGTGCTCCTCTTGCAACTGGATCCAAGCGGGCTGAGAGGCAGCCTAAAAGTCTCTGTTTTCCCCCGTGAATCCATATTAGGACTCCAGTAGCATGACCTTCTTTCTTCCATCAGGTAGACGGAAAGACTTCTCGTAGTCAGGTAGGCCTGGTATTGGCGCTGAGACTGTGGAGTTCTTCCAATCTCCTGAATGGGTTGAAGGCTGCGTCTGATAGAAGGAGCGGGGTTGCGTTGATGCAAGCGCACAGAGGCTGCATTAGGACTGAGGCATCAGGGATCCAGGTTCTGCAATACGACACTAGACCAGGGAAGGCCTGCAGCATTCTTGGAGTTGTTGGGGGAGCCATCTTCTCCACAGTGGTCTTCCAGTCTTTTGACATATGTTTCGTCTGGTGGGCAATACAGTGTCCCAGGGATGTAACTTGCTTCTGACATCACTGGACTTTGTTCTTCCAGACCTTGCGTTGCTGTTCTTCCAGGTAGAGTAGGAGAGACAAGGAATAGACTGTGCAGGTGTCGATGTCAACCACACAAAAGAGAAGGTCATCCACGTGTTGTAGAAGAGTGACTCTTGCATATTCTGCAATCCAGTTGACGAGGATGGAGGACATTGTCTTGGTGAAACTTGAAGGGTTGTTTTGAGCACCTTGAGGCAACACTGTCCATATGCACTGCACTGGTGCGTAAGGCAGGCCTCGAGGTGGAGGGGAAACACTGAAGAAGGTACTGGCCAGGCTGATCACAGTGAATACCGTTGCGGTGACTGGGACTTTTGAGAGCAGAGGGGGGCTGGTTCAGCACTGTTGGGGTTTCAAATACCGCACCCTCTTTCACGGACTCCAGGCCTTGCACCATTCTGAACTCAGTGGGGTTTACAGTCTTTTTCTTCACTGTGGAAAGCTGGGATTGATTCCGATGGGCGAGGCAGCCCAGTTTTGCCTTGTCCTTCACTATGCGGCAGGGGACTCCCATCTCCCGGCACAGAGCTGGCGGGAAAACAAGCCGCCTACTAGGATCCACATCATGAGAGATGACGACCAGCTGGCTTTCTTGTTCTCCACCAAGGCAGTCACTGTGTTAGCACCTGCTCTGGTCACAGGGGGTCTTCTTGTTGGGACGTCTCCTTCACCGGCTGCTTTTTTCTCAGCACGGGCCATCAGTAGTTTCTTTTTCTCCAGCTCGGTCTCAGGTCAGTATTTGTGCACAAGTTTGAAGAGCTGAGTGGCCTTTTGCCGGTCTAGGACCTGGGTGAATTGGTTGATTGCAGGGGGCACCTCCTGGTGCTTGCAAAAGATGAACGTCTGGCGTTGGAGCCGGATGAGGTGTTGCCATTCCATGAAGCGAGTAGGGTCCTTCTTGAGTTGAATATCCTGGCCAATGTCAAAGTTCTCAGGCCGTCTTCTTAGGCGAGTTCACTTAGACCTTCAGTTGGTCAGAGACATCTTAACTCTGGGTGATGGAGTGGCTTTTCTGGTACTATGTCCAGCACCTCCTGTGATAGGTCTGCAGTGTGGTTGTTCCTGTTTCTTCTTGGGTCAGGGTGAAGAAAGTGTCATGGTCCCATCTTCCTGGAACACTCTGGTCGCTTTCAGCTTCTGCAGTAAGTCCACTCCCAATAGGTTGAGGGTGCAGGTCTTTGACACAACAAACTGGGACATGATGGAGTGTTCTGGCTGAGTCCACACGCTCAGGGGCTTCATAATCTGGAAATATCTGACTTGACCATCAATTCCCATGCAGGAAGCAGAAGATTCTGATAGATATGTGAGGTTGCGGAGTTCCACAAGAAAAGATCTGACTACGCCATCCACTCTCAGGATATTGGTCCCACTGTGGGGTTCCCTGTGGACTTGGTGTGCTCCTGTCCTATGGACGGGGTTCTTCACTGCTTTCTGTGTTTCTTCTTCTTCTTTGCGAAGTCGGTGTTCTGCACCGGTTCCGGAAATGACCAAACTCGCCACAGTTGTAACATCGGACATCCCTTCTGTCCCGGCGGGACTCAATCCTTTTTGCTACTGCGAGCAGGGTATCCATTGCTATTGACGTGTACTCAGGCCTGGCTACTACCAGTGGTTTCCTGATTGGTTCTCTCAGTCCATGCACAAAAGCCTGTGCCAACATCCGTCTGTGTGTCTGATCATGGGTAATGAGGCCCAAATCTTGAAACACTTGCATTACTCTGTCATGGAACTTCTCCACAGACTCTGTCTTGTCTTGACTCATGTCATGTAGGCTGAGAGTTTGTCCTGTCAGTCTGCTTTTGGCCCACTCTCTGAGCTGCTCAATTAGCTTTGGTCCTGTCTCCCAGGCATACGCATCTAACTCTGCTGGAAGCTTGAAGTGTTCTCTCATAATTGGCCAGAATGCATCACCTGCTTTTATTTCCATTACGGTCCAGAGATCAATCCAGGCTGCTGCATACGTTCGCTGGATCTGCTGCATTTTTTGGCAAAATGGCATGGGGTGTATCCCTGGGTCTGGCAGCATACTGATCACCTGGCTTGGGATGAAAGGCTCATAGGATGGTGCCTCTACCTGTCCCTGCTCTATTGGTGTTTGTGGGTTTTCTTCCCTAGTATTGGGCAGCATGTGTGACGTTACATCTTCATCTTCATCAGATAAGAAGTGACATGGTGTACTTGGTGCATACACTGGGTGAGATTTGGGCTTAAAAGTTGTCTTGCTGCATGGGGATTTCCCACTTCCTTGCTGAGGCTGCGGTGGATCAGTGTCATGG
Organism: Oophaga sylvatica; assembly: GCA_033576555.1. Lineage (NCBI taxonomy): Eukaryota > Metazoa > Chordata > Amphibia > Anura > Dendrobatidae > Oophaga > Oophaga sylvatica. The sequence continues at coordinate 216,695,449 of JARQOD010000001.1, forward strand.
TTCCATGCTGGCACTGAGGTTCCTCATTTGTGTCTGTAGCTATACCACCCCCCTGTGAAGCCCTAGCTGTGGGCTCTGCTAGTTGTTGTGTCTGGGGGCTACCTGCAACGTTTTGTGTAGGGAGATTTGCACTTTCTTCTCCTGATATAATGACTGGCAATGTTTGTACTGTGCTTGGGATAGACAGGGTGCCCTGTGCTGGAGGCACTGAATACAGGGACACCACATTGCTTTGATTGGGCGTTGACCCAGTTGATAACGAAGTAGAAAAAAAAGGAAGAGAAGGGAGGTGTGAGGGAGGAGCGAGAGAAAGAGGAGGGGAGAGAGATGGAGGGGAGGGTGAAAGAAGGAATGAGAGGGATGGCAGCGAGGAAAGAGGAGAAAAGTCTGAAGAAGAAGGAGAAAGGGACTGAGAGAAGAAAAAGGAGAGGGTGTCCCCCCTGTGGCTCTTGAGAGGGGATGGTTAACACAAAAATGCCTTCTCCCTGTGGAGAGAGGCGGGGAGCGTTTTTCCCTGTACAAGGCTCCTTACTCAATGAGAGCAGCCTACACCTGTCCCGTGTCTCCACATGATGGACATGTGATGTGTGTGACTCTGAATTCTGCTCTTGTGACATGTCAGTGATCTTTTTCTCACAGACGATTTAACACCTTTTCAATCTTATTCACATAAAAAATCACTTCCTGGTCCGTTCAAATTAACTTGCTGTACCTTCTACACGATGCACCACTGCTCTTTTATAGCAGATGGTAATCTATTAACAAACTTTCCCGTTGCCTTTCAAACAACAAAAACAAGAAAAAACATTTCATTATGCAGCGTAAAGGCTGCCTGTCTATTTGCTTCTCACATACTCTGACCTTCTATTCACATGCCTAGCCCTTCGATTCTCACGTACTGTGTCTATTCCAAAAACCTATTCAACAAAGGTGATTAAAAATCTGAAAACTGCTGCACTCTGGCTCTGCGTGTCCTCGCCGAATGCCCGATGGGAGGGGCTAGTCAAGCCGCTGCGCAGTTTGTGTGTGTGCTCTCCCTCAGCCTGCAGTTTCCTTATCTGTGGAGTGACCTTGGTCTAAAGCAAGCTAGTAGAGAAAAAAAAAATGGTTGAAGAATAAAACTCTAAAGTAAATTGATTAGAAAAAAAACTCTCCAAAATTATTTAAAAATGTACTGAAAAGAAAAACTTTAAAAACAAAAGTTAGATTTAGTAAAAAACTCTAGAAAAAGAAAAAATAAATTCACCAAAAAGGGGAGAAAAGAAAAACCGTATTAATCATAAAACTCTGAAAAACAACCCTTGTTACTAAAACAGCTAATTAAAAAAAACAGAAAAGAGGTGGAAAAACTGATTGTAAAATGATAAAAACAAAAAGAAAAGTACTTTAAAACTTTTGTCTGGTAGCGTAGGCTTTTTCCTACCGCCTTCTGGAATGTCACCTCGCTGCTGCCAGCACTTCCCCCCTCCCTTATATCTCTGCTTGCTGTCTCTACAGGCACTGAAATCTGCAAGACAGACAGTGACATGTACAATGAGACAGACACCCGGGAGAATACGAATCCCTCTTTTGATGATCTGTGACTAGTGTTGAGCGATACGATAATGCAAATATCGGCTATCGGCCGATATTAGCTCTATCGGCCTTTCGATAATTCGTTTCGATATTTTCGTCATATCGAATACCGGAATCGGATTTGTCACTGTCACTGTCCGTGTCCGTCGGTCGGGTCTGTCACTGTCAGTGTCCGTTCGGTCGGGTCTGTCAGGAGTCAGCGGCACTTACCTGGCAGAAGATCTCCGGCGGTCAGTCCTGGACTGCTTCATGGCCGCCATCCTCTTCTCCCCGGCGGTCACATGCAGTTTCTCGCGATAACTGCAGTGACTGCTGGGTAATCCCGGCCGTAAAGCAGTCAGTCCGATGACGTCACCGCCGGGGAAGCAGGTAATCAGCTGTGCTGCGTCGCGATGACAGGCTCTGCCTGTCATTGCGATGTAGCAGAGCTGGATCGTCGTGGGACTGTCGTTATGGACTGCGTCGGACAGGTGGTATACTGTTGGTTTGTTTTTTTTCTTTTTTTACAGGAGATCGATGGCGTCGCAGGAATGAGAGTACAATAAAAGAAATGAAAAGTGTGTTGTCTCTTATTTCATTAAAATACTTTTTTCTTGCTTTGTCTTTTTTTTATGCATTTAATAACTTTGGGATTAATAATGGATCGGTGTCTTATTGACACCTCTCCATTATTAACCGGGCTTATTGTCACCGTGCAATCAACGGTGACATTAACCACTTATTACCCCGCTTGCCACCGCTACAGGGCAAGTGGGAAGAGCCGGGTAAAGTGCCACAATTGGCACATCTTTTGATGCGCCAAATGTGGGGCTGCTGTAGCCTGGTATTATCAGGCTGTTGAGGGCCAAAATCCATGGGCCTTGACAGTCTTTTAATACCAGGCCGCAGCAGTCTGCATTTTACTTGGCTGGTTAACAAAAATAGGGGGACCCCTACGCCGTTTTTTTTTCGAGGGGATCCCCTATTTTTGTTAACCAGCCAAGCTAAGCAGACTGCTGTGGCCTGGTATTATCAGGCTTGCAAGGTCCATGGATATTGGATCCTTACCAGCCTGAAAAAACAGGCCTCAGCGGTCTGCTTCATCTGGCTGGTTAACAAAAATAGGGGGGACCCCACGCCAATTTTTTTCGAGGGGATCCCCTATTTTTGTTAATCAGCCAAGATATGCAGACTGCTGTGGCCTGGTATTATCAGGCTGGCAAGGTCCATGGATCTTGGCTCCTTAACAGCCTGAAAATCCAGGCCTCAGCGGTCTGCTTCATCTGGCTGGTTAACAAAAATAGGGGGGACCCCACACCAATTTTTTTCGAGGGGATCCCCTATTTTTGTTAACCAGTTCCCTCTGACGTCACTGATTGTGTCCCTGGCTGACCTGAAGTGAAAGTGGAAAGCAATCAATTAAGCTTTCCACTTCCTCTCCTGTCAGCCAGGAGAGGAACTCATTCATTTGGGGGTTTACTGTGAGGCTGCAGCATTAGCTGCGGTCCCTGCAGTAAACATTAACCCTTTCTGAAGGATTACACCGTGGGACCTGACTGTACATCGGATTGGTAAGAATAATTTTGCTTTATTATTTTATTTTTATTACAGGAAATGGTTTTAGCAGGAAAATAAAATATGGTCAAAAACTGTGTGATTATTTCATTAAACTTCTTTTTTATTAAAGTGTGTGTGTTTGATTTTTCTTTCATACAATAGGATTAATAATTGATAGTTGTCTAATTGACAGCTCTCAATTATTAACCTGGCTTAAAGTGACCTTTCAATTGCAAGGTCATTTTAACCCCTTATTAACCCATTCACCACCGCTACAGGGCAATGGGAATAGACGGGCAAAGTGCCAGAAAGGGCAAATCTAATTAGAGATTTGCCCTTTCTGGGGTGTCTGGGGGCAGATGTTAGTAGCCAGGGGGGGGCCAAAAATAATGGTCCCTCTCTGGGCTATTATTATCTGCCCCACTCACTGGCTTTGTCTGTCTGGTTGCGAAAATAGGGCGGGAGCCCACGCCTTTTTTTTCAGCAATTTTACACCTCATATATATATATACATGTCATTAAATTTGTGACACATATATATATATATTTATATTTATAGTTCATACACTTCTACATAGTATAATAGCCGCTAATTCAATTGCCGGCTTTTGTGAAAATGCAGAACCCGACATGAAATGACACTTGGTTTACATAGAGTTAACCATGTCTTTTCATGTAGTTTGATATCTGATTTGCATAAACAATTACATGAGTGTAAGTGTGCAAAATTTCACACCTGTAGGGGTTAATTAAAGGTGTAAATTCGTAGCAAAAAAGTCCGTTTTTTTTACAACGAATTTACACCTTTAATTAACCCCTACAGGTGTGAAATTTTGCACACATAGACTGATGTAATTGTTTGTGCAAATCAGATTGCAAACGACATGAAAAGACATGGTTAACCCTATGTACACCAAGTGTCATTTCATGTCGGGTGCTTCTGTCTTTTCACAGAAGCCGGCTTTACCAGGCAATTGAATCAGAGGATATTTTACTATGTAGAAGTGTATAAACTATACATATATGTATATATATATGTCACAATGACATGTATATATATATATATATATGTATTCTATGTGTGTATATTTAGTGTTTACAAGGAAATAAAGGTTTTTTTTAGTTGCGATATTTTGTTCCCATAGACTTACATGGGACTTCCGGTATCGAAATCGGATATCGCCGATATTTAGTGATATCGGCGATACAATTTCGATACGATATTTTTAGATATCGAGCAATATCGCTCAACACTATCTGTGACACATACAAGCTGCTCTGGTAACTGATAACTCACCAATTGCACTGAGCACGGCGATGCTCAAGGTCTATCGCTTTCTGAAAACCGTACGCCCTGGCCGGTGCGCCGGTCACCGTAATCTGTAATAGCCTTAATCAAAATTCTCACCATCCACGTCTGATTTGACTGGGATGACCTCCCCCCTTGCGTGGACTATTATTGTGAGAACTTATCCAAACAAAGCTCCTGCCCCTCACACCTGGATTGATCTGGGATGACCTCCCTCCTGTGTGTGAAAGATTTCTGCAGAAACTTAACCGATTCAAAGCCCTCGCCCCTCACACCTGGCTTGATCTGGGATGACCTCCCACCGATGTGTGAAGGATCACTGCGTGGACTTATCCCAATCAAAGCTCTCGCCCCTCACACCTGGATTTTTTGGGATGACCTCCCACCTATGTGTGAAAGATAACTGCGGGAACTTATCCAGCAATTTGGCTTTTGCTATACAGCCCCAGAAATCAGCAAGCAAAAACACAGTCACCGTTCCAACTTTCTCCCGGTTCACATAAAACATGAAACACATACACAGCAAGTAGCAAACAACTCGGCTTATATCCCAGGGCTTTTGGATAAGGGTATGGACTTTTTACACTACCTGGGAATGCGGTGATGACCACGTCCAACCGGCTAGAAGCGTAGGCTAGGTCTAGGCACAGGGAACATTCAGGTAAGATGACAGAGTTTTCTTACCTTACTTATGGAGCTGCAGTCTCCGTCCCGTGTGCCAAGGCCAGGGCCAACACCCCCGTCTCTCCGGTCGGCCGGGTCCTCGTGCGTTTCGTCCAATGCCCCGCGTGCAGGCGCCAACTGTTATGGAAATTTAATTAGGATAAATCTATCCTGAAGTGTTTGCTGCTTGCCATTCCCAATTCTCTATTTAATGTCTTTTTGAGCGCTCAGAACGAAATGAAACTGTCCACACGGAAGTGTCAGTGTAGCAGTTCGTCAAGACTACTCATTTATTATTCATTCAAGGTTTTATACGTTTACAAAAAGGGGCTGGTTAGTCAATTAACATAAATTAAAAGCTGCTAGATTATTGGCTGTTCTAGTGTAAGTATGATAATTATGATAAAAGGCTGAAGTTGCAGATTTATTGTTTACTGCTCTTTGCCCCAGCATTCTTGTATGACTAATAAAGAAAACAATAGATATCTATTAAAACTTTCTGTACTTTATGAAGGCCAGAGTCGTTTAAAACGACTGATTATAGCTGAAATCAGCTTCTGCATAGATATGTGTGAGCACAGGATTTTTAGCAAGTGAGATCTATCTAACTGTGAATGCATATATATGAATATACTTTGAATATATGGAATACATATATATTTCCATGACAAACCAAATACTGGAGTTTCCGTCTAGAAAACGAGAATCCAATATTTTCTCAACCACATACTCCAGATTGCCCTCAACCAAAACAGGGTCAGGATGCGCCTCCCATAGGAACCACTGGCTTGACAAACCTCTTCAATAAGGACTTGTGGAACACGTTATGGATCTTAAATGTCCCTGGAAGAAGTAAACGAAAGGAAACAGGATTAAGAATCTCCATGATCTTATAAGGTCCAATGAACCTAGGCTTAAACTTAAGAGATGAAACTCTCATAGGGATATTTCTTGAGGACAACCAGACCAAGTCCCCCACTTCAAACCGAGGACCATCAGTCCTATGCCGGTTGGCAAACCGCTGGGCCCTCTCCTGAGAGAGAGACAACCTCTCCACTACCTGGTCCCAAATCTGCTGCATACGCTCCACAACAGAGTCAACACCTGGACAGATGTATCATTTTGGAAAACCTATCACAAATCACCCAGATAACGGACATTCTCTGAGAAACAGGGAGGTCGGAAATGAAATCCATAGAGATATGGGTCAATGGTCTCTTGGGCACAGGCAATGGCATCAACAAACCACTAGAGCGAGAGCAAGGCTTGGAGCGAGAGCAAGTCCCGCAGGACTGCACAAATTCCCTGACGTCACGAGACATAGTAGGCCACCAAAAGGACCGACTAACCAAGTCTCTGGTACCAAAAATTCCGGGATGACCGGCCAACGCGGAACAATGAATCTCAGACATCACACTCTTTTTCCACCGGTCTGGGACAAACAATTTCCCAATAGGGCAGCGCTTGGGTTTATCCTCCTGACACCCTTCCAGAGCCAGTCTCAAATTGGGCGAGATGGCGGAAAGAACTACACCCTCTTTCAAAATAACAGCAGGATCAGATAACTCAGGAGAGTCCGCAAGGAAACTCCTCGAGAGGGCATCCGCTTTAACATTCTTAGTGCCAGGAAGAAAGGAAACCACAAAATTAAAACGTGTGAAAAACAAGGCCCACCTGGCCTGTCTAGGATTAAGTCGCTTGGCTGATTCCTGATAAACCAGATTCTTATGGTCCGTGAGGACCACCACCTGATGTTTGGCTCCCTCCAGCCAATGTCTCCACTCTTCAAAAGCCCACTTCATGGCCAATAACTCCCGATTACCCACGTCATAATTACGTTCAGTTGGAGAAAATTTTCGAGAGAAAAAGGCACAAGGGTTACTTTTAGAGTTCTCTGGATCTCTTTGGGACAAAACGGCACCTGCCCCAATTTCAGAGGCATCAACTTCCACCTGAAATGGCAGAGAAACATCAGGCTGCGGTAGAACAGGAGCAGAAGTGAATCTCTGCTTAAGTTCCTGAAACGCAGAGACTGCCTCAGGAGGCCAATTCACCACATCAGAACCCTTCTTGGTCAAATAAGTCAATGGTTTAACAATAACAGAGAAATTACCAATAAATTTACGATAAAAATTAGCAAAACCCAAGAATCTCTGAAGAGCCTTTAATGAAGTAGGTTGGACCCAATCACAGATGGCCTGAACCTTGACCGGGTCCATTTCAATAACAGACGGGGACAAAATGAATCCCAGAAATGAGATCCTCTGTACGCCAAAAAGACACTTTGATCCCTTCACATACAGAGCATTCTCTCTCAAAATCTGGAACACAGTCCGAACATGTTTCACATGAGAGTCCCAGTCATTGGAAAAAATCAAGATATCATCCAAATAAACAATCAGAAATTTATCCACAAAATCCCTGAAAATGTCATTCATGAAGGACTGGAAGACAGAAGGAGCATTAGTGAGCCCAAAGGGCATCACTAGGTACTCAAAATGCCCCTCTGGGGTATTAAATGCCATCTTCCATTCATCCCAGTGCTTAATGCGAATAAGGTTATACGCCCCCCTGAGGTCAAGCTTGGTAAACAAAGTAGCACTTTTCACCCTGGAAAACAGGTCAGAAATCAAGGGTAACGGATATTGATATTTCACAGTGATATTGTTCAAGAGACGATAATCAATACACGGCCTTAATGAACCATCCTTTTTGGCCACAAAGAAAAAACCGGCACCCAAGGGTGAAGAGGATGGTCTGATATGACCCTTCTCCAATGACTCCTTGATATAAGACCGCATAGCGTCATGTTCAGGTACAGACAAGTTAAAAAGGCAGCCTTTAGGGAATTTGCTACCAGGCACTAATTCAATAGCGCAGTCATAGTTCCTATGGGGGCAAGGATGCAGATTTACTTTCGCTAAACACATCAGAAAAATCAGTCAAAAAGTCAGGAACATCCTGAGCCTGGGGAGAGGCAGAAAAAACAGGAGTGTTGACATTAACACATTGGCAGCCCCAACTGGTTACAGACGCAAGATTTCCAATCCAAAACAGGATTATGAGACTGTAACCAAGGGAAACCTAGTACAATAATGTCATGCAGATTATACAGCACCAAAAATTTGCAACTCTCCTGATGATCAGGTTCAACCCTCATTATCACCTGAGTAGAGAACTGGGGTTTATTCTCAGCCAAAGGGGTAGAATCAATCCCCAGTAGGGGAATAGACTTCCGTAGGGGTATCAAGGGAAACCCACAACGTTTAGCAAAATCAAAATCCATCAGGTTAATAGCTGCTCCCGAATCAACAAAAGCCTGAGCAGAAAATGTGACAGGGAGCAAATCAGGGTAACAGTCAACAGAAATTTAGTCTGAACACTACCCAAGACAACTGAGCGTGCAAAACGTCTTCCCCGCTTAGGTCAGACTGAAATAGCATGAGAGGCGTCACCACCGTAGAAACATAACCCATTGCGTTTTCGAAACTCATGACGCTGTGCCCCAGAAGCCACTCTATTACACTGCATGGGTTCAGAAGCTGGTTCACAAGGCAACACTATTCCACGCATACCTCTACGCTCACGCAAACGTCTGTCAATTTGAATCATTCTCTGACAGACCCTTCCGAAAAAGGGCTGCCAAAGCATCATCATTCCATTTGGTCAGGACTGCCCACCTTCGGAATCTCTGACAGTACAACTCAGCATCCTCAAGCCCCTGATTTAATGCCAACAAGGCTTTTTCAGCTTGATCAGTGACATTAGGTTCATCGTACAATAACCCCAGAGCCAGAAAAAATGCATCAACATTACTCAAAACAGGATCTCCAGGTGTCAGGGAAAAAGCCCAATCCTGAGGATCGCCACGCAGGAGAGAGATGGCAATTTGAACCTGCTGTGCTGCGTTCCCTGAGGACTTAGGTTTTAAGGCAAAAAACAACTTACAGTTATTTTTGAAATTCAGAAATTTAGCTCGATCCCCTAAAAACAAATCTGGCATGGGGATCCTAGGTTCCACAACCGGCAACCCTGCAAGATAGGTAGCAATACTCCGAACTTCAGTGGCAAGCTGATCCACACGGCCAGACAACTGTGCAAACTCCATTGAGAGAAAAAAAAATCCTCAGCACCCAGAGGAAAAGAGGGAAAGAAAAAAATATATATATCTCTGACAACTCTGACAACTTTTTTTTTTTTTTTTTACACTATCTTTCCCTTCTGTGAGTACCATATAATTTTCAGTTTGGCCGGTGATACTGTTATGATTTGGTAGCTGAGGAGAGCAGGCAAAAAAGGCAATACACCAGAGAAGTTGGAATCTACTGGATTGCAGTACCCTGACTAACCACCACAACTAAAGACAGCCGTGGAGCGTACCTACGTTGGTCCTAGACGCCTCGTCACAGCCTGAGAAGCTAACTACACCTAAAGATAGAAAGAGAAAAACTATCTGCCCCGGAGCAGATCCCCAAAGAACATAGGAAGCCCCCAAACATGTAATGGCGGTTAGACAAGAGGAAATACAGACACAGACAGAAAATAGTATGATCAAACGTTGGGGCCCAATCTTCCTAGAAAGAAAAGGATATGAAGGACACTTACTGTAATCCAAAAAACCCTAAAAAAAAAAAAAATAACAACTCACTAATTGCAAAAACACCTGAGATTCTGATAGCAGAAGGTGCAGGCAAGACACAGCAAGCTTCCAAGTGAACCAGGAACCAAAGTTGAGACAAGAACAATTGATCACCGGCAACCCTGATGGGAGGGAACCTCCCTTACATAAGACCAGTCTGTAACAGCTGATTGCCAATCTTCACAATCTTCATTGAATAGTTCAGTACTGTTTGTAACCACCAGAGGGAGCTTCTGCTCAGAATTCATTTCTAACACATTCACAACACACACCTGTGTTAATGGAGCAATCACTGAAAAGAGGTTAGCTGGTTCTTTTAAGGCAGGGCTGCAATGATGTTGAAATGTGTTTTGGGGGATAAAGTTCATTTTCTAGCCAAATATTGACTTTGCAAGTAATTGCTGTAAAGCTGATCACTCTTTATAACATTCTGGAGTATATGCAAATTGCCATTAGAAAAAGTGAAGCAGTAGACTTTGTAAAAATTAATATTTGTGTCATTCTCAAGACTGGACTGATGGCTGTGATGTGGCCTTCTGGGCTTTGAAAACAGCCCTGAGCAACTCTCCTGTGTTAAAATCAGTTGACAGCAGTCGGCCTTTCCTGGTACAGACTGACATCAGTGAGTTTGGCCTCGGTGCTGTGCTTAGCCAGGTCGACTTGGGGAACCAAGAGCACCCTGTGTTGTAACTGAGCCGGAAGCTTCTGCCGAGGGAAGTGGCCTATTCCACCATCGAGAAGGAGTGCCTGGCCATAGTTTGGGCCCTGCAGCATTTGCAACCCTACCTGTACGGACGCACCTTCACCGTGGTAACCGACCACAACCCCCTGAGCTGGCTGCACACAGTGTCTGGTACCAATGGAAGGTTGCTACGCTGGAGCCTTGCTCTCCAGCAGTATGACTTTACCGTTAGATGCAAAAAGGGCAGCAAGCATGGCAATGCAGACGGGCTGTCCCAACAGGTCGAGCCTGCCGAGGTGCGCATGGAGGAGTACCGAGAGGTCCTGCCTCCATAGCGCAGTCCAAAATGGGGAGGTGTCATGAACTATGACGTAAGTCTTATTGTTCAATCCTGAACACTGAACTCTGCTACATCTCCTTGGTTTTGTGTGACTAACATGCTAAGGCCCGGCCCCCCCACTAGGTGTTTACAGTACAAACAAAGTCCATTGCAGACAACCAGCTCCATGGCCCCCTCAATGTGCCTGCGTAATTCTATACCACTCTTCCCCCCCTCAAGAATGTGTTGTGAGCAGCCCTCTCCGCTGTGTGCAAGAAGCGCATGGCAAACCAAGACTTTTTTGTTCTAGTACAGTATTGATTAAAGATCAAATATAATGGCACCAGTTATTGATATAGGTGTGAATTTCACATTTCTGGCATCTACAACAGTAGAACCACCACCCAGTGAGTTTTCTAGATTCCAGTATCAGCAGAATCCAAGAAATGGATTTTTGCTTAACCAAGTCAAACGTCTGCTCAATGTTTAGGTTTAATAAGAAAGCTAATTTCAAAACAAGATTGGTGATGGTCCCGCTGTCGCTCTGCGAGGGTTACAGCCTGAGATATGGATTTAATAAGGTTTTAGCAAGTTTTCAGTCCTGGTAGAAAGGGAAGTGCATTCCATAGCTTCGCCCACCCCTTGAGGTCATCTGGTGGGGAGCCCTTAGTTTTGTGCAAGGGTATAAAACTCAGAGGCCCAGAGAAGGGGGGGTCTTTTGCCTGGGGTGTTAGCTACCAGAGGCTCTGTAGCCTGACTCCATGCATTGGGACATCTCTCCTCCCCCACACCACATGGCTTGCTATGGTCTGAGATAACTGTTTATTTTCACCTTTAATCCCTTTTTATTTGTATTTGTCTGTATATATTGTAATTGTATCATTTTGTAACATCTTTTTATACTTTTTTAAACACTGCCTATTCTTTTGGATTAAAAATATAAAAATTTACTCGCTTTGTTTTCCTTGCTCTAATACGTATCCCCACGACCTCCGTGCTAAATTAAGCCAATGCTACTGATCTAGTGGCTCCTGATCCGATTTCAATTAGAACCAGGAGCTGGTAGCAGTGTAGTGTGTTCTGGGATAAGTGACTACCTGACAGACAGGCCGCAGTTTGTAAGGATGGGGGAGGTGGTATCTGGCAGTGTACGGAGCAGTGTGGGAGCCCCTCAGGGTACAGTGCTGTCACCCTTCCTCTTCTCATTGTATACAGCTGACTTTCAGTATAAATCTGATTTTTGTCACCTCCAAAAATTCTCAGATGACTCCGTGATTGTAGGGGGCATTGTGGGGGGCCGGGGGGAGGAGGAATATAGAAGGGTGGTTTCTGACTTTGTGGATTGGTGTCAGACTAACTGTCTAGAACTAAATGTAAAGAAAACCAAGGAGATGGTGGTGAGTTATAGAAGGAAAAAGGAAGATTACATACCAATCACCATTGCTGGCCAGGAGGTTGACATTGTTGAGAGCTACAAATATTTGGGGGTTCACCTTGACAGTAAACTCGATTGGAGGTGTCATACAGAAAAGGTTTACAAGAAGGGAATGAGCAGACTGTACTTTCTGCGGAAGCTCAGGTCGTTCAATGTGTGCAGTAAAATGCTGGAGATGTTCTACCAGTCCATTGTAGCAAGTGCCATCTTTTTTGCTATCATTTGCTGGGGCAGTAGTGTGCGAGTAGCTGACGCTAATAAACTCAACAAACTTATCAAGAAGGCAAGCGCAGCTGTTGGCCTCCATCTTGACTCTTTTGAGGAGGTATTGGAGGATAGAATTCAGAAGAAGTGTAGGGCAATAATGAACAATAACACACACCCACTATACGAGCTGTTCTTGAATCAGAAGAGCACATTCAGCAGCCGTCTAATCCTACTAAGGTGCAAGAAGGAGAAATTCAGGAAATCGTTTGTACCTACTGCTATGGGGATGTATAATAATTTCCTAAGGGTGGTAGAAAATAATGACTGATGGCTGGTGTACTAATGTCAATTAACATTATCTTATATATACCTGAACTACACACTTTTATTTATTATGTAATGTTGGTACACCTGTGCAAGATTTGTGTCCTATTTTATGCATTTTGTGTCCTATTTTATGTAATATTTTATGTACTGCTGTTTGTATTGCTGCTGTAATACTGTAATTTCCCCCGGGATCAATAAAGTGTATCGTATCGTATCGTATCGTATCGTATTCGAAAGACTCTGGAAGTGATGGATCGAGGTTTATAAAGTGTATTTTCCTCGCCTGTCATGGGAATAGGTAATCGCCCTCACTGCAGAGTGCCTAATAGCCAGTACACATCTAGGTGCAGTTCCTTGATTGACTCGAGGTTAAGGGGGCACCAGAGAGCTGCAAGGTCCGAACCAGAATTGGAAGGCAGGATAAACAAATAGCTTCCCCCTGTAATTCATTACAGTCCTTGTGGCCAAAAAGGTGCTCACAGCATGATGATGCCATCATGTTTCACTGTGGTGATGGTGTTCTTGGGGTGATGAGCTGCATTGGTTTCACGCCAGACATAGCATTCACCTTGGTAGCCAAAGAGTTCAATTTTAGTCTCATCTTACCATAGCAGCTTACTCCATACATTTGGGGAGTCTCCCACCTGTCTTTTGACAAACTCAATATTCCATAAAGGCCACCTCTATGAAGTGCATGGCTTATTGTGGTAATATGGAGAGATACTCCAGTCTCTGCTTGGGAACTCTGTAGCTCCTTCAGGGTTATCTTTGGTCTCTGTGCTGCCTCTCAGATTAATGCCCTCTTTGCCCAGGATGAGAGTTTTGGTGGGTGGCGCTTTTTCGGCAGGTTTGTTATGGCACCATGTTCTTTCCATGTGATGATAATGGATTTTATGGCGTTCAGGTTGATCCTCAGAGATTGGGATATTTTTTTTTATTACAAAACCCGGACTTGTACTTCTCAATAACTTTGTCCCCAACTTGTTTGAAAATCTCCTTGATCTTTGTGGTGTTGTTTGGTTATATCACAAAAAAGATAAAAAGCCAAGAGTGTGAATACTTTTTCAAGCCACTGTAGAAAACAATCCATAAAAAACACGTACATTCTCAAGTTCCCGTTTCCATCCTTGATTTACTCCAAGCAAGTGCAAGTACAGTCAATTATGTGAAGTAACAGGGCAAGTAAGTGCAATTTAAAATATTTGCTGAAGAATTAACTACAGTATTTCGATGACTCAAATATAAAAGTATTATATATATGTATTTTTGAACTTTGAATGAAATATATAGAAGATAAATAGATAACTAAAGAACTGCAGACAAGACTTTTCAATATATATTTTTGTCTGAAATAATATTGTATTTTACCATTTAAAGATTAACAACTAGAATTCATGTTTTTCAAGTAGGAAGTTCTAGAAATTTCACATTCATAGGTGTTAACAAAATGTCCAGATGTGTGAGCAGATGTAATTCTGAACCTTATTTCATTTATGTAGCATGTCTTGATGTTTTTACAAAAAATAGAAGCAGAAGTCTGTTACCCAAATCCATTAGCAAGGGATTTGTCCTTTTTGGCTTTCTCATCTGTAGACTGAATATTAAATTAACAAATGCACAAATGATACTTGTGAGAAATATTTCTCTTTTCTCATACCCCAAGATCGGACAACAGAGCAGGTGGAGGCGTTGGTCTGCTCCTATCACCCAAATGTACTTTTCAGTTTAGCCCTCAAGTACCCTCACTTGTCCTTCCCTTCTTTTGTGGTCCATGCTGTCAGACTCTACATCCCCTTCTCCATGCGAGTGGTGGTGGTGTATTGTCCTCCCGGCCCTTGTCATCAGTTCCTGGATCAATTTGCCACCTGGCTTCCACATTTTCTTTCCTGTGACATCCCCACCCTCATCATGGGTAATTTCAACATCCCCATTGCTCTTCCCCTCTCCCCATCTGCTTCTCACCTTTTATCTCTAACCTCCTCTTTCGGCCTCTTGCAGCATACTAACTCCCCCACGCATGAAGACAGAAACTCTCTCGACTTGGTCTTCTCCCGACTTTGCTCAGTGGATGATTTCACAAACTCCCCTCTTCCGTTCTCTGACCACAACCTTCTTTTATTCTCTAACTGCCATACCACTCAGGTCACCCTGACTTTCCACACATATGGAAACATACAGGCCATTAACACCCAGAAACTTAGGAAGAACTTGCAGTCATCATTGGCCCATATCTCCTCCTCTCATGTCCAGATTCTGCACTGAAGCATTACAACGAAACCCTTCAAAGTGCCATGGATGAAACTGCACCTGCTATACATAGAACAATGCGACACAGTGGCACACGCTGCAAACACGTTTCTTGCAGCGGTGCTCCAGGTGAGCCGAAAGTCTGTGGAGAAAATCTAATCTACCCAAAGATTTCATCCATTACAAGTTTATCCTTAAAACATACAGCTCTGCCCTTCACCTCTCCAAACAAACCTATTTTAACACCCTCATCACCTCACTATCCAATAACCCTCTAAAGTCTCTCTGACACTTTTCATTCCCAACTCAACCCAAAAGTGTAGGCTCCAACCACAGATCTGACCAATTATTTGAAAGAAAAAATTGACCATTTTGTACAGAAAATTATCTCCCAATCCCCTCTTACCATGCACTGTTCTCCCTCCCCCACTGCATCTAGCAGCTCACTCTCTGATTTTGAACCAGTCCCAGAAGAAGAAGTAATCAGACTCCTTGCATCTTCTCGCCCTACCACTTGCATCAGTAACTCCATTCCATCACATTTCCTCCAGTCCCTTTCCCCTGCGGTCACCTCTCACCTAACAAAAATAGTCAACCTCGCTCTCTCTTCCGATATCTTTCCCTCCTCATTTAAGCATGCCATAATACATCCATTACTTTAAAAAAATCCCTCGACCAAAACTGTGCCGCTAGCTATACACCTTTCACTAATCTTCCCTTCATCTCTAAACTCCTAGAACGCCTGGTCCACACCTGTCTTATTCACTATCTGTCAGATAACTCTCTTCTCGACCCTCTTCAATCTGGTTTCCGCTCTTTACACTCTACTGAAACTGCCCTCACTAAAGTCTCTAATGATCTACTAACTACTAAATCTAATGGTCACTACTCCATGCTAATTCTCTTGGATCTCTCCGCAGCATTCGACACTGTGGACCATCAGCTCCTCCTCACTATGCTACACTCAATCGGTCTCAAGGACACCGTTCTCTCCTGGTTCTCCTCCTATCTCGCTGATCGTTCCTTCACTGTATCTTTTGCTGGTTCCTCCTCATCTCATCTTCCCCTTACTGTTGGGTTCCTCAAGGATCAGTCCTTGGCCCCCTCCTCTTTTTATACCACCCCTATTGGACAAACAATCAGTAGATTTGGTTTCCAGTACCATCTCTATGCTGATGACACCCAATTATACATTTCTTCTCCCAATATCACACCTGCCTTTTTAAGAAACACCAGTGATTTTCTTACCGCTGTCTCCAACATCATGTCATCCCTCTATCTGAAACTGAACCTGTCAAAAACGGAACTCCTCGTGCTTCCTTCCTCTGCTAACCTACCTTTGCCCGACATTGCCATCTCCATGTGTGGTTCCACCATTGCTCCCCAGCAACATGCCTGCTGTCGTGGGGTCATACTTGATTCCAAGCTTTCATTCACCCCCCACATCCGATCACTGGCTTGCTCTTGTTATCGCCACCTCAAAAACATCTCTAGCATTCGACCTTTTCTTACTTTCGACTCTGCAAAACCCTTACTATTTCTCTTATTCATTCTCGTCTGAACTATTGTAACTCTCTACTAATCGGTCTCCCTCTTACCAAACTCTCCCCTCTCCAATCTGTCTTGAATGCTGCAGCCAGGATCATATTCCTCACTAATAGTTATACCGTTGCCTATACCTTGTGCCAGTCATTACACTGGTTACCCATACACTCCAGAATCCAGTACAAACTTATTACCCTCACCCACAAAACACTCCATGGCTCAGAACCACCCTACATCTCCTCCCTTGTCTCAGCCTACCGTCCTACTCATGCCCTCCGTTCTGCTAATGACCTGAGGTTAGCATCCTCAATAATCAGAACTTCCCACTCCCGTCTCCAACACTTTTCACTTGCTGCGCCAATTCTTTGGAATGCACTACCCAGGTTAATACGATTAATCCCCAATCCCCACAGTTTTAAGCGTGCCCTAAAAACACATTTGTTCAGACTGGTCTGCCGCCTCAACGCATTAACCTAATTATCCCTTTTGGCCCAATCAAAAATTTTTTACCTTATCAGGTACCTCGTATTATGTTCTCACACGCTTTATGCATTTAATAGCCCTCTGTGTCTGTACTGTTTCATAGTTTGGCTATGCAGAATTACATGAACACCTGATTCGAACACTATGGCTGGTCCGAAAAATGAAAGCCATTGTTAACATCTACCTTTCGTTTCACCCCTTTCTCTTCATAGACTGTAAGCTTGCGAGCAGGGCCCTCATTCCTCTTGGCATCTACTTTATTATTATTTATTTATATAGCACCATTAATTCCATGGTGCTGTACATGAGAAGAGGTTACATACAAAGTTATAGATATCTACTTTGATCTGTGTTTATTGTTATGCTGTAAGGTCTACTGTCTGTACAAGTCCCCTCTATAATGTAAAGTGCTGGGAATATGTTGGCGCTATAGAAATAAAATTATTATTATTATTATTAATAATTGAAAAATCATCTGTTTTTTAATTTAGAGCTGTGAGGAAGGTGAACAACCAAAACTGGATGGAGGATAAGCTCACTTTAGTGTGTCTTGTACATTTTAAAACATTTACAAAAAAAGGAGTGGATGCTGTGACATATCTGTACATTTCAACAACATGCAAAATAATGAATGGTGTATTTATGTTGCCAAAAAATCAAAGATGGACTCAATTACTAATTTATTAGAATTTATGTGCCAATTTATCAATCTATCAATGAAATCCATTGATTTCTATTATACTAAGTGTGCAAATCACTCTAACAATTTTTTGTCACATTTTGCTCCATCTTTTTAAATTAACTAAGTGCTTAGAAATTAGAAGATTCTTTGCCAGATCTCATTCATTTGTCATGATTAGAATTGAGGAAAAAAGATACACAGGCTCCTCTTTCAATAGCCACATTGGTAGCCCATAGCCATTGGACTAGAGCCATATGAACATCCTTCTACTTGCCTAATACTGAACCAGGCTTACTAATCAGAAGAAGCATTGGTGATGTGCCGGCAGGTAGTAGGTTCACAGAACTCTTGTCTGCTGGGCTGTGGTCCTGGAAATCTTATGATTCAAATTCTACCTATTATAAAATTACATTTTCTACTTTGTCATCAGCAAGATTTCCAGGCAAATAGAAGAGATTTGTTAATAGTTTTATCGTGATCAGTTATACAGTACAGACCAAAAGTTTGGACACACCTTCTCATTCAAAGATTTTTCTGTATTTTCATGGCTATGAAAATTGTAGAATCACACTGAAGGCATCAAAACTATGAATTAACACATGTGGAATTATACATTACACTTTACAAAAAAGTGTGAAACAACTGAAAATATGTCTTATATTTTAGATTCTTCAAAGTAGCCACCTTTTGCTTTGATTACTGCTTTGCACGCAGAAAAGGTGAACGGATGGATTCTACATGCCTGGTTCCCACCGTGAAGCATGGAGGAGGAGGTGTGATGGTGTGGGGGTGCTTTGCTGGTGACACTGTTGGGGATTTATTCAAAATTGAAGGCATAGTGAACCAGCATGGCTACCACAGCATCTTGCAGCAGCATGCTATTCCATCCGGTTTGCGTTTAGTTAGACCATCATTTATTTTTCAACAGGACAATGACCCCAAACACACCTCCAGGCTGTGTAAGGGCTATTTGACCAAGAAGAGTGATGGGGTGCTACACCAGATGACCTGGCCTCCACAGTCAACAGACCTGAACCCAATCGAGATGGTTTGTAGTGAGCTGGACCGCTCACCGCTTCAATTTTGAATAAATCCCCAACAGTGTCACCAGCAAAGCACCCCCACACCATCACACCACCTCCTCCATGCTTCACGGTGGGAACTAGGCATGTAGAGTCCATCCGTTCACCTTTTCTGCGTGCAAAGCAGTAATCAAAGCAAAAGGTGGCTACTTTGAAGAACCTAGAATGTAAGACATATTTTCAGTTGTTTCACACTTTTTTGTAAGGTGTAATGTATAATTCCACATGTTTTAATTCATAGTTTTGATGCCTTCAGTGTGATTCTACAATTTTTATAGTCATGAAAATACAGAAAAATCTTTGAATGAGAAAGTGTGTCCAAACTTTTGGTCTGTACTGTAGGTCTACAGCTGTAACCAGGATCAGAGTATTTAAAGACATTTGTCTAGACTGGGTACAACTGACACAAACTTTCGTGAATTTTCATGATGTAATATAAATAAGAATAATCCTATTTGCTAACAGAAAACAGTGTTTTGAAATTTAAAAACATGTATAGGCAAGCATCAACCCCTAAACACCCAGGCCATTTTACGTTTTTGCGTTTCTGTTTTTTGCTCCCCTTCTTCCCTGAGACATAATTTTTTAATTTTTTGATCAACATGGCCATGTGAGGGATGAGTTGTAATTTTGAACGTCACCATTGGATTCACCATATATAGTGTACTGGATAACGGCAAAAAAATTCCAAATGTAGTGAAATTGCAAAACAAAAGTGCAATTACACAATTTTTTTTTTATTTTACCATGCTCACTAAATGCTAAATCTGACCTGCCATTTATGATTCTCCAGGTCATTATGAGTTCATAGTTATCAAACATGTAGCAATTTCTTTTTTTATTTAAGTGGTGAAAAAAAAATCCAAAGTTAAAAAGAAAAAAAATTGCCTCATTTTCCGAGACCTGTAGCGTCTCCATTTTTGGAATCTAGGGCTGGGTGAGGGTTTTTTTCTTTTGTGCGTTGAGCTGATGCTTTTATTGATACCATTTTGGTGTAGATATGATGTTTTCATCACCAGTTATTGCATTTTAATGCAACTGCAATTCTAGCATTTTCACATTTTTTCTCGCTATTCTGTTTACCAATCGGATTATTTTTATTTATTGAGAGATCAGGCGATTCTGAATGCGGCAATACCAAACTTATGCATTTTTTTATTGCTTTATTTTGAATGGAGCGAATGGGGGGGTGATTTAAACTTTTATTTTTTTATATTTTTAAAAACATTTTTTTTTACATTACACTTGCTTCAATACTCTCCATGTGAGACTAGGAGCTGGATCATTCAATCACATGTGCTACACAGAGCAGTGCTTCAGCCCTGCTCTGTGTAGCAGAAATGCTCACTTGCTATGAGCGCCAACCTCTGGTCAGTGCTCATATCAATCTCACTATGACAACCACAGGGGTCGCTGCAGACCCAGGGTTGTCATGCAAACCCATTGGCGACCCGCGGTCTTGTGACATGGGCGCCAATGGGCAGGATTAGTGTCGTGCTTCCAGTGCAATTGTGTTAAATGCCGCTGTCAGAGATGTACGGCTCATGTCGTGTAGGGGTTAAATACATGATGCTGACTTTCAGAATGAACAGGAAGGGTATGGTGACCAATGCTGGATCATGGATTTATTTTTATACAAGATTGATTAGTGTTTTTAGTTACTTACCACCGAAGCCAGTTTTCATCTAACTCACCTGGAGACATTTTTAAATCTAACGTTTCTCTTTATTTGATAACTCTGGAGTGCCTCCACATATCTTAGTAATTCTAAGGATTATTTTTTTTTAGAAACAATGTGTTTTATGTCAATAATAAACTTAGATCAGTATGGTTTGTATTTAATTATGAAAATATCGAAAATTTTACCAAAAATTTAAAAATTCACAATTTTTGAACTTTTGATTTTTTGACTTTTTAGTTTTTATGCACTTAAAACAGATGGTCTTACCACAAAACTAGTTAAAAAATAACATTTACCTTATCTAATTCCACCCACATAATTTTTAAGCAACATTTTTTTGTTATGGCCTTAGAAGGGTTAAAAGTTTAGCAGCAATTTTTCATTTTTTCCAATTAAAGTGAACCTGTCATGTGAAAAAATGCTATTAACTTGCAAATACAACTTGCAAAAATTAAGAGACCACTACGCAGTTTTATAAAGATCAGCTTCTCTACATGTCTGACAAACATTCCATCCCAGTGTCAGTTGAATTCCAACCAGAGTACACCTCATTCTACTTAATGTGCTTCTGATTAGGTGATCACCTGAACCAAATGTTATTTAATGAAAGAAAATATAAAAAACATTGCTGTGTTGTTCACAATCCCTTGCAATAGGACAAGCTGGATGGCAAAACAAGTGCTAGTAATATCCCAAAAGTAATAGGAATGAAAAAAAAAAAACTTTTAACCATGAGTTGAAAAGAAAAGTCTTGAGCGAGGAAAAGAAGGGCTCATTTCTGGCTTTACTAACAGAGGGATACAGTGAGCATCATGTTCCCTCCATTCTTAAAATTTCTAAGGCGGTAGTCCATTACAACAAGGTTGAGCAGCAGACATTGGGGACAACGCAGCTACAGACTGGCAGAGGTCAAAAATGACTCTCCACTGATCGTGATGACCATCATCTTATTTGAATGTCACTCAGCAACCACAGGATGACATCAAGTGACCTGCAAAAGGAATGGCAAATGGCAGCTGGGGTGATGTGCACGGCAAGAACAGTTCGTAACAGGCTCCTAGAGGTAGGGCTCAAGTTATGTAAAGCTAGAAAAAAGCCTTTCATCAATAAAAAGCAAAGGAGAGCCAGGCTGAAGTTTGCCAAGGACCATAAGGATTGGACCATAGAGGACTGGAGTAAGGTAATCATCTCTGATGAATCTAATTTTCAGCTTTGCCCAACACCTGGTCATCTAATGTTTTAGACAGAGACCTGGAGAGGCGTACAAGCTACAGTGGTCTTGCACCCACTGTGAAATTTGGTAATGACCTGGGGATGCTTCAGCAAGGCGGGAATTGTGCAGGTTATTCTTTGTGAAGGACTTATCAATCAAGCTGCATACAAGGTTATCCTGGAAAAACAATTGATTCCTTCTGCTCAGCAATGTTCTCCAACTCTGAGGACTGGTTTTTCCATCAAGACAATGCGCCATGTAACACAGCTAGGTCAATCAATGTGTGGATGAAGGACCACCACATCAAATCCCTGTCATGGCCAGCCAAATCTCCAGACCTGAACCCCATTGAAAGCCTCTGAAATATAATCAAAGAAGATGGATAGTCACAAGCCATCAAACAAAGAAGAACTGCTTAATTTTTTGTACCAGGAGTGGCATAAGGTCACCAAAAAGCAGTCTGAAAGACTGGTGGAAAGCATGACAAGATGCATGAAAGCTGTGATTAAAAATCATGGTTATTCCACAAAATATTGATTTCTGAACTGTTCCTGAGTTAAAACATTAGTATTGTTATTTCTAAATGATTATGAACTTGTTTTCTTAGCATTACTTGAGGTCTACAAGCACTGCATTTTTGTTATTTTGACCATTTCTCATTTTCTGAAAATAAATACAAAATTTATTACTGGCAATTCGGATACATGTTGTCAGTAGTTTACAGAATAAAAGAGCAAGTTACAGTTTACTCAAAAATATACCTATAAAGAAAAAAAACAGACAAACTGAAAATTTTGCAGTGGTCTCATAATTTTGCCAGAGCTGTATTTGATTAATCTGTAAGTTAGCATTCTGAAGCCATGCGGCCACCACACTGAAAGTCCAGCTCCTGGGTGGAGATTAACGCTATTCCTACTGGCAACCTCGGGCTTTCAGTCATAGAGTTGCAGCTGCAGTAACTACACCTTGGCACTGATTGGAAGATGGCTCAGCAGTGCATAAGTACAGAGCCAGCTGTCAGTCAGTGCCAGGGCATAGTTACAGCCACTACTCACTAGGTACTGAGCAGAGACTGAAGTTGCGATAGCCATGCCACTTGACTGAAGGCCCAAGTCTGCCGGTAGGAATTTCCACCTGTTAGCTGGGCATTGTGGGCACGGTCACATGGCTTCAGAACTTTATTATCTATCAGAATAACCCCTCAAAGTATTCAAGTCAGTATTTAGAAAGTTGTTAACCCTTCTGGTGCTTCACATGAATGAATGCACATGTGGTCAAAAACTACAGATTAGGCACACAGCAGGGCTCAGAAAGAAAGGAGCATCATTTAATTTTTGAATCTTAAATCTGTGTAAGGATTTCGGATGTTCCATGGAGCCTGTTTTGCCTTGTCCAAGATATAGTCTGGTATTTCACACTGTCCTGGAACTTCCTGTCTGTTCTGCTATTTAAGTCCTCATTGCCTGAGTATTTTGTTGCTGTCTGCTTCTGAGCTTCCTCCTGGCTTATCTCTGGAGTTCCTGCTGCTCCTCGTTACTCGGTGCTCTGCTCACCACTTCCAGCTACCTTCAGTCCTCTGAGCTGCTTCTGGATCCTGGCTGGAGCTACCTATTGTACAGACTGTGTCTGTTGCAGGCTGCTGTGCGGGACTTGAGTTGGACTTTTCAGCCCAAAAGGTACACTTAAAGACCTTCTCCTGGATATGCTCCACCCGTGTATTTCTGGACTTCCATGAAGAGTGTCGTCTCCTCTGTCTTCTTAGTTCTGGACTTCCACATATAAGAGCCAGTCGCAGTTTTGCTTCTTATTACTACTGGACTTGTTCGTTTTAGTGGTCACGTACCGCTATTATGTTTGCTGGATATTTCTGTTTTGTGCTGTGCATTTTGCTGTAATTGCAGGAAGGTCTCTGTTAGTTTATGTTGTACTTCTTACTTTGTTTAAATACAGTTTATTTGTCTCAACTTTTGTCTCAAATCCATTATATCCCATGCAATCAAATTCCATAAGACATAATTATTACAATCTGGCTGGAATCAATTGTGGATGTCATGTTGGAGTTACAAAGCCCCCAAGGTGAAAAAACAGCAGAAATCTCAGCAAGAGACCCTATTTTCGAAATTATGTCCATCAGTAAATTCATCAATAAATTCATCTAACCACATTAAACCCATTAATGCTTCACAGAATTTTATAACATTTTGAACCCGGAAGTAACACACAGAATATTATAACATTGAGTTGTGAAAATTAATATTAACCTTTTTTCACAGAAATGTTGTTTTAGCTCAAAATTTCTCATTATCACAATATTACCAAAAGATTAAAGGACCCACCAATTTGTTGTGCAATTTCTCTTTAGAAATATACCCACAATATGTAGTTATATTTTTGCTATTTGATTTTTTAACTGAAAATATATCTGGAATAGATTGTGGACACCTGCCTTTGAGGTGACAACACAGCAGAAACATATTCGGTAATTTCTACTCCCATTGACTCTAATGACGTTTGGCAGTGTTCAATGAATATTACAAAATTTTATTCTATTCCGATCGTATTCGGAACCGAATCCGAACAATTTCACTCATCTCTAATCTTGAACATACAGGTGCTTCTCAGAATGTTATAATGCTCAGCCATAAAAATGAAATATTGAATTGCATATGAAAATATTTCTCTATCCCCAAATTTCTCATTTTCACAATGATAAGAAAATGAACCCACATTTGGTTGTACAATTACTCCTGGGTATGCTGATAACACATATATAGTAAGAAACTACTATTTAGGCACATGGAAGGCTTCTGAAGGAAAGAAACGCTATTTGAATATCGGAGCACACTTTTTACTAGAATACTATGTCACATTAGGAGAGCCTCTGAGATGCCAAACAGCAGAAACCTCCATAAGTAAACCCATTTTGGAAAATATACTGTTACGCGTTGAGATCCCGCCACTGTACAGAGGGAGTCTCGAGCCATGTTCTCTGTGGTCTACCATTCTTCTTCAGCCACAGAGAATCCTGCTCAGTAGAGACGTCGGTCCCAGCATCTTGCTCAGACTAATGCTATGCATTTGGTTGCTGTAGCCACCCCAAGTTCAGCTATAGCAACCAGCATTAATCAGCAGCGAGCAGACGTTCCTGGGACTAAGTCCTGCTTATCTCCATCTGAGCATGCCTGTGAGATGACCGCTCATTGGTGGTCAGAGGTCACATGCTTAGGTCCTCAAGCAGGAGTAGAAACCACAGCACTCAACTTGAGGAGAGGTAGGTGCACAAGTCAGGCATCCGGCCCAATAGACATGAAACAAAAAACTTGGCACTCAGGAGGTGTGACAGGAAAAGTTCATTTATTGATGGTGCATCCAGACAAAAAACATGAACATTTTCGGTCCATTAAAGGACCTTCATCAGATTATTTCCAAAGAGGACACTTGAAATAGTAAAAATTGCTTCTGCAGAGACAGCAAATTCTCCAAAAAGAGACAATGGTAATGCTGGGTGCGTTAACCATGTAAGGCATAGGGTATGTCACTGGTTGAAAAAATGGGACCGTAGCAGCAAGAAAAGGCACTGAAATTTAGTGCTGCGTCAGCGCAAGTGCTTTACAAGCTCAATGCTTGTCAGGGAGAAAGCGCTCAGTCGCCAGGTCCAGAGCAGAGCAAGGAGCTGATGGCGTCCTGCCGTCCAGGCAACGGCAGGGAAATTTCAGTGCCTTTTCTTGCCGCTACGGTCCCATTTTTTCAACCAGTGACATACCCTGTGCCCAGGGCTGGAGTCAGCACCCGGAAAACCCAGGCAAGGGCCGGTGCCCTGAGCAGGCGGGGGGCCCACTCGCCGTTGGGCACCCCGGCGCCCGTTAGCGGATGAGAGTGGTACCAGCGTCCCACTGGGACCCCCGCTTGCTCAGGGCCCCAGCAGCAGCCGGTGCAATACTTACCTCTCCCCGTGCCTCCGCTGCCGAAGCTACGGGCTCCAGGGGGCGCCTGTGGGGCGCCCGTGCTTCCTCTCACAGCAGCGCCGCTGAATGACATCATCATTCAGCGGCCGGCTGTGGCAGAGAGAGCGTGGATGCCGGACAGGTGAGATGTGAGGTGTATGTGTCTGTGTCTGTGTGTGTGTGTCTGTGTGTATCAGTGTGTGTGTATGTAGTGCGGTGCTTTGTGTGTGTGTATGTGAGAGAGTGCTGTATGTGTGATGGTGGTGGGGGAGGCAGTGATGATGATGATGGTGAGGCGATGATGATGGGGAGGCCATGATGATGGGGAGAAGATGATGATGGGGAGGAAATGATGATGGGGAGGCGATGATGATGGGGAGGAGATGATGATGGGGGCAATGATGATGATGATGGGGAGGAGATGATGATGATGATAATGGGGAAGCAATAATGATGACGATGGGGAGTCTTTCCACAGCTCCCTTTCCTGAGCCGTAACAGCGCAGAAAGCAGCACAGTGCAGAGGAGAGCTCCATATTTTGTATGGAGCATTATATGGGGACCAGTATCCTGTATGGAGCATTATTTGGGGTCCAAGATTCTTTATGGAGCATTATATTTGGCCCATAATACTGTATGGAGGACTATGTGGTGACCATAATATTGTATGGAGGACTGTACTGTCAGTCTGTACTGTGCGCTGTGTGGATTTGGTGGTTTCTAATCTATTGTAGAATTTACAATAGATATCACTCATGTAATGGAAGAAGTGAAGTTTTTGGCATTGTACTATACCCATATTTCTCTGCAGTATCTGTGCATCATGAATCGTGGTCTGTGTTAAAGGGGCCCACTGAGACTCTTTCGCCCGGGGCCCATAAAAACCTGGAGCCGGCCCTGCCTGTGCCTTACATGGTTAGCGCATCCAGCATTACCATTGTCTCTTTTTGGAGAATTTGCTGTCTCTGGCATACGCAATTTTTACTATTTCAAGTGTCCTCTTGGAAATAATCTGATGAACGTCCTTTAACGGACCGAAAACGTTCATGTTTTTTGTCTGAATGCACCATCAATAAATGAACTTTTCCTGTCATACCTCCTGAGTGCCAAGTTTTTCGTTTCATTTCATTTCAGGTCCTCAAGCAGTTCGGATTGGGCCATCAGCAAGGTTCTGGAAGGTTGCAGTTATAAAAGGATCGCACGGCCATGCGCTAGTATAAACCATGTAGTTTGTGAGTGAGTGGAAACTCTTCCACTCTGTGTATGAACGGGTGATTGGGCCAAGAACCTGCCGTACTGTCGGCATGTATGACCATGTAGTGTTCCTTAGTCAGGCAGGTTTTAACTCAACTTGACCTAGCGTCTGTCTCGGCCACGTGTGCTACTTAGCACGGGATGTTTACAGGGCACAGTCAATCCACGTGCTCTGGCACACACCTTTTGGTACCGCTCTGCGGTCAGTTGAGTTTTTGCTCTTGTTTTTTAGTTAGCTGTGTTTGCTACCACTGAGTGCCAAGAAGTGGCATCGCTAGTCTTGGGTCAGGTCAGACTCAAGTCCTCGCGTTCTAGGGGTTGAGCCTAGAGACTTCACTCGCACCATATCAGCTGTGTCCTGTGACGTGTAACGGGACGTTGCGGCGACTCTGTGAAGTAACAGAGTTCGCAGCTGTTCATACTGGGTGATATCTAACCCGCATTTTGTCAGCCTTCAACCGCCGCCTTGTTCCGCCAATGCTTAGCAGCAGGTTCCATCTCTGTACGTTGGACCCGGGTTGCGAACGCAACTTATGATTATTATTATATATATTTAATTCGATGCAGCTAGTGAGGCTGCAGCCTGTATGTCCGCTGCCACCCCTATTCCGACCTTATCCTGCCTCACGCTGCCTGAGAGGCTCTCAGGTGATAGCAAATCGTGTAGAGGATTCATGAACCAGGGTGTGATACCCCTGGATAGTGTTGAGCGATACGATACTGCAAGTATCGGGTATCGGCCGATATTAGCTCTATCGGCCTTTCGATAATTTGTTTCGATATTTTCCATATATCGTATACCGGAATCGGAAGTTCCCATAATTCTTTGAGAGGCAATGTGATTTTAGTCAGCCAATGAGGAATCCTAAGAAGTGTGGGCACATCCTTTACTGCTGCGGTCATGTTAACTAATGGCATGGCTGTGATTGGATGCTGAAATGATGTCAGAATGCACTATAAAAGGCGCCGCCGCCATTTTAGCGTCACTGTGCTGTGAATTCAGTAAGGGACAGAACGCTACTGTGCTGACTCTGAGGGACAGTTAGAGATTGCGATTTAGTGTACTGTGCTGTAGGCAGGCTAGCACCAACCGCTGTGTAAAGCTTCCTTTTGCCTGCAGTGTTGTTTTAACAGCTCTGCAAGGTGTGTGTGAGTGCAGGTGACGCTGCAGTTTGCTCTGTATGCAACGCTGTCTGTAGGCATCTGCACGTGTCACTCACAGACTCTTTTTTTTTTTTCTTCAGTGTATAAAAGGCGCCGCCGCCATTTTAGCGTCACTGTGCTGTGAATTCAGTAAGGGACAGAACGCTGCTGTGCTGGCTCTGAGGGACAGTTAGAGATTGCGATTTACTGTACTGTGCTGTAGGCAGGCTATCACCAACCGCTGTGTAAAGGTTCCTTTTGCCTGCAGTGTTGTTTTAACAGCTCTGCAAGGTGTGTGTGAGTGCAGGTGATGCTGCAGTTTGCTCTGCATGCAACGCTGTCTGTAGGCATCTGCACGTGTCACTCACAGACTCTTTTTTTTTTTCTTCAGTGTAATTCTTGCTGCTCCATGCAATTTAACTATTAGTGTGACGCGCTTCCATCCGTATCCAATACATTGGTTGCAAACACTATAGAAGTAGACAAAGGAGTAGCCTTTCACAGATTGTGAACAGTTGTGTTTCAGTGTTCACTTCAGTCTCTGCGTAATAACCACACTTAGGCCTTATAACTTTTCTGACTTTCTTTATCAATCTACCAAGATGAAGAAGGCAGGGAGTAAGGCACGTGGTCGTGGCCGTGGAGTTTCAGCAGGGAGAAAGGACGTGGGGATTCTGTGGCTGCTGCCGCACCCAGTGACACAGCATCCACCAGTTTTCCCCGTCAGCGTTCCTTTATGCGCACTTTGGTAGGAGCTCAGCGTACCCCCTGCTGCGGGAAGAACAAATTGAAGCCGTTGTTGGTTGGATGGCAGCCAATGCATAGACTTCAATTCCTTCCACCTCCTCTCAGGAACACAGCACTGTTGAACAACCATCTGTCTCTTCACCGCCTGCCAAATTGCCCAGGCAGTCAGAGAGTTCTGAACTAGAGCCAGCTGAGTCTCTGCTTCTGTTCTCAGAATCTGTTGGCTTGCAAACAGGGGCCCAGCCAAGCAGCATTCTGGAATGTGAAGAAGAGGCAGTATGCAGTGATGCGCAACAGCTGTGTCTCTCTGAATGTGAAGAGGCGGGTGAGCCAGTGCCGATGGTCAGCACACCGCAGAACGCATCTGATGATGATGAGACTCAGTTGCCATTTTCTGTTGAGCATGGTGCTGGCCAGACCACCCAACAGCATCAGGTGTTGGAAGAGGGTGCTGGAGATGATGAAGTCCGAGACCCAACATGGCGTGAGCAGCAGGAAGGTGGTGGGAGCAGCTCTGAGGAAGAGATTGGCCCAACGGTACAAAGAGGAGGGAGAGGTAGGCTGCAGACTCGCTTGCCTGTAGCCTCCAGTTTGGCACCTGTTGGGAGCAGTTGTGTTAGAAATGTCAAAATTCGCGCTCCCATGACTTGCACTGCGTGGTCCTTTTTTGACAGAGTTGTAGATGATATTTGCTATGTTCAATGCAAGCTGTGTAAGCAAAAAGTTAAAAGAGGTAAAAATATCAGTAACCTGAATACCACAAATATGTGGAAACACGTACGGACAAAGCACGTAGCTGAGTTATAAAGACACACTGGAGATGTAGGCCAACCTTCAGCAGCACCTACATCTTCAGGTCGTGTTGGAGCCTCTTACTCCAGCTCACACACAGCTGGTTCGGCTTCCTCACAGGATCGGCATGGAAGAACCTCTTTCACTGTTGTCCAGAGACCCAGTGTTATTGCACCCACAGCTGCAAGTTCCCTGTCATCCTCACACTCCCAGGCCACAAAACAGCCATCGGTAGCACAGGCATGGGATAAAAGACGGCCATACTCGGCAAACCATCCACGAGCACAGGCTCTGAATGCTGGCCTTGCAAAACTCCTGTCCCTTGAAATGCTGTCATTCAGGCTGGTGGAGACTGACAGTTTCAGGAACTTTATGGCATTGGCAGTCCCACAATATAATGTGCCAAGCCGATTTTATTTCAACAGGCAAGCCGTCCCTGCTCTGCAAAAACATGTCGAGGGAAACATTAAACATGCGCTACTAAACGCCGTCAGTAGCAGGGTCACCTGACCACCGATGCGTGGACCAGTACCCATGGCCAGGGACGATACCTTTCCCTCACTGCCGATTGGGTCAATGTTGTGGAGCCGGGTACAGATCTTGCCAGTGGCGCTGTACGTGTTCTGCCAACTCCAAGGATTGCAGGAATCCAGTCTGTACACATTGATTCCTCATCCTACTCCAGTTCCTCAGAATCATCGCTGCACGAGCCGTCACGGTATACCTCCACATGGACCCGTGAACGCTTACCTGTTGCGACCGATATGAGCACAGCCGTGGCCAAACGTCAACAGGCTATCCTGAAATTAATTCCCATGGGAAATCGAAGCCACACAGCGCAGGAGCTCTGGGATGCCATCAAGCAGGAGAGCGACGTGTGGTTTTTGTCAGCTAATCTCCAGCCAGGCTTGGTAGTGTGTGACAATGGCCGAAAGCTGGTGGCAGCTCTGGGCCTTGGCAACCTCACTCACATACCATGTCTGGCACATGTGCTCAACTTGGTCGTGCAGAGTTTTTTGAGGGACTATCCGGATCTTGATGCACTGCTGCAAAAGGTCCGCCTAGAGTGCGCTCACTTGCGACGTTCCAGCATGGCCAGATCGCGCATTGCAGCTCTGCAAGTCAGATTTCGCCTTCCTGAACATCGCATCATATGTGACGTACCCACCAGGTGGAATTCCACGTTACATATGTTGGAGCGGTTGTGTGAACAGCAGCCAGCAGTAATGGAGTATCAGCTGCAACAGGCGCAATCAACTCGCAATTTGCGCCGTTCACACTTCACCACTACTGAGTGGGCCTCTATGAAGGACATCTGTGACGTTTTGCGTGCGTTTGATGTCTCAACGCGGATGGCGAGTGCAGATGATGCACTAGTCAGCATGACTGTCCCCTTATCTGCCTGCTTCAGAAATCACTGAAAGCACTAAAGGAAGAGGTTTTGGAAGAGGTGGATGAGGAGTCACAAATTAAAATACCTTCAGGACAGTCAGCGCACCGTGGTTCCTCACAAAGGGCAGGGCAGGGCTCACTTTGTGAGGAGGATGAGGAGGAGGAGTCAATGGAGGAGGAAGAAATCCCTACAGAGGGAGGTACACAACGCTGTAGTCAGTATGTAGAGCGAGGGTGGGGTGATGCAGAGGAGGCAGAGATGACGCCTCTTCCAGAGGACAGCTTTTGTTGGCCAGTTGGGAGTATGCAGCACATGGTTGATTTCATGCTTCATTGCCTGAGAAACGACCGCCGCATCGCCCACATTCTCACCACGTCAGATTATTGGGTGTACACCCTCCTAGACCCTCGATACCGGGACAACTTACAAACCCTCATCACATCGGTGAACCGGGACCGTAAAATGCAGGAGTACCAAGACACACTGGTGCAATCCATACTGTTGTACATTCCAGCCGAGAGAGCTGCTGCTGCTACTGCTTTACAAAGCAGCTCTGTGCGTCGAGGCAGTGTAGACACCTCTACAACAAGAGGGAGCAGAAGCAGCGCCTCTGCACAGGGCAAGAGCTGTATGTTAGAAATGTGGCGAAGTTTTGTGACAGCGCCAGCAAGGTCTACACCATCCGAGACGGCTCCAGTCACCAGGAAGAAACGTTTCCGTAAGATGGTGACAGACTACTTGGCTTTCCCTCTAAGTGTACTCCCAGATGCCTCTTCCCCTTTCAAATTTTGGGTCTCTAAGTTGGATACATGGCCAGAGCTTAGCCAGTATGCATTGGAGGTGCTGGCTTGCCCTGCTGCCAGTGTATTATCTGAGCGCGTCTTTAGTGCTGCAGGTGGTGTAGTAACAGACCGTCGCATGCGACTATGTAACGCTGGTATTGTCTGTACTTTGTTTACCAGCGTTACTTTGCATGTTTTTTGCATTAACCCTTTTGCTCCTTTCCCCCTAACCAGCTGGGATACTGTTGTCTGTTACCTATATGGATGCTGCTCAGTTCCCGGCTCTGCTGCGTACCCGTACTTGCGTGAGTGGCTCCGCTGCTTTGCATGACCGCCCCATGTGCGGTTCCTGACTTGCTGTGAAAGCCGTCCGTAGCTTGAAAAGTCCTCTGCAGTGGTGCATGACTTACTGCGTGGTTGGCAGCAGCCATTGTTGGGTTCCCTCTGTGTTGTGCTGTCTGGCTCTGCATAGGGGGCGCGGCCCACACCTGTCCTGCTTTTATGTGGATTGGGTGTTTACTAGAGTTACTGCTCCAGCCTATCGCTGTGAAGCAGCTCATATATAAAGTTCCCCAGCCCTAGTGGGCGTTGCCAGAGCTTCGCATTGAATCCACACTGAATCCCTGAACCTAGCCGTATGTGGTTGTGTGTTCAGCTCCTGCTCTGAAGTTGATCAGCTCTGGAGAGCTGATTCCCTGTTCCTGCTGTGTCTTGTTCCCTGATCCTGGATCAAACCCGGTACCTGAATGTCTGAATTGTGTCTTGTGTTTCCGCCTATGCTGGGGGCTGATTACCCAGATCGCCGTTCCTGGAGGCTGTATATCCAGGCCTGTTCCTGCTTGTGTCTAATTACCTGAACCCCTGATCTTGGATCGCATCCTGTACCTGACTTTCTGAACTGTGTCCTCTGTGTTATGTTCCTGAAATCCTGCTGTGTCCAGAACCCTGTGCCAGTGACTGTGAATCCTTGCTATATAACCTGAGTTCATCTTGGAAGGAGGAGTCCGGTGTGTGCTGAGTTTCTGTTACTCTGTGCTCAGCCTCTGTGCAATCCCCGGCCAGCTCCCGTTGAGCCTGGCGGGGCTTGCACCAGACCGCTGGGGTTCCTTTTCAGGTCGCTGCCAGATGTCCGGATCCTATGCCTGATGACCATGGCCTGATGTCCGATGTCCGACGACCACTTCCAGATGTCCGGATCCTATCCTTCCTGCCTGATGTCCGGATCCTGCCGATCATTGCCAGATGTCCGGAGCCTGCTGATCGGTGCCAGATGTCCGGAGTCCGAGGCCTGTGTTCCAGTCCGTGTTCCTGTGATTCAATCCATGTTCCTGTCCGTGTTCCTGACTCCCTGAGACCCAGTCCGTGTTCCTGTCTGTGTTCCTGACTCTCTGAGATCCAATCCGTGTTCCTGTTGTTCCTGTGCAGTCTAACTCTGTTTCAGCCATCAGCTCCTGATTCCAGTTACCTGTCTGTTACCTGTCGGCTTGCCTGTCTGCCATCCGTCTGCAGTTCCTTCCAGAGGTTCGGACGTCATCTGCAGAGATCCCCGGCTCTTGCCTGCTCACATAGGAGCGATCATCTGCCATCCGACTGCAGCTCCATCCGGAAGTTCGGACATCATCTGCAGAGATCCCCGGCTCTTGCCTGCTCACCTGGGAGCGATCATCTGCCATCCGACTGCAGCCTACCTGGAGGCTCCACCATATCAGGTCGTATATACCTGCCTGTCTAGAGACTGCCTGGTCACTTACCGTGACAAGCTGCCTGTCTTGAGACTGCCTGGTCACTTGCCGTGACAACCTGCCTGTCCAGAGACTGCCTGGTCACTTGTCGTGACAACCTGCCTGTCCCAGAGACTGCCTGGTCACTTGCCGTGACAACCTGCCTGTCCCAGAGACTGCCCTGGTCACTTTCCGTGACAACCTGCCTGTCCCAGAGACTGCCTGGTCACTTGCCGTGACAACCTGCCTGCCTGGTCACTTGCCGTGACAACCTGCCTGCCCTGGTCACTTGCCGTGACAACCTGCCTACCTGGTCACTTGCCGTGACAACCTGCCTGCCTGGTCACTTGCCGTGACAACCTGCCTGCCTGGTCACTTGCCGTGACAACCTGCCTGCCCTGGTCACTTGCCGTGACAACCTGCCTGTCCCAGAGATTGCCCTGGTCACTAGCCGTGACAACCTGCCTGTCCCAGAGACTGCCTGGTCACTTGCTGTGACAACCTGCCTGTCCCAGAGACTGCCTTGGTCACTTGCCGTGACAACCTGCCTGTCCTGCCGGTTCCTCCTTGGTCTACCCTGTGATGACGTCTGTCCTGGGTCGGTGTCTGATGTTCTCCTGCTGAGCCTGTGCTATGCCTGAGGCCTGAGAGAGAGGCCGTCCTAGTATGCCCGTGCCAGATGACCCTGGACTTCATCAACCCGTGATGACCCCGCCATCGTCTGACGTTCGTCCTGGGCCGGTGTCTGATGTTCTCCTGCTGAGCCTGTGCTACGCCCGAGGCCTGAGAGTGAGGCCATACTAGTATGCCCGTGCCAGATGATCCTGGACTTCATCAACCCGTGATGACCCCGCCATCGTCTGAAGTCTGTCTGAGGTCGGTGTCTGATGTTCTCCTGCTGAGCCTGTGCTACGCCTTAGGCCTGAGAGAGAGGCCGTCCAAGTATGCCTGTGCCAGATAACCCTGGACTGCATCTACCCGTGATGTCCTCCAGCACTCGTCTGTGATCCTGAGTTGTGTACCCTTCTCTGATGTGCGGAATCGGGAGCCCGGTCTTATGTTCTGTTTATGTACTTTGTTTCTTTAAGTAAACTTTATGTTTCTTCTTACCTGAAGTTGTGCGGTGTTGTCTAGTCCTGCAGGTCGCCACCTTGCCCACATGCTCAGCTGCCACGGATCCCGGTCGCTGCCCTTCCCTAGTCCGGGCAGGCCCGGGTCTCCCTCCGTGGTCCAGTGGGTCCACATTCTCTTACCATCTGGGACCCATGCCTCACGTCGTCGTGGACTGGCGGCGTGGGAGCATTGGCTAGCTAGGCAAGCTATGCCATGTCCCGACGCCCCCACAGCCGTGGGAAGCGCCACAGACTATCCTCAGAGAATGTAGACCGGCTTACTTTTCTGAAAATGAACAAGGCATGGATCTCACCTAAATTTGCCTGTCCGTTTTCAGATTAAATAACTGTTTGGCAACGTTTTCCATGTCTCCTGTTATGTTCATCTTTCTACCACCTGAACTCTACTCCCTGGGCTACAACACCGCCATTTGTTGCTCGGAAGTAATTGGCAGGGGTACTGACTCCTGGCCAGCCTGGTTACAGCACGACAGCTGTTTCCTGGCAGTGTGAACGTCAATTATCCTCCAATAAGTTGTGCTGTCGTGTTGCATTCGGGTTAGCCGACTCTATGGTGCCTGCAGTTTACGTGATTCCTATGTGTGCTGTGGGATATGTAAATAAAGGCTGTTTCCATTGTGACAATAGGACAAGCACCCACTGTAGGACTGTGTGATTCGGTAACTGCGGACGGCTTGCGTCCTGTCAACTTACATTTTCATGGGTGCGTTCTGCTACCCGTCCGGGGTCCAGTACCGTCAACTGGTTCTCCCCAGTGCCTTTGGCCTAGGTGCCTCCATCTCCGTATCCGAGTTCCAGCAACGTCTGCTGGTCCTTGGTAGTGCTTTGGAGCACAGGTACCTCCTGCTTAGTAACCGTGTCACAGTAACGTCAGCTGGTACTCGGTTGTGACATTGCCTCTTTTCCTTCTGCTACCCGTCCGGGGTCCAGAACCGTCAACTGGTTCTCCCCAGTGCCTTTGGCCTAGGTGCCTCCATCTCCGTATCCGAGTTCCAGCAACGTCTGCTGGTCCTTGGTAGTGCTTTGGAGCACAGGTACCTCCTGCTTAGTAACCGTGTCACAGTAACGTCAGCTGGTACTCGGTTGTGACATTGCCTCTTTTCCTTCTGCTACCCGTCCGGGTTCCAGCACAGTCAGCTGGTCCTCGTTACTTCCATTGTCTCTTGCTCCATGTCATACCCGTCAGGGTTCCAGTAACGTCAGCTGGTTCTCGGAAATTAGACGACCTTAAAGACCACCCAGAAGAAGATGATGACAACAAGGACGACAATCAGGAAGCCAACCAGCCTGAACACCATCACAAAGAAAAAATAAAAGATTACCCAGAAGAAGATCACCAACAGGACAAAGAAGGTTAAGACAAACTACAAGATACAGAACAAGAGACAGAAGAACAATAAGCAGAAGATCAAAAAGCAGAAGAACATGAAGTATAAGACCAAAATGAAGAGCAAAATATATGCTCTAAATTCTAAGCAGAAGAAGACTAAGCAGTGTATGGGGGTAAGTCCGTTCCTCCTCGTGGTGCCCCTGGAAAATGCCTGCTGCTGCAGGCTAAACTGAACACGGACAAATACTGTTGTAATTTAAATCTTTTGTGACAGCAAGAACGGAAGGATGAACAATTCATACTTTTACAGATTACAAGTACAGGAATCTCTGTCACAAATAAGAAATTCTAATATGATGAAGAAGATGAAGAGGAAGAAGATGAATAATTTGAATATGAAGAAGATTAATTAGTTTAATAATAACAATATGAGTAATGTAAACAAAAACATGAATAGCAAGAAGTTTAAGAAGAAGATTAAGAAGGTGAAGATGAAGAATAATTTGATGAGAAAGATGATGATGCTTATGAAGATTATGAAGGAGAAAGTGTGGCACTGGCAAAAGTTAAAAAGGTGTAGAGCATGGAAGTTGTGAAACATACATATTTGCCAAAATAGAAAAAAGGTTAACAACATTGTCAATTTGTTAGTCAATGCAAACGTATTTAAAAAAATATATATTAATGCTATTCCAATGCATTGGGTTAAACATGTATGCCTTTATTGTCTCCTCAACCTCCCCCAATACATTCTACATTACTCTTTGTTGTTTTCCTTCATGTACAATTAACCAACAAGGCAAGAATGGTTTTTTTTAATGTCGATATTTTGTTCCCATAGACTTACATGGGACTTCCGCTATCGGAATTGGATATCGGCGATATTTAGTGATATCGGCGACTGCATTCCGATCCGATATTTTCCGATACCAAGCAGTATCGCTCAACACTACCCCTGGAGCTACTGGCTGCACGTTTCCCCTTAGAGTGGGCTAAAGTAGGGTTTATTATTTACCTGCTGTCTGACAGGGCGTTGGAGTGGGCTACGCCGCTGTGGGAGCGCAACGATCATGTGGTGCAGAGTGCTTTTGAGCACTCTGAAGCAGGTCTTCTTGAGACTGCAAGTCACCAATGATACGGCGCTCCAACTGCTGGCATTGACTCAGTGCTTGTCTATGGTCAGTCAATTTGCCATTCACTTCCAGACTTTAGCTTCTGAGCTGGAGTGGCAGGATAAAGTCCTCATCCGGGTCTTTTGGAGGGGGCTGGCTGACCATGTGGAAGATGCTCTGGCCACTAGGCAGATTCTGGCCACACTGGAGGAGCTAATATTTGTCTCGATTCGCATCGACCTTCACTTCTCTGAGCGAAGGTTGGAGTGAACCCAGTGTCGGCAGAGGTTTCGGCTGGCTCCTAACTTCACCAGACCTCTGGAATCTCCGAATCAGGCATCTGAGTCCTAAGAGGCCATGGAGGTTTCTTGAGCGGAATCCAAGTCCCGTATCGCTCATACACCCATGGTCTGTCATGTCTGCTGGCAGTCAGGACATTTTGTCACCAAATGTCCCCAGCGGTCAGGGAAAACGACCGCATCTAGTGACCATAGGAGGAGGCTCACTAGACACAGTGGCATTTTCTTCCAAAATGTCCTTCAAGGGGACACTCATGATAGGCCCATCCATGCATGCGGTAGAGGTTTGTGTGGATTCCGGGGCGGAGGGCAATTTCATGTTTTCAGCCTTCGCCCAATGGCACGCTATACCTCTGGTGATGATCACCAAGCCAGTGACCATCCGAGTTGTGAGTGGGTTGACACTGCCCTCACAGATCACACACCAGACCATCCCACTTACTCTCATCATGTCTCCAGCCCACCAGGAGATAATCTCCATATTGGTCATACCCGAAGGTATTGATGAAGTCTTATTAGGGGTACCTAGGTTAAGCTACCATTCTCCTCATATTGAGTCAAATTGGCCTTTTCTGAGTGGAGACATCTCCTGGAGGGGGGCCTATTACCCTTTCCAAGTATTCACCGACCATAAAAACCTTATCTATTTGCAGACAGCCCAACGGCTAAATTCTCGCCAGGCCAGATGGTCCCTGTTCTTCTCCCGGTTCAACTGCACCCTCCATTTTCTCTCTGGGAAGAAGAACACTCATGCCGATGCTCTCTCACGTTCCATAGTATCATCTGAGGAGGGAAAGGAGCCTTGGCTTATTGTCCATTCAGAGAGCCTGAGAACTGTGGCTCCAGTTTTGTTAAAGTCTGTGCCTCCAGGCAAGACTTTTGTTCCACCTAATTTGCGACCGGAGGTTCTCTCTTGGGCTCATTCGTCTAGAGTGGGTGGACATTTTGGGTCCAAGAGGACATCTGAGCTCCTGGCAAGGATGTACTGGTGGCCGCATATGGCCCGTGACGTCGGAGACTATATTCAGGCATGTGTTTCCTGCGCCCAGAATCAGTCTTCTCAGCAACGGTCAGCTGGTTTACTTTCCCCCTGCTGGTGGCAGATAGGCCCTGGGAGATGGTCAGGATGGATTTTGTGGTGGGTTTACGAAAGTCTTGTAACTGCACCGCAATCTGGGTAGTCCCCAACCTCTTCTCTAAAATGGTGCACTTGGTGCCTTTCCCGTGGTTACCTTAAGCACGGGCTTTGGTGGCGTTGTTTATCAAATATTTTTTTTGCCTACACTGCATGCCTGACAAAATAGTCAGTGACTGGGGTCCCCAGTTCACGTCTCGGTTCTGGAGAGAGCTTTGTCGTCTGCTCAGCATAGAGCTAAATCTCTCTTCAGCTTACCATCCCGAGACGAACAGGTTGGTAGAGAGGGCCAATCAGACCCTGGTCACATATCTGCGAAATTTTTGTTTCCGCCAGGCAGGATGACTGGGCATCCATGCTACAGTGGGCGGAATTTGTGCTGAATAACGCCATAGCCGACTCAACTGGACAGATCCTGTTCCTTCTTAATTACGGTCAGCATCCGCGTGTCCCTGTGCCCATGCTCTTGTCATTCACCGACTCTAGGGTGGCAGACTGGATGGTGGAGGCATGTGACATATGGAACCGCACACAGGATGCCATCCGGGCCTCCAAGGAGAGAATGAGGGTCTCATCCAATGCGCATCGACATCCCACTCCGACTTTTGCCCCTGGCGATTTAGTGTGGCTCTCCGCCCGTAACATCTGGCTGCGAGTTGAGTCCACTAAGTTTGCTCCTCGCTACATAGGTCCCTTCAGGGTCCTGGAACAGGTCACCCTTTGGTCTATCGTCTGGCTCTTCCTCCACGCCTAGGTATCACATAAACATTTCAGGTGTCCCTCCTAAAACCCATTCAGATGTCCTGGTTTTCTGAGTCATCTACCGGGACATCAGGTTCATCCACGGGTGAGTATGACGTGAACACCATTGTTGTGTTAAAGGTGTTATGTGGCAAAAAGTTCTATCTGGTGGACTGGAAGGGTCATGTCCCGGAGGACAGGACCTGGGAAACTATTGAGGACATCTGTGCTCCTCAGCTCATTGCGGCATTTGAGCATAGCGAGGTCCAAAGTGAGTGGGGTAATGTTAGGCGTCGAGATCCCACCACTGCTCAGAGGGTATCTCGAGCCATAGCCTCTGCGGTCTCCCATTCTTCTTCAGCCACAGAGGATCCTGCTCAGCGGAGACGTCGGTCATAGCATCTTGCTCAGGCTAATGCTATGCGTTTGGTTGCTGCTGCCGCCCCAGGTTCAGCTATAGCAACCAGCATTAGTCAGTGGCGAGCAGACGTTCCTGGGACTAAGTCCTGCTTATCTCCATCTAAGCATGCCCGTGAGACGACCGCTCATTGGTGGTCGGAAGTCACATGCTCAGGTCCTGAAGCAGTTCGGATTGGGCCATCAGCAAAGTCCTGGAAGGCTGCAGTTATAAAAGGATCGCACAGCCTCACGGCCGTACGCTAGTATGAACAATGTGGCGTGTGAACGAGTGGATACGCTACCACTCTTTCTATGCACGGGTGTTTTGGCCGAGAACCTGCCACACTGTTGGTGTGTATGACCGTCTAGTGTTCCTTAGTCAGGCAGGTTTTTACTCGGGTTGACCTAGCGCCTGTCTTGGCTATGTGTGCTGCTTAGCACTGGCTGTTTACAGGACACAGTCAATCCACGTGCTCTGGCACACACCTTCTGGTACCGCTCTGCAGTCAGTTGAGGTTTTTGCTCTTGTTTTTTAGTTAGCTCTGTTTGCTACCACTGAGTGTCAATTAGTGGCAATGCTAGTGTGATGCCGTGCACATTGTGGGACTGGTTAGACTCAAGTCCCCGCGTTCTAGGGGTTGAGCCAAGAGACTTCACTCACACCATATCAGCTGTGTTCTGTGATGTGTAACAGAGAACAGCGATCTATTATTTTGTTGCGGCGGCTCTGTGAAGTAAGAGTTTGCCGCTGTTCATACCGGGTGACATCTAACCCGCGTGTCAACTGCCGCCTTGTTCCGCCATTGCTTAGCAGCAGGTTTCTATCTCTGCACGGTGGACCCTGGGTTGCGAACTCACCTTATTATTATTATTATATATATTTCATTTAGTGCGTTCCGTCAACCATAAAATACACCCGAGAAATTCATCTAGGGGTGTAGAGAGCATTTTAAACTCCAAAGTGAATGACAGCATGTTATAGCATTAGTCTGTAAAAATGAAAAATTACTAGTGATGAGAAAATACATTTCGCACTATTCGTTAATCGCACAAAAAGTATGGTATTCAGGCTCTTCGTTACTCGGTAAGTAATTTGCTATTCGCCTCGGTATATTCGAGCGCTTTATTTGCGGCCAATGAACATGCTGGGCTGGCTTGCCAATGACAGTAATGCTGGTGCTATCTTTGGTGTAGCATTTCTGTTATTGGCTGGCCTTACAGCATTATAGTGGATATTTAATCCCTGGTGGCGCCATCTTGCGCACTTTACAGGCGAAAACAGCATAGAGTGAGCGTAGGGAGAGTAAAATCAGCGTAAAGGGAGGGTTTGTGATAACAAAAAGCTCTTTTAAGAGCTACTGAGAGTGAAGATTAGTTCTCTGCTAGATAGAGATAGATTATGGAGAGATTTAATAAGAGAGAAAGGCAGGCACCTGGGTGTTATCATTGCAAGTACATGCTGCAGATCTCTGCTAGTTTGCATTGTGTTGTATAGTGTAGGAATAGACTGTGGAATTAGGGAGAGATAGGCATTAGGCATATTTCTTACACTATTATAATATACTAAAGCATCTCTTTTTAGAGCCAAATAACATTACTTAGAAACAGCATATACTAAACTCATATTTTGGTATATGTACCAGCATATACTAAACACATTTTTTTACAGCTAAATAATATTTGTCAGTGCCAGCATTTAGTAAACATCTTTTTTAAAAGCTAATTGCTAAATAATATTCCTATTACTGAAATAGCATATATTTTGTCTAGCAGTAGTGTGACTGGTGCAAAACCTGCTGAGCTACGGAAACTTTACTATTTACCATTTCCCTGAGTCTGCTGTTGACGTGTGTCATAAAGGCAATATAAAAAAAATTATAACTTTCTATTAAATAAATAGCATATCTTTATCTAGCAGTTGTCTGACTGGCGCAAAGCATGCAGAGATACGCAAACGTCACAATTTACCAGTGCCAATAATTTTCCTTACTGTGCTGTTGGTGTGTGTCATAAAAAATACTAATTTTATCTCCCTCTGATATGCTTTCAATGTACTCAACTTTCCCTGGCATCTGACTGCGTAGCTGTGTGAAGTGCATACAATCTCCCTCTGGTATACTTTTCTTACCTATCATTTCTTTTGCTATGACCTGTTTCATTCCTCTTGATTTAGTATTCTAACATATCTTTGAGTGGTCACTCCAACCCCTCCCTCTCTTTTATGACCTTTGTCTAACTTGTGCATCTGGTCTGACCATTCCCACCTACCTCACACCTGATTGCCCTTAGTTGAAGATATATTTTGACCCATACGTCTGATCCAGATGTTAGTCTGATCCATGCATCTTTCAAATAACATCTTTCAAAGTACATATTTTTAAGTACAATGTTTCACCCCATACTACTTTATTTCTTCCTATCTCCTTTAATCCCTCCACCTAGTAAGGAACTAGTCATATCTCCCTCCATCGTTCCCAGCCATCTCAACTCCTCCTCAGAACTGTTCCTCATACAATCCTTTTTCTCCAGACACACTCGGCCGCATCATGTCCAATCCTGCTCCCACCTTTTAAAGCTCTGTCTGCTACTCCTCATTGTTGGCGACGTATCCCCAAATCCTGGCCCTCCTCAACACATCCCCACACTCATTTCTAACACCCGGCCACGATCCTCTACAAGTTTGCGCAACCATGATAACCTCATACCCATTCATCCAGACCCCACTCCCCTGGTCCCTCTACCTGGAGTCCTATGGAACGCACACTCTGTCTGCAACAAATTGTTGTATATCCATGACCTCTTTATTACTCACAAACTCTCCTTCCTTGGCATCACTGAAACCTGGCTCATCCCCTCTGACTCTCCAGCTGCACTTTCTTATGGTAGATTCAATCTCTCTCACACCCCTCGCCCCAGCAACAAACGTGGTGGAGGAGTTGGCTTGCTCCTGTCCGATGCCTGCTCCTTTACCCCAATTCCACTACCATCATCCGCTACTCTTCCCTCATTTGAGGTGCACAAATTCTGCATCTACTCCCCCTCCAACTTCAAGCTGTCTGTCATCTACCGCCCCCCAGAACTAGCAATCTCCACCTTCCTCGACAACTTCACCACCTGGCTACTTCATTTACTTTCTGCTGACATCCCCACTATCATCATGGGTGACTTCAAAATCCCCATTGACACTTCCACCTCTGCTGCCTCTCAACTTGTATCACTGACTGCCTCCTTTGACCTCACTCAATAGTCCTCCACGGCCACTCACAAAGATGACCAGATGCTGGACCTTATCTTCACTCGCCTTTGTTCCCTTACTAATCTCACTAACTCACCCCTCCCCCTGTCTGACCACAACTTACTGATATTATCTTCCCTCTCCTCTCCTAGTGTGCAACCCCCACTCCACAAACTCACTCACCCGCGCAGATATCTCAAACACCTCAATTTACATTCACTCTCTGAGTCCCTTTTCCCTCTTACAGATATACCTTCCTTACATGACATAGATGCTGCTGCCACTTTATATAACACCACAATAACAGCAGCACTCGATTCAGCCGCTCCCTTCAAGCACACCAAAACTCGTACAATCAACAGGTGACCCTGGCTGACCAGCCTGACCCAAGAACTGAGAAGGGCTTCCAGGATTGCTCAGTGGAGATGAAAGAGATCCCGTTCTGCCAAGCATTTTTTCGCATACAAGCAGTCCCTCGCCAGCTTCAAGTCCACACTCACTGCCGCAAAACAAACTTGCTTCTCATCTCTCATATCCTCCCTGTCTCACAACCCTAAACAGCTTTTCAACACTTTTAATTCTCTACTCAATCCCCAGCACCTTCTCCCTCTCCTCTCATTTCTGATGAATACTTTGCCTATTTCTTTAAGCAGAAGATCGATAACATCAGAGACAGATTTGGCCCGCAGCCCCCAATGCCCTTCCTCTTAACTGCTCAGCCCTGTTATTCCAAAACCATGTTCTCCACCATGACAGAAGATAAGCTCTCCACTAGAGATGAGCGACTTTGCCTCCGGGAGGGTCGAGTCGGGTTTCGGACCACCCGACTTTATCAAAAGTCGAGTCGAATGAAATCGGCTGACTATTGGCAAAAGTCGGAGTTCCGACGGAAACCCGATCCCAATGCAAGTCAATGGGGAATAAAAGTCGGCAGTGAGCGGAGGACAGTAAACACACCTACAGTGCACATTTCAAGGCCAATGACATCAATTCTTATTACTTAAGCTTGTCAACCTTAATTTACTTTATAATAATAGTAACGCATTGAAAACTGGGGGTTATTTGGCTAAAGTT
Source organism: Oophaga sylvatica (assembly GCA_033576555.1). Classification (NCBI taxonomy): domain Eukaryota; kingdom Metazoa; phylum Chordata; class Amphibia; order Anura; family Dendrobatidae; genus Oophaga; species Oophaga sylvatica. Next base: position 216,739,308 of record JARQOD010000001.1, read on the forward strand.
GTGGGGGGGCAGGGCTGGCTCCAGGTTTTCGTGGTCCCCGGGCGAAAGAGTCTCAATGGGCCCCTTTAACACATACCACAATTCATGATGCTCCGATATGGCAGAGAAATATAGGTATAGTACAATGCCAAATACTTCACTTCTTACATTACATGAATAATATCTATTGTAAATTCTACAATAGCTTAAAAACCGGACAGTATAGTCCTCCATACAGTATTATGGGCACCACATAGTGCGCCATACAGAATAATGAGCCCCATATATTGCTCTATACAGAATAATGAGCCCCATATATTGCTTCATTAAGAATAATGAGTCCCATATATGATGCTCCATACAGAATAATGGGCCCAATATAATGCTTCATACAGTATAATGAGCTACATATATTGCTCCATACAGAATAATGAGCCCCATATATTGTTCCATACATAATTGGTCCCATATAATATTCCATACAGTATATGATGAGCTCCAAATAATGCTCCAGTATATGATGGTCCCCATATAATGTGCCATACAGTATAGGACGGTCCCCATAAAGTATAATGAGCACCACATATTTCTCCATACAGTATAATGAGTCTCATATAAAGCTCCATACAGTATATGATGGGCCCTATATATTGCTCCATACAGAATAGGCCCCATATGTGCTCCATATGATGCTCTATATATAAAGGGCCCTATATGATGCCCCATAAATAATGAACCCCATATGATGCTCTAGTATATTATGGGCCCCATATATGATGCTCCAGTATATGATAAGCCCCATATAATGCTCCCCATATATAATGCTCCATATATAATGGGCTCCATGTGATGCTCCATATATAATGTGCCCCATATGATGTGCCATATATAATGGGCCCCATATATGATGCTCCAGTGTATGATGGGCCCTATTTATAATGCTCCAGTGTATGATGAGCCCCATATATAATGCTCCAGTGTATAATGGGCCCTATATATGATGCTCAAGTGTATGATGGGCCCCATATATAATTCTCCAGTGTATAATGCTCCCCATATATTGCTCCAAACATTAAAAAAAATGAAATACCTCTCCTTGCTGGGCACTGCTCTACTCTGGACTCCTCAGTGTCACAATCTTCCAGCTCTCTTCACTGTGACTGTTCAGACAGAGGGCTCACAGACGTGACGTAATCACACTCTCTTACCTGAATGTCACTGTCAGGAAACGCGGAAGATGTCACAGCGGTGGAGTAGGGCAAGGTAAGTATTGCAAGTGCTGGGGCCCCGAGAAAGCAGGGGCCCCTCATAGTACGCTGTTGTCTCTGACGGCGAGTGGACCCCCCCCCTGCTCAGGGCCCCGGCACTTGCCCGGGTGCACCAGGTGCTGACGCCGGCCCTGGGGGGTACAGCATGTTAGGGAGGTGGATAAACTGGCATATGTGGAGGTGTAGGCTGGACGTTCAGTAGCTGCAAATGGAGGAATTGGAGAAGTCGGAGAAAGAGGAGGACAAAGCGAGCCATTTTGCTGGCAACCTATGTGTCATCAGGGGCAGGTGGTACAAAATCCTTTGAAATCCAGGCATGGTTCATTTTATTGAAGGTGAAATCACCTACATTCTGGGTCGACAGCCGGGTCCTTCTTTCTGTCAGGATTGATCCAGCAGCACTGAAGACTCTTTCTGATAGCACACTACCAGCAGGGAAACCGAGCTCCTGTAAGGCATATTGTGCCAATTCAGGCCAGGTGTCCAGTTTACAGGTCCAGTAGTCAAAGGGAATGAACTGTGAGGGAGAACATCTTTAGGGGAGGAGAGGTAATTTTGAACCATAGTTGAAAACTGCTGTCCCCTGTCTGTTGCAATCGATTCAGTATTACCAGTCGTGTGAGCGTTACTCGAGAAATCTGTCCACAACATGGTCATGAAACCCCTGTCTCCAACGACACTTCGGCTGTGTGCACCACAAACACCTCTTCCATGTTGCCCAGTAAGGCTCATGGTAGAACCTGCACCGCTGCTGTGTGCTGGGAATGCCTCTAACAAACGGTTTACCAGAGTGGCTTGTTTGTTCGCCAATATTAGCTCTAGGTTCTCCAGTGTCATGATGTTCTGTAATTTGCCTTTGTAGCGTGGATCGAGGATGCTGGCCAACCAGTAGTCGTCATCCTTCATAATTTTGGCAATTCGGGGGTCCCTTTTTAGGATCCGCAAGAGAAAAATCACACATTTGAGCCAATGTTCCAGGTGTCAATGATGCACTGCCAGTGGTGGGTGGAGGAGCACTTTCTGCCAAATCCGCAACCCTCCAGTCACGCACAAACCCTGTACCTTCCCTTGGCAAGCCAACATTTTCTCTTGCCCCCTGAGAAGCATCCTCCTCCCCAAAAGAATCATCCCCTTCATCCTCCTCCTCTTCCTCTTCTTCCTCCACCTCGTCCAGGACAGTTCCCTGAGCAGACAATGCCTGACTGTCATCAAGGCTTCGCTCCTCCTCCTCCTCCACCTCCGCTGCAGACGCCTAATCCTTCATGTGCGTCAAAGTTTGCATGAGCAGATGCATAAGTGGGATTCTCATGCTTATGATGGCGTTGTCTGTGTTTACCAGCTGTGTGCATTCCTCGAAACACTGAAGGACTTTACAGAGGTCTTTCAGCTTTGACCACTGCACACCAGACAACTCAATGTCTGCCCTCAAACTGCCTGCCCATGTATCCTCCCACAAATGCATTACAGCCTGCCTCTGTTCGCACAGCCTCTCAACCATGTGCATGGTGGAGTTCCACCTTGTTGCAACATCTATGATTAGGCAGTGGTTGGGGAGGTGGAGCAATCGCTGCAGCCTCTGCATACGACTGGAGTCTACGGGCGAGCACCGGATGTGCGAGCACAGTCTTCGCATCTTATGGAGCAGGGCTGGTAAGTCCGGATAATTATTTATGAAGCACTGCACCACCAGGTTCAAGGTGTGAGCCAGGCAAGGTATGTGTCTGAGTTTTGCCAGGGCTATGGCCGCCACAAAATTACATCCGTTATCACTGACTACCTTGCCTGGTTCAAGATGTAGACTGTCCAGCCATAATTCAGTTTCTTGCTGCAAGTAGTTGGCCAGTACCTCCGCGGTGTGTCTGTTGTCGCCCAAAGACATCATCTTTAAAACAGACTGCTGACACTTACCACTAGCTGTTCGAAAGTGGTACACCTCATGTGCAACACTGGCAACTGCGGATGGAGTGCTCGTGCGACTGCGCTCTGTCGACGAGCTTTCGCCACTGGAGGAGGATCGAACGCCTACAGCCAACTGTTGCCTATACCGTGGGCTAGGCAGCACTGTCCCACCTCCGCTGTCCCCTGTGGACCCTGCATCCACCACATTAACCCAGTGCGCAGTGATGGACACATAACGGCCCTCGGCATGCCTGCTGGCCCATGCATTTGTTGTGAGGTGCACCTTTCCACTCACTGATTGTTTGAGTGCATGGACAATGCGGTCTTTCACATGCAGGTGGAGGGCAGGGATGGCTTTTCTAGAAAAGACGTGCCGATTGGGTAGGTCATAGCGTGGGACAGCGTAGGCCATGAGCTCTCGGAACGCTGCGCTTTCAACCAAACGGAAGGGCATCATCTCTAATGAGATCAGTTTGGCAATGTAGGCGTTCAAAGCCAGTGTACGCGGATGAGAGGATGAATACTTTCTTGTCCAACTCAGAGTGTCTGCTAGGGTGAGCTGGACTTGAGAACTGCATATGGTGGAACTAGCGATGGACATGGCGGACTGAGAGGGGGTTGGTGATGGTGGTGGTGGTGATGGCCTAGATTCAGTCTTCCTTTGGAAAATCATTGTGATTCCCTGACTGCTTTGGCCATGCGACGACACCTCAACATTTGTTGCTGGTGGTATGCTAACCGGTGGACTTACAGTGGGGGAAGCGATGTAGCATTGCTGGCTACCTTCAGTCGGAGCTGGTGCACGTGTGCTACCTGAGGTTTTGTAGTCCGTCCACGCTTGCAAGTGCATGGTGTTTAAATGTCTAAAGGGTATGCCACACTAAGCGAGATCGCTAACGAGATCGCTACTGCGTCACGATTTATGACGCAGTAGAGATCTCGTTAGCGACTTAGCTGTGCGTGACATGTAACAGCGATGTGGCCCCTGCTGAGATGTCGCTGATCGCTTATGAACGTTCTGAGCCATTTTTTGGTCGTTGGTGTCCCGCTGGTGAGCCTGAATCGTTGAGTGTGACACCCTTTATGAACGACTTCACCAGCGTCGCAGGTGGGACTAGGTTTTCCCAACGACCGCAGAGGACGTTATACAGATCGCTGATGAGTTGTGTTTGGAATCACAGATTGCTGATGAGTTGTGTTTGGAATCTAACTAGCAATCACATAGCGATCGCACTAGCGATCTCGCCAGGTCATGTCGTTGTCGTGATCGCTGGTGCGATTGCTAAGTGTGGCAGTGCCTTAAGTATGCAACTGGTATTCAAATTTCGGAGATTTTTCCCTCGGCTAAAGGTCCTTCCGCATTTCTTACAGATAAACTTCCCCTCATCAAAAGGATTTTAGTCAAAAAAGTGCCACACTGCACTCTTCCTACTATGGGAAAAATTTTCAGGGCTTGCACGCTGTGCTAATTTGACCGTCTGGCCAAGCTGTCCTGCAACACTTTTTGTTTTTTTAACACGTTTTTGGACTGCTACGGACCTGCCAGATAACCGCAGCTGCGCTGTCGATGCCTGCTGCAGATTCTCCTCCTCTTCTGAGCTATTGCCAGCGGCACCCTCTTCTCCCAATGGATGCCAATCCGGGTCAACAACTGGGTCATCCATCACCTCTTCTTCAATTTCATCTATACCTTCCTCTGTGTCACCGTGTACGGTGGTATAGTATGCGGGAAGGGGCACCTGAGTTTCATCAGGGTCAGAATCTGGCTCAGTAGAAGGCGAGGGCAATGCAGTGCTCTGGGTGAATGTACCAGCAGAATCATGTAGCACTGGCTGTGCATCAGTGCACTCCATGTTATATTCATCTTAGACTGGTGAATTCAGGATTTCACTTGATAACCCAGGCATGGTATGTGAAAAGAGCTCAAGGGAGTAATCTGAAGTGTAGCCTGCCGCTCATCCTTCACTTTTGGTGGGAGTGAAGGACACAAGGAAAGATGTTGTTCCTGACCAGGAGCCTGCACTGACGACTCAGTGCTTGCAGTTTTTGAAACTTCAGAAGAGAAGGTGATAGAGCTGGAGGCTGTTTCGGCAATGTAAGCCAAAACCTGTTCCTGATGCTCCAGCTTTAAAAGGGAGCCTTCCAGACCTTCTGAAGCCAGACGATGATGCAGTCTCAACACCTCCTGCCTTAGGTGCTATTGTGCTTTTGGCACTACCAGCAGATGCACAACAACCACCATCAGTACCAGCTGGCCCCCCGCCCACGTCCGCGGCCTCTTCCACCATACTTTCTCATGTTTGGGAAAATGTACTAAAATTACCAGCAGATATATGGTACTGTATGAGGAGCGTACAGCTGTATACGGTGTAGGGAAAAATTTCAATCTCTGTATATATTTCAGAAGTCACACACAAGCGCTCTCTCAGTATGGATTTCACCGTAATACAAACAGCAGATATACGGTACTGTATGAGGAGCGTACAGCTGTATACGGTGTTGGGAAAAAATTAAATCTCTGTATATATTTCCTTTGCACCATTTCTTGAAAAAAGATGAATTTTGTATAACATTGAGATATTTTTGTAATTATTATAATAAAGTATTTTTGAAAATTAGCATATTGTTTAACCTGCTCTTATTATTCGGGCATTGTTCTATGCACCGGGTTTGGAGGCTAATGATTATGATTGAGAGCAGATACTTTTGTTACAAATATAGGCGAATCTTAGGTATTCTGTATATATTTCCGTAGTAACACACAGATGCTCTCTCAGTATGGATTTCACCATAATACAAACAGCAGATATACGGTACAGTATCAGAAGCGTACAGCTGTATACGGTGTAGGGAAAAATTTAAATCTCTGTATATATTTCCGGAGTCACACATAGACGCTCACTCAGTATGTATTTGACCGTAATACCAACAGCAGATATACGGTACTCTATGAGGAGCGTACAGCTGTATACAGTGTAGGGGAAAATTTAAATCTCCGTTTATATTTCAGGAGTCACACACAGACGCTCACTCAATATGTATTTGACCATAATACCAGCAGATATACGGTACTGTATCAGAAGCGTACAGCTGTATATGGTGTAGGGAAAAATTTAATTCTCCATATATATTTCCGAAGTCACACACAGACGCTCTCTCAGTATGGATTTCACCGTAATACAAACAGCAGATATACGGTACTGTATCAGAAGCGGACAGCTGTATATGGTGTAGGGGAAAATTTAATCTCCGTATATGTTTCCGGAGTCGACACAGATAGTCAGCATGTGTTTGTCCGTGATACCAGCCGGTACACGGTAGTGTGTGAGGAGCGTTCAGCTCTATATGGTGTGGGAAAAAATCAACAGTCAGTAACTGTGCAGAAAAAAAGAATAAATGTATTAGTGCTGTGTAAAAAGCAGTCTGCACAGCAATGTGCACACAGCAATACAGCTATCAGGCAGCCTAATAACCAGCGCTGCTGCACACAAGAAAATCCTCCCGTCACTGCACACTAACTGTACAGCACAATTGCTATCAGCACAAGCACATAAGAACTTCTTATATCTTTCCAGCCCTAACTCTCTCCCTACTGATAAACAGCAACCTCTCCCTACTGTTAAGATTGGCAGAAGTAAAATGGAGGTCGTCGGTCAGGGCTGTTATAGACACTATGATGCCCCCCAAAGCAAGACAATCACTGCAGTGACCTTCCCTACAATGGTGGTGGATGCTGCACATGTCATCTCGCTGCCCACAGTGTACGTTCTTGCTCATGCTGAAAAAAAGGCACCTGCAAGCATTCTGGGAAATCCGACTTTGGTCGGTTTTCGGTCGGCGACTTATGAATCTGGCCGACCTCTTTCGCTCAACTCTACTCTCCACCCTTCTGTTAAGATCAGATCTCACCACTTGCACGCTTGTCGCTCTGGTCCCACCTCAACTCCAACCTCACCAGTCTTCATCCCAACACTAACACATTTCTTCGATCTTTCACTTACAAATGGTGTCTTCCCCTCATCCTTCAAACATGCCTCAATCACACCCATCCTCATAAAGCCCTCCCTTGACCCATCCTCTGTGTCTATCTATCGACCAATATCACTTCTCCCTTATGCTTCAAAAACTACTGGAACAGCATGTCCATCTTGAACTGTCCTCCCACTTCTACTCCTGCTCCCTCTTTGACCAGTTAAAATCTGACTTCCTACTGCAATCACTCAACTGAAACTGCACTAACTAAAGTCACCAATGACTTACTAAACGTGAAGAACAAGCGACACTATTCTTTCCTCCTCCTCCTGGATCTATCTTCTGTCTTTGACACTGTAGAACATTCCCTCTTTTTAAAGATTCTCTCATCTCTTGGCATCACAGATTTGGCCCTATCCTGGATCTCGTCATATTTAACAGACCAGACATTCGGTGTCTCCCTCTCCCACACCACCTCCGCACCTTGCCCCCTGTCTGTCGGTGTTCCCCAAGGCTTATTTCTAGGACCCATACTCTTCTCCATCTACACCTTCGGCCTGGGACAGCTCATAGAATCACACGGTTTGCAGTATCATCTCTACGCCGATGACACGCAGATCTACCTATCTGGACCTGACATCACCTCCTTACTGACCAAAATCCCAAAATGTCTGTCCGCTATTTCATCTTTCTTTTCTTCTCGCTTTCTAAAACTGAACATGGACAAAACCAAATTCACCATCTTTCCCCCATCTCACTCTACCCCTCCACCAGACTTATCCATCAACGTCAATGACTGCTCACATTCCCAGTCCCTCATGCTCAGTGCCTCAGGGTGATCCTCAACGCTTCCCTCTCTTTCAAGCCACATATCCAAACCCTTGCCTCCTCCTGCCGACTCCAACTCAAAAATATTTTCCGAATTCGTACATTCCTTGACCAAGTAACTGCAAAAATTCTTGTGCACACCCTCATCATGTCCCGCCTCGACTATTGCAACCTCCTACTCTCTGGCCTCCTCTCTAGCACGCTTGCACCACTCCAATCTATCCTAAACTCTGCTTCCCGACTAATCAACCTGACTCCCCATTATTCCCCAGTCTCTTGTCTCTGCCAAGCCCTTCACTGGCTTCCTATTGTTCAGAGGCTTCAGTTCAAAACCCTAACTATGACATACAAAGCCATCCACAACATGTCTCCTCCATAAATCTGTGACATGGTCTCCTGGTATTTGCCTACACGCAACCTTTGATCCTCTCAAGATCTCCTTCTCTACTCCCCTCTTATCTCTTCTTCCCACAACTGCAAAAAAGACTTCTCCTGTGCTTCCCCCCATACTCTCTACCCCAACACATCAGACTTTTGCCTACCACGGAAACCTTCAAAAGGAACCTAAAAACCCACCTCTTGCGGAAAGCCTACAACCTGCAGTGATCCTCAGTCTACTGAACCTCCGCATGACCAGCTCTACCCTCTCCTAGTTTATCCTCACCCATCCCCTGTACACTGTGACCACTCGCGGGCAAGTTCCTCTCTCCTTTTGTACGTGTGTGCCTTGTATTGCTCATGTTTATTGCACTTGTCTTTGTATGCCCCTTTTTCACATGTAAAGTGCCATGGAATAAATGGCGCTATAAAAATGAATAATAATTATTGGTTACACACGTGGTCAAAATTGTTGGTACCCCTCGTTTAATGACCGGAAAAAACACAATAGTCACAGAAATAACTTGAATCTGACAAAAGTAATAATAAATCAAAAATCTATGAAAATGAATAAATGAAAGTCAGACATCGTTTTCAACAATGCTTCCACAGATTTAAAAAAAAAATAAAACTCATGAAAACTAAACCAGCACAAAACAAACAGATTTATGTATTTTCTAAAGATTACTTCTCTAATGCGAAGATGATATTGTTAGTTTTAAAAGAAAATCAAATATGACTCTTTCTTTTAAGCTCCTGACGTTGCATATTTATTCTAAAAGAAAATGCTACTTAATTTGCAGAGTTTTCCCATCTATCAGTACATTATATCTGAGGAGATGATTTGACGAGAAGGTTTTCTGTTTCTGTTATTTTTCAGAACTAAAGTAATTAACTGCTGCAGGACACATATGGGTAATGTCCCTTCAGCTCAGTACAGCCTAGAACAGGAAGACAGGCTGGTGAATGAATCCAGATGACTATCAGATTCATGGGAAAACACACAAAACCGTGAAGATAGTACAGATAATATTGTGCTCATCTTTTAGTAATCAAGACTACAAATAAAATATACCAGATCTAAGCATGATATTGAGATAAAAAGCCCTGGACTCATTTACTCTTCAACATTTTTTTCATTCTATAACAGTCAAAATCTTATTGCTACATTTGTTTCTTCGTTTGTTATATCTTCATGCATTTTGCTTAAAGTTACAAAATAACTAAAACTAAGGCTGAAATAAAATGGTACAGTCTCGATTCATCAAGCAGTCTATGCTAGAATTCGTAATGCAAAATTTCTGTTCAACTCGAAATTCCAGAAAAATCTTGTGAGTTTTGGTGTTGCTACAACAGTCCAGGGCCATCTCCAACCATCTTTTTGAAAAGTTGGTTTGTGCTGGGATGGGTCAATGCATGGCCAAGCCCACTCGACAAATTCAATATAATTTACACCACAAAAGTGTTGTAAATTATTCCATAAATGTACACTAGTCATTGGTAGCAGTTACATTTCTAAAGGAGGTGAAAGGCAGTTTTAAGATATGCCAAATTTATTGAGAGGAACATTTTCCTCCAATACTAAACTCATTAAAGGGAATCTGTCACAACATTTGACCTATCCAAATTATTAATATGGGCATACAGGTTATAGAATGCTGAAAACAGTATTACCTGTATGCCTTACATCAGATAACTTGTTGCTGAGAAATCATCTTTTATCACTTTATATAATGACTAGAGATGAGTGAATATTTCATTGTTTGGTTCGGATTATGTTTGCCAAATTTGCAATATTTGCTGATTGATTTGTCAAATATTTGCCAAACATAACCGAACACCATTCACCTCACTGGGAGGCAAAAACAAACGCATGCATAACACCTTAGAACGACCCCAAATGCTGCCAAAACACATCAAATGATGGGCAGACACCAGGAAAGTGGTGTTAGGGTTGGGGAACGCACCAAATGAAATATATGTAATAATAATAATAAAGTGCGTTCGCAACCCGGTGTCCATCGTGCAGAAATGGAACCTGCTGCTAAGCAATGGGGGAACAAGGCGGCGGTTTAACGCCGCCACACGCGGGTTAGATGTCACCCAGTATGAACAGTGGCAAACTCTGTTGCTTCACAAAGCCGCAGCAACAAAATAATAGAATGCTGTTCCCTGTTACATGTCACAGGACATAGCTGATATGGCGCGAGAGGTAGCAAAATACTGCTAACTAAGGCGCACCATGATTTGGCGCAAAACAAGAGCAACAGCTTAACAGACCACAGAGCGGTACCAAAAGGTGTGTGCCAGAGCACGTGGATTGACTGTGCCCTGTAAACAGCTCCACATTATCATCGCTCTCCCACAGCGGCGTAGCCCACTCCAACGCCCTGTCTGACAGGAGGGATTTTATGAATCCCACCTTTGCCCGCTCTGTGGTAAAACGTGCAGCCAGAAGTTCAAGGTGTATTGCACACTGGCTCACGAATCCCCTGCACAACTTGCTGTCACCAGTAAACTTATCTGGCAACGGGAGGTGGAATAATGTCGGAACAGGAGTGGCAGTGGACAAACTGGCTCCTGCCACGCTAGCAGCCTGAACAGCTACTGCAGTTATATCCACAGCTGAGTTGCATGCTCGAGAGCCGACAACCTGCTCTCCAGCTGCTGGATATACCGCTGTAGTCGCTGTTCGTCCGCCATTACTAGCCAGACCCTGGCGCTAGTATAATGTTAGGGTTGGTGGAATGCAACAAATGAAATATATGTTATAATAATAAGGTGCGTTTGCAACCCGGGGTCCACCGTGCATAGATGGAACCTGCTGCTAAGCAATGGCGGAACAAAGCAGCGGTTGAACACCGACAACATGCAGGTTAGATGTCACCCGGTATGAACAGCGGTGAACTCTGTTGCTTCACAGAGATGCAACAACAAAATAATAGAACGCTGTTACATGTCACAGGACACAGCTGACATGGCGCGAGTGGTACAGATACAAGATACAATATTGTTAAGATCCAGGAAGACATCCAGGCCTCTCTTGAACCCCTTGACTGACTTCATCATTACCACCTCCTCAGGCAAGGAATTCCAGATTCTCACTTCCCTAGCAATAAACAATTCTTTTCTATGTTGGTGGAAAAACCTTCTCTCCTCCTGATGCAAAGAATGCCCCCTTGTGACCATCACCTTCCTTGATATAAACAGATCTTCTGAGAGATATTTGTATTGTCCTCTTATATACTTATACATGGTTATAAGATCGCCCCTCAGCCGTCTTTTTTCTAGACTAAATAATCCAACTTTATCTATTCTCTCTGGGTTTGGTAGTTCCCCCATCCCCTTTAGTAATTTTGTTGCCCTCCTTTATACTCTCTCTAGTTCCTTTATATCCTTCCTGAGCACCGGTGCCTAAAACTGTACACAGTATTCCATGTGCGGTCTAACCAAGGATTTGTACACAGGCAGTATAATGCTCTCATCATGTGTATCCAGACCTCTTTTAATGCACCCCATGATCCTGTTTGCCTTGGCAGATGCTGCCTGGCACTGGCTGCTCCGGGTAAGTTTATCATTAACTAGGATCCCCAAGTCCTTTTCCATGTCAGATTTACCCAGTGGTTTCCCGTTCAGTGTGTAATGGTGATATTGATTTCTTCTTCCCATGTGTATAACCTTACATTTATCATTGTTTAACTGCATCTGTCACCTTTCGGCCCAAGTTTCCAACTTAACCAGATCCATCTGTAGCAGAATACTATCCTCTCTTGTATTGACTGCTTTACATAGTTTTGTATCATCTGCAAATATCAATATTTTACTGTGTAAACCTTCTACCAGATCTTTAATAAATATGTTGAAGAGAGTATGTCCCAACACAACCCCTGTGGTACTCCACTGGTCACAGCGACCCAGTTAGAGAATATACCATTTATAACCACCCTCTGCTTTCTATCACTAAGCCAGTTACACACATTTTCCCCCAGACCCAGCATTCTCATTTTGTGTACCAACCTCGTGTGTGGCACGGTATCAAAAACTTTGGAAAAAATCAAAATATACCACGTCAAATGACTCACCTTGGTCCAGTCAATAGCTTACCTCTTCATAAAAACTGATTAGATTGGTTTACAGGATGCTGATATAGAGTTAAACAGTTATTCTCATTGAGATAATCCAGAATAACATCTCTCAGAAACTCTTCAAATATTTTACCAACAATAGAGGTTAGACTTACTGGTCTATAATTTCCAGATTCACTTTTAGAGCCCTTTTTGAATATTGGTACCACATTTGCTATGCGCCAGTCCTGTGGAACAGACCCTGTCACTATAGAGTCCCTAAATATGAGAAATAATGGTTTGTCTATTACATTACTTAGTTCTCTTAGTACTCTTGGGCGTATGCCATCCTGACCAGGATATTTATCTATTTTAATCTTATTTAGCCGGTTTTGCACCTCTTCTTGGGTAAGATTGGTGACCCTTAATATAGGGTTTTCTTTGTCTCTCTGCATTTCACCTAGCATTTTATTTTCCACCATGAATACCGTGGAGAAGAAGGTGTTTAATATATTAGCTTTTTACTCGTCATCTATGACATTCTTTCTTCACAATTTTTTAAGGGGCCTACACTTTCACTTTTGATTCTTTTACTTATTGATGTAGTTGAAGAACAGTTTGGGATTAGTTTTACTCTCCTTAGCAATGTGCTTCTCTGTTTCTTTTTGGCAGCTTTAAATAGTTTTTTAGATAAAGTATAAAGCAGTGCCATCCTGCTTTAGTAGTTTAACCCTTTTCTGACATCAGACGTACTATTCCGTCCATGTGACCTGGGACTTACTTCCCATGGATGGAATAGTACGTCGTCGCGATCGGCCACGCTCACGGGGGGGTGAGCGACTGATCGCAGCCTGGTGTCAGCTGATTCTCACAGCTGACACCCGGCACTAAATGCCAGGAGCAGTCACAGACCGCTCCCGGCACTTTAACCCCCAAAATGCTGTGATCGAACATGATCACAGCATTCCGGGAGTAGGCAGAGGGTTGACAGCCCCTCTGCCTTTGGATCGGAGACCCCTCCGCGTGACGCGGGGTATCTTTCGCTGCCATGGAGACCCAATGTCATCATGATGACATCCGGGTCTCCAAAGCTGAGAAACTTCCTGTCATGTGTAGTGCATGCCAGGAAGTCTCTCAGATCAGTGTACAGAAACTGCAGCGCTGACAGCTTCTGTAACATGCAGATGCTGCTCATCTTCATGCTATATAAGCGATCAGCCTGCACAAAATGATTTTCACAGTGTGACAAAGTGTAAATCATAGAATGAAGTAAACAATTTTTTTTTAAATAATTGCAAAAATATTTAAAAAAAATCTAAAATATTAAAAAATCAATATTTATTCTATCACTAAATATTTGAATGAAAAAATTCTAAACAATAAAAGTACACATATTTGGTATCGCCTCATCTGTAATGACCTGACCTATAAAACTGTCCCACTAGTTAACCCCTTAAGTGAACATCATAAAAAAGGCAGAAAACAATGTTTTATCATTATACCACTGAACAAAAAGTGTAATACACGTGATCAAAAAGACGGATATAAATAATCATAGTACCGCTAAAAATGTCATCTTGTTTCGCAAAAAACAAGTTGCCATACAGCTCCTTCACCAGAAAAATAAAAAAGTTATAGCTCTCAGAATAAAGCAATGCAAAATAAATTATTTTTTATATAAAAGTTTTTATTGTATAAAAGCGCCAAAACATAAAAAAATGCTATAAATGAGCTATCGCTGTGATCATACAAACCCGAAGAATAAAACTTCTTTATCAATCTTAGGCCCCATGCACACTTTGCGGATTCACTTGCGGTTTTTTCCGCGTGGATTTTGCGAAAACCACATGTAAACCGCTCTGCGGTTTTAGCGCTGATTTACTGCGGTTTTGGCGCGATTTTTAGTGCGGAATTGCCCTGCAGTTTTACACCTATAATGGAGTAGGTGTAAAACCGCTGCGGAATCCGCACAAAGAATTGACATGCTGCGGTTTTGATACCGCACCCAATCCGCACGGAAAATTCTGCAGCGTGTGCACAGCTTTTTTTTTTCCCCTTCACTATCATTGTACTGTACATGATGTGCGGTTCCGCAGCGCTAAACCCGCTGCGGAACCGCATCAAAAACCGCAAAGTGTGCATGGTGCCTTACGATACACGGAACAGTATCAACGCCAGACCAAAAGAAATTCATGAATTGCTATTTTTTGTTCATTGTGCCTTCCAAAAATTGAAATAAAAGGTAATCAAAAAATGTCATGTGCCCAAAAATGGTACCAATAAAACGTCAACTCATCCCGCAAAAAACAAGACCTCACATGACTGTGGGCCAAAATATGGAAAAATTATAGCTCTCAAAATATGGTGATGCAAAAACTATGTTTTTCAATAAAAAGCGTCTTTTAGTATGTGACAGCAGCCAAATATAAAAACCAGCTACAATGGCTCTTTCACACGTCCTGATATTTCCGGTACCAGAGATGTCAGTGTCTGTGTGTGTAATACACACGTGTGGCATGCGTGTGCCACATCAGAACCACAAGGACGGGCATCAGGTAAGAAGCTTTACAGTAAGCGCTGTTTCCCGGATCCGGGTGCTGAACATGGCTCTCATCATTTTCCCCTGATCTCCCGGCGATGGGCAAGTGAAGTAGGATTCTTCTTCTGGTCGATCTATGAACATGTAGCACATGTTGCAGCTCACCATGTAGGTTGTCACATCTGCCATGTTGCTCCTAGATCCTGCTGACTTGCTGTGTGTCTTCCTTCTTGTGTAATCGACTGTGTGTAACCTTCTTGTATAATCTTCTGTGTGTTTTCCTTCTTGTGTAATCTACTCAGTCAGCCAAGTTTTCTTGCATTAATGTCCTAGAGGCAAAACAATTTGGCGACGCTTTCCAAGCAGCTGGTCCTGGCTGCATCCAACGATCTTCTTGCTGAGAGAGACTCTTTGCTTTTCCCAGAAGGCACCTGGAATATGCAAATTGTCCTCTTCAGGCTTCAATCCCCTAGATCTATGGCCAGTTGAAGTTTTGTCCAAACCAAACCCTCTTCAACAGATGTTAACCCCTTTGGGTGAAGATGATCCATTTGTGACGAGACTCAGATATTTGAGTCGCTTGCAGACTGCAATTTGCTGTTAAGGCAGGAAGAGGAGGAGGTTGACTCTCAGGTTGAGGAGTGGGAGAACTGAGAGGATGACGATGAGGTTGTAGATCACACTTGGTGTAAACCCAGAAGCATGCAGCTGAGTAGCTCAGCTGAGGAGGAGGAAGATGAGGAGGTTACGTAAACACAGAGTTATGCAACCACGACAGCCAATGCATACTGTGGCCCAACTCTGGCAATGGACAGCAGTGTTCATGGTTATGCAGTTGCCAAGGTTGGGATTTTTTTCAGGTTGGCAAAAATCTAAAAAATCATGTTATCTGTCAACTTTTTTAAAAACAACCTAGTAGAGTAAAAAAAATGGAATCATTTCAGTATTACATGCATGACCTGCCACATGTGTGATCAACATGCGTTAATCTGGGAATGTCATTGTGCTAAAATGCAGATTAGCGGGTCTCACCAACCACCGTCCACCCCATCAACCTCATCTTCTGATTCTTCAATCTCCCTCACCATGGCAAGTGTTGTCACACAGGTCTCCGGCCGAAGAACTTCTCCTTGTTTACCCCTTACTTTTGGAGTGATAGCCTGTCAGCTGATATGGAATTGGACATGTCTACTGTTTTTGACTGATCTTACATACTAGGCACACCCCACTTGTTGACTTAAAGCACTAGACAGCAAGGTGTCACTAGACATCAAGTCTTGGAACCGCCAGGGCTTGTTGAACAAACCTCTGTATCTAATACTTCCTCCAGTGCTTTTGCCTCCTCCACCTCCTTTAGGGCCTCCACCTGTTCCCTCAACCTCTGCCTTAATGAAACAGACGTTACAACACTACAGAGGTAAAACCATCCACTTCTGTACTGCGCAGCCACGGCTCACCACGATCAGGCATCTTTTAAATTATTATGCCTTGGAGATCGCAGTTATACAGATCAACAGTTGTGGACAGTTATCCATGCCGAGGTTGAGCAATGGCTGCCTACACTCAACCTGGAACCAGGGAAGGTCATGTGTGATAATGGTGCAAACCTGGTGGTGGCCCTATGCCGGGACAACTTTACACATGTGCAATGCATGTCTCGCATACTCAACCAGCATGGATGCGCTGCTGCAGAAAACACTGTCGTTGAGTGTTCACTTTCACCATTACATTTAAGTTGTTATAGAGATCTTTTGGACTACCAGTTAACCGATTGATATGTGAAGTGACCACAACGTGGAATTCAACTCTGCACATGTTGCAGCGACTGTGGCAGTAGCGCCGAGAACTTGTGCAGTATGACATTTTGCATCACAGTATGGACGTGGTGCAATTCACACTTGAGTACTTGACACAGATGAAGGACCTCTGCACCATTCTGCATGTTTTCGAAATGGCTGCTAAGATTGTTAGCAGTGACGATGCCATCATCAACATCACTATTACTGTCATCTAAATGCTGGACCACATTTTAAATAGTCTGGGTGAGGAGGTGGTGGTGGTTGTCCCGCAGGAAGAAGAGGAAGCAGAGGAGGATGCCTTTAGGGTCTTTTGTATCACAGGCAGTTGCCATGGAAGAACAAATGGAGAAGGACCATGAAAAGCACGAGAAGGAAGTAGCGATGGACGCGCACCACTTAAATGATGAAGAGAATAATGATTCCCTCTCTGTTGTCTGTGGTTGCCACAAGGGGATGGAGGAAGAAAGTTTGAGTGTTATCCCGCCACCATCACACTGTGGAGTTGACCCTCATAAAAGAGACCAACCCATGTGCGCCTTCTAGCAGCACTATCTGCAACATGATTGTTACCTGTATAATTATAATTCGAAATAGTGCTGATTTCTGGGTGCCAGTGTGTTCTATCCATGATTCAAAAGTACATTTTGCAAGTTGTCTCCCATCCTGAAAAAGGGACGCACACATTCTGCAGTATGAAAATATGCTTGAAGACAATCTTGACAGTGTTTTTCCCCAACAGCAGTGACGCACACAGTTTGCATCACAGTGATAGGCTTCCAACCACAGAAACGCTGAGTCATCAATGCAAAAACATTAGCAGCCTTGCAGCACTGGAGTCCTGTGTTCCAACCCCACCAAGGACAGCATCTGCAAAGAGTTTGTATGTTCTAACCGTGTATGCAAGGGTTTCCTCCCAGTACTTATTTTTCTACCCACACTCCAAAGACATATATATATTAAATTTCGAGTCCCAATGGTGACAGTGGCAGTAATGTCTGTAAATGTGTGTAAAGCAAATGTTGTATTATTGGCGCTATATAAGTGATACAAAAACATTTGAAATTGATGCTCAGCCACACTCCGATGGCACAAAAATCAGTTTCGATGATTACTAATTTCAGAAAAATGTAGTAGTAACATGGGTAGTTGACTCAATGAGGGTGGAGGGCTACTGCTACAGGCAACACACATGAAGGAAACTCAACCAGGAGTTTACACATTTTCAAAAATGTATTGGCAGATACCAACAAAGTCACATGAATTTTACCACAGTAGAAATAGTATAATAGGGACCGACAAATCTTTTACTGCAGCCAACCCAGCAGATGTACACCCAACCACGAGTGCACACATTTCAAAAAAATAGTTGGAGACACCAACAAAGTGGTATCAATTTCAAGAGAGTAGAAATAGTATAAAAGGAACCAATACATCTGCCACTACAGCTAACCAAGCAAATGGACACACAACCTAGAGTGTACACATTTCCAAAAATTAGTGGCAGACACCAATAAAGTGGCATCAATTTCACCAACTACCCCATTCAGACCTCGAACACTGAGCCTAATCCCCCTTCCACCACGACCTAACTTTTTCGCAGTCATGTTGCTCACATAGTGTGCTATGAGCAGAGTATTAGCAACTAAAAATTAGATTTCTTACTCTGCACCACCTCTGCACAGCTGAATTTCAGTGGCACTAAATGAGAAGGTGAAATATGGCGTGCTGAATGAAGTTAGTCACAGAAAAAAAAATTTGTGTGGATGAGGCCTGTATAACAAAGAAGATATTCTCCAAGAATTTAAAACTGAGATCTCCCCCACTGTATGACTTTAGTAGCAGAAGATTTTTTTGGGCCTGTCGATAAGGCTGATTTGCAGCCACCTATCTAACTAGCTAAAATGTGGGATACAGCAGGCTTTTTAATATTTAGCTACTGAAATAATATTATTTAGAATGCTATACTTGTGCATGGAGCACAATAGAAGCAGTACACATCACATATGTAGGACATGTGCCCTGCTGGGTTTGTCTGTGAACCTCAGTAAAGCTCCCCCCCAAAAAAATTCCGGAAGATAAATTTTACAGCCACACTGGACACTATCTAGCTCTACTATCTGACTGATATACAACTGCCTAACTAACTAGCTAAAGTCTTGCTGTTATCACTCACAGCGTCAGGAGCAGCCTCTCTGCGCTGTTGCAGTGTCAAAATGATGCTAAAACAAGATGTCCGCTATTTATATGAAGATGGACGTGTGATTTCAGCAGCCAATGACACAAGCCGTTGTGTCAGAACATTGTGGGTGTTTCCTGAGCCCTGATTGGCTAGCAGCAATGTGCACACATAAAGTTAGGAAAAAAATGACTGCTGTGTTGTGCTTACAAGAAACACGCGCCTCTGAGTTCTGCAAACCGCCCTCATCAAGCACATGCCAAATGCTCATGATACACCACCATTATCGTTGCTAAAGTGCTGAAAATACAGGTCCTTCTCAAAAAATTAGCATATAGTGCTAAATTTCATTATTTTCCATAATGTAATGATTACAATTAAACTTTCATATATTTTAGATTCATTACACACCAACTGAAATTTGTCAGGTCTTTTATTGTTTTAATACTGATGATTTTGGCATACAACTCCTGATAACCCAAAAAACCTGTCTCAAAAAATTAGCATATCAAGAAAAGGTTCTCTAAACGACCTATTACCCTAATCTTCTGAATCAACTAATTAACTCTAAACACATGCAAAAGATTCCTGAGGCTTTTAAAAACTCCCTGCCTGGTTCATTACTCAAAACCCCCATCATGGGTAAGACTAACGACCTTACTGATGTCAAGAAGGCCATCATTGACACCCTCAAGCAAGAGGGTAAGACCCAGAAAGAAATTTCTCAACAAATAGGCTGTTCCCAGAGTGCTGTATCAAGGCACCTCAATGGGAAGTCTGTTGGAAGGAAACAATGTGGCAGAAAATGCTGTACAACGAGAAGAGGTGACTGGACCCTGAGGAAGATTGTGGAGAAGGACCGATTCCAGACCTTGGGGGACCTGAGGAAGCAGTGGACTGAGTCTGGTGTAGAAACATCCAGAGCCACCGTGCACAGGCGTGTGCAGGAAATGGGCTACAGGTGCCGCATTCCCCAGGTAAAGCCACTTTTGAACCATAAACAGAGGCAGAAGCGCCTGACCTGGGCTACAGAGAAGCAGCACTGGACTGTTGCTAAGTGGTCCCAAGTACTTTTTTCTGATGAAAGCAAATTTTGCATGTCAGTCGGAAATCAAGGTGCCAGAGTCTGGAGGAAGACTGGGAGAAGGAAATGCCAAAATGCCTGAAGTCCAGTGTCAAGTACCCACAGTCAGTGATGGTGTGGGGTGCCATGTCAGCTGCTGGTGTTGGTCCACTGTGTTTCATCAAGGGCAGGGTCAATGCAGCTAGCTATCAGGAGATTTTGGAGCACTTTATGCTTCCATCGGCTGAAATGCTTTATGGAGATGAAGATTTAATTTTTCAGCACGACCTGGCACCTGCTCACAGTGCCAAATCCACTGGTAAATGGTTTACTGACCATGGTATTACTGTGCTCAATTGGCCTGCCAACTCTCCTGACCTGAACCCCATAGAGAATCTGTGGGATATTGTGAAGAGAAAGTTGAGAGACGCAAGACCCAACACTCTGGATGAGCTTAAGGCCGCTATCGAAGCATCCTGGGCCTCCATAACACCTCAGCAGTGTCACAGGCTGATTGCCTCCATGCCACGCCGCATTGAAGCAGTCATTTCTGCAAAAGGATTCCCGACCAAGTATTGAGTGCATAACTGAACTTTATTATTTGATGGTTTTTTTGTTTGTTTTTAAAAAAACACTTTTATTTTATTGGATGGTTGAAATATGTTAATTTTTTGAGACAGGTTTTTTGGGTTATCAGGAGTTGTATGCCAAAATCATCAGTATTAAAACAATAAAAGACCTGACAAATTTCAGTTGGTGTGTAATGAATCTAAAATATATGAAAGTTTAATTGTAATCATTACATTATGGAAAATAATGAAATTTAGCACTATATGCTAATTTTTTGAGAAGGACCTGTATTTTGTGGCAACGCAATTATTTTCCCACACTTTTACCGAATGTTACCTATTTTTACCGACTTTATACAATTTTGCTCGGGTTTCCGATCACAAATCCAAATGCACCATATATGTGCTGAATTTAAGTTTGGCTATCATTTTCCGAACATATTCGCTCATCACTAATAATGAAAAATTCCAGGCTCTGAGGTGAATAATGTCTGGAGATAACTCTGCCTCCAGAGCTTATTTTACATGAAGGGGGAGTTACCAGTGTGAGACATGTAACTAACACAGAAGAGGAGAAATTCAATTTGTCTTCTTAGAAACGCAAACACATTTTTTGCTTCTTTCTGAGCTCTGCTCTATTGCAACAATATTACAACTAGAGATGAGCAAATTTGTTCGGATTTTGTCTCCGAATCTGATTTTGACATATTTGAGACATATTCGAACACTATTTGTGCCGAATGTTTGTCTTATGATCAGTTCCGAACATATTCGGTAATTTCTACTCCCACTGTCGATAATGACGTTAGGCTGCGTTCGACGAATATTGCAAAAACAATATTTGATTCCGATCATATTCAGAACTTAATCCGAACAAATTTGCTCATCTCTAATTACAACCCTGTCTGTCTGTCAGATGAAAGCTGAGAGAAACCTGCATATGTGTCAGGTATAATCACACACAGCTCTGCAGTGAGATCAGAAGAGCAGAGAGCGGCCATCACACATCACACTCACATTCCTCTGATATGAGGAATACAGGTAAGACTTTTTTTGCAATCTATAACTTGTATGCCCATATTAATAGTTTAGATAGGTCAAACGTGGTGACAGGTTCTTTTTAAGACAGGCATACAAAATGCCAGTGTTAATGAATCAAGTCTATAGTTTTTCAACAATGAAGGTGATTTGCTTAACTTTCAACATGCACATGTGTTGTGAATGTGTTAGAAATGAATTCTGAGCAGAAGCTCCCTCTGGTGGTTACAAACAGTACTGAACCATTCAATGAAGATTGGCAATCAGGAGTTACAGACTGGTCTTATATAAGGGAGGTTCCCTCCCATCATGGTTGCCGGTGATCAATTGTTCTTGTCTAAACTGTGGTTCCTGGTTCACTTGGAAGCTTGCTGAGTCTTGCCTGCATCTTCTGCTATCAGATAAGATATTTTCTGCTTTTATTTTTGTGCTTGCTTTTTGCATTGTTCCATGCACTTCTGTGGAGGTCAGCCAGGTCCCCTCCGGGGGCTTGTGCTCCTCTCATTTTATCTGAGCCACTGTTATTTGTTCATTTGCCTTTTCCAGTTTTTTCAGTGGCTGCGGCTTAGTTTTGTGACACCAGAGAACTAATTTAGGTGGTAGAGGTCGTGTGATCTCAGGTGTTTTTGCAATTAGTAGAGTTGGTATTTTTTAGGGTTTTTTGGATTGCAGTAAGTGTCCTTCCTATCCTTTTCTGTCCAGGTAGATTGGGCCCCAACGTTTGCTCATACTATTTTCTGTCTGTGTCTGTATTTCCTCTTGTCTAACCGCCATTACATGTTTGGGGGCTTCCTATTTTCTTTGGGGATCTGCTCCGGGGCAGATAGCTTTCCTCTTTCTATCTTTAGGTGTAGTTAACCTCTCAGACTGTGACGAGGCGTCTAGGACCAACGTAGGAACGCTCCACGGCTGCCTTTAGTTGTGGTGGTTAGTCAGGGTACTGCAATCCAGTAGATTCCAACCTCTCTGGTGTATTGCCGTTTTTGCCTGCTCTCCTCAGCTACCAAATCATAACACACATGGATTTCGGCAAACCCCATATAGATGGATGGGAAAGTCACAAAATGTTCTCTAACTTAAGAAATCTGTCTCACTGAAAACTCCCTAAAATGTAAATTATCTCAAACACTTGTTTCATATTTTACTGGGCTATTGGATACATTTAGAAGAACTATAAATCTTAAACAGAATCAAAAACATGTATTCCTGTTTCCCACTTAGAAAGACCATGATGAGAAAGAATTGATTTTCCCAGGTTCATGTTTTTGTCTCCCTGAAGATAAGGTGTGCCTGACAGCCACCCATCTCCATTTATTGAAACAATATGCATGCTTGGCTGAGCATTTGATTTGAAGGGGATCTATTTCTGTGATAGATCAATCAAGTATTGTAGTTGTTCTTTTAGCTCTGCATTACTGTTCACAAAGTGTACTATGTAAGAGTT
Source organism: Oophaga sylvatica (assembly GCA_033576555.1). Taxonomy (NCBI): domain Eukaryota; kingdom Metazoa; phylum Chordata; class Amphibia; order Anura; family Dendrobatidae; genus Oophaga; species Oophaga sylvatica. The sequence continues at coordinate 216,762,324 of JARQOD010000001.1, forward strand.
TTAGGAAAGTGTGGAAGAATTTAGCAAAGTAAGAATGCTTTAAAAAATAAAAATAAGAAAACCCCTAAAACCACAATCATTATAACTGGGTCCTGGTCACATATCAAATATACCATGATGACTATGCCAATATGCACACTAGAGTTTTCTGTTATGAATCCACAGTATGATATAAAGTGCACAATGCAAGTATCACAGTGTGGATTCATGTATTGCCATAATGGACATAGCACAAATTATGTAGGATTGATAAAAAGTGACCAGTGTAAATCCCTGAGAAAGAACAAGGTGCAGGATAAGTATCACAAGATGAAAACAGAGTTCAAGGATTGTACTTACAAGGTGTCATGTGCATAGTTCCCGGCTTCAGAGTGCTCAAAGTGTCATGTGCATGCTTCCTGGCTTCAACGTGATCCTACCCCTGGTGCACTTTATATCACATTGTGGATTCATAACAGAATACTCTAGTGTGTATATTGGTATAGTCATCTTACATAATACATTTCTTGCTCGCACACTCCTTCATGTTACATAGCTTGATATTTTAATATTTTGTTTTTATCTTGTCATAATTTACAATAAAGATTTGATTTTTAATGTTGATACATTGCAATCCATCGTATGGCTTCATTACATCACTTGAGGATGTGCATATTCCTGTTATAGAGTAGACTTTTTTTGCCATCACGTTTGTAAGATTGTGTTAATATAAGGATTTACAGCTCTGGCAAAAATTAATAGACCACCACATCTTTGCCCTGTCATGGGCAGCCCATTCTCCCGACCTGAACCCCATTGAAACCTCTGGAATGTGATCAAGAGGATGATGGATAGTCACAAGCAATCAAGCAAAGAAGAACTGCTTAAATTTTTGCGCTAGAAAGACACAAGCATGCAAAGATACATGAAAGCTGTTTTTAAAAATTATGTTTTTTCCACAAATATTGATTTCAGAACTCTTCCTGAGTTAAAACATTAGTATGGTTGTTTCTAAATGATTACGAACTTTTTTCTTTGCATTATTTGAGGTCTGAAAGCACTGGGGTTTTTAAATTTTGACCATTTTTCTTTGTCAGAAAAAAAATACAAACTTTATTGCTTGGAAATTCGGTGACATGTTGTCAGAACTTTATACACTAAAAGAACAATTTACATTTCACTCAAAAATATACCTATAAAGAGAAAAATCAGACAAACTGAACATTTGAAAGTGGTCTCTTAATTTTTACCAGAGCCGTAAACCTGTGGAGTCAGCACGCATGCATATCCAGCACCATTTTGCTGAAGACACTGTGTCTGCGAATTCACATGCACAGTGTGTTCAATAAAATGGCGCCATAGTGTGGTATGCGCATGCAGTGACTCTGGCGCCATACTGCACAGGTTCCGCCTATCCCGACTTTGGACAGAAGAGCTTGTCCAGCATTAAACATAAGATAACACTGTTATAGTTTAAAACTTTTCAAAATGAAATCAGCAAAACAACACAATTATGTAAATAATGTATATTAGCAACGTAAATCACCAATAATTAATTATTTAATTTATTTTACTCGCTTATATAACTCCATTAATTCCATAGCACTTTAACCCCTTAACCCCCAAAGGTGGTTTGCACATTAATGACCGAGTCAATTTTTACAATTCTGACCACTGTCTCTTTATGAGGTTATAACTCTGGAATAGAGTTTAGCGAAACAGGTCGGTCAGATTCATAAGTCGCCGACTTTAGCCAAAGTCGGTTTTCCCAGAATGCTTGCAGGCGCCTTATTTCAGCCAATGAGCAAGGACGTACACTGTGGGCAACGAGATGACATCTGCAGCGTCCACCACCATCTTAGAGAAGGACATTGCAGTGATTGGCTTGCTTTGGGGGGCGTCATAATGTCTATAAAATCCCTGACCGCCGACCACCATTTTACTTCTGCTGATCTTAACAGTAGGGAGAGGTTGCTGACGCTGTTAATCAGTAGGGAAAGAGTTAGGGCTGGAAAGAGAAGTTCTTCTGTGCTTGTGCTGATAGCAATTGTGCTGTACAGAAAGTGTGCAGTGACAGGGGAGGATTTTCTTGTGTCCAGCAGCGCTGGTTATTAGGCTGCCTGCCAGTGACAGGAAGGATTTTCTTGTGTGCAGCAGATCTGGTTATTAGTCTGCCTGCTAGCTGTATTGCTGTGTGTACACTGCTGTGCAGACTGCTTTTTACACAGCACTAATACTTTTATTCTTTTTTCTGCACAGTTACCAAGCGTTCATTATTTCCCACACCGTATAGAGCTGTACGCTCCTCACACACTACCGTGTACCGGCTGGTATCACGGACAAATACATGCTGACTATCTGTGTGTGACTACAGAAATATATATGGAGATTTAAATTTTCCCCTACACTGTATACAGCTGTACGCTTCTGATACAGTACCGATTTTCTGCTTTTTGTATTCTTGTCTAATCCATACTGAGTGAGCGTCTGTGTGTGACTCCGGAGATATATACGGAGATTTAAATTTTCCCCTTCACTGTATACAGCTGTACGCTTCTGATACAGTACCGTTTTTCTGCCTTTTGTATTACGGTCAAATCCATACTGAGAGAGCGTCTGTGTGTGACTCCGGAAATATATACAGAGATTTAAATTTTCCCGTACACTGTTGTAGGGATCCGCTCTGGTAGGCAGGGGCCGGGCCGCAGTAATGAGGCAAACACATAGGCTTTCAGTTCAAAGTTCAGTGGTTTTAATGACTGGTTCAACAAAAGTCCAGATAACAAAATCAAAACAGAACAAGAATCACTCCAGTTTGGAGAACCACTGGTCCCAGACTCACCCTAGCTTGGGACGGGCTTAACTAAGCGGCTGCAGGTCAGCAGAGACCGCCAGGTGCCATTCCGGGTGGTCTGGTACTCGCTTCCTGGTGCACACTGACACACTGTTACAAAAAAACACTCTTCCAGGCTGACTCCAGCCAAACTCCTTCCTTCCACACCCACATACTACAACAGCTCTTTGTTAAATAGGCCTAGTCCACACCCTCAGGTGAGTTACACATCAGCTGACCTGATCACATGACTATGACCTCATCACAGGTCCTTGTGATCAGGGAAAATCCTGACCAAACTTTAGTCTGCTAGGAGAAATATATCTCCCATCCATCAAGACCCCCTTTGGTGTACCACATACCTCCCCCCTTTGTTCAACCTTAGGAGGGTGGACACATGACATACAGTGAACTCTGGACAGTGCATCTGCGTTCCCCTGTAATTTGCCTGCCCGATGTTCTACTGAAAATTTGAAATTTTGCAGGGACAGAAACCATCTGGTGACTCGTGCATTTCTTCTCTTTGGCTTGACTCATCCAAGTCAGAGGGGAATGATCAGTTACCAAACTGAA
>JARQOD010000001.1:216765808-216833826 GCA_033576555.1 Oophaga sylvatica
CAATCCATTTTGGGGTTTTTAGGGCGGTACGGCCAGGAGCTCCGAAAAAACATCGGTATTTTGGCTAACAAACTCTCAGACTTCCTGAACTTGTTGGGCGACAAAGTGTCTGCTATTTTAACGGCAGAGAGGACTTCTCTTGCCTCTCCTGAGGCAAGGGAGCCTTCTCTACTGGAAATGCAGGCCGTGGACAATCCTCACCAAGCGGGTCTCTGTCTTTCCATGGTTTGAGCAGATTCACATGGTAAACCTGTTCTGGCTTTCTCCGCCCTGGTTGGTGTACTTTATAGTTTACGGGACCCACCTTCTCCATGATCTCGTAGGGTCCCTGCCACCTTGCAAGGAACTTACTATCCACTGTAGGCACAAGTACCAACACCCGATCCCCAGGGTTAAAGGACCTTACCCGTGCCTCCCGGTTATAGACCTGCCTCTGTGACCTTTGTGCTGCTTCCATAGTTCTCGGACTAATGGTAGGACTGGTCTCCATTTCTCTTGCATTTTGGCCACATGTTCTATCACACTTTGTGGGGAGTTGGTTGGTTTTCCCAGGCCTCTTTATAGCTATATGAGTAAGCACACACACAGGCTTTCAGTTCAAAGTTTCAGTGGTTTTAATGACGGGTTCAACAAAAGTCCAGATAACAAAATCAAAACAGAACATAAATCACTCCAGTTTGGAGAACCACTGGTCCCAGACTCACCTTGCTTGGGACGGGCTTAGCTAAGGGCTGCAGGTCAGCAGAGACCGCCAGGTGCCATTCCGGGTGGTCTGGTACTCGCTTCCTGGTGCACACTGACACACTGTTACAAAAAAAACACTCTTCCAGGCTGACTCCAGCCAAACTCCTTCCTTCCACACCCACATACTACAACAGCTCCTTGTTAAATAGGCCTAGTCCACACCCTCAGGTCAGTTACACATCAGCTGACCCGATCACGTGACTATGACCTCATCACAGGTCCTTGTGATCAGGAAAATCCTGACCAAACTTTAGTCTGCTAGGAGAAATATATCTCCCATCCATCAAGACCCCTTTTGGTGTACCACACTGTATACAGTCATGGCCAAAAGTTTTGAGAATGACACAAATATTCATTTTTACAAAGTCTACTGCTTCACTTTTTCTAATGGCAATTTGCATATACTCCAGAATGTTATAAAGAGTGATCAGCTTAACAGCAATTACTTGCAAAGTCAATATTTGGCTAGAAAATGAACTTTATCCCCGAAACACATTTCAACATCATTGCAGCCCTGCCTTAAAAGGACCAGCTAACCTCTTTTCAGTGATTGCTCCATTAACACAGGTGTGGGTGTTGATGAGGACATGGCTGGAGATCAATCTGTCATGATTAAGTAAGAATGACACCACTGGACACTTTAAAAGGAGGCTGGTGCTTGGCATCATTGTTTCTCTTCTGTTAACCATGGTTATCTCTAAAGAAACACATGCAGTCATCATTGCAATGCACAAAAATGGCCTAACAGGGAAGAGTATCGCAGCTAGAAAGATTGCACCTCAGTCAACAATCTATCGCATCATCAAGAACTTCAAGGAGAGAGGTTCCATTTTTGCCAAAAAGGCTCCAGGGCGCCCAAGAAAGACCAGCAAGCACCAGGACCGTCTCTTAAAAGTGTTTCAGCTGCGGGATCGGGCTACCAGCAGTGCAGAGCTTGCTCAGGAATGGCAGCAGGCAGGTGTGAGTGCATCTGCACGCAATGTGAGGCGGAGACTCTTGGAGCAAGGCCTGGTCTCAAGGAGGGCAGAAAGAAGCCACTTCTCTCCAGAAAAAAACATCATGGACAGACTGATATTCTGCAAAAGGTACAGGCAGTGGACTGCTGAGGACTGGGGTAAAGTTATTTTCTCTGATGAATCCCCTTTTCGATTGTTTGGGACATCAGGAAAACGCCTCATTCGGAGAAGACAAGGTGAGCGCTACCACCAGTCTTGTCTCATGCCAACTGTTAAGCATCCTGAAACCATTCATGTGTGGGGTTGCTTCTCAGCCAAGGGAATCGGCTCGCTCACAGTCTTGCCTAAAAACACAGCCATGAATAAAGAATGGTACCAGAATGTCCTCCAAGAGCAACTTCTCCCAACCCTCCAAGAGCAGTTTGGCGATCAACAATGCCTTATCCAGCATGATGGAGAACCTTGCCATAAAGCAAAGGTGATAACTTAAGTGGCTCAGGGAACAAAACATAGAGATTTTGGGTGCAAGGCCTGGAAACTCCCAGATCTTAATCCCATTGAGAACTTGTGGTCAATCATCAAGAGACAGGTGGACAAGAAAAACCTAAAAATTGTGACAAAATGAAAGCATTGATTGTGCAAGAATGGACTGCTATCAGTCAGGATTTGGTCCAGAAGTTGATTGAGAGCATGCCAGGGAGAATTGCAGAGGTCCTGAAGAAGAAGGGTCAACACTGCAAATATTGACTTGCTGCATTAACTCATTCTAACTGTCAATATAAGCTTTTGTTACTCATATGTTTGCAATTATATTTCTGTCTGTGATAAAAACATCTGTCAAACACACACATAAAAACCAGAGGGCAGCAGATCATGTGAAAATATAATATTTGTGTCATTCTCAAAACTTTTGGCCATGACTGTACAGCTGAACGCTTCTGATACAGTACTGTTTTTCTGCTTTTTGTATTCTGGTCAAATCCATACTGTGTGAGCGTCTGTGTGTTGACTCCGGAAATATATACAGAGATTTAAATTTTCCCCTACACTGTATACAGCTGTACGCTTCTGATACAGTACCGTTTTCTGCTTTTTGTATTCTGGTCAAATCCATACTGAGTTAGCGTCTGTGTGTACTCCGGAATTATATACAGAGATTTAAATTTTCCCGTACACTGTATACAGCTGAACGCTTCTGATACAGTATTGTTTTTCTGCTTTTTGTATTCTGGTCAAATCCATACTGTGTGAGCGTCTGTGTGTGACTCCGGAAATATATACTGAGATTTAAATTTTCCCCTACACTGTATACAGCTGTACGCTTCTAAAACAGTACCGTTTTCTGCTTTTTTATTCTGGTCAAATCCATACTGAGTGAGCGTCTGTGTGTGACTCCAGAAATATATATGGAGATTTAAATTTACCCTACACTGTATACAGCTGTACGCTTCTGATACAGTACCATATATCTGCTGGTATTTTTGGTACATTTTCCCAAACATGAGGAAGCATGGTGGAAGAGGCCGCGGACGTGGGCGGGGGGGCCAGCTGGTACTGATGGTGGTGGTGGTGCATCTGCTGGTAGTGCCAAAAGCACAATAGCACCTAAGGCAGGAGGTCTTGAGCTTGCGTCATCGTCTGGCTCCAGACGGCCTGGAAGGCTCCCTTTTCTGGGAGTAGGTAAACCGCTTTCAAAGCCGGAGCATCAGGAACAGGTTTTGGCTTACATTGCCGAAACAGCCTCCAGCTCTATCGCCTCCTCTTTGAAGTTTCAAAAACTGCAAGCACTGAGTCGTCAGTGCAGGCTCCTTGTCAGGAACGACACCTTTCCTTGTGTCTTTTACCCCCAACAAAAGTGAAGGATGCAGCAGGCCACACTTCAGATTACTCCCTGGAGCTCTTTTCACATACCATGCCTGGGTCAAGTGAAATCCTGAATTCCCAGTCTAAGATGAATATGACATGGAGTGCACTGATGCACAGCCACTGAAATATGATTCTGCTGGTACATTCACCCAGAGCACTGCATTGCCCTCCAGTCTACTGAGCCAGATTCTGACCCTGATGCAACTCAGGTGCCCCTTTCCGCATACTCTACCACCTTACACGGTGACACAGAGGAAGGTGCAGATGAAATTAAAGAGGAGGTGATTTATGACCCAGTAGTTGACCCGGATTGGCATCCATTGGGGGAAGAGGGTGCCTCTGGAAAAGCTCAGAAGAGGAGGAGGATCCACAGCAAGCATTGACATTGCAGCTGCGGTTATCTGGCTGGTCTGTAGCAGTCCAAAAAAGTGTTAAAAAAACAAAAAGGGTTGCAGGACAACTTGGGCAGACGGTCAAATTAGCAGTGTGGCACTTTTTTGACCAAAAACCTACGGATGAGGCAAAGGTTATCTGTAAGAAGTGTGGAAGGACCTTTAACCAAGGGAAAAATCTCCAAAATTTGAATACCAGTTGCATGAGTAGACATTTAAAACACCATGCACTTGCAAGCGTGGACGGACTACAAAACCTCAGGTAACACATGTGCACCTGCTCTGACTGAAGGTAGCCAGCAACACTACATTGCTTCCCTTACTGTAAGCCCACCGGTTAGCACACCACCAGCAAGAAATGTTGAGGTGTCTTCGCAAGGCCAAAGCAGTCATCGAATCACAATATTTTTGCAACCAAAGACTGATTCTAAGCCATCACCACCACCACCACCATCACCATCACCAACCCCCTCTCAGTCTGTCCACTGCTATTTCCCCAATATGCAGCTCTCAAATCCAGCTCACCCTAGCAGACACTCTGAGTAGGACAAGAAAGTACTCATCCTCTCATCCGCGTAAACTGGCTTTGAACGCCTACATTGCCAAACTGATCTCATTAGAGATGATGCCCTTCCGTTTGGTTGAAAGCACAGCATTCTGAGAGCTCATGGCCTACGCTGTCCCATGCTATGACCTCCCAGTCGGCACTTCTTTTCTAGAAAAGCCATCCCTGCCCTCCACCTGCAATGGAAAGACAGCATTGTCCATGCACTAAAACAATCAGTGAGTGGAAAGGTGCATCTCACAACAGATGCATGGGCCAGTAGTCATGGCCAGGGCCATTACGTGTCCATCACTGCGCACTGGGTTAATGTGGTGGATGCAGGGTCCACAGGGGACAACGGCAGTGGGACAGTGCTGCCTAGCCCACAGTATAGGCAACGGTTGGCAGTAGGCGTTCGACCCTCCGTCGCCTCCTCCTCCAGAAGCCAAAGCTCGTCCACAGAGCGCAGTCGCACGTGCACTCCATCCACAGCTGCCAGTGTTGCACACGAGGTGTCCCACTATCGAACAGCTAGTGGTAAGCATCAGCATGCTGTTTTAAAGATGATGTCTTTGGGCGACAACAGACACACCGCGGAAGTACACGCCGACTACTTGCAGGCAGACATCGAGTTGTCGGGTGTGCAGTGGTCAAAGCTGAAAGACCTCTGTAAAGTCCTTCAGTGTTTTGAGGTATGCACACAGCTGGTAAACGCAGATGACGCCATCATAAGCATAAGCATCCCACTTATGCGTCTGCTTATGCAAACTTTGACGCACATTAAGGATCAGGCGTCTGCAGCGGAGGAGGAATAGTAGGAGAAGGAGGGAATCCTTGATGACAATCAGCCATTTTCTGCTCAGTGAACTGTCATGAGCAAGGTGGAGGAAGAAGAGGAAGAGGAGGAGGATGAGGGGGATGATTATTTTGGGGAGGAGGATTCTTCTTAGGGGGCAAGAGAAAATTTTGGCTTGCCAAGGGAAGGTACAGGGTTTGTGATTGACTGGGGGGATGTGGATTTGGCAGAAAGTGCTCCAACACCCACCACTGGCAGTGCATCATTGACACCTGGAACATTGGCCCACATGTGTGATTATGTCTTGCGGATCCTAAAAAGGGACCCCCGCTTTGCCAAAATTATGAAGGATGACGACTACTGGTTGGCCAGCATCCTCGATCCACGCTATAAAGGCAAATTACAGAACATCATGCCACAGGAGAACCTAGAGCTAATATTGGCAAAAAACAAGCAACTCTGGTAAACCGTTTGTTAGAGGCATTCCCAGCACACAGCAGCAGTGCAGGTTCTACCACGAGCCGTACTGGGTAACATGGAAGAGGTGTTCGTGGTGCACACAGCCGAAGTGGCGTTGGAGACAGGGGTTTCATGACCACGTTGTGGACTGATTTCTCGAGTAATGCTCACACGACTGGTAATACTGAATCGATTGCAACAGACAGGAGACAGCAGTTGTCAACTATGATTCAAAATTACCTCTCCTCCCTTATCGATGTTCTTCCTCACAGTTCATTCCCCTTTGACTACTGGGCCTGTAAACTGGACACCTGGCCTGAATTGGCACAATATGACTTATAGGAGCTCGCTTGCCCTGCTGGAAGTGTGCTATCAGAAAGAGTCTTATTGTCATGTATAGTGTACAGTTCCTATAGCGTCTTGTGCTTGGGTGCGAGGAAAACACAGGAGACACAGGTTGATATGAAATGACTTGTATTACTTCATACAAGCATGCTGAAAAGTTCACACAGTTTGCAGGAACAGCGACAGGAGACACAGCAGGCCAGAGTAACTTCAAGCACTACAATAAATCTGCAAAGCAGGTTCAGGATCTCTTCTCTGTACCGTAATTCCTCTGCAAACATGGATTCACCAAACAGCAGGTTTCCAGAGTCCAAAAGTGTTCCAAGGTTCCTCAGTAGGGAATAGCTGGAGTACAAGTCCAAGGTTAGCAGGAGTCAGGTCACAGACTGACTGAGGCTTGATTCAGGAGCACTGATTGTTCAGCTGAGGCTACTTAAGAAGCAAGAGGGAAGAATCAGGGCGGGAACATGAAAACTGGAAACTCCATATTAACTGAGGGCAAGAGCTGCAGAAAGACAGAAAGCAAAATGGCCGACGGAAAACTGAGTTTCAAGGAACATGTCAACAGAGACAAAGAACCTTACACTTATAGAATCATAGAATCATAGAATCATAGAATGGTAGAGTTGGAAGGGACCTCCTGGGCCATCTGGTCCAACCCCCTGCTCAAAGCAGGATTCTCTAAATCATCCCAGACAGATGTCTGTCCAGCCTCTGTTTGAAGACTTCCATTGAAGGAGAACTTACCACCTCTCGTGGCAGCCTGTTCCACTCCTTGATCACCCTAACTGTCAAAAAGTTTTTTCTAATATCTAATCTGTGTCTCATTTCTGTTTCATCCCATTGCTTCTAGTCTTTCCTTGTGCAAATGAGAATAAAGATGATCCTTCTACAATGTGACAGCCCTTGAGATATTTGTAGACAGCTATTAAGTCTCCTCTCAGTCTTCTCTTTTGCAAGCTAAACATTCCCAAATCCTGCAACCGTTCCTCATAGGACATGGTTTGCAGACCGGTCACCATTCTGGTGGCTCTTCTTTGAACTTGCTCCAGTTTGTTGATGTCTTTTTTAAAATGTGGTGCCCAAAACTGGACACAGTATTCCAGATGAGGTCTGTCCAAAGAGGAGTAGAGGGCAATAATGACCTCACGTGATCTAGACTGTATGCTTCTGTTGATACATCCTAAAATTGTATTTGCCTTTTTTGCTGCTGCATCACACTGTTGACTCATGTTCAGTCTGTGATCAATTAGTATACCCAAGTCTTTTTCACATGTGCTGTTACTTAGCCCTATTCCTCCCATTTTGTATATGCTTTTTTCATTTTTATTGCCAGATGTAGTACTTTGCATTTTTCCTGTTAAAAACTATTCTGTTAGTTGCTGCCCACTGCTCCAGTTTATTTATATCTTTTTGAATCCTCTCTCTCTCTTCTCTAGTATTAGGTACCCCTCCTAGCTTTGTGTCATCAGCAAATTTGATCAGTTTACCCTCAATTCCTTCATCTAAATCATTGATAAAGATGTTGAACAATACAGGGCCCAAAACAGAGCCTTGTGGTACCCCACTTGAGCCGTTCTTCCAACTGTATGTGCAGCCATTTACGACCACTCTTTGAGTCCGATCACTAAGCCAGTTATGAATCCACCTAACAGTTGCCTTGTCCATTCCATACTTAGTCATTTTTTCAATAAGGATTGTGTGAGATACTTTGTCAAATGCTTTGCTGAAGTCAAGATATACTATATCTACAGCATTTCCCTGATCCACCCAGTCAGTGATTCTGTCATAGAAGGAAATTAAGTTAGTCTGACATGACTTATTAGTTACAAACCCATGCTGACTCTGTTTAATCACTTCATTCTTATGCAGGTACTTACATACATGTTCTTTAATAATTTGTTCAAAGATCTTTCCTGGTATAGAAGTCAGACTCACCGGCCTGTAGTTCCCTGGGTCCACCTTCTTCCCCTTTTTGAAGATAGGAACAACATTTGCTCTTCTCCAGTCTTCTGGGACTTCTCCTGTTCTCCAAGAATTTTCAAAGATTATGGACAGTGGTTCAAGAATTTCTTCTGCTATCTCCTTCAGTATTCTGGGGTGTAATTCATCTGGACCTGGAGACTTGAATTCATTTAGGTTAGCTAAGTGTTTCCTCACTGTCTTTCTGTTTATAGATATCCTGGATTCTTCTATTCCTTTAATAGGACAGTGAAGATCAGTTGATGTTACATTTCCTTTCTGAGAGAAAACAGATGCAAAATAGGAATTTAAAAGTTCAGCCTTCTCAACATCCTTTCTTACCATTTCATCATTTTCATCCTGTAAAAATCCTATAGCATCTTTGACTTTTTTTTACTTTTGACGTATCCCCAAAATCCTTTTTTGTTGCTTTTGACATCTCTTGCAAGCCTTAATTCATTGTTAGCTTTAGATAATCTGATTTGTACCCTGCAGGTTCTGCAGATGGCATTATATTCTTCTTTAGATATGCCTCCCTCTTTCCATTTTATAAACATTTCTTTCTTCCTTTTTAGCATGTGTTTAAGTTTTGTGTTCATCCATCCTGGTTTTCTTAAATGCTTCCCATTCTTCCCTCTTTTTGGAATTGTTAACGATTGTGCTTTGAGAATCTCATTTTTCAAGATGTCCCATCTTCAGTGCTGCTGGATCAATCCTGACAGAAAGAAGGAACCGACTGTCGACCCAAAATGTTGGTGATCTCACCTTCATTAAAATGAACCATGCCTGGGTTTCACAGGATTTTTTACCACCTTCTCCTGATGACACATAGGTTGCCAGCAAAATGGCTCGCTTTGTCCTCCTCTTCCTCCGACTTCTCCAATTCCTCCATTTGCAGCTGCTGAACGTCCAGCCTACACCTCAACATATGCCAGTTTTTCCACCTTCCTAACTGGGCTGTATCCCCCCAGGGCCGGCATCAGCACCTGGCGCACCCGGGCAAATGCGGGGGCCCTGAGCAGGTGGGGGGGCCCACTCCCGTCAGAGACACCGGCGTACTATGAGGGGCCCTGTGCCAGTGCCGGCACCCATGAGTGGTCCCCCCTGCTTGCTCAGGGTCCCAGCACTTGCAATACTTACCTCTCCCTTCTCCACCGCTGTGACGTCTTCCACGCTTCCTAACAGTGACATTCAGGTTAGAGAGCACGATGATGTCACGTCTGTGCGCCCACTGCCTGAACAGTCACAGTGCAGAGAGCTGGAAGATGGCGACACTGAGGAGTCCAGAGTAGAGCAGTGCCCAGCGAGTAGAGATATTCATTTTTTTAATGTTTGGAGCAATATATGAGGAGCATTATACACTGGAGAATTATATATGGGGCCCATCATACACTTGAGCATCATAGAAAGGCCCATTATACACTGGAGCTATATATATGGGGCACATTATACACTGGAGCATTATAAATGGGGCCCATCATACATTGGAGCATCATATACGGGGCCCATTATAGATTGGAGCATCATATAGGGCCCATTATATATGAAGCATTATATAGGCCCATCATACACTGGAGCATCATATATGGGGTCCATCATATACTGGAGCAACATATGGGGCCCATTATATATGGAGCATTATATAGGCCCATCATACACTGGAGCATCATCCTTGGGGCCCGTCATATACTGGAGCATCATATGGGGCCCATTATATATGGCGCATCATATGGGGCACATTATATATGGAGCATCACATGGAGCCCTTTATATAGGGAGCAATATATATGGGGACCATTATATTTGGAGCATTATATGGGGCTCATCATACACTGGAGCATCATATGGGGTTCATTATTTATTGGGCATCATAAAGGGCCCTTTATATATGGAGCTTCATATGGAGCATATATGGGGCCTATTCTGTATGGAGCATTATATGGAGCCTATTCTGTATGGAGCAATATATGGGGCCCATCATATACTGTATGGAGCTTTATATGCAACTCATTATACTGTATGGAGCAATATGTGGGGCTCATAATACTTTGTGGGGACTGTCCTATACTGTATGGCACATTATATGGGGACCATCATATACTGGAGCATTATGTGGAGCTCATCATATACTGCATGGAACATTATATGGGACCAATTATGTATGGAGCAATATATGGGGCTCATTATTCTGTATGGCGCACTATGTGGTGGCCATAATACTGTATGGAGGACTATACTGTCCTGTTTTTGAGCTATTGTAGAATTTACAATAGATATCACTCATGTAATGTAAAAAGTGAAGTATTTGGCATTGTACTATACCTATATTTCTCTGCCGTATCGGAGCATCATGAATTGTGGTATGTGTTAAAGGGGCCCACTGAGACTCTTTCGCCCGGGGCCCATGAAAACCTGGAGCCAGCTCTGCCCCCCCACAACTTTAGCCATTATAAAGTAAATTAATGTTGACAAGCTTAAGTAATAAGAATTGATGTCGTTGGCATTGAAATGGGCGCTGTAGATGTGTTTACTGTCCACCACTCCCTGCCGACTTTTCTTCCCCATTGACTTACATTGGGGTCGGGTTGAGTTTCAGTCGAACCTTAGACTTTTTTCCGATAGTCGGCCGATTTTATTCGACTCGACTTTTGGGAAAGTCGGGTGGTCCGAAACCCGACTCGACCTTCACGGAGGCAAAGTCGCTAATCTCTACTCTGGAACGCTTCAATGGATCTTCGCGATTCTGGGAATGTTTTCTCGTGACTACGGATGAGCGATATTGCCCGAAATCGTATCGGAATTCGATTTCCGATATTGGAAAAATATCGGATATCAGAATTTCCGATTTACGATATCAATGCAAGTCAATGGGAGAAAAAAAATCGGAATTACAAAATGACCACTACAGTGCTATATAATGGATAAAATGGAGGTGAAACACCTCAGGATAATTGGGAAGGAGTATACAGAAGCAGAGGAGCAAACAAATCGCTAGAAAAATGCACAGAGCGAAAACTGTAGCAGGAAAACTGGTCGCCCCCATCTTCTTAACAGCGGTGTTTTTTCTTTGGGTTAGGATTAGTTGGGGTAGGGTTAGGGTTTATGGTTAGTGGGTAAGGGTTAGGGTTAGAGCGAAATTTGTCGAAACACGGTTTGGAGCAGAAGGTACCCGTTCCCTTGGGCACTCCCGAGAACCAGCTGGCGATGCTGGAACTCGGTCTACCCTTTGGGGGAGGCACCTGTGTCCGCACTTCACTGCCACGAAACAGCCAGTGTGGCTGGATCCCGCCTCTTGTGCTTCTGCCTATAGGTGTTTGGCATCTGTCATCCTTTTTTTCCACTTTGGTCTAACGAGGTACAGCTGGTGGTACTGTTGCCCAGAAAAACAGCATGCTGTGAAAGTGGCAGTCACGGAAATGGGCACTAGCTGGCGGTACTAGAGCCCAGAAACACGGCATGCTGTGAAAGTGGCAGTTACGGAAATGGGCACTAGTTGGCAGTCCTAGAGCCCAGAAACACGGCATGCTGTGAAAGTGTCAGTCACAGAAATGGGCACTAGCTGGTGGAACTAGAGCCAATGGAAAACAGTATGAGGTGAAAGAGTCAGTCACAGAACCAGGTGCTACCAAGTAGAGGCCAGAGCACGGGCATAACAGATTACGCTGTGTGCAACATAGGCACATGACAGAGCATGCATACTGCTACCAACCATGCATGTAACCTGTGTACTATGGCCCAGAGCAGCAAAAGTCACCAAAAATCCAGGCCTGGTTCATTTTTAGGAATGTAAGCCGGTCCACATTTGCAGTGGATAGTCTGGTACGTTGGTCTGTTAGTACATTGCCAGCTGCACTAAAGACGCGTTCAGAAATCACACTGGCACCAGGACAAGCCAGGACCTCCAAGGCATACTTGCTAAGCTCGGGCCATGTATCCAACTTGGAGACCCAAAACTTGAAGGGGCAGATCCATCCTGAAGCCCACTGACAGGGGTGAAGAGGTATTGTGCCACCATGTCACGGTAACGTTGCCTCCTAGTGCGTTGCACTGTCTGTGCTGATGGTGCCTGAACTGTTTGTGGGTTCAGAAACCGTTGGAACAGGTTGGGTTTACTGAACCTGTCAGTAGCAGATGTACTGCTTCTGTTACCGGCTTCAGAACGGATTCCGCTGGGCCCAGGATGCACTGAGGTGCCTGCTAGTGCACGCGCATCACTGCTATGCGGTGGAAAAGAGTACATGAGTGAATTAACCAGTGCTTCTTGGTACTTCTGCATTTTACGCGCCCGGTTCAACGGTGTAATTAGGCTTTCAAGGCTGTCCTGGTAACGTGGATCTAGGAGGGTGGCCACCCATTAGTCATTTGTGTGGAGAATACGAGCCACACGTGTGTCTTTTCTCAGACACTACAGCATGAAGTCACTCATGTGCTGAAGGCTGCCAACTGGCCATGCATCGCTGTCACCAGCTGGAGGAATGTGCTCTGGCTGATCTGCATCACCCCATCCACGCTCTATCTGGTGACTACTAGTTGAGCGCTGTGTACTTTCCTCCTCTAGCTCATCCTCATAGTCCTCCTCATCCTCCTCGCTTGCTGTGTCCTGCCTGGACCTTTGTGAGGCACCCACAGAGCTTTGTACCAACCGGGCAGATGAAGATAGCCTGGTTGGTGCAAGTGTCTCATCATACTCCTCCTCCTCCTGAGAGACCTCATCCCTTAGTCCTTTAAGTGATGATTCTATAAGACATATAAGGTGAATAGTCAGGCTGAGTAGGGCAGCATCCGCGCTCACCATCAGAGTGGAGTCCTCGAAGCACTTCAAAATAGTGCATATGTCCTTCACGGTTGCCCACTCTGTGGTTGTAAAGTGGGAGGGCTGAGATGTGTGTTGCCTACTTTGCGCCTGCTGCAGCTGCAACTCCATAATTTCAGGTTGCTGCTCACATAACCTCTGCAGCATATGCAAAGTCGAATTCCACCTGGTGGGGAGGTCAACAATGATGCGGTGATCAGGCAGGCCCAATCTGCGCTGCATGGCTGAAAGGCGCGATGCAGCCATGCTTGAACACCGCAAATGAGAGCACTCGTATCTGACTTTGTGCAGCAGCTCCTCAAGGTCAGGATAGTTCCTAAGGAAACTCTGCACCACCAAGTTTAGGACATGGGCAAGGCATGGAATGTGAGTCAGACCACCTAGGCCCAGAGCCGCGACCAGGTTTGGCCGTTGTCACACACACCCATACCTAGCTGGAGGTTGAGCTGCGCAAGCCACATGTCGCTCTGCTCCTTGAGCAGGTTCCACAGCTCGGTTGCGGTGTGGCTAACATTACCCAGATAAACCAATTTCAACACGGCCTGTTGATTTTTGGCCGATGCAGTGCTGAAATCGGTTGTTGTGGTATGTCTGGGTGCAGGCGAGTCTGACGAGGAGTATGAGGAGGAGTCAATTTGTACGGAGGAGAGGCCTGCAATCCGTGGAGTTGGCAGGACCCGTGCACTTGCACTGTCTACTTCAGTTCCAGGCTCAACTACATTTACCCAATGGGCGGTGATGGAAATGTAGTGTCCCTGGCCATGCATACTGGTCCACACGTCTGTGGTCAGGTGGACCTTGCTACTAACTGCATTTTGTAGCACATGCTTAATTTTACGCTCTACATGCTGTTGCAGGGCGGGGACGGCTTGCCTGCTGAAGTAGAAGCGGCTGGGAACGCTGTATTGTGGGATTGCAAACCCCAACATAACAATACAGGCTGGCTTGATCACCAGCCAGAATGGTAGCATTTCCACTGCAAGCAGTTTGGCAATGCGAGAATTCATGCCCTGTGCTCGTGGGTGGTTTGCCGAGTACGGGCGCCTTTTCTCCCACACCTGTGTGACAGATGACTGCACACTGGATTGGGAGTGTGAGGATGCCAGCGATTGGGATGCTGATGCTGACGAAGTACAGACAGTGTGCCAATGTACAACACTGAGAAAACAAAAAACAAGAAACAAATATTCTAAAATAAAATAAAAAATATATTGCAAAAAATGCATGAAGGTAGTAATAATAATAAGGGTATTTGGTAAACATAATTTTGATCAAAAGAATGTACAAGCCATCCCGCCACGTCAAGGCAACCCTTTGTGGGACAGTCCTAACTCTTGTATTGAAAACCTTTCCACTTGTCAAGTGACAAATGTGAACAAGGACAGAGAGACTGAACCCACCAGTAAAAGCATAGGCCAGACAGGATGGGTTTCTCAGCTCAGAAGCAAGGGCGGTCACACCCTTATATGCACAAAATGCACTAAGAACTAAAAGAAAAACTAGGTCTGAGCTGAAAAAGTAAGTTGATGTGTATGTAAAATGTAAATGCATATTAACACATGACCATTACACAGAGAAAACAAAAAACAAGAAACAAATATTCTAAAATAAAATAAAAAATATATTGCAAAAAATGCATGAAGGTAGTAATAATAATAAGGGTATTTGGTAAACATAATTTTGATCAAAAGAATGTACAAGCCATCCCGCCACGTCAAGGCAACCCTTTGTAGGACAGTCCTACCTCTTGTATTGAAAACCTTTCCACTTGTCAAGTGACAAATGTGAACAAGGACAGAGAGACTGAACCCACCATAAAAGCATAGGCCAGACAGGATGGATTTCTCAGCTCAGAAGCAGGGCGGTCACACCCTTATATGCACAAAATGCACTAAGAACTAAATGAAAAACTAGGTCTGAGCTGAAAAAGTAAGTTGATATGTATGCAAAATGTAAATGCATATTAACACATGACCATTACACAGAGAAAACAAAAAACAAGAAACAAATATCCTAAAATAAAATAAAAAATATATTGCAAAAAATGCATGAAGGTAGTAATAATAATAAGAAGGGTTTTTGGTAAACATAATTTTGATCAAAAGAATGTACAAGCCATCCCGCCACGTCAAGGCAACCCTTTGTGCCACATCAACTTACTTTTTCAGCTCAGACCTAGTTTTTCATTTAGTTCTTAGTGCATTGTGTGCATATAAGTGTGTGACCGCCCTGCTTCTGAGCTGAGAAATCCATCCTGTCTGGCCTATCCTTTTACTGGTGGGTTCAGTCTCTCTGTCCTTGTTCACATTTGTCACTTGACAAGTGGAAAGCTTTTCAATACAAGAGTTAGGACTGTCCCACAAAGGGTTGCCTTGACGTGGCGGGATGGCTTGTACATTCTTTTGATCAAAATTATGTTTACCAAATACCCTTATTATTATTACTACCTTCATGCATTTTTTGCAATATATTTTTTATTTTATTTTAGGATATTTGTTTCTTGTTTTTTGTTTTCTCTGTGTAATGGTCATGTGTTAATATGCATTTACATTTTGCATACACATCAACTTACTTTTTCAGCTCAGACCTAGTTTTTCATTTAGTTCTTAGTGCATTTTGTGCATATAAGGGTGTGACCGCCCTGCTTCTGAGCTGAGAAATCCATCCTGTCTGGCCTATGCTTTTACTGGTGGGTTCAGTCTCTCTGTCCTTGTTCACATTTGTCACTTGACAAGTGGAAAGGTTTTCAATACAAGAGTTAGGACTGTCCCACAAAGGGTTGCCTTGACGTGGCGGGATGGCTTGTACATTCTTTTGATCAAAATTCTGTTTACCAAATACCCTTATTATTATTACTACCTTCATGCATTTTTTGCAATATATTTTTTATTTTATTTTAGGATATTTGTTTCTTGTTTTTTGTTTTCTCTGTGTAATGGTCATGTGTTAATATGCATTTACATTTTGCATACACATCAACTTACTTTTTCAGCTCAGACCTAGTTTTTCACTGTACAACACTGCCTGCAGATGCACCCTGGCATTCTGGCGAGGAAGCGGGAGCAGCTGTTTGCGAGCTGGAGGAAGAGGTGGCTGAAGACATGGAAGGTGGGGGACCAGCTGCAGGTGGCGAATCATCATGGGTGTGAAGCTGCTACTCCACAGGGTGCCTCTTCCTGACATGCGTCAACATATTGGTGGTATTAAGGTTGCTGACGTTCTTCCCTCTTCGCACAGTTTGTCGACAAAGCTTGCATCTGACTACTGTAACGTCATCTGCAACTTGGTCGAAAAAGTCCCATGCACCACAACTCTTGGGCGCCCCCCTTGTGCTCTTTAAAAGAGCCCTGCTCCTAATGGGTGCTGAAGTTGAGGGAGCAGACAACAAATTTTTCCCTCTTCCTCTCCCACGTGGACGGCCACGCTGCGCCACACCTGCAAGCTCTTCTGTGGTGGAGAGGTCCTGGGATTATGCTGCGCTCATTGAGGTGGATGCCTCAGCTGCCATCCAACCAACAACGGTTTCTACTTGATCCTCTCTTATCAGCCTATGGCCCTGTGCTCCTAACAAGCTGCGCATAAATGACTGCTGCAGGGTGAAAGTAGGTGCTGAGTGACTTGGGCCTGCTGCTTGCTCTGGATGTACACCATGTCTAGCTGCTGATGCACCTCTTCCGCGGCCACCATGGGGACGTCCCTTTCTCCCTGCCTTCATCTCTATTGATGGATTCAGAATGGCAATTTCACTATTAGATTCGAGATCTCTCCCTATCTCCAACAGCAACCTATCCCTATCTGCTTTCACAGTAGAGTGAGGCTAAAATGGCAGGCGCAGCCTTTTATACTGCCTGATCACACCATCCAGCCAGCCAATCGCAGCGCAGCCCCTAGCTAGCAAGTTTGGATGCCTCCTTCCAAGCTTAGGGGAGCTACACAATGTTGTCAGCAATTCTTCAGCTCCTGATTGGCTCCACGGAGCGCTCAGAGGCTGAAGGATTATGGGATTTCCGATTTCCGATGTGAAAAAAATATTGGAATCGGAAATCGGAACTCCGATATAGCAAAGCTCATCCCTACTCGTGACATATTGTACTTCATGAAATTGGGAAAATTTCTTTGATAGAACTTGTGTTTATTTACGAAAAAAAAGGAAATTTGGCAAAAATGTTGAAAATTTTGCAATTTTCAAACGTTGAATTTTTATTCCCTTAAAACAGAGAAATATGCCACACAAAATAGTTACTAAATAACATTTCCCACATGTCTACTTTACATCAGCTCAAGTTTGGAACCAAAAATTTTTTTGTTAGGAAGTTATAAGGATTAAAAAGTTGACCAGCGATTTCTCATTTTTACAACAAAATTTACAAAACCATTTATTTCAGGGACCACCTCACATTTGAAGTCACTTTGAGGGGTCAATATGGCAGAAAATACCAAAAATTGACACCATTCTAAAAACTGCACCCCTCAGGGTACTCAAAACCACATTCAAGAAGTTTATTAACCCATCAGGTGCTTAAGGAGCTGAAGTAACGTGGAAGGAAAAAATGAACATTTAAATTTTTAATCACAAAAATTATCTTTTACAATTTTTTTATTTTCACAAGGGTAATAGGAGAAAATGGACAGATAAAGTTGTTGTGTAATTTCTCCTGAGAACGCCAATACCCCATATGTGGGGGAAAACCACTGTCTGGGCGCACGTCAGGGCTCGGAAGGGAAGGAGCGCCGTTTGGGTGAGTTTCCACGGTCAGGATACGTTGCGTGTTTGGCGCTGTGCGCTGGCGCAGCGATAAAACACGCAGCGTCCAGATGTTACAAGCATAGTGGAGGGGATTTCAAGAATCCCGTCTCCACTATGCGTAACAATACGCAGGTGGCAAACCTGCGTAAACGGACATGCGGGCGTCTTTTTAGACCGCAGCATGTCCCGCGTATTGCGGCGACGGTGTGTCGCCGCAACAGAATTAACACAGGGTATGTAGCCCTGCGCTTTTTTTTCCGGAGGTGTTCGGAGGTGTCCTGAACACCTCCGGAAAGATCGGCGTCAAAAGGAGGCGGGCTTGACGGAGCGGAATTTCCGCTCCGCCAAAGCGCTGTGGTCCGGACCGTGGAACCACAGCCTTTAGACTTTTTCAAACCAAAATTGGCTGGAATTGAGATTGGACGCCATGTCGCGTTTGGAGAGCCCCTGATGTGCCTAAACAGTGAAAAAAACCCACAATTGAAACCATTTTGGAAACCAGATCCCCTAAGGAACTTATCTAGATCTGTTGTTAGTACTTTAAACCCCCAAGTGCTTCACAGAAGATTATAACGTAGAGCCATAAAAATAAAAAATCATATTTTGCTCCACAAAAATGATATTTTCGCCCCCAATTTTTTATTTTTCCAAGGGTAGCAGAAGAAAATGTACCAAAATCTTATTGTGAAATTTGTCCTGATTACGCTGATACCCTATATGTGGGGGTAAACTACTGTTTGGGCTCATGGCAGAGCTTTGAATGGAAGGAGCACCGTTTGACTTTTTCAACACAGAATTGGCTGGAATTGAGATCAGATGACATTTCACGTTTGGAAAGCCCCTGATGTGCCTAAACAGTGGAAATCCCCCAATTCTAACTCCAACCCTAACCACAACACACCCCTAAACCTAGTCCCATCCCTAACCATAACCCTAACTACAAACCTAATCCTAACACACCCCTAACTCTAATCCCAACCCTAATCCTAACTTTAGCCCTAACCTTAACCCTAACTTTAGCCCCAACACTAACCCTAACCCTAACCCTGATAGGAAAATGGAAATAAATACATTTTTTAAATGTTATTATTTTTCCCTAAGTAAGGGGGTGATAAAGGGGGGTTTTATTTACTATTTATAGCTGGTTTTTATGTTCGACAGCTGTCACATGCTAAAAGACGTTTTTTATTGCAAAAAATAATTTTTGCATCACCACATTGTGAGAGATATAATTTTTCTATATTTTGGCCCACAGAGTCATGTGAGGTCTTATTTTTTGCAGGACAAGTTGATGTTTTTATTGGTACCATTTTTAGGCACATGACATTTTTTGATCGCTTTTTATTCCGATTTTTGGAAGGCAGAATGAACAAAAACCAGCAAATCATGAATTTCTTTTGGGGGGGCATTTATACAATTACGCGTGTGGTAAAATTGATAAAGCAGTTTTATTCTTCAGGTTAGTATGATTACTGAGGTACCTCATTTATATAATTTTTTTTATGTTTTGGCGCTTTTATACAATAAAAAATATTTTACATAAAAAATAATTATTTTTGCATCGCTTTATTCTGCGAGCTATAACTGTTTTATTTTTTTCACTGATGATGCTGTATGGTGGCTCATTTTTTGCGGAACAACATGACGTTTTCAGCGGTACCATGTTTATTTATATCCGTCTTTTTGATCACGGTTATTCCACATTTTGTTTTGCGGTATGATGATAAAGCATTGTTTTTTTGCCTTTTTTTTTAAAGGAATTCACTAGAGGGGTTAACTAGTGGGAAAGTTTTATTGGGCGGGTCGTTACAGACGCGGCGATACTAAATATGTGTACTTTTATTGTTTTTTTATTTACATAATAATAATGTGTTTATTGGGAATTACTTTTTTTTTATTTAGGGACTTTTTTAAACTATTTTACACAGTTTATTTCATTTTTTTAAACATTTTTACAATACTATAACTACTATATAGTGTCAGATTGGTGATCTGGCAGTTTGCAGAGCACTCTGTCAGATTATCGATCTGACAGGCAGTGAAGGAGGCTTGCCAGCGCCTGCTCTCAGCAGGCGCTGACAGGCCACCTCCCTGCAGGACCCGGAAGGACCCTGTGGCCATTTTGGATCCAGGGGCCAGCAGGGAGGAGGCCCTCAGAACAACACGATCACATCGCGTTGCTCTGAGTGTCTCAGGGAAGCACACAGTGAGCCCCCTCCCTGCGTGATGCTTCCCTATGCCGCCGGAGCACTATGATCATGTTTGTTCGCAGTGTGCCGGGGTTAAAGTGCCGGGAGTGGTCCGTGACCGCTCCTGGCACATAGTGCCGGGTGTCAGCTGTGATAATCAGCTGACACCTTGCCGCGATCAGCTGCGCTTCCCCCGTGAGCGCTGCTGATCGCGTATGATGTACTATCCCATCCACTGTCATACGGCCCAGGTCACCTGGATGGGATAGTACGTCAGATGTCAGAAAGGGGTTAAAGACATTATCAGTACTGTACCCTTTGAAGCTCACAATCTGAATTCCCTATCAGTATGTCTTTGTAGTGTGGGAGGAAACCTGAGTAACCGGAGGAAATCAATGCAAACACAGAGAGAACATGCAATCTCCTTAAATTTATATGTTAGTAATCATGAGTTCATCTGACAAATTCAAACATCCAAAAGAGTGAAGGTAAAAGATGCAGATTGGACAATAAGAGGCTAGAAGCACAATCCAATTTGCATTGCTTTAGGTTAGTCAGGTACTATTGTTTGACTTGATGAGGAGTCACAAGCACAAGCCAAATAAACTTCATTTAACTTGTAAGTTATAATCAAACTGTTTCAAACAGGATACCACCTACAGAAAGCAATATAGTGTGTATAGCATGAAACAAACCACATAAAGGAAGCAGACAGATTGTGAAAGCAGACTGAGATCCTTTACTGAAGACTGCTTTTGAAGAGGTAACGAATTTTGGCGTCCTTTTCTATGAAATAATTATATTAATTTCTTACATAATGTATAACTCACAAATATGAAAAAAAATAAATTTATGGTACAAGTCATTCTTGTATTATGACTATATAGAATTATTAAACACTGTGATGTATTTTTATTGCATATCTAAGTAGAAATTTTGTATCTTCTGTATTACAATATCTGTTTATCCTTGCTGTGGAACCATGAAAAAAATCACTGCTTTGGTACCATGGGGTCTATATGACCACAGGCTCAAAATCGTCATATTTCTTTAAAATGAACATGCTGGATGTTCAGAATAATCAAGTTTTATTCGTCATCATTTCAGAACACAGTTATGAAATCAAACGTAACTTTGATGTGATTTATTTGTCATCATCAAACGCAAACTGAAATTTATGCCAAAAATGCTTTACTAATAACTAAAAGTATTCAAATTCACTAAAAAAATACACAATAACTGCAACTGTGTGGATTTTAGTAAAAACATAATGACAACGAATGATCTGGCAATAAATTTAGCCCTTGCATTCACTGCACGTCATAGGGGCCATGTTCTTCAGAAATGAACTTCTTGCATCGTTGCAAACAAATCTCGTCTTTTTGTCCTTCGATCGACGACAAAGATAGCACCGTTTGCGCTGTCCTGTAACACTGCTGGATTGAAAGTGACGCAGATCTCGTCTAGCAATTGTTTATTTACAATTATATTACAAAACCTGTGAATAAACAGAAAATATAAAAAAAAAAATGTCAGACAATAAAGGTACTATGGGCTGAGGAGAGTCTCAAACTCAGAAAACAGAAAATAACTTTAAAACAAAATTGAAAAACAAATTCAAAATATCATCATCATAAACAGAAATAAGTTACTTGAAAATATATAGAAGATCAATGTCTGAGATTGACCAGTTTTAGAAATATTTCAATTTATTCAGCGCTGGGGTCTATATGACCCCATGGTTCCACAGCAAGGTTAAACATTACATTATAATTTGTGCAATAAAATGTATAATACCCCTATTTTTAGAAAATAACATATATACTTGCGTATAAGCCGACCCGAGTATAAGCCGAGGCACCTAATTTTACCACGGAAAACTGGGTAAGCTTAT
The DNA here is from genome assembly GCA_033576555.1 of Oophaga sylvatica. Taxonomy (NCBI): domain Eukaryota; kingdom Metazoa; phylum Chordata; class Amphibia; order Anura; family Dendrobatidae; genus Oophaga; species Oophaga sylvatica. The sequence goes on from JARQOD010000001.1 coordinate 216,787,516, forward strand.
TGATTCGAGTATAAGCTGGTATGAATTGTCCCCCGTCCCTGTCCTGGTATACATGGCTCCCCCTGTATACAGAGTATTATATAGAGTATATATAGAGGATTATACACAGTATACAGCAGGTTACACAACACAGTATATACAGTATACACAGCAGTTTATAGATCATATACTCCTGTTTACAGAGGGTTGCACACAGTATACAGCTGGTTACACCGCACAGTATATACAGAATACACAGCAGTATATAGATCATATACTCCTGTATACAGAGGGTTACACACAGTACACCATGGATTACATGCCCCTGTAAACGGCTGGTTGCCCCGCGCAACTCCTACCCGAGCACCGGTTCTCCTCTTACCAGACGAGCAGAAGATGGGATGACGGAGAAGGCCAGCTGGGTGGTGACCCCCATGGCTGTGGATAGATTCACACAGACAGTGGTAGCGCTGACTACAGGAGACAGGCGGGAGGAAGCAGCGCAGTTCACCAGCCGGAGGGCAGAGTGAAAAGCAGCAGCAGCTGGGAGAACGGGGCCCCGATGTCCGGGGGTGGCGGGGAGAAGGCAAACTCTTCTCTCCTGAGCGGGAGGACGGGCTGTGGATAGTCTCCTCTCGGCGCACAGGTCTAGGCCAGTCCCCAGTCACTGCTCTGTGAAGCTGCTCAGTGTCTGCACTGCGTGTACAGCCTATGAGTCACCTCTTCCTTGTTACACCTTGTTACTTCCTGTCATCGCTGGGCCTTCAGCTGCATGGAGCCCAGGGCGGTCTCTGCACTTCATTGCTTCCCTTGGGCCGGCAGCTTCTTCCTGTGCTGAGCGGTCACTTGGTACCGCTCATTAAAGTAATGAATATGCGCGCCACACCTATGGGAGTGGAGTCCGTGCATATTCATTACCTTAATGAGCGGAACCACGTGACCGCTGAGCACAGGAAAAAGCTGCGGTGATGCAGGGACTTGTAGAGAAATCACCAGGAGGGTGAGTATGATGTCACAGCTGCTGGCTCCTGCCGCTTCTCCCGCTTCTCCCCCTCCGCTGGCTTTCTGGACAATGAATCATGTATAAGCTGAGGTGGGCGCTTTCAGCATAAAAAATTGTGCTGAAAATGTTGGCTTATACACGAGTATATACGATAAGTGGTGCATGAGCCATATTAGGCAAGATCACACAACTAAATAATTATTTTATATGATACTTATAAGTAGAATATGGTTAAACTTATCAGGGCATGTTCCCACAGTCAGTAAACGCTGCAGGTTGGACGCTGTGCAACTCCGCAGCGTCAAACCCGCAGCGGTCAGACGTTTCAGCATAGTAGATGGGATTTCAAAAATCCCATGCCCACTATGTGTGAATGGACGCCTCCGGCTTCCCTGCGGAGACACACAAGCGGCGTGTCTTTCCAGACTGCAGCATGTCTATTTATGTTGTGGAGATGCTCTGTCTCTGCTGCATAAATTCCCCATTCACTATCATTAGATGCGGTAAAACTACATTATCTTTCTAGTCACATGTGTATTAAGTGCGCAAGCGCAGCTTACTACACATGTGTACTAATTTAAATAAAGGTGTACCTTGTTTCAGCCAGAAGTTTGCATACACTGCAGTTTTCACGATGAGCTGAGCTGATCGCGAGAACTGCCATACATGTGCCACCGGGGACGGAGTTATCTCCGGTCACTAGCCAAATTCTCACGATCAGCTGACCTGAGAACTGCACTGCACATGGCTGTCGGGGACCTAGTTTTCTCCGGTCATCAGCGGTCATCAGCTTCAAGCTCCGCTGTGTCTGAATGTCAGGCTAAGTGGTGGCATAATGCCACCGTTCATCCAAAGGCATCCAGATGTAGCAGAGCTAGACTCGTTGTGGGACAGTATGTATATCTTCTCGGCGGACAGGTAAGGATATTGTTACTTTTTATTGTAATTTTCTTACAGGAGAACAAGGTCATTGGTGGAATAGGCTATGCAGTAAGTATGGTTTAATTAAGATCTATTAAAGGAGTCGGTGTCATTATTTCAATTATAAAGGACTTTATTCTGGCTGTGTTTTTATTTACCATGTAACTATAGGATTAGTAATGGATAGGTGTCTTATAGACTCTTCTCCATTACTAAGCTGTGGGCTTGATGTCACCTGACAATACAAAGGTGACATCAACTCCACAAATATTACCCCACTTGCCACCGCTACAGGGCAAGTGGGAAAAGCCGGGTAAAGTGCCACAATTGGCGCATCTTTTGATGTGCTAATAGCGTGGCGGCTGCAGGCTGCTATTTTTAGGCTGGTGAGGGCCAAAATCCATGGGCCTCGCCAGCCTGAGAATACCAGGCCGCAGCTGCCTGCTTTTTCCATGACTGGTTAACAAAAATAGGGGGACCGTACGCTGATCATTTCGAGGGGATCCCACTAGTTTTGTTAACCATCCAAGGTAAGCAGACTGATGCGGACTGATATTATCAGGCTGGTAAGGTTCATGGATATTGGATCCTTACCAGCCTGAATTACCAGTCCCAGTAGTCTGCTTTACTCTGGCTGGTTAACAAGTATAGAGGGACCCTCGCTAGTTTTTTGGAGGGAATCCCACTATTTTTCCTAACCATCTAAGGTAAGCAGACTGCTGCGGCCTGGTGTTATCAGGCTGGTAAAATTAATGGATATTGGATCCTTACCAGCCTGAAATACCAGTCCCAGTAGTTTGCTTTACTCTGGCTGGTTAACAAATATAGGGGGACCCCACACTATTTTTATAAAAAATTATTATCTATTTAGTAAAAAGGAGGGTACCTCTCTCTGTGCTTTCCTCCACTTCCTGTGTGATGTACTTCTGGCTGTGTCACAAGATTTACCATTATTTAAATTAGTACACATGCATAGTAAGATACGTTCTCGCACTTAATACACATGTGACTACGAACATTATGCGGTTTTACCGCATCTAATGAAAGTCTATAGCTACTTTACGCAGCGGAGACTGAGCGGCTCTGCTACATACAGTGAATTGCTGCGGTCTGGAAAAAAGCACGCATGTCCGTCCCTGCGGCTTACCTGCGGGCATTGGTGCATGCATAGTGGGCATGGGATTTCTTGAAATCCCACCCACTATGCTGTAACAGCTGGATGCTGCAGGTTGGACGCTGCAGATGTACGCAGCATCCAACCTGCAGCATTTACTGACCGTGTGCACATACCCCAATATATCTGCAAACAAGAAATCACTTTTTTTCCTTCCAGAAGCCAACTTTCAATTAGCTTTATTTCAAGTGGTAAAAAAAACATGCGGAAAAAACGCATCAAAAACGCATGGAAAAACAATAAAAACGCAAGTGACCTGCCAGTGACCTCAGATGAAGATTTGTGCAGATTTCACCTGTGTAAAATCCTAAGCAAATACTGAACCATTCCAGATCGTGTGCACATACCCTCACAGTTTTAGTTGCACTTGTTATAATTTTTCATCCTTTGCCCTGCATCATTTTCGAGCTTGTACACCTACTGGAGGTGAACTCTCAGATGCAGTTTACTAAGTCTAAGTTTCCGCCTCCAGTATGCGTACATGCTAAAAATTAAAGCATGGCAGAGCGCACATTCGCTCTGCTGGCATCATTATGTATGACCCAATCAGCACATACGTCCAAATCCCGTTTTGTGGGGGTTCGGACCCGTGCCTCGATGGGGCTACCAAGTGTGTAGTAAGGGCAATGTGACAGCACTTAAAGGCTACTAACAAGTTGTCCACTAACATTTTCTGCTCCAACACTTTAAAGCTGGCCATATACATTAGAAAGATATTGGTTGAACGATGTTTCAGCCGATCACTCTGCCCACAGCCATGTCAGCTGACATTCCCGTACAAAGGAGTGAGCATTTGCTTGGCATAATGTTCCTTGTCCTCAAGGAGAACCATGTAATTGACAGTTCGAAATCGGACATGTGCGAATGACATCTCTCTTGACCATCGGTCAGCTGGTGCCCTCATACAATTAGACCATTCGCCGAATGCCTCAATATCTTCAGCATTAACCAACATTATTCTATTGTGTATGGGGCCTTTAACACCTTCACCCCCAGGTGATTTTCCATTTTTCCTTTTCGTTTTTTTCTTCCCTTCTTCCAAAAGCAATGACCTTTTTATTTTTCCATCAATATAGCCATACTGGGGATTGTTTTTTCCTGGACGAGTTGTACTTTTGAAGGACACCATTGATTTTAACCATAAAGTGTTCTGAAATACAGAAAAAAACTTCCAAGTACTGTGAAACTGTAAGAAAATGCTAATTCTAGAATTGTTTTTTGGGATTTTTATTCATCATTATTAATATGTGATACAACTGACCAGTAGAGTTGAGCGAAAAAGGTTGGTCAGATTCATAAGTCGCCGACTTTCGCCAAAGTCAGGTTTCGCTGAGCGAAACCCGACCATAGCATGAAGCCGGCCATGTGGTCGTCGACCCGAGCTCCAAAGTCAGTTTTCCCATAATGCTTGCAGGTGCCTTTTTTCAGCCAATGAGCAAGGACGTACACTGTGGGCAACGAGATGACATGGGCAGCGACCACCACCATCTTAGAGAAGGGCATTGCAGTGATAGGCTTGCTTTGGGGGGTGTCATAGTGTCTATAAAAGCCCTGACCGCCGACCGCCATTTTACTTCTTCTGATCTTAACAGTAGGGAGAGGTTGCTGACGCTGTTTATCAGTAGGGAGATAGTTAGGGCTGAAAAGAGAAGTTGTTATGTGCTTGTGCTGATAGCAGTTGTGCTGTACAGTTAGTGTGCAGTGACAGGGGGATTTTCTTGTGTGCAGCAGCGCTGGTAATTAGGCTGCCTGCCAGTGACAGGGGGGATTTTCTTGTGTGCAGCAGCGCTGGTTATTAGGCTGCCTGCTAGCTGTATTCTGTGTGTACACTGCTGTGCAGACTGCTTTTTACACAGCACTAATACTTTTATTCTTTTTTTCTGCACAGTTACCGAGCGTTCATTCTTTCCCACACCGTATAGAGCTGTACGCTCCTCACACACTTCCGTGTACTGGCTGGTATCACAGACAAATACATGCTGACTATCTGTGTGTGACTCCGGAAATATTTACGGTGATTTACAATTACCCCTACACTGGATACAGATCTACGCTTCTGATACAGTACCCTTTTTCTGCTTTTTATATTCTGGTCTAATCCATACTGAGCCGAGAGCATCTGTGTGTGACTCCAGAAATATATATGGAGATTTAAAATTTACCCTACACTGTATACAGCTGTATGCTTCTGATACAGTACCCTTTTTCTGCTTTTTATATTCTGGTCTAATCCATACTGAACCTGTGAGCGTCTGTGTGTGACTCCGGAAATATATACAGAGATTTAAATTTTACCCTATACTATATACACCTGGTATCTTCTGATACAGTACCTTTTTTCTCCCTTTTTTATTACGGTCAAATCCATACTGAGAGAGCGTCTGTGTGTGACTCCGGAAATATAGACGGAGATTTAAATTTTACCCTATACTATATACACCTGGTATCTTCTGATACAGTACCTGTTTTCTGCCTTTTTTATTACGGTCAAATCCATATTGAGACAGCGTCTGTGTGTGACTCCGGAAATATATATGGAGATTTGCAATCACCCCTACACTGTATACAGCTGTAAACTTCTGATACAGTACCATTTTTCTGCTTTTTATATTCTGGTCTGATCCATACTGACCTGTGAGTTTCTGTGTGTGACTCCGGAAATATATACGGAGATTTACAATTACCCCTACACTGTATACAGCTGTACGCTTCTGATACAGTACCCTTTTTCTGCTTTTTATATTCTGGTCTAATACATACTGGGCCTGTTAGCGTCTTTGTGTGACTCCAGAAATGTATACGGAGATTTACAATTTCCCCTACACTGTATACAGCTGTACGCTTCTGATACAGTACCGTTTTTCTGCTTTTTATATTCTGGTCTAATCCATACTGAGCCTGTGAGCGTCTGTGTGTGACTCTGGAAATATATACGGAGATTTACATTTTCCCCTTCACCGTATACAGCTGTACCTTCTGATACAGTACCATATATCTGCTTGTATTATGGTCAAATCCATACTGAGTGAGCGTCTGTGTTTGTATATTTTCCCAAACATGAGGAAGCATGATGGAAGAGGCCACGAACGTGGGCGGGGGGCCAGCTGGTACTGATGGTGGTGGTGCATCTGCTTGTAGTGCCAAAAGCACAATAGCACCTAAAGCAGGAGGTGTTGAGCCTGCGTCATCGTCTGGCTCCAGAAGGCCTGGAAGGCTCCCTTTTCTGGAAGTAGGTAAACCGCTTTTAAAGCCGTTGCATCAGGAACAGGTTTTGGCTTACATTGCCGAAACAGCCTCCAGCTCTATCGCCTCCTCTTCTGAAGTTTAAAAAACTGCAAGCACTGAGTCATCAGTGTAGGCTCCTGGTCAGGAATGACACCTTTCCTTTTGTCCTTCACGCCCAACAAAAGTGAAGGATGCGGCAGGCCACACTTCAGATTACTCCCTGGAGCTCTTTTCACATACCATGCCTGGGTTATCAAGTGAAATCCTGAATTCCCCAGTCCAAGATGAATCTGACATGGAGTGCACTGATGCACAGCCACTGCTATATGATTCTGCTAGTGCATTCACCCAGAGCACTACAATTGCCCTCGCTGTCTACTGAGCCAGAATCTGACCCTGATGAAACTCAGGAGCCCCTTCCCGCATACTACACTATGTTCCAAATTATTATGCAAATCGGTTTTAAGTGTCATAGCGTTTTTTGTTTTTTTTTGTAAATGAAACCCATTGATGGTATTGTGTCTCAGGGTTCTTTGGATAACTGAAATCAATCGCAGATACCTGTGATAATTAGTTTGGCATGTGAGCCAAATAAAAGGAAAACTGGATGTTCCAAACTATTAAGCAGGCCAGAGTTTTCAAGTAATATGGGAAAAAAAAGGATCTCTCTGCTGCTGAAAAGAATCAAATAGTGCAATGCCTTGGTCAAGGGATGAAAACATTACATATTTCCCAAAAACTTAAGCTTCATCATTGTACTGTTAAGAGATTTGTGGCTGATTCTGAGCACAGACATGTTTGTGCTGATAAAGACAGAATGAGGAAGGTTTCTGCCAGGCAAGTTCATCGGATTAAGAAAGCAGCTGCTACAAAGCCATTACAAACCAGCAAACAGATATTTGAAGCTGCTGGTGCCTCTGGAGTCCCTCGAACCTCAGGGTGTAGGATCCTTGTAAGGCTTGCTGTGGTGCATAAACCTACTATTCGGCCACCCTAAACAGTGCTCACAAGCAGAAACGGTTGCAGTGGGGCCAGACATACATGAAGACTAATTTTAAAACAGTCTTGTTTACTGATGAGTGTTGAGCTACCCTGGATCGTCCAGATGGATGGGGTTGTGGATGGTTGGTGGATGGCCACCATGTCCCAACAAGGCTGCTATGTTAGCAAGGAGGTGGAGGAGTCATGATTTGGGCCGGAATCAAGGGGAAACAGCTGGTATTGCCCTTTAAGGTTCCCGAAAGAGTGAAAATGACCTCTGCAAAGTATATAGAGTTTCTGACTGACAACATTCTTCCATGGTATAAAAAGCAGAAACGTGTCTTCAGGAAAAAATGATCTTCATTCATGACAATGCACCATCTCATGCTGCAAAGAATACCTTGGAGTCATTGGCTGCTATGGGCAGAGAAGGAGATAAACTCCCTGGCCTCAACCCTATAGAGAACCTTTGGAGTATCATCAAGCAAAAGATCTGAGAGGGTGGGAGGCAGTTCACATCAATACCGCAGCTCTGGGAGGCTATTTGACTTCATGCAAAGAAATACAAGCAAAAATTCTCCAAAAACTCACAAGTTCAATGGATGCAAGAATTGTGAAGGTGATATCAAAGAAGGGTTCCTATGTTAACATGTAACTTGGCCTGTTAGGATGTTTTGGAGTTAGGTAGCTTTTTTTCAGTGAATGTGACCTCCTAATGCTGCAAATTCCACAAATGAGCATTTTCAGTTCTTTAAAACAATCAAATGTTTAGAAATTTTACTGTGCCTAATAATTTGGAACAGTGCATTTTGAGTTTTTATTCATTTTGGAGATTATACTGTTATCATTGGGAGGTTTCTTCAATAAAATTTTCGATGTATACTCTAACGGGTGATGACTTTTATTCGACTGACTGTCATTTGCACCGACCACTTAGGAAAATCAGAGAAAAATGTCATTTGTATAATAATTTGGAACATAGTTTATACCACCTTACACGGTGACACAGAGGAAGGTGCAGACGAAATTGAAGAGGAGGTGATGGATGACCCAGTTGTTAACCCGGATTGGCATCCATTGGGGGAAGAGGGTGCCACTGGCAATAGCTCAGAAGAGGAGGACGATCCGCAGCAGGCATCGACATTGCAGCTGCGGTTATCTGGCAGGCACGTTGCAGTCCAAAAAGTGTTAAAAAAACAAAAAGAGTTGCAGGACAGCTTAGCCAGACTGTCAAATTAGCACAGCGTGCAAGCCCTGAAAATTTAGCCCATAGTAGGAAGAGTGCAGTGTGGCACTTTTTTGACCAAAATCCTATTGATGAGGCAAAGGTTATCTGAAAAAGTGAGGAAGGACCTTTAGCCGAGAGAAAAATCTCCGAAATTTGAATACCAGTTGCATGCTTAGACATTTTAACACCATGCACTTGCAAGCGTGCACGAACTACAAAACCTCAGGTAGCACATGTGCACCTGCTCCGACTCAAGGTAGCCAGCAACGCTACATCGCTTCCCCCACTGTAAGCCCACCGGTTAGCACACCACCAGCAAGAAATGTTGAGGTGTCGTCGCAAGGCCAAAGCAGTCAGGGAAACACAATGTTTTTGCAGCCAAAGACAAAATCTAGGCCATCACCCACCACCATCACCAACCCCCTCTCAGTCCGCCATGTCCACCGCTAGTTCCCCATATGCAGCTCTCAAGTCCAGCTCACCCTAGCAGACCCTCTGAGTAGGACAAGAAAGTACTCATCCTCTCATCCACGTACACTGGCTTTGAACGCCTGCATTGCCAAACTGATCTCATTAGAAATGATGCCCTTCCGTTTGGTTGAAAGTGCAGCATTCCGAGAGCTCATGGCCTATGCTGTCCCACGCTATGACCTACCCAGTCGGCACTTCTTTTCTAGAAAAGCCATCCCTGCCCTCCACCTGCATGTGAAAGACCGCATTGTCCATGCACTGAAACAATCAGTGAGTGGAAAGGTGCACCTCACAACAGATGCATGGGCCAGTAGGCATGGCCAGGGCCGTTATGTGTCCATCACTGCGCACTGAATTAATGTGGTGGATGCAGGGTCCACAGGGGACAGCGGAGGTGGGACAGTGCTGCCTAGCCCACAGTATAGGCAACAGTTAACTGTAGGCGTTCGACCCTCCTCCTCCTCCAGAAGAGAAAGCTCGTCCACAGAGCGCAGTCGCACGAGCACTCCATCCGCAGCTGCCAGTGTTGCACACGAGATGTCCCAATATCGAACAGCTAGTGGTAAGCATCAACAGGTTGTTTTAAAGATGATGTCTTTGGGTGACAACAGACACGCCGCGGAGGTACTGGCCGACTACTTGCAGCGAGAAACTGAGTCATGGCTGGGAAGTCTACATCTTGAGCCAGGCAAGGTAGTCAGTGATAACGGCCATAATTTTGTGGTGGCCATAGCCCTGGCAAAACTCAGACACACACCTTGCCTGGCTCACACCTTGAACCTGGTGATGCAGTGCTTCATAAATAATTATCCGGAGTTACCAGCCCTGCTCCATAAGGTGCGAAGACTGTGCTCGCACATCCGTCACTCGCCCGTAGATTCCATTCGTATGCAGAGGCTGCAGCGATCACTCCACCTCCCCAAGCACCGCCTAATAATAGAAGTTGCAACAAGGTGGAACTCCACCATGCACATGGTTGAGAGGCTGTGTGAACAGAGGCAGGCTGTAATTCATTTGTGGGAGGATACACGGGCAGGCAGTTTGAGGGCAGACATCGAGTTGTCGGGTGTGCAGTGGTCAAAGCTGAAAGACCTCTATAAAATCCTTCAGTGTTTTGAGCAATGTTCATGGCTGGAAAGCGCAGACGACGCCATCATAAGCATGAGCATCCCACTTACAGTATGCGCCGGCTCATGCAAACTTTGACGCATATTAAGGATCAGGCGTCTGCAGCTGAGAAGGAGGAGAAGGAGGAGGGAAGCCTTGATGACAGTTAGGCATTGTCTGCTCAGGGAACTGTTCTGGACGAGGTTGTGGAAGAAGAGGAAGAGGAGGAGGAGGATGAGGGGATGATTATTTTGGGGAGGAGGATGCTTCTCAGGGGTAAGAGAAAATGATGGCATGCCAAGGTCAGCTACAGGGTTTGTGCGTGACTGGAGGGATGTGGACTTGGCAGAAAGTGCTCCTCCACCCACCACTGGCAGTGCATTATTGACACCTGGAACATTGGCCCACATGTGTGATTATGTCTTGCGGATCCTAAAAAGGGACCCCCGCATTGCCAAAATTATGAAGGATGACGACTACTTGTTGGCCAGCATCCTCGATCCACGCTATAAAGGCAAATTACAGAACATCATGCCACAGGAGAACCTAGAGCTAATATTGGCAAACAAACAAGCAACTCTGGTAAACCATTTGTTAGAGGCATTCCCAGCACACAGCAGCAGTGCAGGTTCTACCACGAGCCGTACTGGGCAACATGGAAGAGGTGTTCGTGGTGCACACAGTCGAAGTGGCATTGTAGACAGGGGTTTCATGACCATGTTGTGTACTGATTTTTCGAGTACCGCTCACACGACTGTTAATACTGAATCGATTGCAACAGACAGGAGACAGCAGTTGTCAACTATGGTTCAAATGTACCTCTCCTCTCCTATCGATGTTCTCCCTCACAGTTCATTCCCCTTTGACTATTGGGCCTGTAAACTGGACACCTGGCCTGAATTGGCACAATATGCCTTACAGGAGCTCGCTTGCCCTGCTGGTAGTATGCTATCAGAAAGAGTCTTCAGTGCTGCTGGATCAATCCTGACAGAAAGAAGGACTCGGCTGTCGACCCAAAATGTTGGTGATCTCACCTTCATTAAAATGAACTATGCCTGGGTTTCAAAGGACTTTGTACCACCTTCCCCTGATGACACATAGGTTGCCAGCAAAATGGCTCGCTTTGTCCTCCTCTTCACCCGACTTCTCCAATTCCTCCATTTGCAGCTGCTGAACGTCCAGCCTACACCTCAACATATGCCAGTTTTTCCACCTCCCTAACTGGGCTTTACCCCCCGCCAGGGCCAGCGTCAGCACCTGGCGCACCCGGGCAAGTGCTCGGACCCTGAGCAGGTGGGGGGGCACACTCGCCATCAGAGACACCGGCGTACTATGAGGGGTCCTGTGCCAGTGCCGGTGCCCATGAGTGTGCCCACCCTGCTTGCTCAGGGCCCCAGCACTTGCAATACTTACCTCGCCCTGCTCCACCGCTGTGACGTCTTCTGCGTTTCCTGACAGAGACATTCAGGTCAGAGAGCGCGATGACGTCACGTCTGTGCACCCTTTGCATGAACAGTCACAGTGCAGAGAGCTGGAAGATGACGATGCTGAGGAGTCCAGAGTAGAGCAGTGCCCAGCGAGGAGAGGTATTTCATTTTTTTAATGTTTGGAGCAATATATGGGGAGCATTATACACTGGAGAATTATATATGGGGCCCATCATATACTAGAGCATCATATGGGGTTCATTACCTATGGGGCATCACATGTAGCCCATTATATATGGAGCATTATATATGTGGACCATTATATTTGGAGCATTATATGGGGCTCATCATACACTGGAGCATTATAAATGGGGCCCATCATACACTGGAGCATCATATACGGGGCCCATTATACACTGGAGCATCAATGGGGCCCATTATATATGGAGCATTATATAGGCCAATCATACACTGGAGCATCATCCATGGGGCCCATCATACACTGGAGCATCATATGGGGCCCATTATATACTAGAGCATCATATGGGGTTCATTATTTATGGGGCATCACATGGAGTCCATTATATATGGAGCATTATATATGGGGCCCATTATATTTGGAGCATTTTATGGGCTCATCATACACTGGAGCATCATCCATGGGGCCCATCATACACTGGAGCATCATATGGGGCCCATCATATACTAGAGCATCATATGGGGTTCATTATTTATGGGGCATCACATGGAGTCCATTATATATGGAGCATTATATATGGGGCCCATTATATTTGGAGCATTTTATGGGGCTCATCATACACTGGAGCATCATATATGGGGCCCATCATATACTAGAGCATCATATGGGGTTCATTATTTATGGAGCATCATATGGAACACATATGGGGCCTATTCTGTATGTAGCATTATATGGAGCCCATTCTGTATGGCGCAGTATGTGGTGCCCATAATACTGTATGGAGGAATATAATGTCCTGTTTTTGAGCTATTGTAGAATTTACAATAGATATCACTCATGTAATGTAAGAAGTGAAGAATTTGGCATTGTACTATACCTATATTTCTCTGCCGTATCGGAGCATCATGAATTGTGGTATGTGTTAAAGGGGCCCACTGAGACTCTTTGGCCCGGGACCCACGAAAACCTGGAGCCAGCCCTGCCCCCCAACAACTTTAGCCAAATAACCCCCAGTTTTCAATGCGTAACTACTATTATAAAGTAAATTAAGGTTGACAAGCTTAAGTAATAAGAATTGATGTCGTTGGCATTGAAATGGGCACTGTAGATGTGTTTAATGTCCTCCACTCCCTGACGACTTTTTTTCCTCATTGACTTGCATTGGGTTTTGTGTTTCAGTCGGACCTTCGACTTTTTCCGATAGTCGGCCGATTTCGTTCGACTCGACTTTTGTGAAAGTCGGGTGGTCAGAAACCCGACTCGACCCTCCTGAGGCAAAGTCGCTTATCTCTACTGACCAGGTAATATGATTCCCAAGGTCAGTACGAGTACGTAGATAGCAAACATCTATAGTTTATATTTTATTTAATTGGCAAAAAAAATAAGATTCATTCTTCGTGATTTGTGGCTTAGTGATGACTTATTATTAACTGTGCTGATATTTTTATTGCTACCATTTTTTGTTGATATTTTATTGCAATGTTGCGGCACCAAAAAAAAGTAATTATAGGGTTTTGAATTTTTTCTCGTTATGCCCTTTACCAATCAAATTAATTTACTTTATATTTTGATAGATTGGAAATTTTAGAATGCAGCGATACCAAATATGTGCATTTTTAATTGATTGATTTATTTTGAATAGGTGCAAAAGGGTGCTGTTTTGAACTTTTGTGTTTTTTGGTTTTCAATATATTTTGTAAAACTTTTTTTTTACTTTTTACTTTATTTAATAGTCCCCTTAGGAGTCTTGAAGCAGCGATCAACTGTTTGCCTGTGCTATACATAGCAGGGCTTCACAGGAGGTTCAAAATGACAAGCACGGGGGTCTTCTGCAGATCCCCAGCTGTCATGCTGTCCCACTGACACCCAACGGGCACCAAAGGGCATGACTTTCAATGCTCTTCCAGATGGCATATGCGAAATGCCGCTGTCAGTGACTGACAATGGCTTTAAAGGGTCCAAATCTATAAGTCTGCATTCACTCTGTGTGACAGCAGACTTATAAATGCCCATAGCGCACGAACTGTGCGCTACAGGGAATCACTGCTTTCTGACCCAGGAACAGAGGGTATGTATGTGCTTTACATACAAGCGTCGAGTGGGATTGGCTTGCTTCCTTAAAGGGAATCTGTCACCTCATTTTTGGGATATAAGCTGCGCCCACCGAAGTTAGGGGCTTATCTACAGCATTCTGGAATGCTGTAGATAAGCCCTTGATGTAACCTGAAAGATAAGAAAAACAAGTTATATTATACTCACCGGGGGCGGTCCGGTACGATGGGTGTCGTGGGTCCGGGTCCAGCGCCTCCCATCTTCATGCGATGACGTCCTTTTCCTTGCTTCTGTTGCGGCTCCTGCGCAGGCATAATTCTCTGACCTGTTGAGGGCAGAGCAAAGTATTGCAGTGCGCAGACGCCGGGAAAGGTCAGAGAGGCCCAGTGCCTGCTCACTGCAGTACTTTACTCTGCCCTCAACAGTGCAGAGAATTACGCCTGCGCAGGAGCCGCGACAGAAGCAAGGAAGAGGACGTCATCGCATGAAGATGGGAGGCGCTGGACCCGGACCCACGACACCCATCGTACCGGACCGCCCCGGTGAGTATAATATAACTTGTTTTTCTAATCTTTCAGGTTACATCGGGAGCTTATCTACAGCATTATGGAATGCTGTAGATAAGCCCTAATGCCGGTGGCTGCAGCTTATATCCCAAAAATGAGGTGACAGATTCCCTTTAAGTTTGTATGAAGCTAGGCTGCACACTCTAATCGGCCATGCCCACTGGACAAAGTTACTAGACAAGGCGCGGCCTCACTCCCTAGATGGGCTCTGGCCGGGAATATGTATATCTCATAAATACCCTCCGGTCCCGGGTCAGAAACCAGCAAATACTCACACAGAGTGACTGGAGACTTATCGATTTGGACATGACTACCCATTTAACTTGTTAACAGCCTCGGGTGAATCTCTGATCTATCAGCAGCTGTTAGAGGCACTTGATGGCTGATTAAATCAGCCATCAAGTGGAGAAAGATGCCAGCTCAGTGCTGGAGCCTGCATCAAAGGCAGGGACAAGGACGATGATGAAAGTACACGTAATCTGTGGTGAAGGGGTTAAGAGAACTGATCTGAAAGCAGCTAATGATGGAGTCTGGTAATTTTGCACCATTTTAAACAGTAACTTGTCAGGAACTAAGAGGGAGAGGGAGGTGAGCAGCTAACAGTTGCATAGAAATCAAAGGACTGGAGAGAGATGACAAAACTAGTCAATTGCAAACTTGCTTATTTTCTTTCATATCTAACTAAAAAAGTAGTAACTTACAAATTTTCCTTTACATGCACAGATTTCTGTTTAAATTTAATTTTTCATTTTCAGAAATATTAACTTTTATTTATTTTTATTTTAACACTTATATTGCCAAAAGGTCTTGTTTTCTTGCTTAATAAGTTATATTTTTTAAGTACACAATTTTGTGTTTTATATAATTTATAGAGCAAGTTTTAGTAAGTTTTGTGATGTGAAATTTAACAAAAAAACATTATTATAATTATTATTTTTTTACAAAATAATTGTGTCTGTGTTATTTCTTTGCAAGCTGGATCTTGGAGTCTTCTGATCTTATCTGAGCATGCTCTAATTTGTAAATGTGAAGAGAGGGGGAGGAGGTGAGCTGTGACATCTCATATTGTATAAATAGGTGTTACTTTCCTTTAGAATCTTGAATTCTACTTGTAATGATAACAAGACTGAGAATGGCATGAGGCCTAGTGTCCAGTGTAATAATTGCAATACTTCACTTTTTTAAAATATAGATAGCATGATCGAAAAATAATATTGACAACAATATTAATAACGCTGCATTTAATATAAAAACCTGATTTAAAAAAAGGGTCATGTTATGATGACACATTCTCTTTAAACATTTTGACTTTTTTATTTATTTTTTAAGTCCTTTTACGTGACTTGATCATGTAATGTGTTACACTGACATTAAGTCTCTTAAGTCTTGCTATTGCTAGGACCAACTAAATTCTCGTATACCACAGGCTTAAAGAGAAGGTGCTGCGATTTTTATTTTGTATTGACCCAGTAAAAGCTTCCACTTAAGCAGAGCTAAGGATGAGGAGGAAGGGAGAGTAATTGCGGCAAACCAGAACCAAAGGACCGGTTAGTTGGAGGAACTGATTGCCCAACAACACTGCTTTCCCCTCCCTGGTGCTTCTATTTCAGCAATATCTGTATACTCAGAATACAGACGCGGTTTAATAAAGTGAAGGAACAAGGCTCCTAGATCCACCATTCAGCCTTAATCTCAGCACAGCATGATGATTACTCACTACTTTTTTTGCTACGCAGAGGCTCAGTCTGCACACAACACAGACCAGAGAAGCCACCCCTGCCAGAACAGGGCTCGGTGAAGTTTTTTTAATTTTATTTTGTCACTCAGTACTTGAGAGGGGAAAATGTGCTGTCATTAGTGATGCATGAATAAATTTGAGTGGAATTGAAATCTAGTCGAATTTTACAATAATCTGCATTCACCAAAGCGAAGCTTTTTTGGTAATTCTCTTTTGTGAAGCTTCTGCAAAAGGGTGGCCTTAAAGGACCACCAAAAAGTTAAAGAAAATAAAAATCTTATATTCACCTTACCATTCACCTCTCTGGCCCCTCCGCTCCTCACCGTCACCTACCCAGTCCTTGTCACATCTTTTGGCTCTGAGGAGGTGCAGGATGGTTCTGCATATGCACATACGAGGACATGGCACATGTTTTGGTGTCATAACATCATACCTTTCATGCCCTTGAACAGAACCCTCCTGGGCCTCATTAGAGTCGTAAGTTGGTGTGAAATGTCTGAGGATTTCAGCATGAGTATTGTAGATGGAAGATGTGACAACGACCAGTTATGGTGAGAAGCAGAGGAGCTGGACAGGTATGCAGTGAGTTGACTGTAGAGATTTTTTTCTTTTACTTTTTATATACAGTATTACGTTTATTATGCTCCGCGGTCTGGAGATACCCAAAGCATAACAAGGGACATTGAATACCTGGAGACTAAGTTCTTCACAAATAAAATTTTCCAAGAAATTTTTTTGTAATGTTTAATTTTTTTTTTTTTTTATGTGGTACTCTTATTTTTTTCCTTAGCGTATTGTTTTCTGAAACAAGTAGTGCTTAACGTTCAGACTAAAGGAAGCAGTATCTTTTATTGTAATATTTCTGGATAATTTTTGATGCAACTTGTTAATGTATTTTCTTTATAAGTACATATTATATTCATATCCATATTAATAAATCATTGTTCATATCTTGCAATAGGAAAGCAAACTGCAATAACACATGCTGTTTCCGTACATCCACCATGAGTGAAATCAAGAGTAATCCTATCATTGTGAATACAGAGAAGACTGTTGTTGTGGACACCACTGATAATCCCACTGGGGGGAAAAGAGCCAGAAGTCTTTGGTCGACTGTGCATTTACTACACTGTTTGGGTGGAGCTAATAGAAACAATGTAAAAATAAAAATGCCGGATAAAGCCTCTATACAATTATACAATAGTAAGAAAAAGATTTCTGCTATGGAATTTATAGCTGATACTAATCATCGCTTTGTGAATGTTGAAGCTGGAATGTATTAAGGAGGCCATAAAGAATAAACCAACATTGTTGACTATATGTTCCTTATACTAATGAACTTACTTTGACTTGAATAATATAATAAGTGTCTATCTATTTATCTATTTTTTTCTAATATCTTTTTTTACAATTTCACATTTACTCTCTCTTTCAATTTTTTTTCCTCTGTGTTCCAGACTTACGTACACTCTTTTAGATACTATGCTATAAGGATAAAAACAGACAATTTTATTGAATGCAGAATTGGTCAAATCATAATAGGTAAATTGTGCCTAATTTATTAAATAGTCTAGTATTTTTCTCTATCCATTAGTTCGTTTTGGTCCATGAATGTTGTTCTAGATTGAAATGCAGTGGAAATCAATTGAGCGCCCAAATCCACTGCTTCTTTATTTTTAATTTATTTGTATTTAATTGGCATATGAATGGCTTGCTACACCCACCATTACTGACTGATTTTAATGGACCCTAAGATGTCCATCATTTCCCCTGCAGTGTTGCTGTTCAGTGTATAACTAGCCATACAAATTGGACAGTTTATTATAAACAGTAGAACCAAACAGCAGTTACTGTCATCAGATTTCTTTTAAGTATAAAAAAGTGGAATTGAAAGCATTTAGCTACTAAAATGTATAACAGGAAAGATAATAAAAATCCTAAAGGGTATAGAGTGACATATAATAAATTTATACTATGAACATTAGCCTAATTATTCTACATTATTGAATTATTTTGGTGCAAGATTTCCAGTTGGACAAGACATAGAATAAAATAATGTATGTGGTAGGAAATAGTTACTGTTGAGCATAGATTTGCTAGATTCGTGCAGGCAAGCATTCATGTAACACCAAAGCTAACCTGAATCAGAGATTAAATTAAGTCGTCACACTGATGGGCACTACTGTCATGTGTGCATCGCCACGAAGATCGTCGCGGTTGCACATTCTGACTTCTCACAGCTGAGTTGCTGTTTCTTTGTGTTTGGCAGTTAGGGAGTTAATTCTGTCTGTGCTCAGTTCTGGGACTGGGTGCAGTTTCTCCCGGCTGCAATTAATTATTTGTTGATTGGTTTCCTTTAAATCTCTGGTGGTCTGTTTTGGGAGTTGCCAGTGATATTCTTCATGCAGACCACAGATAGGATTGTATCTGTATAGACTTAAGTTAAAGAGCTCCTTAGTTGTTTTAAGCTCACTTTGCTTAGAGTTTAATATCCCAGATCATTTATGTTCCTTCTGTGTTTGAGTGTGTATGCAAGTCTGTGTTTTCTCCAGTCTGTCTTATATGTCTAATCTGTGTATTTAGCAGAGATCAGCCCATATCCCTTTGGTGGTAATCAGAATCCTTCTTAGGACTGATTACAGGGTTCAGGGACTGATAGGAGACAGGGTTAGGCTGGAGACTTGGACCTCTGAACCATTATCAGTACCTCCAAGGTGAGGGATTAGTTAGGACCCCAGTTTAGGGTCAGGTTAGACCCCCGGTCCTCCTCTTTCCTGTGACAGTGTATCAAGTCCTCAAGATTAACCCTGAGTTCAACGGATATCGTGTCAGGTAAATCTATTCTATATTTACATGCTGATGTTGCAAATCTATATGTTGTATAGAGTGTTGTTCTTTTAAGAATAGTTTACTGACATCGTACACATATCATAAGACCGCGTGACATTTTCACTGGCCCATAAAATTATTCCCAGTTGCCATGGATCCAGTAGCCCAGCTGGCTCTGCAGTTGCAGGGATTATCCATGGAGCTGACGGACATTAAGTCCAAAGTTTTGTCTCCCTCGGAGCAAACCAGATTTGAACCTAAAGTAGCTCTCCCGGACAGGTTCACTGGTGGGCGAGACAAATTTTTTACCTTCAGGGAAGCATGTAAATTGTATTTTCGGCTTCGGCCTCGATCATCAGGGAGTGAAGAGCAGAGAGTGGGAATTGTTATCTCGCTCCTACAAGGGGACCCTCAATCCTGGGCATTCTCCCTTCCTCCGGGATCCCCGGCTCTACAGTCTGTAGATCGATTTTTTACTGCCCTGGGTTTGGTATATGATGACCCAGATCGGGTCTCTCTTGCTGAGACAAAATTACGTAAGATACAGCAGGGAGATCGTCCGGCGGAGGAATTTGCTTCTGAGTTCCGTAGATGGGCCACAGATACTCAGTGGAATGACCCAGCTCTTAGGAGCCAGTTTTGTCATGGGCTTTCTGACAAATTAAAGGACGTTTTGGCTCAGTATGATTCTCCTCCATCACTGGAGGCTGCTATGGCCCTAGCTATCCGTACTGATAGACGGCTCCGGAGAGGTGCGAGGTAACTCCGCCCCCTGTTGTTACTCCACCTACTACTAAAGTCCCTTATGTTGAGGTTCCCCTTGTCTGTTCGGAGGAGCCTATGCAGTTGGGAGGGACATCATTTCGTAGGAGGGGATTGGCGGTACGCCGCAGGACTAGAAGGTGTTTCTTCTGCGGGAAAGAGGGACATTTTGTTGGGGGATGTCCATCCCGTGCCTTGTTGAGCAAAAAGTCGCCGGAAAACTGTTAATCCCAGGTTGTGTGGTGGACGACAACCTGGGAGTATGTATTTCGTCCGCTAGTTCTTCTCAGTTCCTTGTACCAGTGGAGGTGGTGGTTGGTACGAGAGTGGAGAGATTTTCTGTTCTTCTTGATAGTGGGTCCGGGGCTAATCTGGTTGACGCTCAGTTTGCTCAGGCTCAAGGTATGCATCTGAGTGTATTGGTCAAACCGATCCCTATATTCTCCATTGACGCCAGGCCTCTCGGCCAAGGTAGCTTTGTTCATGAGGTTCATAACATTGACCTTCGGGTAGGGGCAATACATAGGGAACTATTATCTTGTTATGTGTTGAAGGGTCTACCTACTCCTATTGTGTTGGGACTTCCTTGGTTGGTTAAACATAACCCTGTGATTAATTGGCAGTCCAGAGAGATAAGCCAATGGGGTGAGTTTTGCAAAAGTAACTGCATGAACACAGTCATCAGTGCGGTCGTGCCTAGTACTTTGCCTCCTTTTTTGGAGGACTTTGGGGATGTGTTCTCTGAGGAGGGGTGTCAGGAGTTGCCTCCTCATCGCGTGTATGACTGCTCTATTAATTTACTTCCTGATGCTAAGTTACCTAAAGCTAGGTTATATAACCTTTCTGGTCCTGAGAGGCAGGCTATGAAAGATTATATTTCGGAAAGTCTGGCCAAAGGGCATATTAGACCTTCATCTTCCCCAGTGGCCGCGGGGTTCTTCTTTGTGAAGAAAAAAGATGGAGGCCTACGCCCTTGCTTGGATTTCCGCGAACTTAATCGGATTACTGTTCGAGATCCGTATCCACTCCCTCTTATTCCTGATCTCTTCAATCAAATTGTTGTCGCCAAATGGTTCTCTAAATTGGATCTCAGGGGGGCGTATAATCTGATTAGGATAAAAGAGGGGGATGAGTGGAAAACGGCGTTTAACACGCCGGAGGGACATTATGAGAACCTTGTCATGCCTTTTGGTCTGACTACTGCACCAGCAGTATTCCAACATTTTGTTAATGACATTTTTCGTCATCTGGTGGGGCTGTTTGTGGTCGTATATTTGGATGACATTTTAATTTACTCACCAGATCTTGTGTCTCACCAGGAGCATGTGAGACAGGTGTTGCAGATCTTGCGAGACAATAAACTATACGCCAAACTGGAAAAGTGTGTATTCGCCGTACAGGAACTTCAGTTTTTGGGTTTCTTGGTGTCAGCCTCCGGTTTCCGTATGGACCCTGAAAAGGTGAGAGCAGTGCTTGAATGGGATCAGCCAGAGGATCTTAAGGCTCTGCAGCGTTTTCTGGGGTTTGCTAACTACTACCGGAAATTTATTTGTAATTTCTCATCTGTTGTCAAACCTCTCACTGACATGACAAGAAAAGGGACGGATTTTTCTAAATGGTCGGACAAAGCTTGCCAAGCTTTTTCCTCTTTGAAAAAATGTTTTGCTTCGGCACCCGTTCTCATCCAACCAGATGCATCACAGCCGTTCGTTGTGGAGGTGGACGCGTCTGACGTAGGGGTGGGTGCAATATTGTCCCAGGGTCCGTCCCCTGGTAAATGGCATCCGTGCGCTTTCTTTTCTAAAAAATTGTCGTCCGCCGAAAGGAATTATGATATCGGCAATAGGGAACTTTTGGCCATTAAGTTGGCTTTTGAAGAATGGCTCACTTTTTGGAGGGGGCAGTCCACCCGGTCACCGTCTTTACTGATCACAAGAACCTGCTGTATTTGGAATCTGCTAAGCGTCTGAATTCCAGACAAGCTCGATGGTCGTTGTTTTTTTACCAGGTTTAATTTTGTTGTCACTTATCGCCCTGGATCTAAGAATGTTAAGGCGGATGCCTTGTCTCGCAGTTTCCCAGGGGCCGGGAAAATGGATGACCCGATTCCTATCCTTCAGGAGGGGGTGGTAGTGTCGGCTGTATTTTCTGAGCTTGAGGAGGAGGTGTTAGAGGCTCAGGGGGACGCCCCTGCAGGACCTCCAGGGAGACTGTTTGTCCCAAATCAGTTGAGACAAAAGGTTATTGAGGCACATCATAATTCTGCTTTAGCAGGACATCCAGGGAGTAAGGCTACTTTAGATCTCCTTTCTCGCCGGTTTTGGTGGCCTAACGTTAATAAAGATGTTTTAACTTTTGTCGCGTCCTGTGGGGTTTGTGCTCGCTCTAAGACCCCTCATACCCGTCCGTCTGGGACCCTCTTACCCTTGAAACTTCCGGAGCGTCCATGGACTCATTTGTCTATGGACTTCATCACGGACCTTCCTCAGTCGTCAGGGAAGACTGTCATACTGGTGGTTGTTGACAGGTTCAGTAAGATGGCACATTTCATTGCTCTTCCTGCCCTCCCTAATGCTAAAACTCTGGCGCAGGTGTTCATTGGGGAGATTGTGAGACTTCATGGGTTGCCTTCTGATGTGGTGTCAGATAGGGGGTCTCAGTTTGTATCCAAGTTTTGGAGGGCATTTTGTTTACGTCGGGGGATGCAATTGTCATTTTCCTCGGCTTTTCATCCGCAGACCAATGGTCAGACAGAGCGTCTGAATCAAAGCCTAGAGACTTATCTTCGGTGTTTTGTCTCAGAGAACCAGGAGGACTGGTCTTCTTTCTTGCCTCTGGCAGAGTTCGCTCTTAACAACAGGCGGAGCGAGTCCACTGGTAAGTCCCCGTTTTTTGGGGCATATGGTTTTCATCCCCAGTTTTGTACTTTCAATGGGGGGGGCCCTTCTGGGGTTCCTGAGGAGGAGCGTTTCTCGTCGTCACTTGCTTCAGTGTGGAGAGGAGTATTGAATAATCTGAGTGCTATGGGGAACCGTTATAAACGTATGGCTGATAGGAGGAGAGTTTCTGGTCCAGATCTTAATGTGAACGATCTGGTATGGTTGTCTACCAGGAATATAAAACTTAAAGTTCCCTCCTGGAAGCTGGGCCCCAGATTCATCGGGCCGTACAGGATCAGTTCCATAATTAATCCTGTGGCATTTCGTCTGGACCTCCCTCCTACGTTTAAAATCCACAATGTGTTCCACAAGTCATTACTTAAGAGGTACGTGGCACCAGTCATACCATCACCTCTACCTCCTCCTCCAGTGGTGGTCAATGGTAACTTGGAGTTTCAAGTGTCAAAGATCATTGACTCACGTCTGAATCGCCGGTCCCTTCAGTACTTGGTTCATTGGAAGGGGTATGGTCCAGAGGAGAGGACGTGGGTTCCTGCGTCTGACATTAACGCAGATCGTTTGGTGCGGACCTTCCACAGAACTCACCCGGGCAAACCTGGCCCTGAGGGTCCGGAGGCCCCTCGTAGAAGGGGGGGTACTGTCATGTGTGCATCGCCACGAAGATCGTCGCGGTTGCACATTCTGACTTCTCACAGCTGAGTTGCTGTTTCTTTGTGTTTGGCAGTTAGGGAGTTAATTCTGTCTGTGCTCAGTTCTGGGACTGGGTGCAGTTTCTCCCGGCTGCAATTAATTATTTGTTGATTGGTTTCCTTTAAATCTCTGGTGGTCTGTTTTGGGAGTTGCCAGTGATATTCTTCATGCAGACCACAGATAGGATTGTATCTGTATAGACTTAAGTTAAAGAGCTCCTTAGTTGTTTTAAGCTCACCTTGCTTAGAGTTTAATATCCCAGATCATTTATGTTCCTTCTGTGTTTGAGTGTGTATGCAAGTCTGTGTTTTCTCCAGTCTGTCTTATATGTCTAATCTGTGTATTTAGCAGAGATCAGCCCATATCCCTTTGGTGGTAATCAGAATCCTTCTTAGGACTGATTACAGGGTTCAGGGACTGATAGGAGACAGGGTTAGGCTGGAGACTTGGACCTCTGAACCATTATCAGTACCTCCAAGGTGAGGGATTAGTTAGGACCCCAGTTTAGGGTCAGGTTAGACCCCCGGTCCTCCTCTTTCCTGTGACAGTGTATCAAGTCCTCAAGATTAACCCTGAGTTCAACGGATATCGTGTCAGGTAAATCTATTCTATATTTACATGCTGATGTTGCAAATCTATATGTTGTATAGAGTGTTGTTCTTTTAAGAATAGTTTACTGACATCGTACACATATCATAAGACCGCGTGACAACTACACAACATGTATAATTATGTAGCACATCTGATAACCCCCATAATAAAAATGAGAGAATCTTACAATCCAGCCATGGCCGATGCTTCAATAGCATCGGCCATGGCTGGAGACCGAGAGCCGACCCCCCTCACACCGAGTGACGGCGGCGATCGACCCCCGCCACCGATTGATTGTGGCGATCGGTCGCCGCCGTCACTATCTGCTCCCCTCATCCTTGCCTCCGCTCCCTCACCTTCCGATCCCCCCCACCTCCCCCGATCCTCCGATGTCCCTGGGTCCATCCCGGCGTCCCTCCGGGATTCTTCATGGGCGCTGCCATCTTGCAAAATGGCGGGCGTATGAGCAGTGCGCCCGCCGGCTGGCAGATTCCATTCATTTATCTTGATCACTGTGATAAACTCTCACAGTGATCAAAATAAACCAAAAAAGTAAATTACTCCCCCATTTCACCCCCATAGGTAGGGACAAGTAATAAAATAAAGAAAATATTTTTTATTTTTCCATTAGGGTTAGCATTAGGGTTAGGGTTAGAACTAGGGTTAGGGTTAGAACTAGGGTTAGAGTTAGAACTAGGGTTAGGATTGGAATTAGGGTAAGGGTTGGAATTAGGGTTAGGGTTGGAATCAGAGTTAGAATAAGGGTTAGGGTTAGAATTAGGGTTAGGGTTGGAATTAGGGTTAGGTGTTATGATTTGGTAGCTGAGGAGTGCAGGTAAAAAAGGCAATACACCAGAGCAGTTGGAATCTATGAGATTGCAGTACCCTGACTAACCACCACAACTAGAGGCAGCCGTGGAGCATTCCTACGTTGGTCCTAGACACCTCGTCACAGCCTGAGAAACTAACTATACCTAAAGATAGAAAGAGGAAAGCTATCTGCCCCGGAGCAGATCCCCAAAGAACATAGAAAGCCCCCAAACATGTAATGGCGGTTAGACAAGAAGAAATACTGACACAGACAGAAAACAGTATGATCAAACGTTGGGGCCCAAACTATCTAAATAGAAAAGGATAGGAAGGGCACTTACTGCAATCCCAAAAAACCCTGAAAAGCACCAACTCTACTAATTTCAAAAACACCTGAGATCACACGACCTCTACCACCTAAATTAGTTCTCTGGTGTAACAAAATCAAAACAGCAGCCACTGAAAAAACTGGAAAAAGCAAATGTACAAAACATCAGTGGCTGAACTAAACTGAGAGGGCAAAAGCCCCCGGAGGGGACCCTGAAGGCCCCCACAGAAGTGCAGGACAAAATGCAAAAATAAAGCACAAAAAACAAAAAGAAGAAAATGTCTTATCTGTTAGCAGGAGATGCAGACACGACACAGCAGGCTACTAAGGAAACAGGAATCAAGGATTGAGACCAGAACAAGTGATCACCAGCAACCCTGATGGGAAGGCGACTCCCTTAAATAAGACCAGTCAGTAACACCTGATTCCCAATCCTCACAATCTTCACTGGACAGTCCAGTACCGCCTGTAACCACCAGAGGGAGCCTCCGCTCAGAACTCATTTCAAGTCCATTCACAACAGTACCCCCCCCTTGAGGAGGGGTCACCGAACCCTCACTTGAGCAACCAGGTCGGTCAGGATGAGTTCTATGATACGCACAGATGAGTCTCCTAGCATGGATGTCCGAAGCACACACCCAAGAATTGTCTTCCTGACCATAACCTCTCCACTTAACCAAATACTGGAGTTTCCGTCTAGAAAAACGAGAATTCAATATTTTCTCAACCACAAACTCCATATTGCCCTCAACCAAAACAGGGTCAGGAGGCAAAGCAGTAGGAACCACTGGCTCAACAAACCTCTTCAACAAGGACTTGTGGAACACTTTATGGATCTTAAATGTCCCCGGAAGAAGCAAACGAAAAGAAACAGGATTAAGAATCTCCATGATCTTATAAGGTCCAATGAACCTAGGCTTAAATTTAGGAGATGCTACTCTCATAGGAATATTTTTTGAGGACAACCAGACCAAGTCCCCCACTCCAAACCGAGGACCATCAGTCCTATGCCGGTTAGCAAACCGCTGGGCCTTCTCCTGAGAGAGGGACAACCTCTCCACTACCTGGTCCCAAATCTGCTGCATACGCTCCACAACAGAGTCAACACCTGGACAGGCAGAAGCCTCCGTCTGTCCTGAAGAAAATCGAGGGTGAAACCCAGAATTACAGAAAAATGGAGACATCAAAGTGGCAGAGCTAGCCCTATTATTAAGAGCAAACTCAGCCAAAGGCAAAAAAGAGACCCAGTCATCCTGATCAGCAGACACAAAGCATCTTAGATAAGTCTCCAATGTCTGGTTTGTTCTCTCAGTTTGACCATTGGTCTGAGGATGAAACGCCGAGGAGAAAGACAACTGAACACCAAGCTTAGAACAAAAGGTCCTCCAAAATCTGGAAACAAACTGGACTCCTCTGTCAGACACAATTTTCTAAAGAATGCCGTGTAAACGAACCACGTGCTGAAGGAACAACGGCACCAATTCAGAGCAGGAAGGCAACTTAGGTAATGGCACAAGATGTATTATCTTGGAAAACCTATCACAAATCACCCAGATGACGGTCATTCTCTGAGAAACAGGGAGATCGGAAATGAAATCCATAGAGATATGGGTCCATGGTCTCTTGGGCACAGGCAATGGCATCAACAAACCACTAGAGCGAGAGCAAGGCTTGGAGCGAGAGCAAGTTCCGCAGGACTGCACAAATTCCCTGACATCACGAGACAAGGTAGGCCACCAAAAGGACCGACTAACCAAGTCTCTGGTACCAAAAATTCCGGGATGACCGGCCAACGCGGAACAATGAATCTCAGACATCACACTCTTTTTCCACTGGTCCGGGACAAACAATTTCCCAACAGGGCAGCGCTCGGGCCTATCCTCCTGACACCACTCCAGAGCCAGTCTCAAATTGGGCGAGATGGCGGAAAGAACTACACCTTCTTTCAAAATAACAGAAGGATCAGATACCTCAGGAGAGTCCGCAAGGAAACTCCTCGAGAGGGCATCCGCCTTAACATTCTTAGTGCCAGGAAGAAAGGAAACCACAAAATTAAAACGTGTGAAAAACAAGGCCCACCTGGCCTGTCTAGGATTAAGTCGCTTGGCAGATTCCAGATAAACCAGATTCTTATGGTCCATAAGGACCACCACCTGATGTTTGGCTCCCTCCAGCCAATGTCTCCACTCTTCAAAAGCCCACTTCATGGCCAATAACTCCCGATTACCCACGTCATAATTACGTTCAGTAGGAGAAAATTTTCGAGAGAAAAAGGCACAAGGGTTACTTTTAGAGGTCTCTGGATCTCTTTGGGACAAAACGGCACCTGCCCCAATTTCAGAGGCATCAACCTCCACCTGAAATGGCAGAGAAACATCAGGCTGCCGTAGAACAGGAGCAGAAGTGAATCTCTGCTTAAGTTCCTGAAATGCAGAGACTGCCTCAGGAGGTCAATTCACCACATCAGAACCCTCTTTGGTCAAATCAGTTAATGGTTTAACAATAACCGAGAAATTACCAATAAATTTACGATAAAAATTGGCAAAACCCAAAAATCTTTGAAGAGCCTTTAATGAAGTAGGTTGGACCCAATCACAGATGGCCTGAACCTTGACCGGGTCCATTTCAATAACAGATGGGGACAAAATGAATCCCAAAAATGAGATCCTCTGTACGCCAAAAAGACACTTTGATCCCTTCACATACAGAGAATTCTCTCTCAAAATCTGGAACACAGTTCGAACATGTTTCACATGTGAGTCCCAGTCATTAGAAAAAATCAAGATATCATCCAAATAAACAATCAGAAATTTATCCACAAAAACCCTGAAAATGTCATTCATGAAGGACTGGAAGACAGAAGGAGCATTAGTGAGCCCAAAGGGCATCACAAGGTACTCAAAATGTCCCTCAGGGGTGTTAAATGCCGTCTTCCACTCATCCCCGTGCTTAATGCGAATAAGGTTATATGCCCCCCTGAGGTCAAGCTTGGTAAACCAAGTAGCGTTTTTCACCCTGGAAAACAGGTCAGAAATCAAGGGTAACGGATATTGATATTTCACAGTAATATTGTTCAAAAGACGATAATCAATACACGGCCTTAATGAACCATCCTTTTTGGCCACAAAGAAAAAACCGGCACCCAAGGGTGAAGAGGATGGTCTGATATGACCCTTCTCCAATGACTCCTTGATATAAGACCGCATAGCGTCATGTTCAGGTACAGACAAGTTAAAAAGGCGACCTTTAGGAAATTTACTACCAGGCACTAATTCAATAGCGCAGTCATAGCTCCTATGGGGAGGCAAGGATGAAGATTTACTTTCGCTAAACACATCAGAAAAATCAATCAAAAAGTCAGGAACATCCTGAGCCTGGGGGGAGGTAGAAAAAACAGGAGTGTTGGTATTAACACATTGGCAGCCCCAACTGGTTACAGACACAGATTTCCAATCCAAAACAGGATTATGAGACTGTAACCAAGGGAAACCCAGCACGATAATGTCATGCAGATTATACAGAACCAAAAATTTGCAGCTCTCCTGATGATCAGGTTCAACCCTCATTATCACCTGAGTAGAGAACTGAGGTTTATTCTCAGCCAAAGGGGTAGAATCGATCCCCAGTAGGGGAATAGACTTCTGTAGGGGTATCAAGGGAAACCTGCAACGTTTAGCAAAATCAAAATCCATCAGGTTAATAGCTGCTCCAGAATCAACGAAAGCCTGAGCAGAAAATGAGGACAGAGAGCATATCAGAGTAACAGTTAATAAAAACTTAGTCTGAACACTACCCAAGACAACTGAGCGTGCAAAACGTCTTCCCCGCTTAGGGCAGACTGAAATAGCATGAGAGGCATCACCACAGTAGAAACATAACCCATTGCGCTTTCGAAACTCATGACGCTGAGCCCCAGAAACCACTCTATCACACTGCATGGGTTCAGAAGCAGGTTCACAAGGCAACACTATTCCACGCATACTTCTCCGCTCACGCAAACGTCTATCAATTTGAATCGCTAATGACATAGAATCATTGAGACCAGAGGGGACAGGGAATCCCACCATAACATCCTTTACATTATCTGACAGACCCTTCCGAAAAAGGGCTGCCAAAGCGTCGTCATTCCATTTGGTCAGGACTGCCCACCTGTGGAATCTCTGACAGTATAACTCAGCGTCATCAAACCCCTGATTTAATGCCAACAAGGCTTTTTCAGCTTGATCAGTGACATTAGGCTCATCGTACAATAACCCCAAGGCCTGAAAAAATGCATCAACATCACTCAAAACAGGATCCCCAGGTGTCAGGGAAAAAGCCCAATCCTGAGGATCGCCGTGCAGGAGAGAGAAGACAATTTGAACTGCTGCGCTGCGTTCCCTGAGGACTTAGATTTTAAGGCAAAAAACAATTTACAATTATTTTTGAAATTCAGAAACTTGGCTCGATCCCCCAAAAACAAATCTGGCATGGGAATCCTAGGTTCCACAACAGGCAACCTAGCAAGATAGGTAGCAATACTCTGAACCTCAGTGGCAAGCTGATCCACACGGCCAGACAACTGTGCAAACTCCATTGAGAGAAAAAATCCTCCCCAGCACCCAGAGATATAGAGGGAAAAAAAAAATGCAACAAACAGAAAAATATCTCTGACAACTCTGACCACCTTTTTTTTTTCTTTCACAATATTTTTTCCCTTCTGTGAGTACCATATAATTTTCAGTTTAGGCCGGTGATACTGTTATGATTTGGTAGCTGAGGAGTGCAGGTAAAAAAGGCAATACACCAGAGCAGTTGGAATCTATGAGATTGCAGTACCCTGACTAACCACCACAACTAGAGGCAGCCGTGGAGCATTCCTACGTTGGTCCTAGACGCCTCGTCACAGCCTGAGAAACTAACTATACCTAAAGATAGAAAGAGGAAAGCTATCTGCCCCGGAGCAGATCCCCAAAGAACATAAAAAGCCCCCAAACATGTAATGGCGGTTAGACAAGAAGAAATACTGACACAGACAGAAAACAGTATGAGCAAACGTTGGGGCCCAAACTATCTAAATAGAAAAGGATAGGAAGGGCACTTACTGCAATCCCAAAAAACCCTGAAAAGCACCAACTCTACTAATTTCAAAAACACCTGAGATCACACGACCTCTACCACCTAAATTAGTTCTCTGGTGTAACAAAATCAAAACAGCAGCCACTGAAAAAACTGGAAAAAGCAAATGTACAAAACATCAGTGGCTGAACTAAACTGAGAGGGCAAAAGCCCCCGGAGGGGACCCTGAAGGCCCCCACAGAAGTGCAGGACAAAATGCAAAAATAAAGCACAAAAAACAAAAAGAAGAAAATGTCTTATCTGTTAGCAGGAGATGCAGACACGACACAGCAGGCTACTAAGGAAACAGGAATCAAGGATTGAGACCAGAACAATTGATCACCGGCAACCCTGATGGGAAGGCAACTCCCTTAAATAAGACCAGTCAGTAACACCTGATTCCCAATCCTCACAATCTTCACTGGACAGTCCAGTACCACCTGTAACCACCAGAGGGAGCCTCCGCTCAGAACTCATTTCAAGTCCATTCACAACAGTTAGGTTGGAATTAGGGTTAGGATTGGAATTAGGGTTAGTCTTGTGGTTAGTATTAGGGGTGTTTTGGGGTTAGGGTTGGGATTAGGGTTTGGCTTGTGGTTAGGGTTAAGGTTAGGGTTGGGATTAGGGTTAGGGGTGTGTAGAGGTTAGGGTTATGGTTAGGGTTGGGATTATGGTTAGGGGTGTGTTGGGGTTAGTTTTGTGGTTAGGGGTGTGTTGGGGTTAGAGTTGGAGTTAGAATTGAGGGGTTTCCATTATTTATGCACATCAGGGGGTCTCCAAACGTGACATGGCACCACTATTTTTTCCAGCCAATTTTGTGTTCAAAAAGTCAAACAGTGCTCCCTCCATTCCGAGCCCCGACGTGTGCCCAAACAGTGGTTTACCCCCACATATGGGGTATCGGCGTACTCAGGAAAAATTGCACAACTTTGGGGGTCTAATTTTTCCTGTTAACCTTGGGAAAATAAAAAATTGGGGACTAAAAAAATTATTTTTGAGTAAAAAAATGATTTTTTATTTTCATGGCTCTGAGTTATAAACTTCTGTGAAGCACTTGAGGGTTCAAAGTTCTCACTACACATCTAGAAAAGTTCCTTAGTTGGTCTAGTTTCCAAAATGGGGTCACTTGTGGGGAGTTTCTACTGTTTAGGCACATCAGGGGCTCTGCAAACATAACATGACGCCCGCAGACCATTCCATCAAGTCGGCACTTCAAAACGTCACTACTTCATTTCCGAGCCACGACGTGTGCCCGAACAGTGGTTCCCCCCCACATATGGGGTACCAGCGTACTCAGGACAAACTGTAAAACAACTTTTGGGGTCCAATTTCTACTTTCACCCTTGTGAAAATAAAAAATTTGAGGAAAAAAATGATTTTTTATTTTCACTGCTCTGCATTATAAACTTCTGTGAAGCACATGTGGGTTCAAGGTGCTCACCACAAATCTAGATAAGCTCCTTGGGGGGTCTTGTTTCCAAAATGGGGTCACTTGTGGAGGAGCTCCAATGTTTAGGCACACAGTGACTCTCCAAATGCGACATGGCAACTGCTAAATATTCCAGCATATTTTCCATTCAAAAAGTCGAATGGCGCTCCTTCCCTTCTGAGCCCTGCTGTGCGCCCAAACAGTGGTTCCCCCCCACATATGTGAAACCAGTGTATGCAGGATAAACTGGACAACAACTTTTGGGGTCCAATTTATCCTTTTTACCGTAGGGAAAATAAAAAATAGCGGGCTAAAAATCATTTTTGAGGAAAAAAAATGATTTTTTTATTTTCACTACTCTGCGTTTATAAACTTCTGTGAAGCACTTGGGGGTTCAAAGTGCTCAGTACACATCTAGATAAGCTTCTTGGGGTGTCTAGTTTCCAAAATGGGGTCACTTGTCAGGGTTTCTACTGTTTAGGCACATCAGGGGCTCTGCAAACACGACATGATGTCCGCAGAACATTCCATCAAGTCTGCATTCCAAAATGGCGCTCCTTCCCTTCTGAGCTCTCCCATGCACTAAAACATGGTTCCCTCGCACATATGGGGTATCAGTGTACTCAGAACAAATTGCACAACAACTTTTGTGGTCCAATTTCTCCTGTTATCCTTGTGAAAATAAAAAATAGCAGGCTAAAAAATCATTTTTGAGAAAAAAAAAAGATTTTTTTATTTTCACTGCTCTGCGTTATAAACTTCTGTGAAGCACTTGGGGGTACAGAGTGCTCACAACACATCTAGATAAGTTCCTTAAGGGATCTAGTTTCTAAAATGGGGTCACTTGTGGTTTTTTTTTCACTGTTTAGGCACACAGGGGCTCTCCAAATGCGTCATGGTGTCCGCTAACGATTGGAGCTAATTTTCCATTCAAAAAGTCAAATGGCGCTCCTTCCCTTCTGGGCACTGCAGTGCGCCAAAACAGTGGTTTATGACCACATATGAGGTATCGGTGTACTCAGGAGAAATTGCCCAACAAATTTTAGGATCCATTTTATCTTGTTGCCCATGTAAAAATGAAAAAACTGAGGCTAAAAGAAAATTTTTGCAAAAAAAGTACTTTCTTTTTTTACGGATCAATTTGTGAAGCAGCTGGGGGTTCAAAATGCTCACTATGCATCTGGATAAGTTCCTTGGGGGGTCTAGTTTCCAAAATGGGGTCACCTGTGGGGGAGCTCCAATGTTTAGGCACACAGGGACTCTCCAAATGAGACATGGCACCTGCTAAATATTCCAGCATATTTTCCATTCAAAAAGTCAAATGGCGCTCCTTCCCTTCTGAGCCCTGCTGTGCGCCCAAACAGTGGTTAATGACCATATATGAGGTATAGGTGCACTCAGGAGAAATTGCCCAACAAATTTTGGGATCCATTTTATCCTGTTGCCCATGTAAATATGAAAAAATTGATGCTAAAAAAAATTTTTTTGGAAAAATTAAAATGTCCATTTTTTCCTTCCATGTTGCTTTAGTTCCTGTGAAGCACCTGAAAGGTTAATAATCTTCTTGAATGTAGTTTTGAGTAGCTTGAGGGGTGCAGTTTTTAGAATGTTGTCACTTTTGGGTATTTTCTGCAATATAGACCCCTCAAAGTGACTTCAAATGTGAGGTGGTCCCTAAAAAAAATGGTTTTGTAAATTTTGTGGTAAAAATGAGAAATTGCTGGTCAACTTTCAATCCTTATAACTTCCTAACAAAAAAAAATTTTGATTCCAAAATTGTACTGATGTAAAGTAGATATGTGGGAAATGTTATTTATTAACTACTTTGTGTCACATAATTCTCTGGTTTAACAGAATAAAAATTAAAAATTTGAAAATTGCGAAAATTTCTGTTTTTTTTCACAAATAAACGCAAAAATTAGCGACCTAAACTTACCACTAACATGAAGCCCAATATGTCACGAAAATACATTCTCAGAATCACTAGGATCCGTTGAAGCGTTCTTGAGTTATTACCTCATAAAGGGACACTGGTCAGAATTGCAAAAAATGGCAAGGTCTTTAAGGTCAAAATAGGCTGGGTCATGAAGGAAGGGGTTAATACAAATACAGTCTCATAAATGTCAAAGCGATCTCACAATAGAAACAGATGGTAACTGGTTGTACCTAAAGCCCATTTATTAACACAGTGAACTTGCTCAGTTTGTTGATGTCTCTAATAAAAACATCAACAAACTGAAGTAGTTAAGAGAAGAGAGACCAGAATGGTGACCAATCTGCAAATCATGTCTTATGAGGAACGGTTACAGGATTTGGGAATGTTTAGCTTGTAAAAAAGAAGACTGAGAGGAGACTTAATAGCTGTCTACAAATATCTCAAGGGCTGTCACATTGTAGAAGGATCATCTTTATTCTCATTTGCACAAGGAAAGACTAGAAGCAATGGGATGGAGCTTAATTGGAGGAGACACAGATTAGATATTAGAAAAAAACTTTTGGACAGGGTGATCAATGAGTGGAACAGGCTGCCACGAGAGGTGATGAGTTCTCTTTCAATTCAAATAGAGGCTGGACAGACATCTGTCTGGGATGATTTAGTGAATCCTGCATTGAGCAGGGAGTTGGACAAGTTGACCCAGGCGTTCGCTTCCAACTCTACCATTCTATGATTCTAAAGTGAACTGACATACTTTTCATCCTTTTTAAAATGAAATACTGGTCCAATATAGGCCTAAAATTTTTTGAAATAAGCAGACTCTTCTGTCACTTCATGTATGTCCAAAAGAAATTTCCTGTACAGTAACCTAGTAAGAAATCACCTGCCTAGGCATGTAGTATACGTGGCGCCCCTGAGGGTCCAGTCGCCAAAGAGGTACTGCATCTCAGCCAGGGATGTGGTATTTCAACTTTCAGGTAAGGTGGAGACTCTACACCTGGCTCTGGCAACACTGTACCCAACACACATTCGTTAGCTGAGTTCTTATGCCTCAGCTAACAAGGGGTGTTAGATGGTGGGTGGAGCTTGTGGGTCAGAGCAGGAGTTAGGGCCTGTGCACACGTTGCGGATTTGTCTGCGGATTTTTCCGCATAGAATCCGCACCTCTTGGCAGAAAACACCGGTGCGGTGTGACGCTGTTTTTTACGCAGTTTTGATGCGGTTTTTGTGCAGATTTGCCCTGCGCTTTTACACCTATAATGGAATAGGTGTAAAAACGCAGCGGAATCCGCACAAAGAATTGACATGCTGTGGTTTTAAAACCGCACCAAATCCGTGCAGACAATGGATGTAGGACTAGTCATCATCATCATTACTTATATGTGACAGTAAAAAATACACTCATTGAGGACAACTCTTAGTTCACACCCCATATATTAAAGGTCCAGCATCTAATCCTGATAATAAGGCGCAATAATCATGCATAACCTAGAAAAAGTGCATCGTGCATAGTGAAAATAGCAATGTATACCTGCAAGTGCAGGTGAAACAACGCCAACGGATAGAAAAGGTATATGCTATCTATGTATCAGAGTGCATAGCGACTGATGGCGAATGGCGATATAATACTGTACCTCAATAAAGGCTGCGGCACCCCTCATGTGCGTTTCGCTTGTAGCTTCTTCAAGAGGGAACGTGCGTGTATGGTTGCTCTTAGGTGCATGTTTATATAGGGAATCAGTCATGATGGCGGCTTTGTAGCGGCGCTACCGCTGACGAACGCTGCGCAACGTCACTGCAAGTCAGCGTCATATGATGCCCAGCCGCTCCCCTACCCGACACGTCAGAGCAGGAAGCCAGTCAGGGCGGCAAAACAGACGCGCAAGCATACACGCACTTCCCCTCTTCAACAAGCTACAAGCGAAACGCACGTGAGGGGTGGCGCAGCCTTTATTGAGGTAGAGTATTATATTGCCATTCGCCATCAGTCGCTATGCACTCTGATACATAGATAGCATATACCTTTTCTATCCGTTGGAGTTGTTTCACCTGCACTTGCAGACATACATAGCTATTTGCAATATGCACAATGCACTTTTTCTAGGTTATGCATGATTATTGCGCCATATTATCAGGATTACATGCTGGACCTTTAATATATGGGGTGTGAACTAAGAGTTGTCCTCAATGAGTGTATTTTTTACTGTCACATATAAGTTATAATGATGATGATGACTAGTCCTACATCCGTTGTCTGCACTATATTACAGGTGTACATACCGTTCCTTAGGCAGCATTAATGGATTATGAAATCTACTTGTATGCATTCATTTGAACCCCTATACCCTATGTAGGTTTTTTTGGTTGCATTTGTTGTCGCCATGTGCATATATGCGCTTATATTTTAAATGTCTATATTTAAATATTTTGGAATAAAATTCATCATTTTATGGTAGTAAAGCTTCCGTTTCTCTTGTTTGGAGTATATACATTTTGAAGTGCCACGGAACCAGGCAACTACTCTATATGTGATTTCTACACACTGATTGACCCTGGGCTCCAACACCGCCAGTTGCTGCTCAGAAGTGCTGTATGCACAGAGATAAAAACACTAGCTCCTGTGTTAGTGAGGTTCAGTAACGCCCGCTGCTCCCCTGCTGTGTGTCCGGCAATAAGTCCTGCTCCCTCCAAATTCAAGTTACATCACATATAAAACTTGCTCTCATTAGGCCTCAGCCTACACCCTGAATGACCCTGGGCTCCAACACCGCCAGTTCCTGTTCAGAAGTGCTGTATGCAGAGAGAAAAACACTAGCTCCTGTTTTAGTGGGGTTCAGTAACGCCTGCTGATCCCCTGCTGTGTGTCCGGCAATAAGTCCTGCTCCCTCCAAATTCAAAACACATCAGATAAAATACTTGCTCCAATTAGGCCTCAGCCTACACCCTGATTAACCCTGGGCTCCAACATCACCAGTTGCTGCTCAGAAGTGCTGTATGCACAGAGAAAAAACACTAGCTCCTGTTTTAGTGGGGTTCAGTAACGTCTGCTGATCCCCTGCTGTGTCCGGCAATCTGTCCTGCTCCATCCAATTTCAAAACACATCAGATTTGAAACTTGCTCTCATTAGGCCTCAGCCTACACCCCGAATGACCCTGGGCTCCAACACCGCCAGTTGCTGCTCAGAAGTGCTGTATACACAGAGAGAAACACTAGCTCCTGTTTTAGTGGGGTTCAGTAACGCCTGCTGATCCCCTGCTGTGTGTAAGGCAATAAGTCCTGCTCCCCCCAAATTCAAAACACATCAGATAAAATACTTGCTCCAATTAGGCCTCAGCCTACACCCTGATTAACCCTGGGCTCCAACACCGCCAGTTGCTGCTCAGAAGTGCTGTATGCACAGAGAAAAACACTAGCTCCTGTGTTAGTGGGGTTCAGTAACGCCTGCTGATCCCCTGCTGTGTGTCCGGCAATAAGTTCTACTCCCTCCAAATTCAAGTTACATCAGATATAATACTTGCTCCAATTAGGCCTCAGCCTACACCCTGATTAACCCTGGGCTTCAACACCGCCAGTTGCTGCTCAGAAGTGCTGTATACACAGAGAAAAACACTAGCTCCTGTTTTAGTGGGGTTCAGTAACACCTGCTGATCCCCTGCTGTGTGTCCGGCAATCTGTCCTGCTCCATCCAATTTCAAAACACATCAGATTTGAAACTTGCTCTCATTAGGCCACAGCCTACACCCCGAATGACCCTGGACTCCAACACCGCCAGTTGCTGCTCAGAAGTGCTGTATGCACAGAGAAAAATACTAGCTCCTGTTTTAGTGGGTTTCAGTAACGCCTGCTGATCCCCTGCTGTGTGTCCGGCAATCTGTCCTGCTCCATCCAATTTCAAAACACATCAGATTTGAAACTTGCTCTCATTAGGCCTCAGCCTACACCCTGAATGACCCTGGGCTCCAACACCGCCAGTTGCTGTTCAGAAGTGCTGTATGCACAGAGAAAAACACTAGCTCCTGTTTTAGTGGGGTTCAGTAACGCCTGCTGATCCCCTGCTGTGTGTCCGGCAATAAGTCCTGCTCCCTCCAAATTCAAAACACATCAGATAAAATACTTGCTCCAATTAGGCCTCAGTCTACACCCTGATTAACCCTGGGCTCCAACACCGCCAGTTGCTGCTCAGAAGTGCCGCCTGCACAGTCAACATATGCTCCTGTGTTATTGGGGTTCAGTAATGTCAGCTGATCCCCAGCTGTGTAGCCGGCAAGTTCTCCTGCTCTGTCCACAGTCACACAAGTACAGATTATAAACTTGTTCCAATTAGGCCTCTGCCTCCACTCTGTTTCTACTCTCATCCCTGAGCTCCAACACTGCCAGTTGCTGCTCGGAAGTGCCGTCTGCACAGTCAACATATGCTCCTGTGTTATTGGGGTTCAGTAATGTCGGCTGATCCCAGCTGTGTATCCGGCAAGTTCTCCTGCTCTGTCCACACTCACACAAGTACAGATTTTAAGCTTGTTCCAATTAGGCCTCTGCCTCCACTCTATTTCTACTCTCATCCCTGGGCTCCAACACTGCCAGTTGCTGCTCGGAAGTGCCGTCTGCACAGTCAACATATGCTCCTGTGTTATTGAGGTTCAGTAATGTCAGCTGATCCCCAGCTGTGTAGCCGGCAATGTCTCCTGCTCTGTCTATAACTCACACAAGTACAGATTTTAAACTTGTTCCAATTAGGCCTCTGCCTCCACTCTGTTTCTACTCTCATCCCTTGGGCTCCAACACTGCCAGTTGCTGCTCGGAAGTGCCGTCTGCACAGTCAACATATGCTCCCGTGTTATTGGGGTTCAGTAATGTCAGCTGATCCCCAGCTGTGTATCCGGCAAGTTCTCCTGCTCTGTCCACACTCACACAAGTACAGATTTTAAACTTGTTCCAATTAGGCCTCTGCCTCCACTCTGTTTCTACTCTCATCCCTGGGCTCCAACACTGACAATTGCTGCTCGGAAGTGATGTCTGCACAGTCAACATATGCTCCTGTGTTATTGGGGTTCAGTAATGTCAGCTGATCCCCCGCTGTGTATCCGGCAAGTTCTCCTGCTCTGTCCACACTCACACAAGTACAGATTTTAAACTTGTTCCAATTAGGCCTCTGCCTCCACTTTGTTTCTACTCTCATCCCTGGGCTCCAACATCGCCAGTTGCTGCTCAGAAGTGTCTTTGCCACGGGTACTCCCTCCTGCCCAGCCTGGTTCCAGCACGCCAACTGTTTCCGGGAAGTGTCAACGTCACTTTGCCTCCAATACATTGTCCTGTCGTGTTGCAGTCGGGTTAGCCGACTCTATGGTGCCTGCAGTTTAGGTGCTTCCTATGTGGGCTGCGGGATATGGAACTAAAGGCTGCTTAGTAACCGTGTTCCAGTACCGTCAGCTGGTCCTCGGTACTGCCATTGGCTCTGTTCCTTCTGATACCCATCTGGGTTCCAGTACCATCAGCTGGTTCTCGGCAGTGTCTTTGGCACGGGTACTCCCTCCAGCCCAGCCAGGTTACAGCACGCCAGTTGTTTCTGGGCAGTGTCAACGTCACTTTGCCTCCAATAAGTTGTCCTGTCATGTTGCGGTCAGGTTAGCCGACTCTATAGTGCCTGCAGTTTAGGTGCTTCCTATGTGGGCTGTGGGATATGGAACTACAGGCTGTTTCCGTAGTGCCAATAGGACTGTGGGATTTGGTAACTGCGCCGGCTCGCGGCCTTGCAACTTTATTTTTCATGGGTACCTTCTGTTACCCATCTGGGTTCCAGTACCCTCAGCTGGTTCTCGACAGTGCCTTTGGCCTAGGTGCCTACATCTCGGTATCCGAGTTCCAGCAACGTCTGCTGCTCCTTGGTAGTGCTTTCTAGCACAGGTACCTCCTGCTTAGTAACCGTGTTCCAGTACGTCAGCTGGTCCTCTTTACTGCCATTGGCTCTGTTCCTTCTGCTGCCCCTCCGGGTTCCAGCACAGTCAGCTGGTCCTCGTTAGTTCCATTGGCTCTTGTACCTTATGCTACCCATCCGGGTTCCAGTACCGTCAGCTGGTTCTCGGCAGTGCCTTTGGCCTAGGTGCCTCCATCTCGGTATCCGAGTTCCAGCAACGTCTGCTGGTCCTTGGTAGTGCTTTCTAGCACAGGTACCTCCTGCTTAGTAACCGTGTTCCAGTACGTCAGCTGGTCCTCGGTACTGCCATTGGCTCTGTTTCTTCTGCTGCCCCTCCGGGTTCCAGCACAGTCAGCTGGTCCTTGTTAGTTCCATTGGCTCTTGTAACTTATGCTACCCATCCGGGTTGCAGTACCGTCAGCTGGTTCTCGGCAGTGCCTTTGGCCTAGGTGCCTCCATCTCGGTATCCGAGTTCCAGCAACGTCTGCTGGTCCTTGGTAGTGCTTTCTAGCACAGGTACCTCCTGCTTAGTAACCGTGTTCCAGTACCGTCAGCTGGTCCTCGGTACTGCCATTGGCTCTGTTTCTTCTGCTGCCCCTCCGGGTTCCAGCACAGTCAGCTGGTCCTTGTTAGTTCCATTGGCTCTTGTACCTTATGCTACCCATCCGGGTTGCAGTACCGTCAGCTGGTTCTCGGCAGTGCCTTTGGCCTAGGTGCCTCCATCTCGGTATCCGAGTTCCAGCAACGTCTGCTGGTCCTTGGTAGTGCTTTCTAGCACAGGTACCTCCTGCTTAGTAACCGTGTTCCTGTACCGTCAGCTGGTCCTCGGTAGTGCCATTGGCTCTTGTTCCTTCTACTACCCATCCGGGTTCCAGAACAGTCAGCTGGTTCTCGGCAGTTACTCAGCCTTCTTGTACCTTCTGCCTGCTACATTTCCAAGTTGAAGATTTTTGAAATGGTTTTTGGTAATCACTCTGGATCTCCCTGACGACGAACCTGAAGACGACGACCCTGAAGACCACCCCGAAGAAGACGACGATGACCCTGAAGACGACGACCCTGAAGACCTCCCCGAAGAAGACGACCCCAAATACGACGACCATGAAGACGACGAGCCTGAAGACCACCCCAAAGAAGACCAAAAAGATTACCCGGAAGAAGATGACCAAGAGGACAAAGAACATGAAGACAACCACCAAGATACAGAACAAGAGACAGAAGACCAAGAAGCAGAAGAACAAAAAGGAGAAGAAGAAAAAGCAGAAGAACATTAAGCATAAGACAAAAAATCAGAGCAAAAGATATGATCTAAATTATAAGCAAAAGAAGACTAATCAGTGTATGGGGGTGAGTCTGTTCCTCCTCGTGGTGCCCCTGGAAAGTGCCTGCTGCTGCAGGCCAAACTGAATGCGGACAAATCCTGTTGTAAATCTTTTATGAAAGCAAAACGGAAGGTGTAATCTTCAAACTTTTAGAGATAACAACTACAGGAATGCCTGTCACAAATAAGAATATGATGAAGAAATGAAACGGAAGAAGATGAAGAAGTAGAATATGAAGAACAATAGTTGAATATGAAGAATGTAAAAAAAAAGAATAAGAGAAAGAAGGTGAAGAAGAAGATAAATAAGGTGAAGAAGAAGTTGATGAAAAAGATGCTGCTGCTGAGGATCATGAAGGAGAAAGTGTGGGAGAAGTAAAAAAGACGGTGAAGAGCATGGAATTAGTGAAACATACATATGTGCCAAAATAGAAAAAAGGTTGACAACATAGTCAATTTCTTTGTAACTCCGAACGTCTTAAAAAAAAAATTATTCCTGCTATTCATTTGATTGGGCTAAACCTCTATGCCTTTAATGTCTCCTCCACCTCCCCCAATACATTCTACATTATTCTTAGTTGTTTTCCATCATGTACAATTAACCTACAAGGAAAGAAAGGGTTTATTTTAATTCCAATATTTCTGTCCCATTGACTTGCATTGGTTTCCGGTATCGGAATCGGCGCTATCCGATACTTTTTGATTATCGGTCCGATCCAATCCGATCCGATATTTCCCAATATCGGAAAGTATCGCTCAACAATAGTAAACATGCTACTTTCATCTTTCCGCCTTTTTACCTGAACCAGTGACCCTATTACTTCACATTTCCTTGAGTCTCTATCTTCAGTTGTCAGCACTCTTCTACCTAAAATATTAATCTCTCTTTCTCATCTGGCATCTTTCCCTGCTCAATTAAACACACCAGTGTACATCCATTACTTAAAAAAACATCCATTGACTAGAACTGGAACACTTGGTCCACTCCCATATAATCCACTATTTTTCAGATAACTCTCTTTTTGACCCTTTACAATCTGTTTCTGCTCTTTTCACTCTACTGAAACTGCTAAAATGATGATCTATTAACAGATAAAACTAATGATCACTACTCTGTGCTGATTCTGAGTAAGCATGTAAGTGTATGGGGAGAAGATGGTGACCACGCAACACTCACCTTATCCTGACAACTGCACTCCCTATAGCCCCGGGTCATTCCCACATTCGCTGTCACGTGCCTAAGCCCTAGCTGACCCTGGTTCTAAGCCCTAGCTAGTGAGCTGGGCTGCAAGACATTGGTCTTACTATTACAATAAGGCAACACAGGGAAAGAGACAGGCAGGGTAAACACACAAACAAATGGAAATCCACAAGAATCAAAAGGAAGACAAACAAGTTCTCCAAGAATTCTATAGCTTTTCCAGGAACACCACATATACTCCAGGTAAGTAAGGCATAGGATAGATAAACTTATGGCTGGCATGGGAAAAAGCCAGAAGGAAGTGAGTAAAAATAGTGAAGAGGAGTGCAACAATAAGCAGTAGCACAAAGCCAAATGGAATTTCAGCAGACTAAAACCAAGAGCTCTTAACCCCTTCTGTAACAAAAGAAACAATAAACCTGCAACACTTATGTGAAAAGTCACATAGACTCCAAGGAAGACCTGTGATCAGCTAATCACGGTGATCTTCTGATCCCAGGTGCACCACAAGTACCAACAGGGT
The DNA here is from genome assembly GCA_033576555.1 of Oophaga sylvatica. Lineage (NCBI taxonomy): Eukaryota > Metazoa > Chordata > Amphibia > Anura > Dendrobatidae > Oophaga > Oophaga sylvatica. The sequence continues at coordinate 216,829,916 of JARQOD010000001.1, forward strand.
GCAGCACACTATTGACAGTACCCCCCTTCTAAAAGGGGCCTCCGGACATTCAGGACCAGGTTTATCCGAATAAGCTACAGGAAAAGAGCAAACCCATCTACCGGCATTAACTTCAGACATCGGTGCTCAAATTCTCTCCTCCAGAACATAACCTTTCCGATGCACCAAGTACTGGAGGAAATGAAGGATAAAGCGAGCTTCAACAATTCTAGCTATCAGATGTTACCAAATTACCATCCACCATGATTGGAGGCGATGGCAAGTGTGATGGATTAGATGATGCAACTTGCTTTTTAAGCAATGATCTGTGAAAGACATTATGAATCTTAAGTGTTTGTGGTAATTCAAGATGAAAAGCCACAGGATTAATGACAGTGAACAGCTTTTATGGATCAATGAACCTGGAGCTGAGTTTCCAGAAGGAACTTTCAACTTGATGTTATTGGAGGACAAACACAAAAAGTTATTCACGCAAAGGTCTGGACCTGCATATGCTTTTTATAGACATACGTTTATGAGAAAACAAGGGGATCTGCTACCTTGGATCTAATCCTTATAAACAGGGAAGAAATGGTTGAGGAGGTAAGAGTGGCTGGGACCCTAGGAGGTAGTGACCATGCTATTTTAGAATTTTGGATAACAAGAGGAGGAAGACCTGTGAAGACTCAGACATCAAGGTTAGATTTCAGAAAGGCAGATTTTAAGGGACTCAGAAAGAGAATTGGAGGGATCCAATGGCTGGATATTCTTAAGGACAAAAATGGCCAGGAAGGATGGAAAATCTTGAAAAATGAGATTCTCAAAGCACAAACTGTTAACAATTCCGAAAAGAGTGAAGAATGGGAAGCATTTAAGGAAACCAGGATGGATGAACACAGAACTTAAACACATGCTAAAAAGGAAGAAAGAAATGTTTATCAAATGGAAAGAGGGAGGCATATCTAAAGAAGAATATAATGCCATCTGCAGAACCTGCAGGGCACAAATCAGAGATCTAAAGCTGACAATGAATTAAGCTTGCAATATTTGTAAAAAGCAATAAAAAGGGATTTTGGGGATATGTCAAAAGTAAAAGAAAAGTCAAAGATATTATAGGATTTTTACAGGATGAAAATGATGAAATGGTAAGAAAGGATGTTGAGAAGGCTGAACTTTTAAATTCCTATTTTGCATCTTTTTTCTCTCAGAAAGGAAATGTTATTAATTATAGGGGGATCCTCTACATCTAATCACTGGTACTGGTTATGTCTCTGGGAAGAAGGGGAGGGAAAAATCGAAAATGCAAAAACGGAAAATCGCAAGGTGGTGAAGGGGTTAACACTTAAATTGATATTATTAAGTTCTATGAGGTCATCCTTTACCACTCTCTTCACATCCATCCTCCAGTGGATAGCCATGGAACAAGGAGGTGGAATAAGATTTTGCAGGTGAACAACTGGCTACATCGATGGTGCCGTCAGCAAGGATTTGGATTTCTGGATCATGGAGTGAATTAACTATACGATGGACTACTTGCTAGAGATGGGCTGCACCTTATGAAGACTGGAAAATTTGTATTTGGAAGTCACCATACTACACTCATCAGGAGAGCTTTAAACTAGAACAATGTGGGAAGGGAAGCAAAAAGCCAGAAAAGTCATACACCTGACAAATACTTTTGAGAACTCTGCTATTAACCCCTCTCTGACATTAGACGTACTATCCCGTCCATAAAACCCGTGCCATTCTGCCCATGGACGGGATAGTACATCATAGGCGATCAGCTGCGCTCCTGAGGGGAGCGCAGCTAATCGCCGGGTGTCAGCTGATTATCACAGCTGACACCCGTGACTGTGTGTCAGGAGTGGTCACGAACCGCTCCCGGCACATTAACCCCTAGCACACCGCGATCAAACATGATCGCGGTGTACTGGGGGCACAGGGGAGGATCGCGCAGGGTGGGGGCTCCCTGCGCGCCCCCCTGAGACCCTCAGACCAGCGCGATGTGATCGCGCTGTTCTGAGGGCTTCCTCCCTACCAGGACCCGGATCCAAGATGGCGCCGGGGTCCTGGAGGGAGGCGGCTTCCTCAGTGCCTGCTGAGAGCAGGCACTGAGAAGCCTGCTGCACTGCCTGAGCGATCGCTGGTGTGACAGTGTGCTGGCACACTGTCACACCAGCGATTTGATAAAATACAGTGATGTCCCACCCTGGGACAAAGTAAAAAAGTTAAAAAAATAAAAATAAACATGTTATAAAAAAAAATCCAAAATAAATTAAAAAAAAAAAAATATTCCCCAATAAATTCATTTCTTCCTGTAAATAAAAAAAACAAAACAATAAAAGTACACATATTTGGTATCGCCGCGTCCGTAACGACCCCCCCTATAAAACTGTCCCACTAGTTAACCCCTTTAGTGAACCCCTTAAAAAAAAAAAAAACGAAGCAAAAAATCAATGCTTTATCATCATACCGCCGAACAAAAAGTGGAATAACGCGCGATCAAAAAGACCGATATAAATAATCATGGTACCGCTGAAAACGTCATCTTGTCCCGCAAAAAACGAGCTGCCATACAGCATCATCAGCAAAAAAATAAAAAAGTTATAGCTCGCAGAATAAAGCGATGCAAAAATAATAATTTTTTATATAAAATGTTTTTATTCTATAAAAGCGCCAAAACATAAAAAAATGATATAAATGAGGTATGCCATAATCGTACTGACCCAAAGAATAAAACTGCTTTATCAATTTTACCACACGCGGAACAATAAAAACGCCTCCCCCAAAAGAAATTCATGAATTGCTGATTTTTGTTCATTCTAACCTCCCAAAAATCGAAATAAAAAGCGATCAAAAAATGTCACCTGCTCAAAAATGGTACAAATAAAAACGTCAACTCGTACCGCAAAAAATAAGACCTCACATGACTCTGTGGGCCAAAATATGCAAAAATTATAGCTCTCAAAATGTGGCGATGCAAAAAACTATTTTTGCAATAAAAAGCGTCTTTTAGCGTGACAGCTGCCAATCATAAAAACCCGCTATGAATAGTAAATCAAACCCCCCTTTATCACCCCCTTAGTTAGGGAAAAATAATAAAATTAAAAAAATGTATTTATTTCCATTTTCCCATTAGGGTTAGGGTTAGGGTTGCGGCTAAAGTTAGGGTTAGGGTTGGCACTAAAGTTAGGATTAGGGTTAGGGTTGGGATTAGGGGTGTGTTAGGGTTAGGTTTGTGGTTAGGGTTGGGACTAGGGTTAGGGGTGTGTTGGGGTTAGGGTTGGAGTTAGAATTGGGGGGTTTCCGCTGTTTAGGCACATCAGGGGCTCTCCAAATGTGACATGGCGTCTGATCTCAATTCCAGCCAATTCTGCGTTGAAAAAGTCAAACGGTGCTCCTTAACTTCTGAGCTCTGCCATGCGTCCAAACAGTAGTTTATCCCCACATATGGGGTATCAGCGTACTCTGGACCCCAAGAGTTATTGTGCAATTTGTCCTATTTCTTCTGTTACCCTTGGGAAATAAAAAACTGGGGGCGAAAATATCATTTTTGTACAAAAAAAAATATTTTTTTGTTTTTACGGCTGTACATTATAAACTTCTGTGAAGCACTTGGGGCTTCATAGCGCTCACCACACACCTAGATAAGTTCCTTGTGGGGTCTATTTTCCAAAATGGGGTCACTTGTGGGGATTTTCATTGTTTAGGCGCATCAGGGGCTCTCCAAATGCGACATGACGCCCCCAGACCATTCCATCAAAGTCTGCAATCCAAAACGTCACTACTTCCCTTCCGAGCCCCAATGTGTACCCATACAGTAGTTTTCTCCCACATATTGGGTATCAGCGTACTCAGGACAAATTGGGCAACAAATTTTGGGGTCCAATTTCTCCTGTTACCCTTGTAAAAATAAAATATTGGGGCGAAAA
>JARQOD010000001.1:216833926-216856484 GCA_033576555.1 Oophaga sylvatica
TTTTTGATCGCGTGTTATTCCACTGTTCGTTCGACAGTATGATGATAAATCATTGTTTTTTAGACTTGTTTTTTTTTTTTTTTAAGGGGTTCACTAAATGGGTTTACTAGTGGGACAGTTTTATAGGGTGGGTCGTTACAGACGCGGCAATACTAAATATGTGTACTTTTATTGGGGAATATTTTTTTTTTTTCCATTATTTAGGAATTTTTTTTACACATGTTTATTTTTATTTTTTTAACATTTTTACTTTGTCCCAGGGTGGGACATCACAGTATGGGGTCAGATCGCTGGTGTGACAGTGTGCACAGCACTCTGTCATACCAGCGAACGCACAGGCACTGCTGGAGGCTTCTCAGTGGCTGCTCTCAGTAGGCACTGAGGAAGCCGCCTCCCTGCAGGACCCGGCGGCCATCTTGGATCCGGGGTCCTGCAGTGAGGAGAGTCCCTCGGAACAGCGCGACACATCGCGCTGTTCTGAGGGTCTCAGGGGAGCGCGCAGGGAGCCCCCTCCCTGCGCGATGCTCCCCTGTGCCCCGGTACACCGCGATCATGTTTGATCGCGGTGTGCCAGGGGTTAATGTGCCGGGAGCGGTCCGTGACCGCTCCTGACACATAGTGCCGGATGTCAGCTGTGATAATCACAGCTGATCGCCATGGACGTACTATTCTGTCCATGGGAATTAAGTACCAGGTCACATGGACGGAATATTACGTCCAAAGGGATTAAGGGGTTAATTGTCTTAAAGGAGGTTGTCCAGGACTTTAACCAATTCACACTGCAGCCCTATTTTGTTTTTACTTTTCCGTTTTTCGCTCCCCATCTTCCCAGAGCCATAGCATTTTTACTTTTCCATCAACATGGCCATGTGAGGGCTTGTTTTATTGCGGGTCAAGTTGTACTTTTGAACAACACCATTGGTTTTACCATGTTGTGTACTCGAAAACGGGAAAAAAATTCAAAGTGCAGTGAAATTGCAAAAAAGTGCAATTCCTCAACGTTTTTTTTTTATTTTTTTTACCATGTCATTTAGGTCATTATGAGTTTGTAGATGCCAAACATGTATAGGTTGTTTTTTATTTCAATGGTGAAGAAAAATCCAAAGTTTGTCATTTTCCGATACCCATAGCGTCTCCATTTTTCGTGATCCGGGCTGAGTGAGGGCCTATTTTTATGCCAAGCTAACGTTTTTAATGATGCCATTTTGGTGTGGATACCATCATTTGATTTCCCATTATTGCATTTTAATGCAATGTTACAATGACCAAAAATCTATGCTCCAAAAGCCAAATGGTGCTTCTTCCTTCTCAGTCCTGACATGTGGCCAAACAGCAGTTTCTGACATGTGAGTCACCAACGTGTTCAGGAGAGATTGCGCAATAAATTGTGTGGTCTAGTTTCACCTATTAACCTTTGCGTAACTAAAAAATATGCAGCAAATAAAAAAAATATTTTTTTTACTTCTAAAATGTTATATTTCCACGTCCCAATGTTATAAAGTTATATGCTGCATCTGTGATTTCTAAATGCTCAATACACCCCTAGATGAATTTCTAAAGTAGTGAAGTTTCCAATAAGATGTCACATGTGGATGTATCTGCTGATCTGGCATCTCAGGAGCTCAACTACTGAAGGCCACAATCTATTCAAATGGAAACTGCTTTCTAAAAGCCAATTATTGCTGATTCTCATCTGATCTCTGCCTTGTGCTAAAACAGTAGTGTACAACCACATATGGGGTACTGCTACGTTCAGTAAAAATTGCATAACAAATTATTCTGCCCTTTGAAATTTTAGCTGAAACCCTCAAGCTTTTTCACTGCCCAATCTTTTCATTTGTCAAATGAGGTCACTTGTGGGTATTTCTTCAATTTTGGCACTTCAGGAGCTCTGCAAATGCAACATGGTATTTCCAAATTTGCATTTCAAAAATTAAATAGCGCTCTTTAGTTTTTGACCACATACAGGGCATCATTGCATTCAGAAGAAATTGTATAGCAAATTATGTGGTCCTCTTTCTCCTATTACCTATCATGAAATTTATTAATTTGTTGGTAAAACAGAATTTTAGTGAAAAAAAATGTAATGTTTTTGTTTTCACAGTTTTTTGAATCATCTACAGGTTAAAAATGAATTAATTCCTTGAGGGTTCTCTTTTTCAAAATGGGGTCATATGAGGAGGGTTTCTGCTGTTTTGGCACGTCAGGATTTCTGCAAATGTGACAAAAATTATGAGATTAGTTTTCTCTTATTATCCATTGTGAAAATTACAAATTTGGGGTTAAAACAACATTTTAGCAGAAAAAAATAATTTTCGTTTTCACATCCACATTTTAAAAAAATCCGTGAAGCACCTACTGGTTCGAAGTTCTCAACACACTTCAAGATGAATTTCTTGATTGGTCTAGTTTCCAAAATGGGGTCAGTTGTTGGGGTTTCTGCTATTTTGGTACCACAGGGTCTCTACAAATGAGACATGGTATCTGCAATCTATTCCTGAAAAATTTACATCCCAAATACATCTTCCCTTCCAAGCCCCGACATGTGTTCAAACAGAACTTTTGATAGCATGTGGGGTATCAGCATGCTCAGAAGAAAGTGAGTAACAAAATGTGGGTTACACTTTTTTTGTTACCTCTTGTAAAAGTGAAAAATTTGGGGTTAAACCAACATTTTTGTGAAAAAATGAAAACTTTTAATAAGACAACCTAATATTATCAAATTCTGCATAGTACCTGTGGGTTATAAATACTCACTATACCCATGAATAAAAACCTTGAGGGCTGTAGTTTCCATAATGTTGTCACTTTGGGAGTTTACTGCTGTTTAGGCACCTTAGAGGCCTGCAAATGCAACATGATACCCACAATCTATTTCAGCCAAATTTGTGTACCAAAATTCAAATGGTGCTCAATCCCTTCCGAGCCCTGTCATTTGTCCAGACAGAGGTTTCTGACCCCATGTGTGGTATCAGCGAGCTCATAAGAAACTGCATAACAAATTGTTTAGTCCATTTTGTTGTGCTATCCCCTTTAAAATGTTAAAAATTTGGGCTAAAACGACATTTTAGAGGAAAAATGGCATTTGTATTTTTCATTCCACTTTGCATGAATTCCTTTGTAGCACCTGAATGGTTAAAAAGTTTTTTTACAGCAGTTTTGAAGTGTTTGAGGGGTGTAGTTTTTAAAATTGTATCACTTTTGGGAAGTTTTCAATATATAAATCCAAAATTAGGGCAAAGTCCATTTAAATCTTAATAGGCCCGTGACAAAACAGGTTTTGTAAATTTCTTGAAAATATGAATCATTGCTACTAAGCTTTTAACCCTTCTAACACCTAACAAAATAAAATAATGTTTGAAACATGATCCAGATCTAAAAGGAGACATATGGTAAATGTTATGTATTAATTATTTTGTACAGCATGACTAATTGGTTTAACCCCTTCACCCCCAAGGGTGGTTTGCACGTTAATGACCGGGCCAATTTTTACAATTCTGACCACTGTCTCTTTATGAGGTTATTACTCTGGAACGCTTCAACGGATCTTCGCGATTCTGAGACTGTTTTCTCGTGACATATTGTACTTCACGTTAGAAGTAAAATTTCTTCGATATAACTTGCGTTTATTTTTGAAAAAAACGCAAATATGGCGAAAATTTTTAAAATTTTGCAATTTTCAAACTTTGAATTTTTATTCCCTTAAAACAGAGAAATATGTCACATAAAATAGTTAAGAAATAACATTTCCCACATGTCTACTTTACATCAGCACAATTTTGGAATCAAAATTTTTTTTTGTTAGGAAGTTATAAGGGTTAAAAGTTGACCAGCGATTTCTCATTTTTACAACAAAATTTACAAAGCCATTTTTTTTTAGGGACCACCTCTCATTTGAAGTCACTTTGAGGGTCTATATGGCAGAAAATACCCAAAAGTGACACCATTCTAAAAACTGCACCCCTCAAGGTACTCAAAACCACATTCAAGAAGATTATTAACCCTTCAGGTGCTTCACAGGAACTAAAGCAACGTGGAAGGAAAAAATGAATATTTAACTTTTTAGCCACAAAAATGATCTTTTACAAACTTTTTTTTTATTTTGACAAGGTAAAAGGAGAAAATGGACAGATAAGGTTGTTATGCAATTACTCCTGAGTACGCCAATACCCAATATGTGGGGGAAAACCACTGTTTGGGCACACGGCAGAGCTCGTAAGGGAAGGAGCGCCGTTTGACTTTTTCAAACTAAAATTGGCTGGAATTGAGATTGGACGCCATGTCGAGTTTGGAGAGCCCCTGATGCGCCTAAACAGTGGAAACCCCACAAGTGACACCATTTTGGAAACTAGACCCCCTAAGGTACTTATCTAGATCTGTTGTGAGCACTTTAAACCCCCAAGTGTTTCACAAAAGCTTATAATGCCTGGGTGTGAAAAAAAAAAAAAATTTCCACAAAAATGATTTTTTAGTCCCAAATTTTTGAATTTTCCCAAGGAAATTGGACCCCAAAAGTTGTTGTCCAATTTGTCCTGAATACGCTGATACCCCATATGTGGGGGGGGAAACTGTTTGGGTGCACGGCAGGGCTTGGAAAGGAAGTAGTAACGTTTTGGAATGCAGACGTTGATGGGGGTCATGTTCCGTTTGCAGTTCCCCAGATGAGCCTAAATAGTGGAAACCCCCCACAAGTGACCCCATTTTGGAAACTAGACCCCCTAAGGAACTTATCTAGATCTTTGGTGAGCACTTTGAACCCCCAAGTGCTTCACACAAGTTTATAATGCCCGGGCATGAAAATAAAAAATCCTATTTTTTTCCCACAAAAATTATCTTTTAGTCACTAATTTTTTATTTTCCCAAGGGTAACAGGAGAAATTTGACCACGTAAGTTGTTGTCCAATTTGTCCTGAGTACGCTTATACCCCATATGTGGGGGGGAACCACTGTTTGGGCTCACGGCAGAGCTCGGAATGGAAGGAGCACCATTTGACTTTTTCCAACCAAAATTGGCTGGAATTGAGATTGGATGCCATGTTGCATTTGGAGAGCCCCTGATGTGCCTAAACAGTGGAAACCCCCCACAAATGACCCCATTTGGGAAACTAGACCCCCTAAGGAACTTTTCTAGATCTTTGGTGAGCAATTTGAATCCCCAAGTGCTTCACACAAGTTTATAATGTAGAGCCGTAAAATTTAAAAATCATATTTTTTCCACAAAAATGATCTTTTCACCCCAATTTTTATTTTTCCAAGGGTAACAAGACTCCAAAAGTTATTGTGCAATTTGTCCTGAGTGCGCTGATACCCCATATATGGGGGTAAACCACTGTTTGGGTGCATGGCAGAGTTTGGAAGGGAAGGAGCGCCGTCTGACTTTTTCAACGCAGAATTGGCTGGACACCATGTCGTGTTTGGAGAGCTCCTGATCTGCCTAAACAGTGGAAACCCCCATAAATGACACCATTTTGGAAACTAGACCCTCAAAGAACTTATCTAGATGTGTGGTGAGAACTTTTAACCCCCAGGTGTTTCACTAAAGTTTATAACGTACAGCCGTAAAATAAAAAATCCTTTTTTTTTTACAAAAATGATTTTTTCGCCCCTAATATTTTATTTTCACAAGGGTAACAGAAGAAATTGGAACCCAAAAGTTGTTGTCCAATTTGTCCTGAGTACGCTGATACCCAATATGTGGGAGAAAACTACTGTATGGGCGCACGTCAGGGCTCGGAAGGGAAGTAGTGACGTTTTGGATTGCAGACTTTGATGGAATGGTCTGGGGGCGTCATGTCACATTTGGAGAGCCCCTGATGCACCTATACAGTGGAAACCCCCCACAAGTGACCCCATTTTGGAAAATAGACCCCACAAGGAACTTATCTAGATGTGTGGTGAGCACTATGAAGCCCCAAGTGCTTCACAGAAGTTTATAATGTACAGCCGTAAAAACAAAAAAATAATTTTTTTTGTACAAAAATGATATTTTCGCCCCCAGTTTTTTATTTTCCCAAGGGTAACAGAAGAAATAGGACAAATTGCACAATAACTCTTGGGGTCCAGAGTACGCTGATACCCCATATGTGGGGATAAACTACTGTTTGGACGCATGGCAGAGCTGAGAAGTGAAGGAGCACCGTTTGACTTTTTCAACGCAGAATTGGCTGGAATTGAGATCAGACGCCATGTCACATTTGGAGAGCCCCTGATGTGCCTAAACAGCGGAAACCCCCAATTCTAACTCCAACCCTAACCCCAACACACCCCTAACCCTAGTCCCAACCCTAACCACAAACCTAACCTTAACACACCCCTAATCCCAACCCTAACCCTAATCCTAACTTTAGCGCCAACCCTAACCCTAACTTTAGCCGCAACCCTAACCCTAACCCTAATGGGAAAATGGAAATAAATACTTTTTTTTAATTTTATTATTTTTCCCTTACTAAGGGGGTGATAAAGGGGGGGTTTGATTTACTATTTATAGCGGGTTTTTATGATTGGCAGCTGTCACGCTAAAAGACGCTTTTTATTGCAAAAATAGTTTTTGCATCATCACATTTTGAGAGCTATAATTTTTGCATATTTTGGCCCACAGAGTCATGTGAGGTCTTATTTTTTGCGGGACGAGTTGACGTTTTTATTGGTACCATTTTTGAGCACGTGACGTTTTTGATCGCTTTTTATTTCGATTTTTGGGAGGTTAGAATGAACAAAAATCAGCAATTCATGAATTTCTTTTGGGGGAGGCGTTTATACCGTTCCGCGTGTGGTAAAATTGATAAAGCAGTTTTATTCTTCGGGTCAGTACGATTATGGCGATACCTCATTTATATCATTTTTTCATGTTTTGGCGCTTTTATAGAATAAAAACAATTTTATATAAAAAATAATTATTTTTGTATCGCTTTATTCTGCGAGCTATAACTTTTTTATTTTTTCGCTGATGATGCTGTATAATGGCTCGTTTTTTGCGGGACAAGATGACGTTTTCAGCGGTACCATGTTTTTTATATCGGTCTTTTTGATCGCGTGTTATTCCACTTTTTGTTCGGCGGTATGATGATAAAGCATTGATTTTTTGCTTCTTTTTTTTTTTTTTTTTTAAGGGGTTCACTAAAGGGGTTAACTAGTGGGACAATTTTATAGGGGGGTCGTTACGGACGCGGCGATACCAAATATGTGTACTTTTATTGCTTTGTTTATTTTATTTACAGGAAGAAGTGAATTTATTGGGGAATATTTTTTTTTTTTTTATTTATTTTGGATTTTTTTTTTAAACATGTTTATTTTTATTTTTTTAACTTTTTTACTTTGTCCCAGGTTGGGACATCACTGTATTTTGTCAGATCGCTGGTGTGACAGTGTGCACAGCACTCTGTCACACCAGCGATCGCTCAGGCAGTGCAGCAGGCTTCTCAGTGCCTGCTCTCAGCAGGCACTGAGGAAGCCGCCTCCCTCCAGGACCCCGGCGCCATCTTGGATCCGGGTCCTGGGAGGGAGGAAGCCCTCAGAACAGCGCGATCACATCGCGCTGCTCTGAGGGTCTCAGGGGGGCGCGCAGGGAGCCCCCACCCTGCGCGATCCTCCCCTGTGCCCCCAGTACAACCGCGATCATGTTTGATCGCGGTGTGCAAGGGGTTAATGTGCCGGGAGCGGTCCGTGACCGCTCCTGACACACAGTCATGGGTGTCAGCTGTGATAATCAGCTGACACCCGGCCGCGATCGGCTGCGCTCCCCCCGGGAGCGCGTCCGATCGCACGAGACGTACTATCCCGTCCATGGTCATACGGGCCCAGGTACCATGGACGGGATAGTACGTCCGATGGCAGTAAGGGGTTAAACATATAAAAATTGAAAGGTTGAAAATTGCAAATTTTTTAAAATTTTTGGCCAAAATTCCAATATCTTTGCAAATAAACGCAAAGCATATCAACCTAAATTTACCACTAAAATAAAGTACAATATATCATGAAAAAAACATTCTGCGAATCACTGGAATACGGTACGGAGTTCCAAAGTTATTATCCCATAAAGTGACCCTGGTCAGATTTCAAAAATTTGGTTTGGTCATTAAGGTCAAAATTGACTCAGCCACTAAGGGTTTAAAATAGCTGTGTATTTTATTACTTTGTTACTGACTTAAGAGCACAACTTTGATTTAACCCTAACTAGACAGATGTTGTTATGGGAACTAGTATTAACACAGTCTGAATTGATACTGGAGATGAAAGCAAGACCACTCTTGGTTTAAAACATGTGACTACAATATTCAGAGGTCGAGCTCGCTACAGAACCTTTTTGTCAGTGATACATGTACCTGGCAAAAAGACGTAGAATTACTAAGACACAGCAGACAAATCAACTATATTATTATTAGACATTAGATATGTTTCAATGTAATACATGTTTGTTCTGTAGACACAGGCTAGACTGGAATTAAAAAGTAAAAAGAAACAGAAAAGTTCAATAGTTTTGTTATTGTTTGCATAACTTTAGAAATAGCAGATTTAGAGGCTGTTCTAAGTATTCAATGATTTGCTGAGCTTGTTTTTCTGTTGTATATGATTTCTTAGTTTGGCTTTAGATAATCTACAGTTAAAACTATCGTTCTTGAAAGTAAACAATTGGTGAACCACAAGTTTTAAGTTAATCTGATCCTGGGATCAGCGAAAAAAATGTGTGCGTTTGAAGTAAATTTCAACTGGCTTTTCCTTTACTCACATTTACTCTTATATATCTCTGTTATTAGTGTAAATGTAGCAGATTCTTGTACCAAGCTAGCCTTAGATGCCAAAAGCAAGTTCAATACGGGTATTTGAAATTAGCTAACAATACTGGTTGAAAAAGCAAGCTTTTGAGCCAACACATTACTCTGAGTTTGGTATTGGGACAACACTACAAGCAAAAGCAGCTGCTAAGCGTTCAATACATTTAGTGCTACATTATTTACTTTAGTAAAGATATCTTCTACATAACAGTTTGTAATAATATTTTAACTTTCTTTATAGAAATTGCAATATAAATACTTAATCCAATACCAAGTCAGGGGTTAAGCAAAAGGGAAGGGGACAGCGGAAGGGGACAGGTAGAAAGTGATGTGGAGGAACCCAGATCTTGGGTCTTAGGAAGTTTGGACTTCTTCAGTCTGTACTGCAGAAAGTTACATTAAAAATGTGGTGACAGTTAAATAGGCATAGAAATATGTGACTAAATACCAGAAAATATATTACCATCTGCCAAAATTAGCCCAGCAAAATACATAACTTATCCAGAAAAATGGGCTTTCAGCAAAAAATAACATCAAAATCTATTTAAAACTTATCTTTATTTTTATTTGAAACATAAGTTAAAATGTATACAAAAACCACAGAATCTTAGGGCTTAACCAATAGACTGAAAGCAGTAATATTAAGCATTATACATGAAGATCAATCCGGCTTTATGCCAGGAAGGTCCACCTCCTCTAATATTAGATGAGTGCAGGTTCTGATGCAGATAGGCCACAATTATAGAAAATCTTGGGCGATAGCTTTTTTGGACACTGCAAAGGCTTTTGATTCATTGGAGTGGAAATTTTTGCAATGTGTGCTTCTGAAATTTGCTTTTTCTGACAAATTTTGCAAATGTATTGAATTACTTTATTGCATGCCAAGAGCTAATATACGTGCAAATGGCATAGTATTGGAGTATTTTGATCTTGGCAGTGGAACTAGATAGGGCAATCCCCACTATCCCCAATGCTCTTTGCTTTCGCAATTGAACCAGTTGCACTTAGGTTTCGACAAGATCATTTGGTAGAGGAAATTAATATAAACTCTTGGGTGGATAAGGTGGAATTACATGCTGATGACCCGGTGCTTTTCCTGGATATCATAGAGCAATCTCTTCCAAGAGCAATTGACCTTATCAATTGTTTTAGAGAATTGTCGGGTCTTAAAATTAATTGGAGTAAGTCTGTGGTCATGTCGCTATTAGATAATATAACAGTACCTGTGCTAGTTGGTTTACAGGTAGTACAAAAATTTAAGAATTTAGACATTATAAATAATCAAAATCCGATTAGTGACCAGAAGGATAATATATACCCCCTTGGAGATATGATGAGGCAAAAGTTGAGATATGATCCCGACTTCCCTTATCTGTAGCGAGCAGAATTGGATTAATTAAAATGATAATCCTCCCAAAGTGTTTATATATGCTAGAACATACCGTATTTTTCGGACTATAAAACGCACCAGACTATAAGACGCACCCAGGTTTTAGAGGTGGAAAATAGGGAAAAATATATTTGAAGCAAAAAATGTGGTAAAATATTTAATAATATAAATAACATACTATTATATGTGGTGTTATTATATATAATAGCATGTTATTATGTAGGAACCTACGGGTAGGAGATAGTGCTGCGGGACCAGTGTGGTGTCTGTAAACTACTATGTGAAGACGCTGGAGGGTGAGTATAAGGCCGGGGTCACACATGCGAGAAATTTGCACGATTTTTGTGCGAATCTCTCTCGTGAATACCCGGCACTGCCGCCGGCACTCAGACTGGAGCGTTCTGCTGCATAGAAATACATGCAGCATAGAAATACATGCAGCCGCACGCTCTGGTCCGAGTGCCAGCAGCAGTGCCGGGTGTTCACGAGAGAGATTCGCACAAAAATCGTGCAAATTTCTCATATGTGTGACCACGGCCTAAGAATGGGGGCATAGGGCTTATATTTAAAGTCACACTCCAGCACTGATAACACTGGAGTGCTGCTTTAAGATCCCATTGGAGAACTATAACTCCCAGCATGTTCTGCAGATCCTATGGCATGCTGGGCGTTATAGTCCACCACAGGATGGCAGAGTGCTTTTTAATGTGCTGTATTTACTAACCTTTTAATTATTTTTTTCTTGTACAGTGTGTCTGAAGGACCTGTGATGACATCATGAAGAGGCAGGGCTTTGTGTGGTCATGTGATGCTCCAGCCCGCCCTCTTCATGACCTCATCACAGGTCCTCCAAAGGGGCATTCAGCATGGCATCAGCACAGCCCCAGGCTGTCAGGTATGCGATGCCTCCTGCTGCACGCTGCTCCTGCTGCCTCCTTCTACTTCCCACACAGATCCCCAGCTGCTGCAGGAATCAGGCGCTGGGGAACCATGTGGCTCTGTCATTTGCTGCTCCCCGCTCACTGCTCAGCTGATAGGTGGGCGGGGAAGCGGCTAATGAATATTTACTGCACTTAAGTATCAGGACCATTGGTTTCCCCAGCACTGGATTCCTGCAGCAGAGGGGATATTTTCCTGCCTCCTGCAATCCCACTCCACCGCTGCCCCTTGCCCCCTCCCCACATGTTACATTCCGACCATAAGACGCACCCACACTTTCCTCCCAAATTTGGAGGAAAAAAAGTGCGTCTTATGGTCCGAAAAATACGGTACATCAATTAGGGTCCCTAAGGGTTTGATGGCAGCTTGTTATGTTTCAGCAACTGAGGAGAATTAGCAAAAAATAGCAAAAGCGGTAATACACCAGAGAGGCTGGAACCTATTGGATTGCAGTAACCTGAACTAACCACACAACTAGAGGTAGCCGTGGAGCGTTCCTACGGTGATCCTAGACGCCTCGTCACAGCCTTAGAGATAACTACACCTAAAGGAAGAAAGATGAAAGCTATCTGCCCCGGAGCAGATCCCCAAAGAAAATAGGAAGCCCCCAAACATGTAATGGCGGTTAGACAAGAAGAAAGCACGAACACAGACAGAAAATAGAATGAGCAAACGCTGGGGCCCAATCTGTCTTGAAAGAAAAGTACAGGAAAGAATTCTGACTGCAATCCAACAAAACCCTAACAAAAATACCAACACTTCTGATTGCCAAAAAACCTGAGATCACACGATCTCATCAACCTAAATCAGATCTCTGGTGTAACAAAACGCTATTCAGCAAATAAAAAGTAACAAAAGAGCAAAGCAAAAGTGCAGACACAAACGGAGCACAATTGCAGCGCCAGACCCCCAAAAGGGGACAGGCTGCAGTCCACTGCAGGCAGCAAACCAGCAGAGAAAATCAAACAGAGGAAAAAAAAACAGCAAACACTTATCTGAAGGAGAGCAGGAAACTAGCAGTGCTTCAAGCAAGACCAGAAGGAACAATTGATAACCGGCAAGGATGCTGGGAACTCAGGCAACTTATATCCTACCATTCAGCGCCAGCTGAAGGCCATTCAGTAATCAGTTCATTACCCTCAGCAACCACCGGAGGGAGCCCCAGCTCAGAAGCCACCTCCAGCATATTCACAACAGCAGCGTTTATATGGGTTTTATCTAGACCTAAATTAAGTATTGGATCCCTGCAGAGGCCCAAAAACCAGGGTCGATACGCGGTGCCCAACTTTTTTTGTA
This sequence comes from Oophaga sylvatica, assembly GCA_033576555.1. Taxonomy (NCBI): domain Eukaryota; kingdom Metazoa; phylum Chordata; class Amphibia; order Anura; family Dendrobatidae; genus Oophaga; species Oophaga sylvatica. The sequence continues at coordinate 216,846,323 of JARQOD010000001.1, forward strand.
TTATCTAGCTGGTCAATTATGCTACTTAAAACATTGGTTAATTCAAGATAGACTTAATAATGCAGAGGCTCATCTCATGCATTTTTTGGGTTTGCAAACACCATGGGCAATATTGGAGGGTTCATACAGACCACCTCAGGGTTCGTTGTTTGCGCATAGCTTAGCGATACAGGTTTGGCGAGAAGGTAAGCATACTTTAAAGTTTACTGATCAAGTTGGGGAAATTCAGATATAGTATAATCCTGAGTTCTCGCATCTCCAAAATTTACAAGACCCAAATTTCTGGAAACAAAATGGAATAACAACACTCAATCAGATTTTTGAGAATGACACTTTATTATCATTTGAACAAATTCATGTAAAGTTCGGGATCCCCAATAGGGATTTTTATAGATATCTGCAACTGAGACACGCCACAATGTACCAGTTCCCATTTCCTAAAATGCCAATAGCTAGATATCCATTGATAGGAGTATTATCAACTCATGGACCCACAGGTGTGGTGTCCTCCCTATATACCTTTCTGCTAAATTCCAGAAATGTGTCCACTCAACTTGCTGTAAAAAGTAAATGGCGGCATTTAATCCACTCTATCACTAATAAACAGTGGAATGATGCCCTAGTGGCACATACGATGGTGTCGACAGCTGCAAATATCAAGTTAATCCAATTATATATACTTCACCAATTCTATTTGACCCCAAGTAGACTGCATAAAGTTGGTAGAGGGGCAACTGATGAATGTCATAGGTGTGGGGAGTGGATTTTGGCACCTCATTTGGAATTGTAGAATTATACAAAGATATTGGAATGAAGTAATAACTACATTAGAGTGGATAATTGGGATACCAATTGAATGTAGTCCGGAGTTGTGTGTCCTGGGTGTTGTGGATGAAGAGATATGGATCCATTATGATAGAATATTTCTCAAGGGAAGTTCTATTTATGACTAGAAAAGCGATAGCGTTGAGGTGGATGGGGGGGAAATCTCCTTCGATTAATCAGTGGAAAAAAATAGTGAACGATATAATTCCATATGAGAACATATTATATAGAAACGAAGGATGTCCTCAGAAGTTCCATAGGATTTGGGAAAAGTGATGTTATGATTCGGTATTTGAGGAGGACAGCAGCAAAAATAGACAGGCAACCAGACACCGGAGAGGTTGGTAACTAGTGGATTGCAGACCCCTAAACTGACAGCACAACTAGAAGCAGCCGTTGGACGTGCCTAGGGTGCCCTAGATGCTTCCACACAGCCGGAGAGATAACTAAGCCTAAAGACAGAAAGGGGAAAGCTAACTGCCCCGGAGTAGAGCCCCCAAAGGAATAGGTAGCCCCCAAACATATATTGGCGGTGAGACAAGATGAAATACAAACACAGGCAGAAAATAGAGTGAGCAAATGCTGGGGCCCAATCTGTCTAGATAGCACAGGACAGGAAAGAATACTGTCTGCAATCTGGCAGAAACTCTAAGAAAAACTCCAACGCGTTCTGATATACAAAAATACTGAGACAACACGATCTCTCCCCCACTAGATCAGAACTCCAGTGTAACTGTAGCAAATAAGCGGATACTGATATAACAGGGAACTGAAAATACAAAACAATGGCAAATGAGAAACAGAGGTCAGCACAGGCCCCAGCAGGGGAACCTGGCTGTACGAACTCCAGGAGGGCAGAAAACTGAGATAGACAAAAACGAATGCCACAGAAATAAACAGCAAATAACTTATTTGAAAGTTGCAGGACACGCAGGAAGCGAGCTGACTTCCAAATGGGACCAGGAAGAACAAATCACCGGCGATGATCATTGGAAGGTAGCTCACTTAAATGTTCCCATTCATCAACCCCAGATTGCCAATCATCGCTCCCAGCTGATGAACCTCTGTCAGCCATAGCAGCTTCATTACTATCAGCAGCCACCTGAGGGACCCCAATCTCCGAAGTCAGATCCAGAGCGTTCACAACAGGTGGTGTGATTCACCCTTGACACACCTGGCCCTGGTGCCATGGTCTCCTCAATCTCGCGATATAACCTCTGAAGTATATCCCTTCCAGAGCATGAAAGTGATGCTATGTGTGGGCTTGGGAATATATGACTATTATAATTTGACTTGGTATGAACTCAAAACTCTGATAAAGAACCTGTTGGTTTGACGGTGCAATGCTTTGTAGAGTACAATCTGTTAAATGCTATGTTTTACTTGTTTTGTTTGTTTACTCTTTTATTGAAAGTGTGATATCATATCTATGTCACTGTGAACAGTGATTATATGGATTATTCTGACTTTACACTGCATTGTTATATGTTTGTTGTATTATTCTGTGCTAAGTGAGTCCACTGCATCCTGTTAGTGCATTTGTTTGGAGGCCTGGGCATGTAAATATCCCTGCCTTTTTTCTGCTGTTTTTTGAATTTTTGGAGCATTTTAAGTCCTTTTTTTCTGCCTTTTGAGTGATAGTATTAGAAATAGATATGAAATGAACTCGGCACTCAACTTATGTGTATGAGATATAAGGTTTTTATTCACAGTAGTAGCGAAACGTTTCGTCCTATATCATGGACCTTCATGAGTCACAAAAACTACTGCATAAAGGGTTAATCCACAATGGGAAAAGGAGAAGCTGGATGCAGCCAGTGGTGGTAGATAAGAATGAAGCCGAATGTCTCTATTGAGCCGATATCCTGAAAAATATGGCCAGGTGTAAGTATCCGGATATGGAAGAGCAGTGTGACCGCAGCATGTGTCAGAGACTGACCTGTGGGATAAAGTCCGGCGGTGAATGTGATCTCTGCGTGGGACACGGTGTCCACCGCAACGAATAGAAGAAACAGCGCTCCATCCAGGTAAATAATGTATCAATGCAGTTTATTCCACCATATCACAGCAACGTTTCGACCCATAACAGGTCTTTTTCAAGCATAATACAAACATACAAAGGCTGGCCTTAAATAGTCATGGTGCACCAAGCACACCAATCAGATTCAAGTACCGCCTACTCACATTTTATACAATAAATGGTACAAATACAGAAACTATTTACATATCAACATACTTGAAATATATACATTGACACTCGCAGGTGCCCAAAAATTATTCTGATGACATACATCACATAGAATAAACACAGATCGGGCGCATTCAAATTCTACAATGTTATTGTATCTCCGTATCCATGGTATCCATTCTCCAATCAGGGCTTCCTTCCATTATTATACCAAGTGACTCGTTTTCAATGCTCCAATCCCTGGGGTTCAATGAAAAAAGCGCCAAAAAGCCCTATAACCAATCCCCAAATCACTTATATCATATACCAAAACGTTAAGCCAATTACCTCACCGCTAACTTTATAAGGAGTCCACCTCAACAGTTTCCTAGGACCGAGCACAAGCCCAGCAACACGCCCACCAACAGCGACGCAACACAGCCGTGCAGGAGCGCTACGTCATCGGGGAGAGCTGCGCCACATGATCACTCACGTGATCGCCGCCCACACCCGACGGCAGCAGCACAAACCACCACGCCAGTGTCCGTCACATGATGCGCGCTTGCAGGGCCGTTGCCCAGGCAACGACAGTACGCTACGCAGCCGCTTTAAAGCGCACTCAGGACTTAGAAGAAGAGAGGGGAGTAAAAAATATTTTTTACACAAAAATCTTATTTCTAAATAACAATAAAAAAAACAAAAAATAATTCAATATAGCTAGGATCAGGGGCAGAAGGAGGGAAGAACAGCATATGAATTATAATCAACAACAACCTAGGAAAAATCCATGCAAAGGTTCACTCCTTGTGTCCACCGATCGTGCCACATGAAGAAAACCTAAATACCTAAAAAAGAAAAAGAAAAAAGAAATTAAAATAACATAAAACTATATACCACAAAAAGAACTCAACGATGATGCATAGGATAAGTATGACATCGACATTTATACATTATAAGCGGATACATTAAAATCCAAATTTAAACCCTTAGGGTACAACGAATCTAGCGTATAGATCCACCTCAATTCTTTATTTTTTAACAACTTCAGTCTGTCACCCCCTCTCCTAAGAGTCGGCACACTATCAATGACCCTGAATCTTAATTGATTCACTGAATGTTTACTTTCCAAAAAATGTTTCGGTATTGGTAACTCAGTAAGTCCTGTCCTTATGGTACTCTTATGTTTACTAATTCTTGCCTTCACTTCCATGGTTTTCTCCCCCACATAAATCAAACCACAGGGGCAGACAATCATGTATACCACATAACTAGACATACATGTATATCTTTCTTTCAACACGAATTTCTTCCCTGTACGAGGATGATAAAAAGAGTCTCCCTTAAGCATGTTATTACAACACGCACAACCCAGACATGGGAAATTCCCATGTCGGGGTGCGCTCAAAGTTCTCTGTATAGAGAGCTTATTGGGGCCCAGATCTGATTTAACCAGTCTATCCTTCAAATTACGCCCCCTTCTGTAAGACAACAAAGGCGGCAAGTCAAAATCAGGAATGGAGGATAATCCTCGATGTAATAAGGACCAGTGTTTCTTCAAAATCATACCTATACGATTACTCACTGAGTTATAGGTAGAGACGAAAGGTATACGTTTTTGAATAGATTTCACAGGCATTCTCCTACGGGTATCCTCCCGGGTCAAATTAAGAGCCTTCTCCTTATATCTATACACCTCTTTCTTTGGATATCCTCTCGCTACAAATTTAGAACACATCTCCTCCAACCTCTGATCAACAATATCGTTATCAGCCACTGTCCTCCGTATCGGACAAGAAAGGGGGAGAAGCCAGCGCCGCACATGGTCAGCATGAAATACGTTAAGTGCATCTGCACATATAGTTTCTAACTGTTTTTTTAAAAATGAGACATTTGGCAAATAATTGATCAATTCTTTGAGCCACCCCGCCACGACAAGGCATTCTCATATGGGGCAGTCCTACTCTACGTTTTCTATTTTCGCTGTGCCATTACGGCCTCCTATATATATTAAAAACAGGACTGCAAAAAAACAGCAAAATTCAGACTGCAAATAAACTGCAAAAGTACCTGAAGCATTGCTGAATCACTCCCATGGTGCCAGTAAGACAAGCGCAGGTAAAAGCCGACCAGGTCCAAAGATGGACATTTCAGATCTGACCTCTACACTTGCCAAACCAGCAACCACAGATAAAGGGTGAAACAGGCCCAGACACAGGTGCACAATTACACAGAGCCTGAGGCAGGGCAGGGCTGCTGTATGTGTATACAGGCTCTGTGTAATTGTGCACCTGTGTCTGGGCCTGTTTCACCCTTCATCTGTGGTTGCTGGTTTGGCAAGTGTGGAGGTCAGATCTGAAATGTCCATCTTTGGACCTGGTCGGCTTTTACCTGTGCTTGCCTTACTGGCACCATGGGAGTGATTCAGCAATGCTTCAGGTACTTTTGCAGTTTATTTGCAGTCTTATTTTTGCAGTTTTTTTTATATTTAGGAGGCCGCAATGGCACAGCGAAAATAGAAAACATAGAGTAGGACTGCCCCATATGAGAATGCCTTGTCGTGGCGGGGTGGCTCAAAGAATTGATCAATTATTTGCCAAATGTCTCATTTTTAAAAAAACAGTTAGAAACTAATATGTGCAGATGCACTTAATGTATTTCATTCTGACCATGTGCGGCGCTGGCTTCCCCCCTTTTCTTGTTCGATACTGTCCTCCGTACCCTCAATCCTTGTCCACCGCAAGTCTGAGTGCCGAGTTAATTTCATATTTAGTTACGGTGTGGGAACCTACTCGGGCACCTCTCTCTTTGGTTGTGCACACAGTTACCTTTTCACAGTATTAGAAATAGGACTCGCAAGAGTGGGGACCCTTGACTTGGGTTGCGACTTGCATATTTTGCCCATAATATCAACTAATACCTCATATATTTTTGTATGTGTTTTTTGCACTTTATTTTTCAGGATGAAGCTGGACCCATTTGGCTCTGTAAACTGTGGTGTCTGTTCACACGGGATGCATTTTTGATAGCACTGGGCAGTCCAACTGATCTAATATTATGGGCGTCACCAACAGGCTGTAAACCAGATGCTGTACATAACTTGTATGTGAACAGCGCCACATGGAGACTTTTTTTGTGCATTTATATGCCAAGCAGCCACCCCCCCATGGATTGGCAGGCTGCATTCTTACACCTGTGTTAAGTGGGTTCACTGCATCCTGTTAGTGCATTTGTTTGGAGGCCTGGACAGGTAAACATCTCTGCCTTTTTTCTGCTGTTTTTTCCCTCACAAGGTGTGCAAGCAGTGTGTCGAAGTTTACGAATGTGGAAGAAGGGAACACATAAGATGTCACTTGGTACACCTATGGTTTGGTGAAAGCCAAGAGATCATTCCAATAACTGTTATTTTTATAAAGTGAAAAATTCAGTATTTATCAAGGAAAATAAATATAAAATAGAGTATCCTAGTCAACCATCAGCTACACGTCCAGGACCTAATTCAGCTAAAACTCCAGTGCCATTTTCCTTGAACTACCCTCGTTTCAATAACAACATTATGTTGAAGTGCAAAATGACAGCAATGATGAAGATTTTGAAATTTGAAGATATCTCAGTTCGTAAGGAATTTGACCAGCATGAGTTTTACAGTTTGGCATGAGATTTGATTTGGGACTATTAAAAAAAGGCTTAAGAACTCTTAGCATCAAGACTGCATGAGAAAAATTTGTATTAAAAAAAGAGCTAAATTATTCTACTTTCGATCCAGAGAAAGTGCATTTCTGCAATACTTTAGAAGTGACAGTGGCTTTATGTATTGCCATATCATACATGGTTTAATTGAGGAATTGGGAATTCCAATCTAAATCTCAAATGAATGGTGTCTATTCAGCAATAGCTCAAAGTAGATATTAAAGTGTGTCCTCTCCCACAATGGCAATTTATTTGGTGCAGTCCCAATTGGATTTTCAGTTTTTCTTTGCCAAAAATAGAGATACATAGAGTCATTGAGTTGTTGCAATATCACAAACACGATTGGATCATCTGTGTTGACCTTAAAAATGAACGCTTGCTTCTTGGACAGCAATGTGGATACACCAAGTATCCATGTTTTTAATGTACAGTATGTGGGACAGCAGAGCTTGCTAAAAGCATTGGGGGGAGAACAACTGACTTCCAAGATCAAACCTCAAATCTAGTGATCCAAACATTTTACATGAGCCACTTGTTCACAGAAAGATTTCTTCTGTACATGAAATTGGGTCTCATGAAGCAATTTGTTAAAGCTTTGTCACCTGAAGGAGACTGTTCCCAGAGACTCATTTTGTCATTTTTTTATTTGAAAAAATAAAGGCCTGTGTGTTTGATGGTCCACAGATTCAGCAGCTCATCAAAGATAAACATTTAATCAGGACAATGTCAGAACTCCAAAAGAATGCTTAGTTATAATTCAAAGACCTTGTAGAGGACTTTCTTAGAAATATACAAGCAAACAAATACACTGGAATTGTCCAGAAACTGTTGTAAAGCTGCAAAATGCTTGGTTGCAAAATGAAAATCAAGGTGCATTTTCTGCATAGCCATCTTGCTAACTTCCTTGCAAGCCTATGTGCCATGATGAGCAAGGTGAACAATTCCAAGAAAATTTGAAGATCATGAAGGAGCAAAATCAGGGTACATGGCATGCAAATATGTTGGCTAATTATTGTTGGAGCATCAGACAAGATTTTCCATGGATTGAATACTCCAGGAAAAGATATAAGTGTACATTTTAAACTTAACTGATGCCTTCTTTACTATTTGCACACAGTTTGATGTACAGTAACAATATATCCATTGTATGAGCCAAATCACTTTAAATAAACATTATATTCCATTTCATGCACATTTTGTATGGTTTTGGAGATAAAGGGAGGGTAGCTTAAAAGTTGTTGTGATAAAAAAATGGGAATCACTTTTGGATTCAGAAGCCAAGATAGTCAAAAACAAGTGTCAGACTTAACTCAATGAAGACCAGCATCGTAATAGACACGTTAGAAATCCAAACATTACATAAACCAAGCAGGATAACTATCTATGTACTATTATTTTTTTTTATCAAAGAGTCATTAACAAAGAAGAAAACTAAAGAAAGAAATTGAGAAGGAAGGAAAGAAAGGAAAGAAGAGAGGGTGGAAAGAAGAGAAGGTATTGGTCCACATATATAGTCTTAAATTTGGTTATCAAGCTGAGATAGGAATTTTTTAGATTCCTTAAACATAATTAAGTGCTCCATGTTCTCATGAACTGGTCAGTCCTTCATATTGTCAGGAGATGAGCTCCTCAATCCAATAACTGTCCACAAAATAATTTAGCCACTCAAAGAGAGAGAAAAACTGTGAGGTCTTCCAATGGTGTGGGATAATGAGCTGCTTGTATGAAGAAACACATTATACTTTTCTTCAAATAAGAGAGCTTGGTACAACAAATGACATCCATCCCTGGGGAATTGTGGACTGAATCTGAACAAACTTTATTATAAAGATCATTAATAGCTGAATAGGCTTACATCAGATATTGGGCTCATGGGAGGACATTAATTTTCAGTAAATATTTGTGCTTTTTATAACACTATGTATTTTCTATTATTTTGTATAGCTCATTTACTTTTTTCATGTCTATCATTTTCTCAATTATATATTGTTATGGTTTTTATTGCCATGAATTTGTGCCTCTCATTGTATACTTTCTTACTCCATCATAGATATCGATTCTACTATTATTTACTTGAATCATGACTTCATATGACAGCAGCACTTCTTGATTTTTATATTTTTTAAATACTTCTTGACTTAGCCTAAACATTTACGTTATCTTACTCACTTTTTTATACCTCTATAGTTATATTTTTATACAGTATCCTGGTATTTTTGATAATTTTCTATTACACATGTCTGCTTTGCTTTGGGGATGTTGCCCTCATATGATTCTCTTTTTTATATACTGTATGTTTTTATTTTATACTTCAAATAAAGGTTAGAATTCTTTTTATATAGCCTTTGGTGTTATATTTGCCTAAAGTCCATTGTTCTTGATTGATGACTCCTATAGTTACAGCAGCAGAAGCATTTTTATGTATCAATTGGTCTTCTGTTCTCTTTATCAATCTCAGGGGCACTGGTAATGTTTTAGCTATACGATATTTGTAGGTCTCTGTTACTGAGCTTGTATGACGAAGACCCAGAATCGTAGTTACACCACTGATCGATCTATCTATCTATCTATCTATCTATCTATCTATCTATCTATCTATCTATCTACTATCTATCTATTCTCTTAGTTACAGGAAAATATCATTATTTTTTTTTTCAAACCCTCAATGGAAATAATGGGTCTACCATTGAACAGATTAAATTAAGACCTTATTATGACATTGGAGGAAATTACAGAACCAAACTAAATATTCAGCGAACGGCATTGTCTTGGACCTCTATGAATAAAAAAATACTCAATTCAACCAATAATGAAATACATTATCTGACAAGGAAAGTGTTTAATAAAAGCTTGCTGTTAGCTTTCATCTCCTACTCCTGTTTACAACTTGTTCACATGTCGAGTCTTCTTTGTAAAGAAACATGCACTTTTGGTTTTGAAATTATTTGATTTCATAAACAATAAAATTCAAGACCGTATCCCAAGTTCCCTACTTCATCCACATGGCATAGGTAATTACTTCTACATAATTGCAAAGATTGTTTTTGTAAGTCTTTAGGAATCCAGCATATGTTCTTTGATATTCAAGTGAGTCTGTAATTGAGAGTGTCCTTTTAGAAATTTTCAAAGCATGTCAAGTTTCTTTCCTGGCTTAAATGGCAGATGACTGGGATTTATGGCATATATTACTGTACTTCACTATCACTTTCTGTACGTTAATTATTTTCAATACTCAGTTGAGATGGGAGTGCTACGAGTTGTGAGAATTGTACTTTCTATGAATCTGTTTGAAATACAGGTGTATCTAAATATATGCTTTAAAACGTGTTAAATATAAATTTCTTAAAAACATTTTATGGTTGTATTATATATTCCACTCTTCCCTGATTTGTAAGATGGGAAAATAAAATTCGTGCAAAGGTAAACTGCAGGTTGAGTACTGGAGGTTGAAGTCTAATAACAAGGCTACATTGTTAGAGAATT
>JARQOD010000001.1:216856584-216888714 GCA_033576555.1 Oophaga sylvatica
AGAGCCCCTGATGCGCCTAAACAATGGAAATCCCCACAAGTGACTACATTTTGGAAAATAGACCCCACAAGGAACTTATTTAGATGTGTGGTGAGCGCTATGAAGCCCCAAGTGCTTCACAGAAGTTTATAATGTACAGCCGTAAAAACAAAAAAAATCATTTTTTTTTTACAAAAATGATATTTTCGCCCCCAGTTTTTTATTTTCCCAAGGGTAACAGAAGAAATAGGACAAATTGCACAATAACGCTTGGGGTCCAGAGTACGCTGATACCCCATATGTGGGAATAAACTACTGTTTGGACGCATGGCAGAGCTCAGAAGTGAAGGAGCACCGTTTGACTTTTTCAACGCAGAATTGGCTGGAATTGAGATCAGACGCCATGTCACATTTGGAGAGCCCCTGATGTGCCAAAACAGCGGAAACCCCCTAATTCTAACTCCAACCCTAACCCCAACACACCCCTAACCCTAGTCCCAACCCTAACCACAAACCTAACCCTAACACACCCCTAATCCCAACCCTAACCCTAATCCTAACTTTAGCGCCAACCCTAACCCTAACTTTAGCCGCAACCCTAACCCTAACCCTAATGGGAAAATGGAAATAAATACATTATTTTTATTTTATTGTTTTTCCCTAACTAAGGGGTGATAAAGGGGGTTTTATTTACCATTTATAGCGGGTTTTTATGATTGGCAGCTGTCACGTTAAAAGACGCTTTTTATTGCAAAAAATAGTTTTTTGCATTGCCACATTTTGAGAGCTATAATTTTTGCATATTTTGGCCCACAGAGTCATGTGAGGTCTTATTTTTTGCGGTACGAGTTGACGTTTTTATTGGTACCATTTTTGAGCACGTGACATTTTTTGATCGCTTTTTATTTCGATTTTTGGGTGGTTAGAATGAACAAAAATCAGCAATTCATGAATTTCTTTTGGGGAGGCGTTTATACCGTTCCACGTGTGGTAAAATTGATAAAGCAGTTTTATTCTTCGGGTCAGTACGATTACGGCGATACCTCATTTATATCATTTTTTTATGTTTTGCCGCTTTTATAGAATAAAAACAATTTTATATGAAAAATAATTATTTTTGCATCGCTTTATTCTGCGAGCTATAACTTTTTTATTTTTTCGCTGATGATGCTGTATGATGGCTCGTTTTTTGCGGGACAAGATGACGTTTTCAGCGGTACCAAATTTATTTATATTGGTCTTTTTGATCGCGTGTTATTCCACTTTTTGTTCGGCGGTATGATGATAAAGCATTGATTTTTTTGCTTTGTGTTTTTTTTTTTTTAAGGGTTCACTAAAGGGGTTAACTATGGGACAGTTTTATAGAGGGGGTCATTACGGACGCGGCAATACCAAATATGTGTACTTTATTGTTTTGTTTTTTTTATTTACAGGAAGAAATGAATTTATGGGGAATATTTTTTTTATTTATTTTGGATTTTTTTTTTAAAACATGTTTATTTTTATTTTTTTTACTTTTTTACTTTGTCCCAGGGTGGGACATCACTGTATTTTATCAGATCACTGGTGTGACAGTGTGCACAGCACTCTGTCACAGCAGCGATCGCACAGGCAGCGCTGCAGGCTTCTCAGTGCCTGCTCTCAGCAGGCACTGAGGAAGCTGCCTCCCTCCAGGACCCCGGCGCCATCTTGGATCCGGGTCCTGGGAGGGAGGAAGCCCTCAGAATAGCGCGATCACATCGCGCTGGTCTGAGGGTCTCAGGGGACACGCAGAGGAGCCCCCTCCCTGCGCGATGCTTCCCTGTGCCCCCAGTACACTGCGATCATGTTTGATCGCGGTGTGCAAGGGGTTAATGTGCCGGGAGCGGTCCGTGACCGCTCCTGATACACAGTCACGCGTGTCAGCTGTGATAATCAGCTGACACCCGGCGGCGATTAGCTGCGCTCCCGGAGGGAGCGCAGCTAATCGTCTATGACGTACTATCCCGTCCATGGTCAGATTGGCACGGGTTTCATGGACGGGATAGTACGTCTAATGTCAGAGAGGGGTTAAAGACCAAAATACAAAATGATCCAAATTTCCCCTGATGGCATTGATATTGAGCTTCAGATACTCCTGTGTTATGATTTGGTAGCTGAGGAGAGCAGGCAAAAACGGCAATTCACCAGAGAGGTTGGAATCTACTGGATTGCAGTACCCTGACTAACCACCACAACTAAAGGCAGCCGTGGAGCGTACCTACGTTGGTCCTAGACGCCTCGTCACAGCCTGAGAGGTTAAATACACCTAAAGATAGAAAGAGGAAAGCTATCTGCCCCGAGCAGATCCCCAAAGAACATAGGAAGCCCCCAAACATGTAATGGCGGTTAGACAAGAGGAAATACAGACACAGACAGAAAATAGTATGAGCAAACGTTGGGGCCCAATCTACCTGGACAGAAAAGGATAGGAAGGACACTTACTGCAATCCAAAAAACCCTAAAAAATACCAACTCTACTAATTGCAAAAACACCTGAGATCACACAACCTCTACCACCTAAATTAGTTCTCTTGTGTCACAAAACTAAGCCGCAGCCACTGAAAAAACTGGAAAAGGCAAATGAACAAATAACAGTGGCTCAGATAAACTGAGAGGAGCACAAGCCCCCGGAGGGGACCTGGCTGACCTCCACAGAAGTGCAGGGAACAATGCAAAAGGCAAGCACAAAAATAAAAGCAGAAAATATCTTATCTGATAGCAGAAGATGCAGGCAAGACTCAGCAAGCTTCCAAGTGAACCAGGAACCACAGTTGAGACAAGAACAATTGATCACCGGCAACCATGATGGGAGGGAACCTCCCTTATATAAGACCAGTCTGTAACTCCTGATTGCCAATCCTCATTGAATGGTTCAGTACTGTTTGTAACCACCAGAGGGAGCTTCTGCTCAGAATTCATTTCTAACACATTCACAACACTCCTGCACTATCCTCTCAAGTTGTTCACAACATGTCAGATTTGTACTCTGTTCTTCTGATGCACGGGCTGGTATGAAAATTGTGTGAAATGACTCACAGAAATTGCTTATGCCACTTACGTTGCTGCTGCTAATATTTTTTGCAGTGATGCCTTGAAGTTCCCGGGGTTGGAAGTCTAGAACTGCGATGCACACTGTGTGCCTCACTGCTGATTGTCTGCAGGTGTGTTTTGAAACTCCAGCATGCACGTGTCCCTTTCCATGGGGGAAGTGTCTGGCAAAATGTACTCTTGTACCATGGATCTAACAAAATGGCAACACAGTAATCAGTTCTATTCCTAACCCTAGGAATACGGACATCATGTTGAAGATAGTGCAGCAAGAAGGCACTCATGTATCGGGCGCCTCCATGAGGTCCAAGTCCATGGTGTGTGGAGGCTGGGTAACACTCAAGGTTGCTTCCTCCATCCCCTCTCTCCAACCTCGAACAACAGAGAGGGAATTGTTAGCCTTTTCATCTCCAGACTGTTGCATGTACTTCTCCTTTTCCTACTCGTCCTTCTCAATTTGTTTCTCGGCTCCTGCACATTCACTAACAGTTTGTCTGTTACCATGAGCCCCCCTTGATCACTGTAATCCACCCTCCCATGGCACCCGCCTATGCAATGACTGTTCGGAGCTTAGAGATATTGTTATCCCTTCAACATCCTACTTTGCTTCCATCACTTCCTCTGGGATCACCACCTTGTCACTCAACTCTTCAAAGTGTGCTCCAGCATGTAGATGACCAGAATAGTGATGCTGATGATGCCGTCATCAACGCTAACCATCTTAGTAGCCATTTCAAAACTGTGCAGAAGGGTGCAGAGGTCCTTTATCTGTGCTCACTCTGCAAGCATGATTTGCATCATGTTTGTCCAGGCCATGCAAAAGGACATACTGCACCAGGGCTCGTTGTTGCTGCTAAAGCCACTGCAACATGTGCAGAGTGGAATTCCACTGTACCGAAAGACCTCTGTTGTGATGCAATTCGATGACCTGCGGGGTGCGATCATCAGAAGTGAGCACACAGTGACCGTGTTTTCTGCAGCAGCTCATTCAGGCCTGGATAAGGGTGGAAAAATTGCTGTACCACTAGGTTGAGGACATGGGCCATGCATTGCACGTGTTTGAGATTGCTCCAGCTTAGGGCCACCACCAGATTTGCACCATTATTGCACAAGGTTTTCCCTGGTTCCAGGTTCAGTGGAGACAGCTATTGCTCTAACTTGGCCTGGATAGCTGTCCACAACTCTTGAACTGTGTGAATACAATCTCCAAGGCTTATTAATTTAAATGCTGCCTGAATGTGGTAAGCCCTGGTTGCGCAGTACCAAGGTGGGTTGGGTTCTTTATGCACTGTTGAAGCGCATGTCTCATTAAGGGAGAAGGGGAGGGCACATATGAAGCCCCTGTAGGAGGTGCAGGACCCAGAAACAGTGGATAAAATGTTAGATAGAGAGGTTTGTCCCGCAAGCCTTGGGATTCCAAGACTTGTGGAGCAGCCCCTTGACCGCCTGCCCCCACATCCACCAGAGTCACTAAGTGCCCAGTTAACAAAATCTAAGGGGCCCCTGCCAATGTTTGCTTATACAGGTGTCAATGGTGAAATTCACCCTGGCAGACATAGATTTATTTAGGGAGTGGGAGATATTATCTGTGACATGCTGGAGTAGAGCCCGCACAGCTTTCTTAGAGAAGTAATGGCAACTGGGCAACTGGTACTGGGGACTGCAACAGCCATCAACCTTTGGAAACCATCTGTATCCACCAGGCAGAAATACAGCATTTCCGTGGAAACAGGTTGAAGATGGTGGAGTTCAACCTCCTAGCTTTGGCATATGTTGGAGGAAACATTCTTTTACCTGATCACAACTGCAGAACCGAGGGCTCGTTGCTGTGCTGGGAGAGAGTGGAGTATGGTGAACAGGACAAAATGCTGGATCAAGAAGGATGTGTTGTGCTGGGTGACACAAAAACTGTAGGCATATCCACTTCTGTAACAGCTAACGGGCTCTAACTCACTCCGACTGCAGGGGGTAAACAAGCAGAGTTTTTGCATCTGGGGCACTGTGTGAGAACATTTGGCACGGTGACGGAGAAGGGAGAAGCAGCAGATGTCGTTGATGGGATGGCCGATGGTTGGCGAGTCCCGCTAGTCGGCATTTTAGTGCAGTGATATTCCCAGATTAAAGCATGTTGATCGTACATGCGCCAGTTGATACATGTAATAGTCAAACTATTGCAATGTTTGCCTCTACTGAGTTTTTTTTGCAAATTTACCAAATAATGTGAGTTGGGTCATCCTTTTCAGTCACGAAAAAAGGCCCAGGCTATGCCACCCTTGCTTCTCCTGCAAACTGCAGACTTGTGACTGGAGCTAGCCAGAGCCAGAGTTGGGGCTGTGAATGCAGTGCTTGTCAAGGTGGAATCACTCCATGTTTGTGCAGGAAACCACAACTCCTCATCTTCCTCCTCCACCTCATCAGCTGGATTAGTCAGCTGTGTACCTCTGGTTTCACACCAAGTGGGATCTACAACCTTAGGCCGGGATCACACATACGAGGAATACGGCCGAGTCTCGCATGTTAATACCCGGCACTGCGGCCAGCACTTGGATCTGAGCGTGTGGCCGCATAGCAATACATGGATAACAAATATAAAGAGAGACACCTCGAGCACACTCAAAGCCAAGAAAAAATCCAGGGAAAATATGGCATTCGTTGAAAATCTTTATTTAAGCATTCCAATAAAGCTCCAGGATTAGAAAAAAAGGAATTCACAGCCCCAACGTTTCGGCCTATTTTTGGCCTTCATCAAGGGGAATTTTTCTGTTTAAACAAGTATAACACAAAAATATATCACAATATGCAAAAAACATTATATAAAATTATAACAGGTTATACGGTGTATAGCCTAACGCACTAATTCGGAATTTAATTTATATAATATAACAAAGAAAGACCAATGACTGACATAAAGTCCATTAGTATGATAAAGACATATTTCACTCAAGACGCTTAATCGTCAAAATGTAGCCTAGGAAAAACTACTGTGATGAATGGATTTATTCCATTAATACACTAATAATCTATAACAAATGGTGCTATATTATTGTAACCTTAATGTGTCAGGTTATGAAATCGTCAGCAATAACTCGGGACAATCCACATAGTACACTGAAGTTTCAGAGGAATACTTCTATATGATGCTAAGTATGCATTATGAACACAATAGTAAGATAAATTGCCATATTAGTGTTTAGAACTACATGAGTGTGTATATAGGAAAAAAGAAAAAAGAAAAGCAAGGAACAAGGAAGGAAGGGGAAAAAAAGGACTATATAAAGTGGCATGACCCAGAGGATTGCGGTCCATAGGTGATCTGAAACTGGAATACAGACTCATGGTCCCATGGTGATCTCCCTGCAAAAAGAACCGAAGGGTGCACATATTTACCTGTGATTGCTAGCGAACGTGCGCGGTGAGGTCCGGTGGAGCTCTATGCTAGTCGTGCCCTGTGCCCTTCTTATATGAACGGTGCGTTGTGCCATGTGATTTTGTTGCTAATTAGCCGTAAGTGAGACTTCCAGAAGAGGTCGCAAGGGGGTACTGACGTCACGCGCATGCGCATTCGTGTCTGAAGATCGCTTATGCACTGTTAAGCACCCACCACTGTGCTGGACAAATGGTATGAGAGAAAATTATTGTTTATGTGAGGGGGGCCCATTGGGGACTTCCTAAGTCATCTGTAAATAAAGAGAAAAAACAGAAATTATATAATACATCAAATGCTCAATATTTAATACTTATTCACAATATGAGGATCTAAGAGAAAGCCTCGTACTCCCTATTCAGGCCCATTGGTTCCAGTGTCTGTAATATAAATATCCAGAAGGCTTCCCTAATTTTTAGTAACTTGATCCTGTCTCCTCCCCTACGTGGAACAGGAACATGATCTATGATCTGGTATTTCAGTTGGGAAATGTTATGTCCCATGGCTATGAAATGGGCTGGCACTGGTAACATTAATTTCCTACATCTGATAGTGGACTTGTGCTGAGAAATGCGGTCCCGGATATGTTAGCAATACATGGAGCCACACGCTCCGCTCCCGAGGCTGGCGGCAGTGCCAGGTATTAACATGCAAGACTCGGCCATATTCCTCTCATGTGTGATCCCGCCCTTATTGTCATCCTCTCTTTTCTCCCACTTCTCACCCTGAGAGTCACCCTCCTCCTCTTCCTGTCCTGTCACCACAGTACAGTCCGTGTGCGCCTCTGGTATCTGAGTCTTGTCAGGATCACCTCCACCCCAGCCGTTAAATTCTGGTGACAAGGGTCTGGATTGTGCTTGGACCCTACTTTATCTGGCCCTGCATCCATCATGAAAAAATTTGGGGCATCGGTGTAAATGCTTTCCTCCTCTGGATTTTGTGAATCTTTGAAGCAGAGCTCTGATGCCCATAGAATAGAATGTGTTATGTTTCGGTAGCTGAGGAGGACAGGAACAACAGCAGGGCAGCCGAACACCTGAGATGTTGGTAACTGATGGGTTGCAGATTCCTAAACTAACGACACAACTAGAGGTAGCCGTGGAGCGTTCCTACATTGATTCTAGACGCCTCGTCACAGCCTGAGAGATAACTACACCTAAAGGCAGAAAGATGAAAGCTATCTGCCCCGGAGCAGATCCCCAAAGAAAATAGGAAGCCCCCAAACATATAATGGCGGTTAGACAAGATGAAAATACAAACATAGGCAGAAAATAGACTGAGCAAACGCTGGGGCCACAAGCTGACTAAATAGGATAGGACAGGAGAGATTACTTTCTGCTACCCAGAAAACCCTACAAAAATCCAACAATTCTGATTACAAAAATACTGAGATCACACGATCTCGCCACCCACTAAATCAGTTCTCAGTGTGAACAAAAACCAAGCCGCAGCCGCTGAAAAAACAGGAAAAAGCAAATGAGCAAATAACAGTGGCTGCAGATAAACTGTGAGAAGCTCAGGCCCCAGGAGGGACCTGGCTGACCTCCACAAAAATATCTTATCTGAAAGCAGGAGATGCAGGCAAAGCTCCAGCAAACTTCCAAATGAACCAGGAACCACAATTGAGACAAGAACAATTGATCAACGGCAACCATCATGAGGGAGCCTCTGCTCAGAAACCATCTAGCACATTCATAACAAGAATGTGTGAACAGCTATGCAGAATCGCCCATCTGTGGTTCCCCACAGTCAGTTGGGAGTTTGGAAATTTGTGACGCAGGTGGAAACAAGGGTGATTGGGGTGCCACCTCTGAGAATTGTATTGTGTGTGATGTTAAGGTGGAGGAAGAAGTGGAGAGGCCACTTGCCATCCACTGGAGCACATGCTCTTTCTGATCCTCATCTACAAGTCATACCGCTGTGCGGCTGCTATAGAAAGGAAGTGGAGTTGGCTGTCCAGTAACAAATGTTGTCAATGGTCTTTGGATAGGACGAAACGGTGTTTGTTCAGTTGAGCTTTCATTAACATTAACACCTAACCCATGTACATGTCAAACACCAAGACAATATTCCCTTCCACCACAACATCGCTTTTTTCACATTCATGTTGTATATACCCTTCTCCTCTTGTAACCTGCTGTTTCACAACCTTAGGCCCACACCTGTCAGCCAGCTGTCAATAAATGAACAATCACTATTTATTTTCTTAGATAGTGTACCTTAACATCACTCTTATGCTTCATGATTTTGAAGAGCAAATGGGGCCTACTGATTCCTCTCTGCAACACAGTGTTATCACAAATGATTTGGATAAGCAAATAGGACCTACTGGCTGAACCCCTATATTAGGACTAATGATTTTTAAAAGGAAATGGGCCCTCCTGATTCATCACTGCAACACAGTTTTATCACATACGATTTGGATTAGTAAATAGGGTCTTCTGGCTGATCCTGGCCTCCTGATTTATCAATGCAACATAGTTTTTACTCAAACAATTTTGATTACCAAATGGGGCCTCCTGACACTGCAACATAGTTGTAGCATATTCTAGTTAGATGCTAGAAGATTGATTTCAAACAGGACAGGATCCTATCTAGCTAACAGACAAGTTCAATTTCAACAACAGCAGCACTAGCAGCAGTGCCAGCAAACAAGATGTACACTTTTTTAAATGGACAGAGACATGTGACTTTGGCATCCAATCACAGAAAACGTGTCATGACATTGTGGATGGTTTCTGCACACTGATTGTCTGCCGGAGTGTACACATATTAAGTTACTACAGAACAAAGGAAAAAAAAGTACACTCCGTTGCTCCTCTAACTTAGACCCACTCTTTCCCCTCATAAAACACATCCCCCAGCTCATCATACAGCACCACTATCCAAGACAAAGTCAAAACAAAAGCATTAGTGGAAGCGATATCATTTTCAGATCTATGACTGAATTTTGCCAACTTTGAGGAAAAATGCTTCGGAAGCTGAACACGAATCCGATTGTGCTACATTCATGCCAAATGTGAGATTGGCAAACATTCTCTGAAGAAGTTCGCTCATCTCTACAGGTGATTGAAAATAGGTGGGACATCACATAATTTTTTTGGGTGTCCCTTTTTAGTAGCTAGTAAAGGCTACGCAGACAGCTGTGAGCTGTTATTATTAGGCAGAGAACCTTTACGGATATTAGCCCCTTTTCAAAATAACAACACCAGCTCACATCTGTCTGCTTTTCTTACTAAAGTTATTTAACTCTGGGTGGCATCACGATTCCCCTCTCAGTGAATGACTGTTATGCTGTCCTATGGAAACAGGGTCATGCTGAGTTGTCAGTGTTTTGACTGACATAACTGCTGTCCAATCTTGTAATGGACATGCTGAGTTGTCAGTACTTTGATTGACCCCTTAGCTGTCCAGTCTGTTACTAGGTGCTGTTTTTTTTCCAGGTGTTCAGAAGTTTGCCTAAGCTATTTAACTGAGCTGTCTGTCCCTGATTACTGCAAGACTTAGTTTGTGCTTCCTGGTGAATATTTTCCTGATTCGGTTGTACTGAGTTCCGATCTTCTGCTGCCTGACCCTTTGGACTGTGTTTTGACTATCCCTTTGTTTGTCATTTTGCTTCGATCAATTATCTCCTGGTATTTTGACTACTGAACCATGACCTGACTTGGTTCTTTGTCTTTTCCCTTTGTTATCTATTTGCTCTCTTGATACTGACCCCAAAACTTCTGACTTCTCTGCCTCATGATCTGTCTGTAAGTAGTAACTAGCATCACAGATGTTTTTGAATAAATGGATGGATATCAATAAGAATAGTCTACATTGACTTATATTCATTTTGGACTGTGTGTTGTCTAGTCTTACGCCATTCTATTAATTCTATCCAGTCTGTTGGGTAAACTAATTACCCCCTCGGCTTATACATGAGTCATTGGGCAGAAACCAGCAGGGGAGGGGGTGCCACGGCAGGAGCCTGTGGCTGGGACATCATACTCACCATCCCCGTGCCATCGCTGAATGTCCCGGCAATCCTGCGTTGTACCCAGCTTCCTGCAGCTCTCCTGTGCTGAGCGGTGACGTAATACCGCTCATTATGGCTATGAATATGGACGGGACGCCACTCCCATAGGCGTTGCATCCATATTCATGGCCTTAATGAGCGGTATTACGTCACCGCTCAGCACAGGAGAGCTGCAGGAAGCCGGGTACAACGCAGGATTGCCGGGACGTTCAGCGATGGCACGGGGAGGGTGAGTATGATAGAGGAGGATGGGGGGAGCATGGAGGAGGACAAGGAGCACAGAGCAGGACGGGGGGAGGACAGAGAGCACGGAGGAGCACGGAGCAGGACGGGGGAGGAACGGAGAGCACAGAAGAGCACGGAGCAGGACGGGGGGAGGATGGAGAGCACGGAGCAGGACGAGGGGAGGATGAAAAGCACAGAGGAGCACGGAGGAGGACGGGGGGCACAGGAGGATGGAGCAGGAGGGGGGAGCACAGAGGAGGATGGAGCAGGAGGGGGGGAGCACAAAGGAGGACGGAGCAGGAGGGGGGAGCACAGAGGAGGACTGAGCAGGAGGGGGGAGCACAGAGGAGAATGGGGGAGCACAGAGCTGGATGGGGGAGCACAGCAGGACGGCGGTTTATACACTCGGCTTATACTCGAGTCAATAAGCTTACCCAGTTTTCCGTGGCAAAATTAGGGGCCTCAGTTTATACTCGTGTCGGCTTATACTCGAGTATATACGGTAACTCAATGTTTACTGATTAATTTAAGGGATTTAAGTCATTGTTGTTGTCACATTTGTTTGCAGGTCAATTGTTCTGTTGTGAGTAGTGACTAGCCTCACAGATGGGTTTCAATTAATGGATCAATATTAATAATAATAGTCTACATTGACTTACATTGATTTTCGACTGCGTGTTGTCTAGCCTCACGCCATTCTATTAATTCTATCCAGTCTGTTATGTAAACTAAATAACTCAATGTTTACTGACTAATTTAATGGATTTAAGTCATTGTGGTATGCACATTTGTTTGCAGGGCAATTGTTCTGCTCCTATCCCCATTTTGTTTCCTTTTGCAGTCCCCTAACCCTTACTGTGACTATTTTACAGCACCATAGTGCAGGCCCTATTGACTTCTATTTAGCTTGGGGTCAAGTTTGGACCCAAACCAAACTTTTAACTCATTAGTAACCGAGCCAATTTTGACCTTAATGACCAAGCCAATTTTTACTATTCTGACCACTGTCATTTTATGAGGTTATAGCTCTGGAACGCTTCAACAAATCCCCCTGATTCTGAGAAAGTTTTTCTTAAGACATATTGTACTTCATGTTAGTGTTAAAATTTCTTCGATTTGACTTGCATTTATTTATGAAAAAAACTGAAATTTGGCAAAAAATTTGAAAATTTAGCAATTTTGAAACTTAATTTTTGTGCCTTTAAATCAGAGAGATATGTCACAAAAATATTAATAAATATCATTTGCAACATGTCAAATTTACATCAGCACATTTTTGGAAACACTTTTTTTAGGAAATTATAAGTGTTAAAAGTTGACCTGCAATTTCTATTTTTTTCTACAAAATTGACAAAATCATTTTTTTAGGGACCACCTTGTTAGGGTTCGAGTACCCGCTGCTGCACAAGGGAAGTCGCGAACCAGTCCCACTGCGGTCCCCCATTCATCTCTGTCCGCAGTGGAGCCTGATCAGCTTAGATGTCGGTCCCAGCGTCTCGCCCAGTCTAACAGTGTGCAGAGGATTACTGCTGCTCCTCCAGGCTCTGCTATTGTGGCCAGTACTGGTTAGCGGCAAGCAGACGTCTTTAGGACAAAGTCCTTGCTTTCCCTTTCTGAGCATGCCCAGAGTGAGATCTCTCATTGGAGATCAGGGGTCACATGCTCAGGTACTGCAGCAGCTCCTATTGGTCCGCCAGGAAGGTCCTGTGACTACTGGTGTTCTGGAACAAGTTTCATTGGTCCTTGTTTCTGGCAGGTCCTGTAGCTGTTACTATAAAAGGTAGCATGGCTGGGCCGCCATGCGCTAGTATCAATCGTCATATGCTTTGCGCCAGTGTGGTCATGCGTGTGTGTGGTTAGGGCCCGGCTGAAATAAGCCCCTAGAATACCGACTTAATCGGTGAGGAGTTTGGTATGCTAGCTGGTCAGGGTCGGTGTCCTAGATGCCCTAGATTACCGGCATAACCGGTGAGGAGTTTGATTGCCATATTCAGGGTCTGGCGTTCAGACGCCATAGAATGCGGGTGTCTCTCGTGAGGACATTAGCGCATGATCACGTTCTATGTTCGCTTAGCAGTCAACTGTGTACCTGGGTGCCTGACAGGACACAGAAGTTTGTCTCAGCGGCTCTGTGACGCAACAGGGTTCGCTTTCAACGCTAGACAGCGCCCTAGCGTGTTTATTTTGTGACTCAGTGGTGTTAAGTGAGTTCGCACACATCGCCATATAGCGCTGCGGCACTCCTTCTAGCAGCTCTGTGGAATAACAGAGCGCGTTAAGGTGTTTATTTTGGCGACTCTGCGGGTTAACAGAGTTCGCTTCTTGCGCCATTTTACTAGCAGCAGGCTCCGCCTGCACGGTGGACCCCGGCTGCGAACGCACCTTTTTACATCATATATTTGGTGCGTTCCGCAGACCCTAACACACCTGACATTTGTAGTGACTTTTGGGGGTCTATATGAAATAAAACATACAAAAATGACAGCATTCTAAAAACTGCACTGCTCAAGGTGCACAAAAACCACATTCAAGAAGTTTATTAACCCTTCAGGTGCTTCACGAGAACTAAAGCAATGTGGAAGGAAAAAATAAACATTTAACTTTTTTCACAGAACATTTACTTTATGCCCAAACTTTTTTATTTTTACAAGGGTATCAGGAGAAAATGGACCACAAAATTTGTTGTACAATTTCTCCTCAGTACGCTGATACCTTGTACGTGGGGGAAAGCCACTCTTTGGGCACATGGCAGGGCTCATAAAGAAGGGAGCACCGTTTGACTTTTTGAGTGCAAAATTGGCTGGAATCTATGGTGGGCACCATGTCACGTTTGGAGACCCCGTGATGTGCCTACATAGTGTGAAGCCCCCAATTTTAACTCCAACCCCAACACAGCCTTAACCTCAACCCTAACCTGAACACACCCCTAACTCTAATCCCAACCCTAACCCACAGCCATAACCCCATCATAATCCTAACCCTAACCACAACCCTAGCTCCACTACCCTATCCCAAACACCATAACCACAACACAACCGTAAACCCAACACAACTGTAACCCCAACACAACCATAACCCCATCACAACTCTAACCCTTTCCCCACCCCTAACCCTAGCTTTAACCCCAACCCTAACCCTATCCTTAACTCTAGCCCCAACCCTAACCCTAACTGCAAAGAATGGAAAAAAAATAAAAAATAAATGTTTTATTATTTTTACCTAACTTAAGGTGTGTCAAAGGGGGGGTTTGATTTACTATTTTTTATTCTGATCACTTAGATAGAGTCTATCAGAGTAATCAAAATGAACCAATAGGAAAAATTTCCTATTGTTGCCGGGTACCGGCCAGCAGATCTCGGTGGGCGCATACGCCTGCCATTTTCATCCAAGAAGATGAGGCAGAAGGCCGGGGGACAGAGCGGGAGGGTCCAGGGATAGCAGAGGTACCAGATGGGACTCGAGGGACCCCATTTTTTCTCCTCTTGTATGCTAGATCATATTAGAGAAGAGAAAAATTAATTGAAAACCAGATTTTTTTTTTGCAATTGCTGTTATTTGGTGAATAACGACGATCACAAGACTGGGGTTGGTAAAATACGGCCCTGATCATGTACTCCGGGGTCTCAGCTACTGCCGGTAGCTGAGATCCCGGGGATCTTCCGACGCTGGGGGTGCTATAAACTTATTTCTGAGCACTGTTATAAAGTGTCATTAAGGGGTTAACTCAAATTCGGCTGAGCCTACTGAACCAAAACTTCAATGGGTTTGCTCATCACTAGCTATTAGTTAATAAGTTGAGAACATATATATTAGTCTCCCTTCATAAGCTATTGCTCATTATGGAATAATTCTTATGCCTCAAAATTTTCCTGTTGAATAAATAATGTACCCATTGTTAGGGTCTGCGGATCACACCGAATATAAATTAGAGGAAGGTGCAATCGAGACCTGGGGTCCACTGTGTGGAAATGGAGAAACCGCAGCTAGAAAACAATGGCAGAGCATAGCTGCGAACAAGCACCGTAAACGCGAGTTAAACGTTACTCGGTGTGAACAGAGTGCTAGCTACCTGACTCCATTACTCCACGGAGACAACACAGACTGAGAGCACTCGAAGCAGTACCCTGTTAGGCATCACGGGGGTACATAGAGTATAGACGCTAGTTGGGTGTCCCTATAACTTAACCCCCACTGAGCAGGTGGTTGTGCTTGTTCAGAACTCTGCTGTGTTAATCGCACACAGAACAGGAGCAGTTACCAAGCCAAGCGGGAATTCCCACCCTACACTGCCTGATAAGAAATACACTCATAGAGCACGTAGCAGCACTCATGTATACGGAGTGGTCACACTTCCACCAACACACACACACAGCAAGTATAAATGATCCTAGCATGAGGACGGGTGCCCCAAAGATCCTTTTATAGACTGCGCCTAAGTCCAGTCAGAAAGGACCTTACTCACGGACCAATCCGAAGCCGATGCGGGACATGAGCAGCTGACACCCGACCACCAATGAGAGGTCACCACCTCAGATGCATTTCCAGTAGAGCGAATACTGGACTTAGCCTCAGGAATGACTGCTTGCCGCTATCTAGTGTTAGTCACTATAGCTGAAACTGGAGAGGCAGTGGTAACAACACGCACAGCACGAGTCTGAGCAAAATGCTGAGACTGACATCCTTGTTGAGCAGCATCTACTGTGGTCGAGACTGAAGGAGAAGACAAGGCTTGGGATCCATCCTGTGCAGAGTAAGATTCCTGGCACCTAACACCCATTTACTGTGCTCTACCATAAAAGCTTATAAAATATTATACAAACTTATAATATGGAAACATGTAAGGCCCAATAATTTAATATGAGGGACACAGTAGACCATTTACTGGGAACACTACCCCCCTCCGCTACTACTCCCTCATTTGAGGTGCACTCCGTCTGCATCTACTCCCCCTCCAACCTCCAGCTGGCTGTCATCTACCGCCCCCCAGAACTTGCCATCTCCACCTTTCTCGACCACTTCACCACCTGGCTGCTTCATTTCCTCTCTGCTGACATCCCCACTATCATCATGGGTGACTTCAACATCCCCATTGATGCTTCCACCCCAGCGGCCTCTAAACTTTTATCACTCACTGCCTCCTTTGGCCTCACTCAATGGTCCTCTGCGGCCACTCACAAAGATGGTCACACGCTCGACCTTATCTTCACCCGCCTCTGTTCCCTTACTAATCTCACTAACTCACCCCTTCCCCTGTCTGACCACAACCTACTGATGTTCTCTTCTCTCTCCTCTTCTAGTGCACAACCCCCACTCCACAAACTCACTCACCCTCGCAGAAATCTCAAACACCTCAATTTACCAATGCTCTCTGAGTCCCTCCTCCCTCTTACAGACATATCTTCACTTCACGACACAGATTCTGCTGCCACCTTTTATAACACTGCAATAACAGCAGCACTTGACTCGGCTGCCCCCCTCACACATAGCAAAACTTGTACAATCAACAGGCAGCCCTGGCTGACCAGCCTCACCAAAGAACTGAGACGGGCTTCCAGTGTTGCTGAGCGGAGATGGAAAAAATCCCGCTCTGCCGAGCACCTAACCGCATACAAGCAGTCCCTCACCAGCTTCAAGTCCACGCTCACTGCTGCAAAGCAAACTTACTTCTCATCTCTCATATCCTCCCTGTCTCACAACCCTAAACAGCTCTTCAACACTTTCAATTCTCTACTCTGTCCCCAGCACCTCCCCCTTCTCCTCTCATTTCTGCTGAAGACTTTGCCTCTTTCTTTAAGCAGAAGATCGATACGATCAGAGAAAGCTTTGGCCCACAGCCCCCACTGCCCCTCTTAGCTGCTCAACCCTCTTCCTCCAAAGCCAACTTCTCCACCATGACAGAAGATCAGCTCTCCACCCTCCTATCAAGATCACAGCTCACCACTTGCACGCTTGACCCGCTGCCATCCCACCTCATCCCTAGCCTCGCCGTTCTTCACCCCTACTCTAACACACCTCTTCAACCTCTCACTTACAAATGGTGTCTTCCCCTCATCCTTCAAACATGCCTCGATCACACCCATTCTCAAAAAGACCTCCCTTGACCCATCCTCTGTGTCTAGCTATCGCCCGATATCTCTTCTCCCTTATGCCTCAAAACTACTGGAACAGCATGTCCATCTTGAACTGTCCTCCCACCTCTCCTCCTGCTCCCTCTTTGACCGCTTACAATCAGGCTTCTGACTGCATCACTCAACTGAAACTGCCCTAACTAAAGTCACCAACGACCTACTAACCGCCAAGAGCAAGCGTCACTACTCTGTCCTCCTTCTCCTGGACCTGTCTTCTGCCTTCGACACTGTGGACCATTCCCTCCTGTTACAGATTCTCTCATCTCTTGGCATCACAGGCTTGGCCCTATCCTGGATCTCATCATATCTAACAAACCGAACATTCAGTGTCTCCCTCTCCCACACCACCTCCTCACCTCGCCCCCTGTCTGTCGGTGTTCCCCAAGGTTCAGTTCTTGGACCCCTACTCTTCTCCATCTACACCCTCGGCCTGGGACAGCTCATAGAATCCCATGGTCTCCAGTATCATTTCTACGCCGATGACACGCAGATCTACCTATCTGGACCTGACCTCACCTCCTTACTGACCACAATCCCACAATGTCTGTCTGCTATCTCTGCTTTCTTCTCTGCTCGCTTTCTAAAACTGAACATGGACAAAACAGAATTCATCATCTTTCCCCCATCTCACTCTACCCCCCCACCAGACCTGTCCATTAACATCAATGGCTGCTCACTTTCCCCAGTCCCGCACGCTCGGTGCCTCGGAGTGATCCTCGACTCTGCCCTCTCTTTCAAGCCACATGTCCAAACCCTAGCCTCCTCCTGCCGTCTCAAACTCAAAAATATTTCCCGGATCCGTGCATTCCTTGACCATGAAAGTACAAAAACACTAGTGCATGCCCTCATCATCTCCCGCCTCGACTACTGCAACCTCCTACTCTCTGGCCTTCCCTCTAGCACTCTGGCACCACTCCAATCCATCCTGCACTCTGCTGCACGACTAATACACTTGTCTCCCCGCTTTTCCCCAGCCTCTCCTCTCTGCAAGCCCTTCATTGGCTTCCTATCGTTCAGAGGCTCCAGTTCAAAACCCTAACCATGACCTACAAAGCCATCCACAATCTGTCTCCTCCATACATCTGTGACATGGTCTCCCGGTACATACCCACACGCAACCTTCGATCCTCTCAAGATCTCCTCCTCTACTCCCCTCTTATCTCTTCTTCCCACAACCGCATACAAAGCTTCTCCCAAGCCTCTCCCATACTCTGGAACTCTCTACCCCAACACATCAGACTCGCGCCTACCATGGAAACCTTCAAAAAGAACCTGAAGACCCACCTCTTCCGACAAGCCTACAACCTGCAGTGATCATCAGTCTACTGAACCACCGCACGATCAGCTCTTCCCTCTCCTAGTGTATCCTCACCCATCCCTGTAGATTGTGAGCCCTCGCGGGCAGGGTCCTCTCTCCTTCTGTACTTGTGTGTGCCTTGTATTGCTCATGTTTACTGTACTTGTCTATATTTGCCCCTCTTCACATGTAAAGCGCCATGGAATAAATGGCGCTATAAAAATCTATAATAATAATAATAATAACTGCAGATTTTTTCATGTACTAGACTGAGGACAAACTTTTTAGGTTACAAGAAATAAATATGAGCTGTAATATAATTTTTCCTTCAAGTGTTTCTATATTTATAGTGGATCATCATTCTGTCAACCATAATCACAAGTTGGTTTTTATAGTTGTACATACAATTGTATTTATTGCACCTTTAACTTTCATCAATGTGACAGATTGTCAATACGTAGGTTTACTCAAACGGAAGTGAAATCTTGTGTCGGAGCTGTTAAATGGACATAGTCATTTTGCGTGTGATGAATTTTTGGACATATCAAGTAAAATCTATTCACTGAATATCAGTGAATAATATGATGCCATACAGAATTAAATTGTAGCTTTGGAAAGCTCCTTTGATGATAAATATGCTTGCTCATTTTCCACAAAATACTGTTGAGTAAAAACCTTTATTTGAAAAATAATAGTAACATTTACAGAATATAATCTAGGTTGCTAGATTGACTTTGATAGGTCACAGGCAATGCAGTGTTTAGTACTTTAGATGGAACCTGAATCGTACCCAAATGTAGCAAAGTTTACCTTAATGCAGATAACACAACACTGGGATATTAAGGCACGAAAAAAGAGTGTAATTTCAAACCAAACTTGACATCATTCAGTAGCTTATTTGAATCAATTGCATTTGACAAGTGAAGGTTGCAGCCAATTGATAGGCTACAAAGCTTATGTGACATAAACAATTTACAAGAGCATAGGGGGAATATTTTGCTCTCTTAAAATATAACTTTTATTAAATTCTATAAAATTCAACTGTTGATAATATCTACAGAATTTAAAAAATGGACATATTAAAAAACATGAAAAAGCACACTTTGTGTGGTGCAGATATTTTAAAAGACGCATTAGCCTATTCAATGATGTATTTGACCACTAGGGCCTATATTGACCTCTCAATGATACAATAGTGTAACTATATATATTCAGATATCAGATAGAGTACAAAGACCATATTTTTCGGACTATAAGATGCATCAGATCGCCGCTTGCCGCAGCACAGAGCCCCGCCACCCCAGCACAGAGCACCGCTGGCCACAGCTCAGAGCACAGCTGGCCGCAGCACAGAGCCCTACTGCTCCAGCACAGAGCACCGCCACCGCATTTGTAAGCATATTCCGACTATAAGATGAACCTACATTTTCCCCCAAAATTTTGGGGAAAAAGTGCGTCTTATAGTCTGAAAAATACGGTAAATGGAAAAACCAAACCATTATTAGTAGATTTTCTTCAAAGACATACCTAAATGTTCCTACTGCGTTCTACTGTAGTATTACCCTTCCTAAGGCCAGTTTCACACGTCCTGATATTTCCGGTACCGGAAAAATCGTTACAGGCGATATCCGTGTCCGTATGTCCGTGTGTCCGTGTGTATACTCCGTGTGTCATCCGTGTGTACGTGTACAATGTCCGTGTGTCATCCGTGTGGACACGTACCAGAGACAATTTTTTTCAGCCTGCAATTAAAGAGTTTGGCCGGTAATTAAAGGGTTATATGAGGGAAAGGTGCACTAATTGTCAAATTTTCATTTTCAGGTGTAATAAATACACTCATCTGGCCCATTTCTACTTATGAGTATGGTTTATTAGGGGTTGTGTGAGGTTATATGTATTTTTATTTTACACAAACACATTTTTTTCAACCATTGTATTTTTGAACTGACTTTAATGTCCTTACAAATAATAAACATGTGTATTTCAGGTTAATATTATGTTCATTTTGTATGAAAATAATGTATATATATATTTTTCCCTCAATAAATTGTGTTTTCCGTGTGTTGTTACAATTTTTGAAAGAACCATTCGCCTATGTTGAAACACTTATGTTCTCCCATTTTACAACATAATTTTGTGTTGTGTAATTGATATTGTTCATTTCATCATTTGCTGCTACCTAGGCTAAAACTGTTTTGTAATGGTGAAATAAATTTAACACAACAGGGACAACGTTTTAGTATTAGCAAAAAAAATTTTTACTACTACCCCAGCAAACAAATAGAAAGTTTACTTTTGTACACAACATACCATCAATAATGTGCATTCAGAACATTGGTACATGCCAGACATTTAGCAACAAAAGTAGAAAAAATATTAAAATATTACAGATTGAGAAAGTCATCCTCAGTAGACACTGATTCTTGTGTACTGTTTTCTGGGATTACACCTTCCGTGATGGCGGATTGTGTGGGCATTTCCGATTGTGTTATTTGTGGCTGCAGTGGTGGATTATTGATGGAACTTCCTACAAGCATTTGTCGGTATGCTGAGGTAGTAGTGTGGTAGCTTTGGCTTTCTAAGGAGGGGCCATAAAAGGGTTGTTGTGGGTGGAGTGGTTGCTGTTTGTAGTTTGCACTGACGGGGTATT
Source organism: Oophaga sylvatica (assembly GCA_033576555.1). Lineage (NCBI taxonomy): Eukaryota > Metazoa > Chordata > Amphibia > Anura > Dendrobatidae > Oophaga > Oophaga sylvatica. The sequence goes on from JARQOD010000001.1 coordinate 216,877,375, forward strand.
GTACAACCTGACCAACAGGTTGCATTTGCCTTTGTGGCCGTGATATGTATCCTTGATACGTTTGGCCAGTTGTTTGTTGTGTTGTTTGCAGAGGGGTGGGATGGCCAAATCTACTTAGGGCAGGTGTAGTTTGCTTTTGTGGCAGGGTGTACTGCTGTGGCATTTGAAAGGTGTAAGCAACTTCACCCAGTGGCCTATGTTGTACCTGGTGGCTGGATGCAGGGGGTGGTTCATGGACATAATATGGTGAGGCCATTTGTGGGTATGGTTGTCTGCTTGCTGGTTGTTCTGGCCCATAACAGGTTGCAGGAACGTGTTGCTCCTGGTGTGTTGACGCTGTAGTTGTGAAAGGGGTCTGATTTTGGTCAGTACGCCACTGTTCTATGGTTGCAAGCACATGGTTGGGCTCATTCTGTGCCTGGCATGCAGCCAGGAGGGTCAGCATAGCTGCCCGGACACGTTCTTGATGTTCTGTGGATACTTTAGCCAGACAGGGAGACAGTGAGCGACAAAAACGATCAACACCAGTTTCTGGCGTCATTAAGTTCAAGATATGCAGGACTCTTGCATCAATTTCTTCAGGCAACATCCTGCCCTCCTCATGTCGCCTACTGCGCCTTCCTCTCACACTAAGTGCTATGTACCGAGGTGGAATGGTTGTTGATGCTTGTGATGCCTGGGGTGCTGGGGCGCTTGATGCCTGTGAAGGTTCTTCTGCACCTATTTGGCTGCTTTCATTAGCACCCTCACTGATTCTGTCACCAGCATCAGATGGCTGTGTGGCTGTGTTGTTTGACTGGGCTGAGCTGTTTGATCCGTCTCTGATGCAGACATACAAGGTGCAGAGACTGCCGCTGTCGGTAATTCATCAGAATCGTCCAAGTTCTCGTCAGTCCTGTGGTGAAAATGGACATTGTCACAAAAACATGTATTGAATAATCTCGGTAAAAGTGTAAACAATAAACAAATTTCTATAGCAATAGGGGATGTGAGGTCAGAACCTTCCTTTTTTTTGGATACCTTGGGATATTTTTTAAAAAAAATTAATTGACATTTAAGTGGGTTGCTGTAGTATTGATATTGAACATTAATGTTAACCCAAATCCAAATATGCGTCTGACAAGGCATTTAACATGTGCATGTACAATGATGCTGACTTCAGTATTTACAGTGCCAACTACATAGGTACCAACAAACTCCATTGTTGTGGCCTTTGCTACCATAAACCTTGAGGTGGTTGAAGCAGTACACTTACTGGTTGAGTTCCATGACTGGGAGTAGGAATTCTAAATGGCGGAAATACACATATTGGCGCTTTCTACCGACACCAGAAGTAGAGGGAAGGGGATTAAATACACACCGGTACTGGTCCCTTGCTGAGCACTAGCGTTGTTTCAATAAAGCCACTGTTGATAAAGTAAAAAAAAACAGTCCTGATATGGCAAATTAAAACTGTGACATATAGGCTATTACAATGATTACAAACATCATATGCGTTTAAGGCTCACTTGCTCAGTATGTTCACAAAACTACACAGCAACAAGGGTATAACTATACATCTCATTCTTGACAGTTATATACCTTCTGCCATGCCTAAAGTTTAAAACTGCACCATAAACTGCACACTGCTATGGTTGTTAGCAGATAAAGCAAATTTAAAAATGGATGTGTGTATAGTAGTAAGTATACACATCTTTTACAATGCCAGACACCTGTAAGGCCAGTATTGGTGGAAGGTTCTTGGTGTTTTTTTTTTTATAGAACCAAGTAATGCTCAAATAAACAAGTGAAGAGGGAAAAAATGGGGGCTCCTATAAAAGTTGGGCATGAACAACAAGGGGACACTATAGTTTGTGGGCTGGAAGAAGCATGGTAATCCAGACAAGGCAGTCATGTGTGATAACATTGGGAACTCAAAATGCTTCATATTTTTTTGTGGGTAGTTATAAATACGAAGGCAATATACATCCTGAACGTTATGGTTCACAGTTAACAAGCACATTGAGAAGCCTAGTCACTATTATGCTGATAAGGGCTAACAAATTACATGCTATTTTGATGGGGTAATAACTGATTCACTAACACATCAGCACTGTTAGCACTATTTCAAATATGAATTATGTACTGTAAGTACAGTTTGTTATGACATAGGAACATCCATGGGTGAACTCACCATACTTCGCTTGCTTGGATGGGGAATATGTTGACCAACCACTTCGTGAAAACAATGCCTGGGCTACTGCAAGCCATCCACGCTCTATATTCAGCCGGTTGTGGTATCCCTCCACATGAGTGTCCCAAAGTTCTGGGTGTTTTTTCACAAGAGATATTAGGCGCTCAGTATCAACACGAGGTGCCATTAAATAATAAAACTGCAGGAGAATAAGTCTACACATGTCCCTCCACTCACAAGTAGTGTTGAGCCACCCCCATAATGTTCGAGTTCGGTTCGCCGAACACCCGTGCGTTTGACGAACTGTTCGCCAAACTGTTCGTCAAACACTGTTGATCACCGTTAAAACCAATGGCAGGCAAACTAAAACACATAGAAAGACATAGAAAACACATAGAAAACAATTCAAAGGTGTCTAAAAGCTGACAAACTGTTCAGAAGACACAACTAACACATGGAAAAGTGACAAGTACATATAGTCATGCGAAAAGAAAAGAGTTGGAGGAGTAAAAGAGGGGAGACACAGATATAGGCATGTCATGCCCTTCTAAAACCAAAAAAGTGCAAAGCCGACACGGCCAGTCCGTTCCTGCCTGTGCGACTTGGGTGTCGCCGGGTTTGTGCCAGAGCTGCGGTGGACCCTGACGGCCAGCCCCCCTCTCCCAATACTGGTGCCTGTCCACTGGTGGGTCGAGCGAGCCCCCCTGCGGTGGAGGCAAGTCTAATCTTTTTAATTTAAATTGTCGCTCTAATTTTAATGAGTACACTTTAAATCCTTTTACAAGGATCTATTGGAGGGCAAGTGTCATGCCAGCAGCCGCGGTAATTCCAGCTCCAGTAGCGTCCACTAAAGCTGCTGCAGTTAAAAAGCTTTTATAAGGATCGAGCTTGGCGGTCCACTGCAAGGCGTCCTACCGCCAGTCACAGCCCCTGTGCCTTGTGGTGCCTCCCCGATGTTCTTCCCTGAGTGTCCCGGGGGCCCAAAGCATTTCCTTTGAAAAAATTTAATGTCCAAACTACAGGTGGTGTAGCTTGCTTAACAGCTGGGTTAATCGTTGACTAGCAGACACTGCTACTAGGCCCAAAATTATTGTCTGGGCTAGATGCAGTTAAAAATTTGTAATTAGATACTCTCGTTGGATGCTGAGAAAGCATTCCATAGAGTCTCCTGGCACGCCATATAATATTCTCTTAAAAAGCTTGGGGTAGGGGACCCTTTTATAGCCAAAATCATGGCCCTGTATCGCAATCCATCAGCTAGGCTGAAGATAAATGGAACATTATCATCACCTTTCATAATCACCAATGGGACAAGGCAGGGATGTCCTCTGTCCCCTCTCTTATACATCCTAGTGATGGAGCAACTGCTCTCATCAACTCACGATAACCCCAATATTAGGGGGATTGAGGTGGGAGGCACCGAGTACAAGTGCTCTGCATTTGCTGATGAATGATGTCCTAGTATATATCACTCAACCACATATATCCATCACTGCTGTTATGGATTAAATAAATCACTTAGGTACATGGTCAAATTTTAAAATCAATGCAGCAAAGTCTGAGGCCCTCGATGTTTACCTCCCCAAATCCATACAGGATTCCATCCAGTCCAACTTTCCCTTTGCCTGGCCCTCACAGGGTATCAAATACTTAGGAATTCATATTCATAGAGACCTCTTCCGTCTATTTTTTCTTAATTTTGGGCCCTTTATTGAACAACTCCATAGAGATCTTACTTCTTGGACGGTGAAGATTTTTTCCCGGTTCGGCATAATAAATATACTAAAAATGAACGTCCTACTCAATCCATTTGTCCTAAAGCTCTTAGCACTCTCCCATGGTTCGCCCATTTAATTGTCCCCTCTCTTGGCCTCATGTCATATAGTACTTATGCCGCTGCTTTGGCTTTGAGATCCCCAAAAAAAAGCTTATCCTCAATCGACCCCAGGGCCCCTTGCTCCCGATATCAGATAATCCAGATTTCTCACCAGGACTATCTGCAAATAGATTTCTCGGTTCAAATAAATCCCATCCGATATTATTTTCTCATGTCATCTCCAATACTTCGTTGCTCCCCCTCAATGACTTGTTAAAGGGAAGAGCCACTTCCCCGAAGGCAAATTTTGAATATAGCCAGTTCCAACACTTATATTCAACTGTGAAGAAGTGCACACATCTTCATAGAGATCTCACAAACTTTGAAAAATTGAGCCTATCATTGTCACCCCCTACACACTCCATCTCCCTACTGTATAATCTCCTCATTGCCCAGGTAACTGACAATAGGCCAGGATTATGCAGTGCATGGGAAAGGGAACTGGGGAAGTCCTTCTGTGACTCACAATGGGATAAATGTTTCTTCCAAACACATAAAACCTCAATAGGGTCCAAAGCTCAGGAAACCTCCTTCAAAATTATCTCTAGATGGTACTGGGTACCAGCAGTCCTTCATAGATGGTATCCAGTGGTCTCAGATAGATGTTGGAGATGTGGGGAGGGGGAAGGGACAATGTCACACATATGGTGAGCATGCTCTATAATAAATGCATTTTGGGCAAAGGTGGTTCCCATGATTGAGAAAATAACTTGGGCTATCCCTAATACGCCCGAAGCCCTCCTTTTATCAATGTTACCAATAAGTAAACGTAGTTATAAAAGCGCATCATCAATAGGCTACCTAATACAGGTGGCTAAGAATGTCATTCCACGACACTGGAAAAGCAAAGACCCACCCCTGTGGAGCAATGTTTTGCTCAGATCTCCCTCCTTAATAGGATGGAGCATATGATTGCCATCTTACCGGCTGATGTTGATAGATGCTGTGTGATTTCGAGGAATTGTATTGATTTAAAAAACTCGGACGCCTACCATCAAGGCCCCAACTAAAGTTATCCATGATGTTGGCACAGCAATGATCATAATCACACTCTATTGATTGGTGGTTTGCCGTGGTCTGCTCCCTCTCTCTCTATCTTTCATATTGAAAAATACATGCTTGAAAATCTCCTCCTCATTCCTTACCAGTTTGCAAAGCTCACTTAATCATTTTATTTGGGGTAGGAAGAAAGCCAGAGTGGCTCAAAATGTTCTTTATAATCAAAAATTTATGGTGGAGCTGGACTACCGAAAATTTCGGATTATTACTCTGCTAATCTGATCAAACAGAGCTGTTTGTGGTGGCCTCATAAAGACCCTCCAGCCTGGTACAATTTAGAACTCTTTTTAAACAACTACAAACCTCCCCATTTGTTAGTATTAGGTTTTCTCTTAAACAAGCAAATTCCTTATAGTTCCCACCCCATTCTCCAGCCCTCCATTGAGGCCTGGAAAAGGCTTGCTAAACCAAAAAAGGGTTGTGATAAAATCCATGTCCTCAAGAATATTCCATTATCTCTTATCCATGAATCTAGGGGATCGGTCTTGGACCCTCTCTGGTTGAAATTGGGTATTAAGACACTAGGAGATATCTACGATGGTTCTAAATTCTATCCGTATTCTTTTATTAAATAACATTTCCATTCATCCTCCTATCATTTTTTCACTACATTATTCTCAAGGAACAAATTAATGTCTTCCTGCAAGTGCGCCCTCGGATTTCTGAACTGGTTTTAAATTTACTTTGCAACTTTTTTTTGAGTCTTAACTACGTTTACCAATGGTTTAACCACAGCATGCAGTTAGTCAAAAAATTTACCAACATTTGAGATTATTAATAGTCCACATCCTACTGGTAACCAAAAACAGCATTGCTCTCTACTGGAAAAAATCAGAGTCACTCTCTTTTTAAGACATTATTGATAAAATCACACTTCATAAATCGTTGAATATAAACTAGCATTGGTTAATAACCACTGCGATAAATTCTTCAAAAAATGGTCCAAATGGATGGAATTGTTTCCCTAATATACGAAATGTACTTGTCTGTTTTCTTTCTTATTAGTTCATTTTGTTATAAACTTTGTCACTAATGTACTATAGTTACAATTTCATATTGTTTCCTCCTTCACTGCCTTTCCTGCTTTTTCCTTTCCCTTTCCTTGTATCTCCCTCTTTCCCTTCCTTATTCCCTATTGTTTCCCTTCCCGTCCTTGAAAATTTGAATAAAATTATTGGAAAAGAAAAACACATTCTTGATCTGGATATTGATGGAAAACCCTCCCTGTACCCCCCAATGTACTGTCGTTATGCATACATTTATAGTTATACTACCCTTTTTACTATGTATATTGTATTTTCTTGTACTTTTTCACCACAAAAAAAAAAAAAAAGGAATTTACAAAAAAAATTTTTAATTAGATCTACAGCTGATGGCTACTCCACTGACTAGCAGACGCTGAAGCTTTGGAGCAGACCTCTGATTCCCAGGCTATAGTATGAGTAAACAGCTCAGTCTTGACACTCAACCATCTGTGTTACCCCAAGCCATAGTGTATGTAGTTTCTTACGGTTAAAAAGGGGGGGAAAGACCCAACCCACCTGTAATTGACAATGCCAACGTCACGTAAAACACAGCAAGGGGACTCCAAAAAGAGTCTCCATTTTTTCCAAAAATTTGGGGCACAGACACCACTTAAGTGGCATCAATTGCCCCAGAGTTGCTTAAAACGGTTGGTGAGGTGATTTTAACAAATCCTCAAGCTTTTACTCTCCCCAGGATGACACAGGGGTAGAAAAGTCCTTGCGGATCCATGATTTGGTCATCTTTATGAACGTGAGTCTGTCTACCTTGTCAGTGGACAGCCGGGTGAGCTTAGCTGTCAGCACACCACCAGCAGTGCTGAACACACTTTCAGAGAGAACTCTGGCTGCGGGACATGACAAGATCTCCAAGGCATGAGTGGCGAGCTCCGGACATTTAACCAGATTGGAAGCCCAAAAAGAGCAAGGGTCCAGTGACATAGTCATGGCTACCATATTCAGTTGGAGATACTCCTGTACCATCGTCTCTAGGCGTTGACTATGTGTTTGACTTCTTGTCTCCTGTGGCCTTGCAAAGGATGGGCTAAAAAAGTGGTGAAAGGATTCCGCAAAATTGCTGTTAACACCAGCAGATACTGTGTTTTTGTTACGGTTTGAGTGCTGAAGACTCGACAGTCCCACGATTGGCAAGTTACAACTGGGAGATTCACTACGTGCACCACTGGTGTTTTGTGGAAAAGCACATGTAAGATTATGCAACAGTCTCTGCTGATACTCCTGCATGGGTGAATCCCTTTCTATGGCAGGAATTATTTCAGCAAATTTACTTTTGTACTGGGATCTAACAGTGTGGCTACCCAGTAGTCAGGATTATTTCGAATTCTGACAATTTGAGGGTCTTGTTGCAAGTAGTGCAGCAAGAAGGCACTCATGTGTCTTGCGCATCCAGGAGCACCAAGTCCCTGTCGTGTTGGTGGCGAGTTAAGAATCATGCTTCCTTCCTCTGCCCTCTCCCCCCAACCTCGCACAACAGAAATGTGATCAAGGTCTCCCTCATCTGATGAGTCTTCCAAGCCCATCGCCAGTTCGTCCTCCACTTCTTCCTGGGCTCCTGCACCTTCCTCACTAGTTTGGCTGCTACCATGTGCCCTGGTTAATCCCTCTCCCCCACCCTCCTAATTGACAACTCTGGAGTTGTTTGCACAAAAAACGATGGATGGAAACCGAGCAGAGCTGAGTGGCCAAATTGTGGTACTAGCCCAAAAGGATTGGCTGGGTTAGAAGCAGTAAAACAATTTTATTAGATACACAGGTGGTGGAGCTTGGTATAGATGGCCTATTAGAATGAGTACCACACACTGCTACTATGCCCAAAATTATTATCCAGGCAAGATGTAGCTAAAAATTCGTATTTATTTGAATGCTGGTGGAGCTTTGTATAAATGGCCTAATAGAATGAGTACCACACACTGCTACTATGCCCACAATTATTCTACAGGCAAGATGCAGATAAAAATTATTAGGAATTTGAACGTTGGTGGAGCTTTGTATAGATGGCCTAATAGAATGAGTAGCACAGACTGCTACTATGTCCACAATTATTCTACAGGCAAGATGCAGCTAAAAATTCGTATTTATTTGAACGCTGGTGGAGCTTTGTATTGATGGCCTAATAGAATGAGTACCACACACTGCTACTATGCCCAAAATTATAGTCCAGGCAAGATGCAGCTTAAAATTCGTATTTATTTGAACGCTGGTGGAGCTTTGTATAGATGGCCTAATAGAATGAGTACCACACACTGCTACTATGCCCACAATTATTTTACAGGCAAGATGCAGCTCTAAATTCATAGTTATTTGAACGCTGGTGGAGCGGGCAAAAAGTGATAGGAATTGATGTAACCTAGCCCTCAAAAGGGCTGCAATTACAAATAGTCACTACTCCCAACCTATCTGTCTATTTATTAAGAGCACAGACCTGCCTGCTAAAAGTGCTAGGAACAGCTGTAACCTAGCCCTCAAAAGGGCTGCAATTACAAACTAGTTCCACTCCCTACTCCCTAAACCTTTCTTGTTGTGAATATGCTGGAGGCGGCTTCTGAGCTAGGGCTCCCTCCGGTGGTTGCTGAGGGTAATGAACTGATTACTGAATGGCCTTCAGCTGGCACTGAATAGTAGGATATAAGTGGCCTGAGTTCCCAGCAGCCTTGCCGGTTTTCAATTGTTCCTTCTGGTCTTGCTTGAAGCACTGCTAGTTTCCTGCTCTCCTTCAGATAAGTGTTTGCTGTTTTTTTTTCTTCTGTTTGATCTTCTCTGCTGGTTTGCTGCTTGCAGTGGACTGCAGCATTTCCCCTTTTGGGGGTCTGGCGCTGCAATTGTGCTCCATTTGTGTCTGCACTTTTGCTTTGCTCCTTTGTTACTTTTTATTTGCTGAATAGCATTTTGTTTCACCAGAGATCTGATTTAGGTGGATGAGATCGTGTGATCTCAGGTTTTTTGGCAAACAGAAGTGTTGGTATTTTTGTTAGGGTTTTGTTGGATTGCAGTCAGAATTCTTTCCTGTACTTTTCTGTCTAGACAGATTGGCCCCCAGCGTTTACTCATTCTATTTTCTGTCTGTGTCCATGCTTTCTTCTTGTCTAACCGCCATTACATGTTTGGGGGCTTCCTATTTTCTTTGGGGATCTGCTCTGGGGCAGATAGCTTTCATCTTTCTGCCTTTAGGTGTAGTTATCTCTCAGGCTGTGACAAGGCGTCTAGGATCACCGTAGGAACGCTCCACGGCTACTTCTAGTTGAGTGGTTAGTTCAGGTTACTACAATCCAATAGATTCCAGCCTCTCTGGTGTATTACCGCTTTTGCTATTTTTTGCTATTTCTCCTCAGTTACCGAAACATAACAGTATAACCGGCTCAAAAACTGAAAATTGTTTGGTACTCACAGAAGGGGAAAATAGTAATAAAGAAACTCTGTTTGTGCATTTTTCTCCCCTCTTTTCTTTGGGTGCTGAGGAGGATTTTTTTTTCTCAATAGAGTTTGCACAGTTGTCTGGCCATGTGGATCAGCTTGCCACTGAGGTTTGGAGTATTGCTACCTATCTTGCTGGGTTGCCGGTTGTGGAACCTAGGATCCCCATGCCAGATTTGTTTTTGGGGATCGATCTAAATTTCTGAATTTCAAAAATAACTGTAAATTGTTTTTTGCCTTAAAGCCTAAGTCCTCAGGGAACGCAGCACAGCAGGTTCAAATTGTCATCTCCCTGCTGCGCGGCGACCCTCAGGATTGGGCTTTTTCCCTGACACCTGGGGATCCTGTTTTGAATGATATTGATGTATTTTTTCAGGCTCTGGAGTTATTGTACTATGAACCTAATGTGACTGATCAAGCAGAAAAGATCTTGTTGGCATTAAATCAGGGTCTTGAAGACTCTGAGTTGTACAGTCAGAAATTTCGAAAGTGGGCAGTCCTGACCAAATGGAATGATGATGCTTTGGCAGCCCTTTTTCAAAAGGGTCTGTCAGAAAAAGTAAAGGACGTTATGGTGGGATTCCCTGTTCCCTCTGGTCTCAATGATTCTATGTCTTTGGCTGTTCAAATTGACAGACGTTTGCGTGAGCGCAGAGGTATGCGTGAGATAGTGTAGCCTTGTGAGTCAGCTCCTGAGCCCATGCAGTGTGATGGAGTGACTTCTGGGGCTCAGCGTCATGAGTTTCGTAAGCGCAATTGTTGTGAATGGGTTTGAGATGAGTTCTGAGCAGAGGCTCCCTCGGTGTTAAAAAGCGGTTTCTATCCTGTCCAGTAAATTTGGGACGGGAATCAGGTGTACGACTGGCTTATATAAGGGAGTCACCTTCCCCCAGGGGTTTCCGGGGATCAATTGTTTTTGGTCGAAAACCTTTTTTCCCGTTTCCCCTTTAGCCTCGTGTCGTTTTTTGCATCTCCTCAACAGAAAGACATTTTTTTCTTTTGTGTTTGTGCTATATTTTTGCATTTTGTCCTCACTTTTGTGGGGGGCCTCAGGGTTTCCCCCCCGGGGGCTTCTCCTCTCATTTTGTTCAGCCCTGATTTTTGTACTTTTTTCTTTTTTCCAGTTTTTTTCATGGGTTCTGTTTTGATTTTGTTTCCCCAAGAACAATTTAAGGGGGGAAGAGGGCGTGGATCTCGGTGTTTTGAAATTAGTAGAGTTGGGGCTTTTCAGGGTTTTTTTTGGGGGTTGCAGTAAGTACCCTTTTTATCCTTTTCTATTTGTTAGTTTTTGGGGCCCCACTTTGCTCATACTATTTTCTTTCTGTGTCTATTTCACTTTTCTAACCGCCCTTACATGTTTTGGGGGTTTTTTATTACTTTGGGGGTTTTGCTCCGGGCAGATAGCTTTCCTCTTTCATCTTTAGTTAGTTAGTTTCTCAGGCTGTGAGGGGCTTCTAGGACCAACGGGAACGCTCCAAAAGCTGCCTCTAGTTGGGTGGTTAGTCAGGGTACTGCAATCTCATAATTTCCAAATGCCTGGGGTATTGCCTTTTTTACCTGCACTCCCCCCTCCGAAACATAAAAGTATCACCGGGCCCAAAAATTAAAATTTTTGGGACTCACGAAGGGAAAAATATTGTCAATTGTCAAGATATTTTTTCGTTTGTTTCATTTTTTTTTTTTTCCCTCGTATCCGGTGCGGGGGGGATCTTTTTTCCATGGAGTTTGCACAGTTGTCTGGGGTGTGGATCAGCTTGCCACTGAGGTTCGGAGTTTTT
>JARQOD010000001.1:216888814-216913364 GCA_033576555.1 Oophaga sylvatica
GCAGGCTAAAAACCCCCCGCGTGTAAAGCTTCCTTTTGCCTGCATGTTGTTTTAACACTCTGAAAGGGTTTTTTTGGGAGTGCAGGGGGACGGGGGAGTTTGCTCTGCATGAAAACCTGCCCTGTAGGCATCTGCCCTTGTCACTCACAGACTTTTTTTTTTTTTTCTTAGTGTAATTCTTGCAAGCTCCATAAATTTTTAACTATTAGTGTGCCCGCGCTTCCATCCATCCAATACATTGGTTGCAAACACTTTTAAAAAAGACAAAGGAGTACCCCTTTCCCACAGATTGTGAACAGTTGTTTTTTCAGTGTTCCCTTCGTCTGGTTTTTTTTTTTTTGAGTTCACATCAACCTCCGTTTACTTGTTTCAAGGCATTTGCTGCTTGTACTCTGCGGACGTGTCTCAGGGGCCTCATCCTTTTCATTTAATCTCCAATTGGTTCTGCTCCTTCCATTTAAAATATAATCATTAGTGTGACGCCTTCCTCCGTATCCAATACATTGGTTTGCAAAAAATTATAAAGTAGACAAAGGAGTACCTTTTTCACGGGATTGTAAACATAGTTTTCAGTGTTCATTTTCAGTCCGTTTTTTTTTTTTTTTGAGTGACATCACGCTCCATTACTTGTTCAAGCCTGCTGCTTGTACCTGCTGAGGCGTTTCTCATGCCTCATCCTTTCTTTTAACCCTCCAATGGTTCTGCTCCTTTTCCATTTAAAATTAATCTATTAGTGTGACGCGCTTCCATCCGAAACCAATACATTGGTTGCAAACACTATAGAAGTAGACAAAGGAGTACCTTTCACAGTTGTAACATTTTGTGTTTTCGTTTTCACTTCAGTCGGGTTTTTTTTTTTTTTGAGTGCACATCACCCCAGTTACTTGTTAAAAGCACTGCTGGTTGTATTTCCTGCGAGCTGTCTCAGTCCTCATCCTTTTTTTCATTTATCCCAATTGGTTCGCCCATTCCATTTAAAATTTAATCAATTTGTGTGCGCTTCCATCCGTATCCAATACATTGGGTTGCAAACACTAAAGAATTAGACAAAGGAGTACCTTTCACGATTGTAACATTGTGTTTCGTGTTCACTTCAGTCTGGGTTTTTTATTTTTGAGTGCACATCCGCTCCAGTTTACTTTTCAAGCACTGCGCTTGTACCCCTGCTACGTGCCCCTCAGTGCCTCATCCTTTTCATTTATCTCCAATTGGTTCTGCTCCATTCCATTTAAAAAATCTATTAGTGTACGCGCTTCCACCGTACCAAAACATTGGTTGCAAACACTATAAAAGTAACAAAGGGTAGCCTTTCAAAATTTTGAGCAGTTGTTTTAAAGGTTCATTCAGCCCTTTCTGCGTAATAACCACACTTAGGCCTTTAAAACCTTTTCTGACTTTCTTTACAATCTACCAAGATGAAGAATTTCAGTGAGTAAGGCACGTGGTCGTGGCCGGATTTTTCAGCAGGGAGAGGACGTGGGTATTCTGTGGCTGCTGCCCGCCCCCCCATTAACACATCCACCAGTTTTTACCCAGACGTTCCTTTATGGCGCACTTTGGTAAGCTCGGCGTGCCCCCCTGCTGCGGGAAGAACAAATTGAAGCCTTGTTGTTGGATGGCAGCCAATGCTCGACTTCAATTCCTTCCACCCCTCCCGGGAACAACAACACTGTTGAGCAACCATCTGTCTGTTTTCACCCCGCAAATTGCCCAGGCAGTCAAAAGTTCTGTACGGGAGCCAGGAGTCTCTGCTTCTCTTCTCAGAATCTGTTGGCTCGCAACACGGGCACAGGCAAGCAGCATTCTGCAATTGAAAAGAGGGAGTATGCAGTGATGCGCAACAGCGTGTTCTCTCAATCTAAGAGGCGGGTGACCAGTGCCGATGGACAGCACACCGCAGAACGCATCTTAAGAGATGAAACTCAGGTGCCAGGTTTTGTGGAGCATGGTGCTGCCCAGACCATCCAAGCACAGGTGTTGGAAGAGGGGGAGTGGAAGAATGAAGTCCTAGAACCCAACAAAGGCGTGAGCAACAGGAAGGTGGGGGGGAGCAGCCTCTGAGGTAGAATTGTCCAACGGTACAAAGAGGGGGGAAGGTAGGCGCAACCGCTTGCCCCGTAGCCTCCATTTGGACCTGTTGGGAGCATTCTCTTACAAATGTCAAAATTGGCGCTCCCATGACAACACGCGGTCCTTTTTTTGACAAAACCTGTAAGATATTTGCTATGTTTTAATTTCAACTTTGGGAAAACAAAAAGTTAAAAAGGTAAAAATATCATAACCCTGAAAACCCCAAATATGTGGAAAAAATGTACGGACAAAGCACTTTGCTGAGTTAAAAGCACCTGGAGATGTAGCCAACCTACAAAGCACCTACATTCCCCAGGTCGTTTCGAAACCTCTACCTCCAGCTCACACACACCGGGTTTTTGGCTTCCTCACCGGATCTCCATGGAAGAACCTATCACTGTTTTTCCATAGACAAACTGTTTTTTCCACCCACAGCCGCAAGTTTTCCCCAGTCCAAACGACACACTCCCAAACAAAAAACCCATCGGTACCACAGGCTGGGATAAAAGACGCCATACTCGGCAAAACCATCCACGAGCACGGCTCTGAATGCTGGCATTGCAAAACTCCTGTCCCTTGAAATGCTGTCATTCAGGCGGTGGAGACTGACAGTTCAGGAACTTTATGGCATTGGCACCACAATAAATGTGCCAGCCGATTTTATTTCAGCAGGCAAGCGTCCCTGCCTGCAAAAACACGAGGGAAACATAAACATGCCTAAAAACGCCGTCATACAGGGTCCACCTGACCACCGATGGTGGACCAGTACCCATGGCCAGGGACGAAACCTTTTCCCTCACTGCCCATGGGTCAATTTGGGGGGCCGGGTACAGATCTTGCCAGTGCGCTGTACGGTTCTGCCAACTCCAGGATTGCAGGAATCCAGTCGGTACACATTGATTCCTCCTCCTACTCCAGTTCCTCAGAATCATCGCTGCACGAGCCGTCACGGTATACCTCCACATGGACCCGTGAACGCTTACCTGTTGCGACCGATATGAGCACAGCCCGTGGCCAAACGTCAACAGGCCGTCCTGAAATTAATTTTCATGGGAATCGAAGCCACACAGCGCAGAGCTCTGGGATGCCATCAAGCAGGAGAGCGACGTGGGTTTTTGTCAGGTTAATCTCCAGCCAGGCTTGGTAGTGTGTGACAATGGCCGAAATCTGGTGGCAGCCTGGGCCTTGCAACCTCACTCACATACCAATGTCTGGCACATGTGCTCAACTTGGTCGTGCAGAGTTTTTTTGAGGGACTATCCGGATCTTGATGCACTGCTGCACAAGGTCCGCCTAGAGTGCGCTCACTTGCGACGTTCCAGCATGGCCAGATCGCGCATTGCAGCTCTGCAAGCAGATTTCGCCTTCCTGAACATCGCATCATATGTGACGTACCCACCAGGTGGATTCCACGTTACATATGTTGGAGCGGTTGTGTGAGCAGCAGCCAGCAGTAATGGAGTACAGCTGCAACAGGCGCAAATCAACTCGCAATTTGCGCCGTTCACACTTCACCACTACTGAGTGGGCCTCTATGAAGGACACTGCGACGTTTTTGTGTGCGTTTGATGTCTCAACGCGGATTGGCGAGTGCAAGATGATGCACTAGTCAGCATGACTGTCCCCCTTATCTGCCTGCTTCAGAAATCACTGAAAGCACTAAAGGAAGAGGTTTTGGAAGAGGTGGAGGATGAGGAGTCACAAATTCAATACCTCAGGACAGTCAGCGCAACGTGTTCCTCACAAAGGGCTGGGCAGGGCTCACTTTGTGAGGAGGAGGAGGAGGAGTTAATGGAGGAGGAAAAATCCCTACAGAGGGAGGTACACAACGCCTATCAGTATGTAGAGCGAGGGTGGGGTGATGCAGAGAGGCAGAGATGACGCCTCTTCCAGGGGAAACAGCCTTTGTTGGCCAGTTGGGAGTCTGCAGCACATGGTTGATTTCATGCTTCAGTGCCTGAGAAACGACCGCGGCATCGCCCACATTCTCACCACGTCAGATTATTGGGTGACACCCTCCTAGACCCTCGCTACCGGACAACTTCAAACCCTCATCACACCGTGAACCGGGACCGTAAAAATGCAGGAGTACCAAGACACACTGGTGCAATCCATACTGTTGTACATTCCAGCCGAGAGAGCTGCTGCTGCTGCTACTGCTTTACAAAGCAGCTCTGTGCGTCGAGGCAGTTAGACACCTCTACAACAAGAGGGAGCAGAAGCAGCGCCTCTGCACAGGGCAAGAGCTGTATTTACAAATGTGGCAAAGTTTTGTGACAGCGCCACAAGGTCTACACCACCCCGAGACGGCTCCAGTCACCAGGAAGAAACGTTTCCGTAAGATGGTGACAGACACTTGGCTTTCCCTCTAATGTACTCCCAGATGCCTCTTCCCCTTTCAAATTTTTGGTCTCTAAGTTGGATACATGGCCAGAGCTTAGCCATATGCATTGGAGTGCTGGCTTGCCCGCTGCCAGTGTATTATCTGAGCGGGGTCCTTTAGTGCTGCAGGTGGTGTAGTAACAGACCGTCGCATGCGACTATCCTCAGAGAATGTAGACCGCTTACTTTTCTGAAAATGACAAGGCATTTGGATCTCCCCTGAATTTGCCTGTCCGTTTTCAGATTAAATAACTGTTTGGCAACGTTTTCCATGTCTCCTGTTATGTTCATCTTTCTACCACCTGAACTCTACTCCCTGGGCTACAACACCGCCATTTGTTGCTCGTAAGTAATTGGCAGGGGTACTGACTCCTGGCCAGCCTGGTTACAGCACGACAGCTGTTTTCCTGGCAGTGTGAACGTCAATTATCCTCCAATAAGTTGTGCTGTCGTGTTGCATTCGGTTAGCCGCTCTATGGTGCCTGCAGTTTAGGTGATTCCTATGTTGCTGTGGGATATGTAAATAAAGGCGGTTTTCCATTGTGACAATAGGATAAGCACCCACTGTAGGACTGTTGATTCGTAACTGCGGACGGCTTGCGTCCTGTCAACTTACATTTTCATGGGTGCGTCTTCTACCCGTCCCGGGGTCCAGTACCGTCAAGTGGTTCTCCCAGTGCCTTTGGCCTAGGTGCCTCCTCTCCGTATCCGAGTTCCAGCAACGTCTGCTGGTCCTTGTAGTGCTTTGGAGCACAGGTACCTCCTGCTTAGTAACCGTGTCACAGTAACGTCAGCTGTACTTCGGTTGTGACATTGCCTCTTTCCTTCTGCTACCCGTCCGGGTCCAGTACCGTCAAGTGGTTCTCCCCAGTGCCTTTGGCCTAGGTGCCTCCATCTCCGTATCCGAGTTCCAGCAACGTCTGCTGGTCCTTGGTAGTGCTTTGGGAGCACAGGTACCTCCTGCTTAGTAACCGTGTCACAGTAACGTCAGCTGGTACTCGGTTGTGACATTGCCTCTTTTTCCTTCAGCTACCCGTCCCCGGGGTCCAGCCACAGTCAGCTGGTCCTCGTTAACTTCCATTGTCTCTTGTCCCATCTGATACCCGTCAGGGTTCCAGTAACGTCAGCTGTTTCTCGGAAATTAGACACATTAAAGACCACCCAGAAGAAGATGACGACAACAAGGACGACGAGCATGAAGCCAACCAGCCTGAAACACCATCACAAATAAAAAATAAAAGATTACCCAGAAGAAGATCACCAACAGGACAAAGAAGGTTAAGACAAACTACAAGAGCAGAAGATCAAAAAGCAAAGAACATGAAAATATAAGACAAAATGAAGAGCAAAATATAGCTCTAAATTCTAAGCAGAAGAAGACTAAGCAGTGGTATGGGGGTGAGTCCGATTCCTCCTCGTGGTGCCCCTGGAAAATGCCTGCTGCTGCAGGCTAAACTGAACACGGACAAATACTGTTGTAATTTAAATCTTTTGTGACAGCAAGAACGGAAGGATGAACAATTCATACTTTTACAGATTACAAGTACAGGAATCTCTGTCACAAATAAGAATATGATGAAGAAGATGAAGAGGAAGAAGATGAAGAATTTGAATATGAAGAAGATTAATTAGTTTAATAATAACAATATGAGTAATGTAAACAAAAACATGAATAGCAGAAGTTTTAAGAAGAAGATTAAGAAGGTGAAGATGAAGAATAATTTGATGATGAAAGATGATGCTGCTGCTGAAATTATGAAGGAGAAAGTGTGGCACTGGCAAAAGTTAAAAAGGTGAAGAGCATGGAAGTTGTGAAACATACATATTTGCCAAAATAGAAAAAAGGTTAACAACATTGTCAATTTGTTAGTCAATCCAAACGTATTTCCCAAAAAATATATATTAATGCTATTCCAATGCATTGGGTTAAACATGTATGCCTTTATTGTCTCCTCAACCCCCCCAATACATTCTACATTAGTCTTTGTTGTTTTCCTTCATGTACAATTAACCAACAAGGCAAGAATGTTTTTTTTTTAATGTCGATATTTGGTTCCCATAGACTTACATTGGATTTCCGGTATCGGATCGGATATCGACGATATTAGTGATATCGGCGATACCATTCCGATCCGATATTTTTAGATATTGAGCAGTATCGCTCAACACTACTGATCACGCTTTATAACATTCTGGAGTATATGCAAAATTGCCATTAGAAAAAGTGAAGCAGTAGACTTTGTAAAAATTAATATTTGTGTCATTCTCAACTTTTGGCCATGACTGTACATGACCACACTGGCGGAACAGATTTGATACTAGCGCATGGCCGAGCGGACATGCACACCGTGCAAACGAGCGCCGAAGTCGGATTTCCCAGAATGTTTTGCAGGTGCTTTTATTTCAGCCAATGAGCAAGGACGTACACTGGGCAACGAGATGACATGTGCAGCGTCCCCACCATCGTAGAGAAGGGCATTGCAGTGATTGGCTTGCTTTGGGGGGCGTCATAATGTCTATAAAAGCCCTGACCGCCGACCTCCATTTTGCTTCTGCCGATCTTAACAGTAGGGAGAGGTTGCTGTTTATCAGTAGGGAGAGAGTTAGGGCTGTAAAGATCTAAGAAGTTCTTATGTGCTTGGTGCTGATAGCAATTGTGCTGTACAGTTAGTGTGCAGTGACAGGGGAGGATTTTCTCGTGTGCAGCATTGCGGTTATTAGGCTGCCTGATAGCTGTATTGCTGTGTGTACTCTGATGTGCAGACTGCTTTTTACACTGCACTAATACTTTTATTCTTTTTTCTGCATAGTTTCTGACCGTTCATTTTTTCCCACACCGTATTGAGCTGTACGCTCCTCACACACTACCGTGTTACCGACTGGTATCACGGACAAATACATACTGACTATCTGTGTGTGACTCCGGTAATAAATAGTAGATTTAAATTTTCCCTACACCGTATACAGCTGTACCTCTCATAGTACTGTATATCTGCTGTTTGTATTACGGTCAAATCCATACTGAAGCCTGTGTGTGACGCGGAAATAAATATGTAGATTTAAATTTTCCCTACACCGTATACAGCTGTACGCTCCTCACATAGTACTGTATATCGGCTGTTTGTATTACGGTCAAATCCAACTGGAGAGCGTCTGTGTGTGACTCCGGAAATAAATATGAAGAATTTAAATTTTCTTCTACACCATATACAGCTGTACGCTTTGATACAGTACCGTATATCTGCTGTTTGCATTATGGTCAAATCCATACTGAGAGCGCTGTGTGTGACTCCGGAAATAAATATGAAGATTTAAATTTTCTTCTACACTATACAGCTGTACCTTCTGATACAGTACCGTATATCTGCTGTTTGCATTATGGTCAAATCCATACTGAGATGTGTCTGTGTGTGACCGGTAATAAATATGGAGATTTAAATTTTTTCCCTACACGTATACAGCTGTACGCTCCTCATACAGTACCGATATCTGCTGTTTGTATTACGGTCAAATCCATACTGAGAGAGCGTCTGTGTGACTCCAGAAATAAATAAGGAGATTTAAATTTTCCCCTACACCGTATACAGCTGAACGCTTCTGATACAGTACCGTATATCTGCTGTTTGTATTACGGTCAAATCCATACTGATTGTGTCACTGCAGAAACGCCTCCAGCTCTATCACTTCCTCTTCTGAAGTTTCAAAAACTGCAAGCATGAGTCATCAGTGCAGGCTCCTGGTCAGAACAACACCTTTCCTTGTGTCCTTCACCCCATCAATAGTGAAGATGGGCAGGCCACACATCAGATTACTCCCTGGAGCTCTTTTCACATACCATGCCTAATTTATCAAGTGAAATCCTGAATTCTCCAGTCCAAGTTGAATATGACATGGAGTGCACTGATGCACAGCCAGTGCTATATGATTCTGATGGTACATTCCCCAGAACACTGCATTGCCCTCGCTGTCTACTGAGCCCGATTCTGACCCTGATGAAACTCAGGTGCCCCTTCTCGCATACTATACCACCTTACATAGTGACACAGAGAAAGGTGCAGATGAAATTGAAGAGGAGGTGATGGATGACCCAGTTGTTGACCCGGATTGGCTTCCACTGGGTGAAGAGGTTGCCACTGGCAATAACTCAGAAGAGGAGGAGGATCCGCACCAGGCATCGACATCGCAGCTGCGGTTATCTGGCAGGCCCGTAGCAGTCAAAAAACGTGTTAAAAAAAGAAAAAGCGTTGCAGGACTGCTGCCAGACTGTTATGTTTTGGTAGCTGAGGAGTGCAGGTAAAAAGGCAATACACCAGAGCAGTTGGAATCTATGAGAATTGCAGTACCCTGACTAACCACCACAACTAGAGGCAGCCGTGGAGCGTTCCTACGTTGGTCCTAGACGCCTCGTCACAGCCTGAGAAACTAACTACACCTAAAGATAGAAATAGGAAAGCTATCTGCCCCGGAGCAGAACCCCAAAGATAATAGAAAGCCCCCAAACAAGTAATGGCGGTTAGACAAGAAGAAATACTGACACAGAAAGAAAATAGTATGAGCAAACGCTGGGGCCCAAACTAACTAAATAGAAAAGGATAGGAAGGGTACTTACTGCAATCCCAGAAAACCCTGAAAAGCACCAACTCTACTAATTTCAAAATCACCTGAGATCACACGACCTCTACCACCTAAATTAGTTCTCTGGTGTAACAAAATCAAAAACAGCAGCCACTGAAAAAAACTGGAAAAAGCAAAAGTACAAACATCAGTGGCTGAACTAAACTGAGAGGGCAAAAGCCCCAGAGGGGACCCAGAAGGCCCCACAGAAGTGCAGGACAAAATGCAAAAATATAGCACAAAAACAAAAAGAAGAAAATGTCTTATCTGTTAGCAGGGGATGCAGACACGACACAGCAGGCTACAAGGGAAACAGGAATGAAGGATTCAGACCAGAACAATTGATCACTGGCAACCCTGATGGGAAGGTGACTCCCTTATATAAGACCAGTCAGTGACACCTGATTCCCAGTCCTCACAATCTTCACTGAACAGACCAGTACCGCTTGTAACCACCAGAGGGAGTCTCTGCTCAGAACTCATCTCAAACCCTTCCACAACAGTACCCCCCCCTTGAGGAGGGGTCACCGAACCCTCATTTGAGCAACCAGGTCGGTCAGGATGAGTTCTATGATACGCACGGATGAGTCTCCTAGCATGGATGTCCGAAGCAAACACCCAAGAATTGTCTTCCTGACCATAACCTCTCCACTTAACCAAATACTGGAGTTTCCGTCTAGAAAAACGAGAATCTAATATTTTCTCAACCACATACTCCAGATTGCCCTCAACCAAAACAGGGTCAGGAGGCACAGCAGCAGGAACCACTGGCTCAACAAACCTCTTAAACAAGGACTTGTGGAACACGTTATGGATCTTAAATATCCCTGGAAGAAGCAAACGAAAAGAAACAGGATTAAGAATCTCAATGATCTTATAAGGTCCAATGAACCTAGGCTTAAATTTAGGAGATGCTACTCTCATAGGAATATTCTTTGAGGACAACCAGACCAAGTCCCCCACTTTAAACCGAGGACCATCAGTCCTATGCTGGTTAGCAAACCGCTGGGCCTTCTCCTGAGAGAGGGACAACCTCTCCACTACCTGGTCCCAAATCTGTTGCATACGCTCCACAACAGAGTCAACACCTGGACAGACAGAAGCCTCCGTCTGTCCTAAGAAAATCGAGGGTGAAACCCAGAATTACAGAAAAACGGAGACATCAAAGTGGCAGAGCTAGCCCTATTATTAAGAGCAAACTCAGCCAAAGGCAAAAAAGAGACCCAGTCATCCTGATCAGCAGACAAAAGCATCTAAGATAAGTCTCCAATGTCTGGTTTGTTCTCTCAGTTTGACCATTGGTCTGAGGATGAAATGCCGAGGAGAAAGACAATTGAACACCCAGTTTAGAACAAAAAATCCTCCAAAATCTGGAAACAAACTGGACTCCTCTGTCAGACACAATGTTCTCAGGAATGCCGTGTAAACGAACCACGTGCTGAAGGAACAACGGCACCAATTCAGAGGAGGAAGGCAACTTAGGTAATGGCACAAGATGTATCATTTTGGAAAACCTATCACAAATTACCCAGATGGTGGTCATTCTCTGAGAAACAGGAAGGTCGGAAATGAAATCCATAGAGATATGGGTCCATGGTCTCTTGGGCACAGGCAATGGCATCAACAAACCACTAGAGCGAGAGCAAGGCTTGGAGCGAGAGCAAGTCCCGCAGGACTGCACAAATTCCCTGACATCACGAGACAAGGTAGGCCACCAAAAGGACCGACTAACCAAGTCTCTGGTACCAAAAATTCCGGGATGCCAACCAATGCGGAACAATGAATCTCACACTCTTTTTCCACTGGTCCGGGACAAACAATTTTCCAACAGGGCAGCACCCGGGCCTATCCTCCTGACACCCCTCCAGAGCAAGTCTCAAATTGGGCGAGATGGCGGAAAGAACTACACCCTCTTTCAAAATAACAGAAGGATCAGATAACTCAGGAGAGTCCGCAAGGAAACTCCTCGAGAGGGCATCCGCCTTAACATTTTAGTGCCAGGAAGAAAGGAAACCACAAAATTAAAACGTGTGAAAAACAAGGCCCACCTGGCCTGTCTAGGATTGAGTCGCTTGGCAGATTCCAGATAGACCAGATTCTTATGGTCCGTAAGGACCACCACCTGATGTTTGGCTCCCTCCAGCCAATGTCTCCACTCTTCAAAAGCCCACTTCATGGCCAATAACTCCCGATTACCCACGTCATAATTACGTTCAGTAGGAGAAAATTTTCGAGAGAAAAAGCACAAGGGTTACTTTTAGAGGTCTCTGGATCTTTTTGGGACAAAACGGCACCTGCCCCAATTTCAGAGGCATCAACCTCCACCTGAAATGGCAGAGAAACGTCAGGCTGCTGTAGAACAGGAGCAGAAGTGAATCTCTGCTTAAGTTCCTGAAACGCAGAGACTGCCTCAGGAGGCCAATTCACCACATCAGAACCCTTTCTGGTCAAATCAGTTAATGGTTTAACAATAACCGAGAAATTACCAATAAATTTAGGATAAAAATTGGCAAAACCCAAAAATCTCTGAAGAGCCTTTAATGAAGTAGGTAGGACCCAATCACAGATGGCCTGAACCTTGACCGGGTCCATTTCAATAACAGATGGGACAAAATGAATCCCAGAAATGAGATCCTCTGTACGCCAAAAAGACACTTTGATCCCTTCACATACAGAGCATTCTCTCTCAAAATCTGGAACACAGTTCGAACATGTTTCACATGAGAGTCCCAGTCATTAGAAAAAATCAAGATATCATCCAAATAAACAATCAGAAATTTATCCACAAAATCCCTGAAAATGTCATTCATGAAGGACTGGAAGACGGAAGGAGCATTAGTGAGCCCAAAGGGCATCACTAGGTACTCAAAATGCCCTTCAGGGGTATTGAATGCCGTCTTCCATCATCCCCGTGCTTAATGCGAATAAGGTTATACGCCCCCCTGAGGTCAAGCTTGGTAAACCAAGTAGCGTTTTTCACCCTGGAAAACAGGTCAGAAATCAAGGGTAACGGGTATTGATATTTCACAGTAATATTGTTCAAGAGACGATAATCAATACACGGCCTTAATGAACCATCTTTTTTGGCCACAAAGAAAAAACCGGCACCTAAGGATGAAGAGGATGGTCTGATATGACCCTTCTCCAATGATTCCTTGATATAAGACCGCATAGCGTCATGTTCAGGTACAGACAAGTTAAAAAGGCGACCTTTAGGGAATTTACTACCCGGCACTAATTCAATAGCGCAGTCATAGCTCCTATGGGGAGGCAAGGATGCAGATTTACTTTCACTAAACACATCAGAAAAATCAATCAAAAAGTCAGGAACATCCTGAGCCTGGGGGGAGGCAGAAAAAACAGGAGTGTTGGTATTAACACATTGGCAGCCCCAACTGGTTACAGACACAGATTTCCAATCCAAAACAGGATTATGAGACTGTAACCAAGGGAAACCCAGCACGATAATGTCATGCAGATTATACAGAACCAAAAATTTGCAGCACTCCTGGTGATCAGGTTCAACCCTCATTATCACCTGAGTAGAAACTGAGGTTTATTCTCAGCCAAAGGGGTAGAAACGATCCCAGTAGGGGAATAGACTTCTGTAGGGGTATCAAGGGAAACCCACAACGTTTAGCAAAATCAAAATCCATCAGGTTAATAGCTGCTCCCAAATCAACGAAAGCCTGAGCAGAAAATGAGGACAGAGAGCATATCAGAGTGACAGTTAATAAAAACTTAGTCTGAACACTACCCAAGACAACTGAGCGTGCAAAACGTCTTCCCCGCTTAGGGCAGACTGAAATAGCATGAGAGGCATCACGACAGTAGAAACATAACCCATTGCGCTTTCGAAACTCATGACGCTGTGCCCCAGACACCACTCTATCACACTGCATGGGTTCAGAAGCTGGTTCACAAGGCAACACCATTCCACGCATACTTCTCCGCTCACGCAAACGTCTGTCAATTTGAATCGCTAATGACATAGAATCATTGAGACCAGAGGGGACAGGGAATCCCACCATAACATCCTTTACATTATCTGACAGACCCTTCCGGAAAAGGGCTGCCAAAGCGTCGTCATTCCATTTGGTCAGGACTGCCCACCTACGGAATCTCTGACAGTATAACTCAGCGTCATAAGGCCCCTGATTTAATGCCAACAAGGCTTTTTCAGCTTCATCAGTGACATTAGGCTCATCGTACAATAACCCCAAAGCCTGAAAAAATGCATCAACATCACTCAAAACAGGATCCCAGGTGTCAGGGAAAAAGCCCAATCCTGCGGATCGCCGCGCAGGAGAGAGATGATAATTTGAACCTGCTGCGCTGCGTTCCCTG
This sequence comes from Oophaga sylvatica, assembly GCA_033576555.1. Taxonomy (NCBI): domain Eukaryota; kingdom Metazoa; phylum Chordata; class Amphibia; order Anura; family Dendrobatidae; genus Oophaga; species Oophaga sylvatica. The sequence continues at coordinate 216,902,228 of JARQOD010000001.1, forward strand.
AGGACTTAGATTTTAAGGCAAAAAACAATTTACAATTAGTTTTGAAATTCTGAAACTTAGCTCGATCCCCCAAAAACAAATCTGGTATGGGGATCCTAGGTTCCACAACAGGCAACCTAGCAAGATATGCAGCAATACTCTGAACCTCAGTGGCAAGCTGATCCACACGACCAGACAACCGTACAAACTCCATTGAGAGAAAAGATCCTTCCCAGCACCCAGAGATACAGAGGGAAAAAAAAATGCAACAAACAGAAAAATATCTCTGACAACTCTGACAACCTTTTTTCTTTCAAAATATTTTTTCCCTTCTGTGAGTACCATACAATTTTCAATTTTTAGGCCGGTGATACTGTTATGTTTCGGTAGCTGAGGAGTGCAGGTAAAAAGCAATACACCAGAGCAGTTGGAATCTATGAGATTGCAGTACCCTGACTAACCACCACAACTAGAGGCAGCCGTGGAGCGTTCCTACGTTGGTCCTAGACGCCTCGTCACAGCCTGAGAAACTAACTACACCTAAAGATAGAAATAGGAAAGCTATCTGCCCCGGAGCAGAACTCCAAAGATAATAGAAAGCCCCCAAACAAGTAATGGCGGTTAGACAAGAAGAAATACTGACACAGAAAGAAAATAGTATGAGCAAACGCTGGGGCCCAAACTAACTAAATAGAAAAGGATAGGAAGGGTACTTACTGCAATCCCAGAAAACCCTGAAAAGCACCAACTCTACTAATTTCAAAATCACCTGAGATCACACGACCTCTACCACCTAAATTAGTTCTCTGGTGTAACAAAATCAAAACAGCAGCCACTGAAAAAACTGGAAAAAGCAAAAGTACAAACATCAGTGGCTGAACTAAACTGAGAGGGCAAAAGCCCCCGGAGGGGACCCAGAAGGCCCCCACAGAAGTGCAGGACAAAATGCAAAAATATAGCACAAAAACAAAAATAAGAAAATGTCTTATCTGTTAGCAGGAGATGCAGACACGACACAGCAGGCTACAAGGGAAACAGGAATGAAGGATTCAGACCAGAACAATTGATCACCGGCAACCCTGATGGGAAGGTGACTCCCTTATATAAGACCAGTCAGTGACACCTGATTCCCAGTCCTCACAATCTTCACTGAACAGACCAGTACCGCTTGTAACCACCAGAGGGAGTCTATGCTCAGAACTCATCTCAAACCCATTCACAACACCAGATGGTCAAATTAGCACAGCGTGCAAGCCCTGAAAATTTTTCCAATAGTAGGAAGAGTGCAGTGTGGTACTTTTTTGACCAAAATCCTATTGATGAGGCAAAGGTTATCTGTAAGAAGTGCGGAAGGACCTTTGGCTGAGGGAAAAATCTTGGACATTTGAATACCAGTTGCATGCTTAGACATGTAAACACCATGCACTTGCAAGCGTGGACAGACTACAAAACCTCACTGGCTTTGAACGCCTACATTGCCAAACTGATCTCATTAGAGATGATGCCCTTCCATTTGGTTGAAAGCGCAGCGTTCCGAGAGCTCATGGCCTACGCTTTCCCATGCTATGACCTACTCAGTCGGCACTTCTTTTCTAGAAAAACCATCCCTGCCCTCCACCTGCATGTGAAAGACTGCATTGTCCATGCATTCAATCAATTAGTGAGTGGAAAGGTGCACCTCACAACAGATGCATGGGCCAGTAAGTATGGCCAGGGCCGTTACGTGTCCATCACTGCACCTTGGGGAATGTGGTGGATGCAGGGTCCACAGGAGACAGTGGCGGTGGGACAGTGCGGCCTAGCCACGGTGTAGGCAATAGTTGTCTGTAGGCGTTCGACCCTCCTCCTCCTCCACAAGCGAAAGCTCGTCAACAGAGCGCAGTTGCACGAGCACTCCACGAGGTGTCCCACTATCGAACAGCTAGTAGTAAGCATCAGCAGGCTGTTTTAAAGATGATGTCTTTGGGCGACAACAGACACACCGCGGAGGTACTGGCTGACTACTTGCAGCGAGAAACTGAGTCATGGCTGGGCAGTCTACATCTTGAGCCAGGCAAGGTAGTCAGTGATAACGGACGTAATTTTGTGGCGGCCATAGCACTGGCAAAACTCAGACACATACCTTGCTGGCTCACACCTTGAACCTGGTGGTGCAGTGCATTATAAATAATTATCCGGAGTTACCAGCCTTGCTCCATAAGGTGCGAAGACTATGCTCGCACATCCATCGCTCGCCCGTATACTCCAGTCGTTTGCAGAGGCTGCAGCGATCGCTCCACCTCCCCAAGCACTGCCTAATCATAGATGTTGCAACAAGGTGGAACACCGCCATGCACCTGGTTGAGAGGCTGTGCGAACAGAGGCAGGCTGTAATGCATTTGTGGGAGGATACACGGGCAGGCAGTTTGAGGACAGACATCGAGATGTCGGGTGTGCAGTGGTCAAAGCTGAAAGACCTCTGTAAAGTCCTTCAGTGTTTTGAGGAATGCACACGGCTGGTAAGCGCAGATGACGCCATCATAAGTATGAGCATCCCACTTATGCGTCTGCTCATGCAAACTTTGATGCACATTAAGGATCAGTCATCTGCAGCGGAGGAGGAGGAGGAGGGAAGCCTTGATGACAGTCAGGCATTGTCTGCTCAGGGATCTGTCCTGGACGAGGTGGAGGAAGAAGAGGAAAAGGAGGAGGAGGATGAGGGGGATGTTTGTTTTGGGGAGGAGGATGCTTCTCAGGGGGCAAGGGAAAATGTTGGCTTGCCAAGGTCAGGTACAGGGTTTGTGCGTGACTGGAGGGATGTGGATTTGGCAGAAATTGCTCCTCCACCCACCACTAGCAGTGCATCATTGACACCTGGAACATTGGCCCACATGTGTGATTATGTCTTGCGGATCCTAAAAAGGGACCCCCACATTGCCAAAATTATGAAGGATGACGACTACTGGTTGGCCAGCTTCCTCGATCCACGCTATAAAGGCAAATTACACAACATCATGCCGGCTGTCGACCCAAAATGTAGGTGATCTCACCTTCATTAAAATGAACCATGCCTGTGTTTCAAAGGATTTTGTACCACCTTCCCCTGATGACACATATGTTGCCAGCAAAATATCTCGCTTTGTCCTCCTCTTCCTCTGACTTCTCCAATTGCTCCATTTGCAGCTGCTGAACGTCCAGCCAGGTTATTGTGGGCCCTGGGCGAAAGAGTCTCAGTGGGCCCCTTTAACATATAGACAATTCATGATGCACAGATACGACAGAGAAATCTAGGTATAGTACAATGCCAAAGATTTCACTTACTTCATACATTACATGAGTGATATCTATTGTAAATTCTACAATAGCTAAAAAGACAAACAGTATAGTCATCCATACAGTATTATGGGCACCACATAGAGCTCCATGCAGAATAATGAGCCCCATATATTGCTCCATACAGAATAATGAGCCCCATATAATGCTCCGTATATAATGGGCCCCATATATGATGCTCCAGTGTATGATGGGCCCCATGTAATGCTCCATATATGATTCTCCATTGTATGATGGGCCCCATATATGATGCTCCAATGTATGATGGGTCCCATATATGATACTCCAGTGTATGATGGGCCCCATATGATGGTCTCTATATATTGCGCGAAACATAAAAAAAATAAAAAATGAACTACTCACCTCTCCTCGCTGGCAGCTGCTCTACTTGAGGCACCGGCCCCCGGTACTGGCACAGGCACCGGGCCCCCAAAGCATGCCGGTGTCCCCGACTGTTTAGGGCTGGGTGCTGACGCCAGCCCTGCCTCAACATATGTCAATTTTTCCACCTCCCTAACTGGGCTGTACCCCCCACAACTTTAGCCAAATAACCCCCAGTTATCAATGAATTACTATTATTATAAAGTAAATTAAGGTTGACAAGCTTAAGTAATAAGAATTGATGTCGTTGACATTGAAATGGGCACTGTAGATGTCTTTACTGTTCTCCACTCACTGGCACTTTTATTCCCCATTGACTTGCATTGGGGTTGGATTTCTGACACCGACTCGACTGTTTCGTAATGTGTTTCTGACACCGACTCGACCCTCCCAGAGGCAAAGACGCTCATCTCTACCCGTGACATATTCAAAATTGCTTTCAGGTAGTTTATTAACCCTTCAGATCCTTTTCAGGAATTAATGCAAAGTGGCATGACAGCAATGAAAATGTTTATTTTTACCACCTAAATGTTGCTAAGTTCGGAGCAGGTCATTGTAGCCGGCAAGCTGTAAGGCGCTACTTGGCAGTGAATTGTCATGGCAAACATCAGGATCACACAATCATGATCTCAGGGTGTCAATGGGGTTAAAAAGGAAACCACTCACACTCTGTTAACCATTTATATGATGTAGTCACTATTGACATCAGCATCTAAGGGGTTAAATAGATATGGACGGTGCCAACACTGATTGTGGTTGATGCAGCAAATTGTCAGCTATATTGTACAGCTGACAGATGCTGGATTGTCACTTGTATGGGGATGCTATTCTCTTATATCTCAGGTCAGTAAAAAGACATATTGGCAGTCATTAAGGGGTTAATACTTGTCAAAACCCTTGTTGGCAAGCACAACTGTTAGACATTTTTTGTAGTTGATGATGAGGTTTGTGCACATGTTAGGAGGAACTTTGGTCCACTCCTCTTTGCAGATCATCTCTAAATCATTAAGATTTTGATGCTGCTGCTTGGCAACTCGGAGCTTCAACTCCCTCCATAAGTTTTCTATGGATTAAAGTCTGGAGACTGGCTAGGCCACTCCATGACCTTAATGTGCTTCTTTGTGAGCCACTCTTTGCTGCCTTGGCTGTATGATTTGGGTCATTGTCTTGCTGAAGACCCAGCCATGACCCATTTTTAATGTACTGGCAGAGTGAAAGAGGTTGTCACTCAGGATTTTACGATGCATGGCTCCATCCATTCTCCCATTGATGTGGTGAAGTAGTCCTGCGCCCTTAGCAGAGAAACACCCCAAAACATAATGTTTCCACCTCCATGCTTGAAAGATGGTGTTCTTTGGGTTATAGGCAACATTTCTCTTCATCCAAACACGGAGAGTTGAGTTAATGTCAAAGAGCTAAATTTTTGTCTCATCTGACCACAGCACCTTCTCCCAATCACTCACAGAATCATCCAGGTGTTCATTGGCAAACTTCAGATGGGCCTGCACCAGTGCCATCTTGAGCAGGGAGATATTGCAGGCACTGAAGGATTTTAAACCTTTACGGAGAAGTGTGTTACCAATGGTTTTCTTGTTGACTGTGGTTCCAGCTGCCTTGATATCATTAACAAGTTCCCCCTGTGTAGTTTTAGGCTGATCTCTCACCTTCCTTATGATCAATGATACCCCACGAGATGAGATTTTGCAAGGTGGGCAAGATCGATTGACAGTCATTTTGTATTTTTTCCATTTTCTTACTATTGCACCAACAGTTGTCTTCTTCTCACCCAGGGTCTTATGTATGGTTTTGTAGCCCATTTCAGCTTTGTGCAGGTCTATGATCTTGTCCCTGACATTCTTGTAAAGCTCTTTGGTCTTGCCCAAGTTGTAGAGGTTAGAGTCTGACTGATTAATTGAGTCTGTGGATAGGAGTCAGTTATAAAGGTGACTATGTAAGACAGCTGTCTTTAATGGAGGTAACGAGTGGATTAGGAGTGTCTAACTGGTCTGTAGAAGTCAGAACTCTTAATTGTTGGTAGTGAATCACATACTTATTTCTTACTGCAAAATGCAAATACATTTATATAATTTATACAATGTGATTTTCTGGATTTTATTTTTGATATTTTATCTCTTTATGTTAACATTAACCTACCATTAAAATTAGAGACTGTTAATGTCTTTGTCAGTGGGCAAACTTACAGAATCAGCAAGGGATCAAATACATATTTCCTCCATTGCATTTTGTTTCTTCTTTTTCCCACCATACATATGTACAGTGGCATGTAAAAGTTTGGGCACCTCTGATCAAAATTACTGTTATTGTCAACAGTTAAGCAAGCTGAAGATGAAATGATAATATGCCTACAGTTAAAGATGACACATTTTCTTTGTATTTTAGGAAAAAACAATATTGTCATTTTGTAATTTTAACCTTAATTAACCTTAATTAGCCTGTTAGGGTTATGGTTTGTTCACTATCATCGTTCGGAAAGATCAGTTGATTCAAATTTCTCAGCTGTATATGTCCTCAGTGAGAGCTGCTTGAAGGATTGCTAGAGAGGCAAATCATAACCCCTACTTGACTGCAAAAGACCTTCAGAAAGATTTAGCAGACCTTGAAGTTGTGGTACATTTTTCTACTGTTCTGAGATACCTGCACAAATATGGTCTTCATAGAAGTCATCAGCAGAAAACCTCTCCAGCATCCTCACCATAAAATTCAGCATCAGAAGTATGCAAAAGAGCATCTAAACAAGCCTAATGCATTTTGGAAACAAGTCCCGTGGACCGATGAGGTTAAAATAGAACTCTTTGCCCACAATGATTAAAGGTATGTGTGGAGAAAAAAGGGCACATAATTTCAGGAAAAGAACATCTCGCCAACCATTATGCATGGGGGTGGATCAATCATACTTTGCAGTTGGGTTGCAGCCAATAGCGCGTGGAACATTTCACGGGTAGAGGGAAGAATGGATTCAATAAAATAAAAACTAAATAAAAAAGAGAAATGATGTCTACAAATTGATAATAATCCTAAACACATGTCAAAACCCACAATAGACCACCTAAAAGGCACAAGGTGAGGGTTTTACAATGTAACTCAAAGTCCCCTGATCTGAACATCATTGAAAATCTATGGCTAGACCTCAAAATTGCAGTGCATGCAAGACAACCCAGAAATCTCACAGAACTGAAAGAATTTTCCAAGGAAGAATGGATAAAAATCCCTCAAACAAAAATTGAAAGACTCTTGGCTTGCTACAAAAAGCATTTACAAGCAGTGATGCTTGCAAAAGTGGGTGCTATTTGGTACTAAGCATGCAGGATGCCCATACTTGCATCGGCCCATTTTCCTTATTGTAATTTTAAAAAAAGATGAAATATATATATATATATATATATATATATATATATATATATATATATATATATATAATATATATATATGTAAAGGAAACGTGTCATCTCTAATTTATAGATCATTTCATCTTCAACTTGCTTAATTGTTCACAATAACACTAATATTGACCATGGGTGCCCAATCTTTTCCATGCCACTGTATATAATGTAATAAATTTATATATCCATATATATCTATATCTGTAGATACAGATATATATAATTTTGACTTGCGTTACAAACACATCTATAGCATAACACTAATCTATTCATGCAGAACTACATTTGATCTGACTGCTTTTGCTCTGAAGGAAATGAGCCATTCATTTGTGTATATCCCTTGTCATGTGAATTTTTTTTCTACACTACACAGTAAAGTAGTATAATTCAGCAAAAATCAGAGCTCATTATCTGTCATAAGGAAATTTACAATGTCTTTCCATGCAGCCTATTAAAAATAAGACCTGTTCAATTATATGCATTAGACTTACAGTGAGCTAATTTTTATGTAATGCAAATAAAAGCTTTGACAAATTACAGAAGAACCGGTTATTGAATCCTTCTTTGTTTCACAATTACAAAAATAATAAATATTCAGAACAGGAACAGGTCTTTTAAAGTACACAAAACTGAGTGAATGGTTAACTCTGCGATCCCTCAGATGGCAAAAAATAATTTTGGTCACTGGGTAATGCATCGTACGTTAGGGCTAAAAAGTTCCTTATAGAAAAGTCAGAAAAATGTGTGCTTGTATTTAGTAACGAACAGTTTAATCCCTTCACCCCCAAGGGTGGTTTGCATGTTAATGACCGGGCCAATTTTTACAATTCTGACAACTGTCTCTTTATGAGGTTATAACTCTGGAACGCTTCAACGGATCTGCGCGATTCTGAGATAGTTTTCTCGTGACATATTGTACTTCATGTTAGTGGTAAAATTTCTTCCATATAACTTGCGTTTATTTTTGAAAAAAACGCAAATATGGCGAAAATTTTGAAAATTTTGCAATTTTCAAATTTGAATTTTTATTCCTTTAAAACAGAGAAATATATCACACAAAATAGTTAAGAAATAACATTTCCCACATGTCTACTTTACATCAGCACAATTTTGGAACCAAAATTTTTTTTTGTTAGGAAGTTATAAGGGTTAAAAGTTGACCAGCGATTTCTCATTTTTACAACAAAATTTACAAAGCCATTTTTTTTTAGGGACCACCTCACATTTGAAGTCACTTTGAGGGGTCTATATGGCAGAAAATACCCAAAAGTGACACCATTCTAAAAACTGCACCCCTCAAGGTACTCAAAACCACATTCAAGAAGTTTATTAACCCTTCAGGTGCTTCACAGGAACTAAAGCAACGTGAAGGAAAAAATGAATATTTAACTTTTTAGCCACAAACTTTTTTTTATTTTCACAAGGGTAAAAGGAGAAAATGGACAGATAAGGTTGTTGTACAATTTCTCCTGAGTACACCATTACCCCATATGTGGGGGAAAACCACTGTTTGGGCACACGGCAGAGCTCGTAAGGGAAGGAGCGCCGTTTGACTTTTTCAAACTAAAATTGGCTGGAATTGAGATTGGATGCCATGTCGCGTTTGGAGAACCTCTGATGCGCCTAAACAGTGGAAACCCCCCACAAGTGACACCATTTTGGAAACTAGACCCCCTAAGGTACTTACTAGATCTTTTGTGAGCACTTTGAACCCCCAAGTGTTTCACAAAAGTTTATAATGCCTGGGTGTGAAAAAAAAAAAAGACAATTTTCCACAAAAATGATTTTTTAGTCGCAAATTTTTGAATTTTCCCAGGGAAATTGGACCCCAAAAGTTGTTGTCCAATTTGTCCTGAGTACGCTGATACCCCATATGTGGGGGGGGGGAAACTGTTTGGGCGCACGGCAGGGCTTGGAAAGGAAGTAGTAACGTTTTGGAATGCAGACGTTGATGGGGGTCATGTTCTGTTTGCAGTGCCCCAATAAGCCTAAACAGTGGAAACCCCCCACAAGTGACCCCATTTTGGAAACTAGACCCCCTAAGGAACTTATCTAGATCTTTGGTGAGCACTTTGAACCCCCAAGTGCTTCACACAAGTTTATAATAACCGGGCATGAAAATAAAAAATCCTATTTTTTCCCACAAAAATTATCTTTTAGTCACTAATTTTTTATTTTCCCAAGGGTAACAGGAGAAATTGGACCACATAAGTTGTTGTCCAGTTTGTCCTGAGTACGCTGATACCCCATATGTGGGGGGGAACCACTGTTTGGGTGTACGGCAGAGCTCAAAGGAAGGAGCACCATTTGACTTTTTCCAACCAAAATTGGCTGGAATTGAGATTGGATGCCATGTTGCATTTGGAAAGCCCCTGATGTGCCTAAACAGTGGAAACCCCCCACAAATGACCCCATTTGGGAAACTAGACCCCCTAAGGAACTTATCTAGATCTTTGGTGAGCAATTTGAACCCCCAAGTGCTTCACACAAGTTTATAACGTAGAGCCGTAAAATTTAAAAATCATATTTTTTCCACAAAAATGATCTTTTCAACCCAATTTTTATTTTTCCAAGGGTAACAAGACTCCAAAAGTTATTGTGCAATTTGTCCTGAGTGCGCTGATACCCCATATGTGGGAGTAAACCACTGTTTGGGTGCATGGCAGAGTTTGGAAGGGAAGGAGCGCCGTCTGACTTTTTCAACGCAGAATTGGCTGGACGCCATGTCGTGTTTGGAGAGCTCCTGATCTGCCTAAACAGTGGAAACCCCCATAAATGACACCATTTTGGAAACTAGACCCCTCAAGGAACTTATCTAGATGTGTGGTGAGAACTTTGAACCCCCAGGTGTTTCACTAAAGTTTATAACGTACAGCCGTAAAATAAAAAATCTTTTTTTTTTTTTTACAAAAATGATTTTTTTCGCCCCAATATTTTATTTTCACAAGGGTAACAGGAGAAATTGGACTCCAAAATTTGTTGTCCAATTTGTCCTGAGTACGCTGATACCCAATATGTGGGAGAAAACTACTGTATGGGTACACGTTGGGGCTCGGAAGGGAAGTAGTGACGTTTTGGATTGCAGACTTTGATGGAATGGTCTGGGGGCGTCATGTCGCATTTCGAGAGCCCCTGATGCGCCTAAACAGTGGTAATCCCCAACAAGTGACCCCATTTTGGAAAATAGACCCTACAAGGAACTTATCTAGATGTGTGGTGAGCGCTAAGAAGCCCCAAGTGCTTCACAGAAGTTTATAATGTACAGCCGTAAAAACAAAAAAATCTTATTTTTTTTTACAAAAATAATATTTTCGCCCCCAGTTTTTTATTTTCCCAAGGGTAACAGAAGAAATAGGACAAATTGCACAATAACTCTTGGGGTCCAGAGTACGCTGATACCCCATATGTGGGGATAAACTACTGTTTGGACGCATGGCAGAGCTCAGAAGTGAAGGAGCACCGTTTGACTTTTTCAATGCAGAATTGGCTGGAATTGAGATCAGACGCCATGTCACATATGGAGAGCCCCTGATGTGCCTAAACAGTGGAAACCCCCCAATTCTAACTCCAATCCTAACCCCAACACACCCCTAACCCTAGTCCCAACCCTAACCACAAACCTAACCCTAACACACCCCTAATCCCAACCCTAACCCTAATCCTAACTTTAGCACCAACCCTAACCCTTACTTTAGCCGCAACCCTAACACTAACCCTAATGGGAAAATGGAAATAAATTCATTTTTTTAATTTTATTATTTTTCCCTAACTAAGGGGGTGATAAAAGGGGGTCTGATTTACTATTTATAGCGGGTTTTTATGATTGGCAGCTGTCACGCTAAAAGACGCTTTTTATTGCAAAAAATAGTTTTTTGCATCGCCACATTTTGAGAGCTATAATTTTTGCATATTTTGGCCCACAGAGTCATGTGAGGTCTTATTTTTTGCGGTACGAGTTGACGTTTTTATTGGTACCATTTTTGAGCACGTGACATTTTTTGATCGCTTTTTATTTCGATTTTTGGGAAGTTAGAATGAACAAAAATCAGCAATTCATGAATTTC
>JARQOD010000001.1:216913464-216995591 GCA_033576555.1 Oophaga sylvatica
GGGCCCATCTCCTGAAATCCAAGGCATATTCAGCTACCGAGTGCTTACCTTGGCGCAAAGCTAACATGGCTGCTTCAGCTGTTGCACCTTGATTGGGGTCATCAAACACCTGCCCCATGGCTGAAATAAAATCATCAAGGTGATTCAAACAATCATCCTCAGTCTCAATCAGAGGGTTTGCCCACATTAAAGCCTTGTTGGTAAGCAACATAATTATAGTAAGCACCTTAGATCGTTCAGTGGGAAATTGTGAAGCATGTGCAGAAAAAAAAAGATTGCATTGATTAATAAATCCCCTGAATTTCTCACGTTCACCGCCAAAACGAAAAGGGGGCAACTTGGGAATCCCAGCACTCGGGGCTACGGCAGGAGCCTGGACTCGCCCCTCTAGAACCTCAATCCTGGCTCGCAAATCCTGGGTAGTCTGTCCAACCACTTGCAAATTGTGATTATTGAGGTCCTGTAGATTTGTAAAACGGGTCTTTATATTCTGCAAATCTGCAAGGATATTATCAGTCACTCCGCAAAGTTCCTTTATGCGGGCCTCCATTTTCCAGATCTTTTAAGACAGGATTACTGGAAGAAGAGGAGAGAAAAAAAAACAATAGTGTTCACCTGTGGCAACACTGCAGAGAGAAAAAAAAAATTAAGGGAACTGCTCACCTGGAATGGTTGTGAGAAGTCACAACCACTATCATCACAGAAAGTTTCAACCAGACATCTGATATCCAGAGTTACAGCAGACAAAAAAGAGAAAAGAAAGGAAAAAAAAAAAAACAATAGTGTTTACCTGTGGTAACACTGCAAAAAGAAAAAACTTAAGGGAATTGCTCACCTGGAATGGTTGTGAGAAGTCACAACCACTGTCATCACAGAAAGTACAACCGGACGTCTGATATCCACAGTACAGCAGACACAGCCTTCCAGACCCAGCAGACACTAACGTTTTGGCTTCAGAATCTTGTAATGTATGTAGTACAGTTCATATAGCGTCTTGTGCTTGGGTGCGATGAAAACACAGGAGTCACAGGTTTGATATAGAAAAGTCCTGTATTACTTCATACAAGTTGGCAGAAATAGTCACACAGTTTGCAGACACAGAAACAGGAGACACAGCAGGCCAGAGTAATCCAAGCTCAGCAATCACTCTCCAATACAGATTCAGGATCTTCTTCTCTGTAACCGTAAGTCCATGCAAACGTGGGTCTTTCAAAGAGCAGGGTTCAGAGTCCACAAGTGCTTCAGAGTTCCTCAGTAGGAATAGCTGGAGTACAAGGTCCAAGGCTTACAGGAGTCAAGTCACAGGTTCACTGCAGGCTAGATTCTGAAGCACTGATTGCTCAGCTGTGGCTGCTTAAGAAGCAAAGGAGAGAATCAGGGCGGGAACATGCAAGCTGGAAACTCCATTTTGACTGAGGGCAAGATAGCTGCAGCAAGACAGAAAGTAAAATGGCTGACGAACAAACTGAGTTTCAGGAATATATACATAGAACCTTACAGTATGTTCCAAATGTGGCGAAGTTTTGTGGCAGCGCCACCAATGTCTACACCATCCGAGACGGCTCCAGTCAGCAGGAGGCAACATTTCCTTAAGATGGTGACAGACTACATGTCTTGCCCTCTCAGTGTACTCCCAGATGGCACTTCCCCATTCAAGTTTGTTGTCTCTAAGCTGGATACATGGCCAGAGCTTAGCCAGTATGCATTGGAGGTGCTGGCTTGCCCTGCTGCCAGTGTATTATCGGAGCGCGTCTTTACTGCTGCAGGTGGTGTACTAACAGACCGTTGCATGCGACTCTCCTCCGATAATGTAGAACGGCTTACTTTTCTGAAAATGAACTAGGCATGAATCTCGCCTGAATTTGCCTGTCCGGTTTCAGATTAACTAACTGGTTGGCAACGTTTTCCATGTCTCCTGTTATGTTCATCTTTCTACCACCTGAACTATACTCCCTGGGCTACAACACTGCCAGTTGCTGCTCAGAAGTGTCGTGTCCACAGACCAATACACAAGCTATAGTGATAGTGGGGTTCAGTAACGCCTGCTGTTCCCCTGCTGTGTGTCTGACAAAAATTAATGCTGCTAACTCCAAATTAAAGTTAAAATTAAAGTTCAAACATCTCATACTAGGCCTCAGCCTACACCCTCCTTGACCCTGGGCTCAGAAGTGTTGGATGCACAGATCAAAACAATCGATGATGTGTTTGTGGGGTTCAGTAACGCCTGCTGTTCCCCTGCTGTGTGTCCGGCAAAAATTACTGCTACCTAGCTACACATGTTGAAAAAAACATGACATGTTAAAGTGGCTAGTGCTACACATAGATATCAGGCTACACCCTTATTTCTAAGCTGTAAACAAGTCAAACGTCACATTTAAAACCATTCAATGATTAGTGTTGGTAACAAATCTGTAACTAAATAATTGTGACATATTATGGCAGATATCCACATGTCTAACACAAATGCTAACACAAAAGCATACTTATGCTATAGGGTACTGATGGTGAACCTTCTCACTCCATAACTTTGACAAATCCAACTCACATCATGCCTCAAATGCTGCAATGTTGGAAATGCATAATGTGGGTTGAACTTTGACAACAGCTGCAGTGCGAAGGTTATCCTTCTGTGTTCTTGGCTTTTAAATAAAAGCATACAAGTAAATATAATAATACATTGTTGATTAAGGGACGTGATGTACACCTGTAATATTGTGCAAACAATGGATGTAGGACTATTCCTCTTCAACATTACTTATATTTGTGTCATTTGAAAAAATACATATTTTAGTTCAAAATTAAAAACCCATGTTCACTAGCTGTGAAAGGCCCCTTTGTGTACTTCTATAGTGTTTGAAACCAATGTATTGTATACGGATGGAAGCACGTCACAGTAATAGATTTGAATTATTTGAAATAGAATGTAGCAGCACCAATTCGAGAAAAATGTGAAGGATGAGGCAGTGAGACACGCTCAGCAGAGTACACGCAGCGGTGGTTGAAGTAAGTGGAGCGGGATCTACACTCCTACCAAAAAATTAAACCTCAGACTAGAGTGAACACTGAAACACAACTGTTCACTTGCTGTGAAAGGCCTTTTTGTGGACTTCTATTATGTTTCCAAGCAATGTATTGTATTTTGATGGAAGAGCGTCACAGTAATAGATTTTAGTAAATTGAAAATAGAATAAAGCAGCACCAATTTTAGAAAAATGACAAGGATGAGCCAGTGACAGACACTCAGCAGAGTACACGCAGCGGTGGTTGAAGTAAGTGGAGCGGGATCTACACTCCTACCAAAAAATTAAACCTCAGACTAGTGTGAACACTGAACACAACTGTTCACTTGCTGTGAAAGGCCTTTTTGTGGACTTCTATTATGTTTGCAAGCAATGTATTGTATTTTGATGGAAGAGCATCACACTAATAGATTTTAGTAAATTGAAAATAGAATAAAGCAGCACCAATTTTAGAAAAATGACAAGGATGAGCCAGTGACAGACACTCAGCAGAGTACACGCAGCGGTGGTTGAAGTAAGTGGAGCGGGATCTACACTCCTACCAATAATTTAAACCTCAGACTAGAGTGAACACTGAACACAACTGTTCACTTGCTGTGAAAGGCCTTTTTGTGGACTTCTATTATGTTTGCAAGCAATGTATTGTATTTTGATGGAAGAGCGTCACACTAATAGATTTTAGTAAATTGAAAATAGAATAAAGCAGCACCAATTTTAGAAAAATGACAAGGATGAGCCAGTGACAGACACTCAGCAGAGTACACGCAGCATTAGTTGAAGAAGTAACTGGAGCGTGATCTGCATTTAAAAAAAAAAAAAAATACCTCACAGACTGCAGTGAACACTGAAACACAACTGTTCACTATCTGTGAAAGGCTCCTTTCTGTACTTCTACAGTGTTTGCAACCAATGTATTGTTTACGGATGGAAGCGCATCACACTATAATTTCTATTGAATGGAGCAGCTAGAATTACACTAAAGAAAAAAAAAAAGAGTCTGTGAGTGACACGTGCAGATGCCTACAGACAGCGTTGGATGCAGAGCAAACTGCAGCGTCACCTGCACTCTCACACACACACCTTGCACAGAGCTGTTAAAACAACACTGCAAGGCAAAAGGAAGCTTTACACAGCGGTTGGTAAACTAGCCTGCCTAAAGCAAAGTACACAAAATCGCAATCTCTAACTGTCCCTCAGAATCAGCAGAGCAGCGTTCTGTCCCTAACTGAGTTCACAGCACAGTGACGCTAAAATGGCGGCGGCGCCTTTTATAGTGCATTCTGACATCATTTCAGCAGCCAATCACAGCCATGCCATTAGTTAAGATGACCGCAGCAGTACAGGATGTGCCCACACTTCGTAGGATTCCTCATTGGCTGACTAAAATCACAGTGCCTCTCAAAGAATTATGGGAACTTCCGATTCCGGTATACGATATAGGAAAAATATCGGAACTAAGTATCGGAATTCCGATACAGCGAATATCGGCCGATACCCGATACTTGCAGTATCGGAATGCTCAACACTATTCTAGAGCACTACTAATTCTGGCTTTTCTTTTGACTGAAATGGAAATTATAAATAATGGTTCTCCCCACCCCCGTATCCTACTTGACTGTTTCAATTTTCATAGTCATGAAAATAGAGAAAAATCTTTGAATGAGAAGGTGTGTCCAAACTTTTGGTCTGTACTGTATATATTATATATTATATATATATATATATATATATATATACTAGGGATTTTTTAAGGCCGACCCCTAAAAATGATGAAGGAAGGCATCATATACCTGTTGATATGGTGAATGAGGAGGACACAAAAAAAAAACGATGAATCGTATACCCATGTTTGGGTGGGAAGGAGTCTATGGAAATACACCAGAGGGAAAGGAACATTTAAATTGGCTTTCTGTTGCTCTGCTGTCATCCAGTGGGGTTGGGAAGTCTGGGCCAATCAAGGCCTTGTTAATTTTGATAAGAGTCAGTCTGTCTGCATTTTCCATTGATAGGGGATGCGCTTGTCAGTTATTATGCCCCAGTGGCACTAAAAACCCGCTTTGACAAAACGCTAGCAGCAGTGCAGTCCAGCATTGCCAAGGCATAGAGGGACAGTTTATGCCAGGTGTCTAGCTTAGATACCCAATAGTTGTGCAGCACAAAGGAATTATGGAGGACACTAGAACAGTCAGCTAGGTACTCCTTCCCCTTCTTCCAAAACTTTTCCCTTCAGAGTATCCGGCACATCAGGGACTGGGCACTGGGAGGATCTAATTAAACTGTCTCAGACCTTTGATAGTCTTCCCTGTTGAATCTGATGTATATCACCCTCATCTCTCCTCCTTGATTGTCCAAGGAACTACGACCTGAAAACCTAGCCTGTTATGAATGTGCTAGAGATGGTTTCTGAGCAGAGGCTCCCTCTGGTGGTTACAGACAGTACTGAACCTTTCAGCGAGGAATGGCAATCTGGGATCACTGACTGGTCTGATATAAGGGAGGATCCCTCCCATGATGGTTGCCGGTGATCAATTGTTCTTGTCTCAAGTGTGGTTCCTGGTTCATTTGGAAGTTTGCTGAGTCTTGCCTGCATCTTCTGCTATCAGTTAAGATATTTTCTGCTTTTATTTTTGTGCTTGATTTTTGCATTGTTCCCTGCACTTCTGTGGAGGTCAGCCAGGTCCCCTCCGGGGCTTGTGCTCCTCTCAGTTTATCTGAAGCCACTGTTATTTGTTCATTTGCTTTTTCCTGTTTTTTCAGTGGCTGCGGCTTAGTTTTGTTACACCAGAGATCTGATTTAGGTGGTAGAGATCGTGTGATCTCAGGTGTTTTTGCAATCAGAAGAGTTGGTATTTTTTAGGGTTTTTTTTTGGATTACAGTGAGTATCCTTTCCTGTACTTTTCTGTCTAGATAGATTGGGCCCCAGTGTTTGCTCATTCTATTTTCTGTCTGTGTCCGTGCTTCTTCTTGTCTAACAGCCATTACATGTTTGGGGGCTTCCTATTTTCTTTGGGGATCTGCTCAGGGGCAGATAGCTTTCATCTTTCTGCCTTTAGGTGTAGTTATCTCTCAGGCTGTGATGAGGCATCTAGGATCAACGTAGGAACGCTCCACGGCTACCTCTATTTTTGTGGTTAGTTCAGGTTACTGCAATCCAATAGGTTCCAGCCTCTCTGGTGTATTGCCGTTTTTGCTTATTCTCCTCAGCTACCAAAACATAACAGTATCACCGGCCAAACTGAAAATTATATGGTACTCACAGAAGGGAAAAATAGTGTGGAAAGTAAAAAAAAAAAAGTTGTCAGAGATTTTTTTTTCCTGTTTGTTGCATTTTTTCCCTCTTTTTCTCTGGGTGCTGAGGTTCGGAGTATTGCTACCTATCTTGCTAGGTTGCCGGTTGTGGAACCTAGGATTCCCATGCCAGATTTGTTTTTGGGGGATCGGGCTAAATTTCAGAATTTCAAAAATAACTGTAAGTTGTTTTTTGCCTTAAAGCCTAAGTCCTCAGGGAAAGCAGCACAGCAGGTTCAAATTGTCATCTCTCTCCTGCGCGGCGACCCTCAGGATTGGACTTTTTCCCTGACACCTGGGGATCCTGTTTTGAATGATATTGATGTATTTTTTCTGGCTCTAGGACTATTGTACGATGAACCTAATGTCACTGATCAAGCTGAAAAAACCTTGTTGGCATTAAATCAGGGTCTTGAAGACGCTGAGTTGTACTGTCAGAAATTCCGAAAGTGGGCAGTCCTGACCAAATGGAATGATGATGCTTTGGCAGCCCTTTTTCGGAAGGGGCTGTCAGAGAATGTAAAGGATGTTATGGTGGGATTCCCTGCTCTCTCTGGTCTAAATGATTCTATGTCATTGGCTATTCAAATTGACAGACGTTTGCGTGAGCGCAGAGGTATGCGTGAGATAGTGTTGCCTTGTGAGCCAGCTTTTGAGCCCATGCAGTGTGATAGAGTGACTTCTGGGGCTCAGCGTCATGAGTTTCAAAAGCGCAATGGGTTATGTTTCTACTGTGGTGATGCCTCTCATGCTATTTCAGTCTGCCCTAAGCGGGGAAGACGTTTTGCATGCTCAGCTGTCTTGGGTAGTGTTCAGACTAAATTTCTGTTGACTGTTACCCTGATTTGCTCCCTGTCCACATTTTCTGCTCAGGATTTTGTTGATCCAGGAGCAGCTATTAACCTGATGGATTTTGACTTTGCCAAACGTTGTGGGTTTCCCATGATACCCCTGCGGAAGTCTATTCCCCTACTGGGCATTGATTCTACCCCTTTGGCGGAGAATAAACCCCAGTTTTCTACTCAGGTGACAATGAGGGTTGAACCAGATCATCAGGAGAGTTGCAAATTTCTGGTGCTGTATAATCTGCAGGACATTATTGTACTAGGTTTCCCTTGGTTACAGTCTCATAATCCTGTTTTGGATTGGAAATCTGTGTCTGTGACCAGTTGGGGCTGCCAATATGTTAATGCCGACACTCCTGTTTTTTCTGCCTCTCCCCAGTCTCAGGATGTTCCTGACTTTTTGACTGATTTTTTGGATGTATTTAGTGAAAGTAAATCTGCATCCTTGCCCCCTCACAGGAGCTAAGATTGCGCTATTGAAATAGTGCCTGGTGGTAAATTTCCTAAAGGTCACCTTTTTAACTTGTCTGTACCTGAACACGATGCTATGCGATCTTATATCAAGGAGTCATTGGAGAAGGGTCATATCAGACCATCCTCTTCACCCTTGGGTGCCGGTTTTTTCTTTGTGGCCAAAAAGGATGGTTCATTGAGGCCGTGTATTGATTATCGTCTCTTGAATAAGATCACTGTGAAGTATCAATATCCGTTACCCTTGAGTTCTGACCTGTTTTCCAGGGTGAAAAGTGCTAGTTGGTTTACAAGCTTGACCTCAGGGGGGTGTATAACCTTATTCGCATTAAGCATGGGGATGAATGGAAGATGGCGTTTAATACCCCAAAGGGGCATTTTGAGCACGTAGTGATGCCCTTTGGGCTGAATAATGCTCCTTCCGTCCTCCAATCCTTCATAAATGATATTTTCAGGGATTTTGTGGATAAATTTCTGATTGTTTATTTGGGTGATATTTTGATTTTTTCCAATGACTGGGACGCTCATGTGAAACATGTTCGGACTGTGTTCCAGATTTTGAGAGAGAATGCACTGTATGTGAAGGGATCAAAGTGTCTTTTTGGCGTTCAGAAGGTCTCATTTCTGGGATTCATTTTGTCTCCGTCTGTTATTGAAATGGACCCGGTCAAGGTTCAGGCCATCTGTGATTGGGTCCAACCTACTTCATTAAAGGCTCTTCAGAGATTTTTGGGTTTTGCCAATTTTTATCGTAAATTTATTGGTAATTTCTCCGGTATTGTTAAACCATTGACTGATTTGACCAAAAAGGGTTCTGATGTGGTGAATTGGCCTCCTGATGCAGTCTCTGCATTTCAGGAACTTAAGCAGTGATTCACTTCTGCTCCTGTTCTACGGCAGCCTGATGTTTCTCTACCGTTTCAGGTGGAGGTTGATGCCTCTGAAATTGGGGCAGGTGCCGTTTTGTCCCAAAGAGATCCAGAGACCTCTAAGAGTAACCCTTGTGCCTTTTTCTCTCGAAAATTTTCTCCAACTGAAAAAAATTATGACGTGGGTAATCGGGAATTATTGGCCATGAAGTGGGCCTTTGAAGAGTGGAGACATTGGCTGGAAGGAGCCAAACATCAGGTGGTGGTCCTCACAGATCATAAGAATCTGGTTTATCTCGAAGCAGCCAAACGACTTAATCCTAGACAGGCCAGGTGGGCCTTGTTTTTCACACGTTTTAATTTTGTGGTTTCTTTTCTTCTTGGCACTAAGATTGTTAAGGCGGATGCCCTCTCGAGGAGTTTCTTTGTGGACTCTACTGAGTTATCTGATCCTACTGTTATTTTGAAAGAGGGTGTAGTTCTATCCGCCATCTCGCCCAATTTGAGAGTGGCTCTGGAAGGGTGTCAGGAGGATAAACCTGAGCGCTGCCCTATTGAGAAATTGTTTGTCCCAGACCAGTGGAAGAAGAGTGTGATGTCTGAGATTCATTGTTCTGTGTTGGCTGGTCATCCCGGGAATTTTGGTACCAGAGACTTGGTGAGTCGGTCCTTTTGGTGGCCTACTTTGTCTTGTGACGTCAGGGAATTTGTGCAGTCCTGTGGGACTTGCTCTCACTCGAAGCCTTGCTCTCGCTCTAGTGGTTTGTTAATGCCATTGCCTGTGCCCAAGAGGCCATGGACCCATATCTCTAAGGATTTTTTTCCGACCTCCCTGTTTCTTAAAGAATGATCGTTATCGGGTAATCTGTGATAGGTTTTCCAAGATGATACATCTTGTGCCATTACCTAAGTTACTTTCCTCCTCCGAATTGGTGCCTTTGTTCCTTCAGCACGTGGTTCGGTTACATGGCATTCCGGAGAACATTGTGTCTGACAGAGGAGTCCAGTTTCTTTCCAGATTTTGGAGGACATTTTGTTCTAAACTTGGTGTTCAATTATCTTTCTCCTCTGCTTTTCATCCTCAGACCAATGGACAAACCGAGAGAACAAACCAGACCTTGGAGACTTATTTGAGATGTTTTGTGTCTGCTGATCAAGATGACTGGGTCTCTTTTTTGCCTTTGGCTGAGTTTGCTCTTAATAATAGGGCAAGCTCTGCCACCTTGATGTCTCCATTTTTCTGCAATTTTGGGTTTCACCCTCGATTTTCTTCGGGACAGGCGGAGGCTTCTGTCTGTCCGGGTGTTGACTCTGTTGTGGAGTGAATGCAGCAGATTTGGGACCAGGTAGTGGAGAGGTTGTCTCTCTCTCAGGAGAAGGCCCAACGGTTTGCCAACCGGCATAGGACTGATGGTCCTCGGTTTAAAGTGGGGGACTTGGTTTGGTTGTCCTCAAGAAATATCCCTATGAGGGTTGCATCTCCAAAGTTTAAGCCTAGGTTCATTGGACCTTATAAGATCATGGAGATTCTTAATCCTGTTACCTTCCGTTTGCTTCTTACAGGGACATTTAAGATCCATAACGTGTTCCACAAGTCCTTATTGAAGAGGTTTGTTGAGCCAGTTGTTCCTATTGCTGCGCCTCCTGACCCTGATTTGGTTGAGGGCAATCTGGAGTATGTGGTTGAGAAAATATTGGAATCTCTTTTTTCTAGACAGAAACTCCAGTATTTGGTTAAGTGGAGAGGTTATGGTCAGGAGGACAATTCCTGGGTGTTTGCTTCGGACATCCATCCTAGGAGACTGATCCGTGCCTATCACCGAGCTCATCCTGATCGGCCTGGTTGCACAACTGAGGGTTCGGTGACCCCTCAAGGGGAGGTACTGTTATGAATGTGCTAGAGATGGTTTCTGAGCAGAGGCTCCCTCTGGTGGTTACAGACAGTACTGAACCTTTCAGCGAGGAATGGCAATCTGGGATCAATGACTGGTCTGATATAAGGGAGGTTCCCTCCCATGATGGTTGCCGGTGATCAATTGTTCTTGTCTCAATTGTGGTTCCTGGTTCATTTGGAAGTTTGCTGAGTCTTGCCTGCATCTTCTGCTATCAGATAAGATATTTTCTGCTTTTATTTTTGTGCTTGCTTTTTGCATTGTTCCCTGCACTTCTGTGGAGGTCAGCCAGGTCCCCTCCGGGGGCTTGTGCTCCTCTCAGTTTATCTGAAGCCACTGTTATTTGTTCATTTGCTTTTTCCTGTTTTTTCAGTGGCTGCGGCTTAGTTTTGTTACACTAGAGATCTGATTTAGGTGGTAGAGATCGTGTGATCTCAGTTGTTTTTGCAATCAGAAGAGTTGGTATTTTTTAGGGTTTTTTTGGATTGCAGTGAGTTTCCTTTCCTGTACTTTTCTGTCTAGATAGATTGGGCCCCAGCGTTTGCTAATTCTATTTTCTGTCTGTGTCCGTGCTTCTTCTTGTCTAACCGCCATTTCATGTTTGGGGGCTTCCTATTTTCTTTGGGGATCTGCTCCGGGGTAGATAGCTTTCATCTTTCTGCCTTTAGGTGTAGTTATCTCTCAGGCTGTGACGAGGCATCTAGGATCAACGTAGGAACGCTCCACGGCTACCTCTAGTTGTGTGGTTAGTTCAGGTTACTGCAATCCAATAGGTTCCAGCCTCTCTGGTGTATTGCTGTTTTTGCTTATTCTCCTCAGCTATATATCAAATATAACACTAGCCCTTCTCCAGCAACTGTCCTACACTTAATGCAAATAAAAGTGGAATTTATAAAGTCTAGAATAGAATAAATGTAGGCCTGATAAGGAGTTTTGGTTTTAGGTTGGAGCAACAAGGGTTGTAAGGCAATAACCCCTGTCTAGTTGCCTCAAATAAAAAATAGTCCTTCTCCAGCAACTTTTCCTACACTAAATGCAGCTAAGAGCAGTATTAATAATAATAATATTCTTTATTTTTATATAGCGCTAACATATTCCGCAGCACTTTACAGTTTGCACACATTATCGTCGCTGTCCCCAAAGGAGCTCACAATCTAGATACCCTATCTGTATGTTTTTGGAATGTGGGAGGAAACTGGAGTACCCGGAGGAAACCCATGCAGAACATACAAACTCCTTGCAGATGTTGCCCGTGGTGGGATTCAAACCTAGGACTCCAGCGCTGCAAGGCTGTAGTGCTATCCACTGAGCCACCGTGCTTTGTAACAGAGTATTAAACGCTAAAAAGCAGAATCAGCATAAAATTATACATTTTTATCCCTATGGGGATATCATACCCATAATAATGGCTGATATCAATCATATGAAACAATTAGGACTATCGCACAAACGAACCAACGCATGAGAAATCTCAAAAAATTGCGATCAAAGCAGTCCAGTCCAGATATAAAAGTCTTTATTATACAAAATACATAACAAATGGTGACATAAATCAGGGACAAGGATAAAAAGATCAAGGGAGAGGATGGAGTGCAAACACCTGCATCGCAATCAGACCAATATGGAAAAAGAGGGGGATAGGTCAAAGGGACAGTCCAAGAATGTCATACCCATCTCTACTATTCTCAATTGGATCAATGAACTCTTGCCTATGCTGCACACCCAGACTTTGTGCCTCAATAATAAATCTCACCAGGTCTATGAAATATATAAGCATGCAGTTTATCTCTGCATGTTCATACATATTGTAAGTTTTAATTTTGAAACTTTAAACATCTTAAAAATCAAAGTTTTCAATAGGGACATACTCAAGGACAAAAGTAAACTCAACCCAGGCTGAAAGGTGGTACCCCAGAATATGGATAAGTCCAAATGACCCGTAGTGTTTATGCGCATTTCCATGTATGTTGGTGCCCTGGGCTTTAACATTGTTGTCAATGGATAACCATGTTGTCTTCAGATCACAGGCCTTGACACTGCCTTAATTTCCAAATGGTCAATCCATCTCTAGAAGGTAAGAGAGGAGATGATGGGATCAGGCAAAATTCACATTTGCCTTTTGTGTGTTTTTTCCTGGAAAATTCGATTTGAGAACAAGTTATTCTCAATTGCAATGTCCCTTACATAACATAAGATAAAAAATTAAAGAAAATCTTTATATTTACCTTACTGCTCACCTCTCCAGCCCCTGCTATCCTCACCGTTCATCGTCTGGCCTCAACGCATCTTCAGATTGATGAATCCCTGGACCTCTCACTCTGGGCTGGGACTGTGTCAAAACCCTGATGAGTGATGCCAAGCAGCCGGAGAGGTGAGTTATAAGGTGAGTTATAAGGATTTTTGGGTGATATGAAGGGGCCGGAGAAGTGAGTATAAGGTTTTTTTTTCCATTTTTATGTTTCAGAAAAATGGTGGCCAGCCATATTGCTGAATCTGTTCTAAGTACTAATAAAGACAAATTTTGGCAAATGCAGATTTTTGTAAAATTCAAGTAGAATTCAATTTCATTTGAACTTATTCACTCATGTCTCGGTGAGAGTATTAAGATATAATGGCACTGGCTCTGTTGTGATGACAATGTAGCTAGTACTGTTTTGTGAGTACTATACGTGGCTTTTCAAGTTTGATAAATATCTATACACTTAAACATTCTAAAAACATGATGTACAAAGGTTTAAATGTATGCCTCTATCTACTTTCCAGACCTGTTTCTCTTAACTTTATTGTATTTACTGATATTCTTGATGGACTTGTTCCAGTTTATCATAACTGATCAAATGCTCTGGTTTTTTGTAACTAAAAATCTTTTAGCTACCAGGATATTTAACTAGGACAATTTTAGGTTTGGATGGATACAGGCAGAGATATCTGAACTAAGTATTTAAAAGCAGGCCTTTGTTTTTTTATTTTAAAGGTTTTTTCTTTTTCACGTCACATTTTATTCAGTAAAGCTTTAATAAGTGAGCTGAGAGTTATTTGGTAAATATAAAGAGCATACTATATTATTTTAGCTGACATAATGAATTATTCTGGAGAAAAACAGAAAATGGCCATGTCATACAAATAAATTGTGTTCCAGGACAAGACGAACATCTTCAATTTTATTGGGTCTAATTAAGAAAATGAAAATCTATTCATAGCAGACAATAAATGTTCCATGTTCCTTGTTTCCAAAGATGATCTCATGGAGTGAAAACATAGACATAATAAATAAACAGGGCACATGATCAGATATTTGGCCCTAAGGAAATATGTCGCTCATTGCAAAGTTTCACAAGACAAATGGGTATTGTTCCCGGAAAAAACATATCGTACATCTGTCCCACAATTCATATTCAGGAAAGACATATATTTTATTTCTACGATGTTCTACATAAGAAAATTATCTGTTTTAGTTAAATCAGTAATTGAACCACAGAGGTTTTATCTTTTTAAATCATTGATCCTAGGTGAAGACCTGCCTTATACAGCTGCCACCAAAACAATATGGCAGTCCCTGCTCCTTTATGATACATACCAGTACAGCCTCCCTTTAAAGAGAGTAAACTATATTTAAAAAAAGAATATATATATACACATATATATTTTTTTCTCTTCTTTTCATAGCACGAGTTACATAAAAAAATATCTGAAATCATGCAATTATTACACGGGCCACTAGATCTAATATTAGATTTAGACTTCCTGTTCTTTTCAGTAGCCACATGAACATAGGCTACAATAGAATGGCTATAAGCCCATTCACTTAAATAAAATCTTTTTCTGTTCATGGTCTGATATATTGACTATGAAGGAAGGAGAGGATGAGCTATCACATACTGTGAAGTGGATTTTCTGTTATCTACAGACTATAAAATTCTTACTTTTTATTATATTTAGTCTGAGATGATAATGAGACTGCTGAAAGTCTTCCTGTCACGCTGTGACTGTAGGAAAGCTGGGGCAGAGGGACACTACCTTAATCTAGGGGAGTCCTAGTCTATCACTAACCCCATGGTTAACTCTCAAGGTGGAGATGTCTGGGTCTCATACCTCTCCTACAAAATCCTAAACTGCTCCCATCCTTCCCCCAGGGAGTAAAGGAGCAGAAGTGAAAGGATAACCACAGGCTGAATAAACATAGTAACATAGTAACATAGTTATTAAGGTTGAAGGAAGACTTTAAGTCCATCTAGTTCAACCCATATCCTATCCTAACCTGCCCTAACATGTTGATCCAGAGGAAGGCAAAAAAAACCCAAGTGCCAAACAGTAAGCTTCACATTGGGGAAAAAAATTCCTTTCCGACTCCACATACGGCAATCAGACTAGCTCCCTGGATCAACGCTGTATCTAGGAAACTAGTGAATATAGCCTGTAATATTATACTTTTCAAGAAAGGCATCCAGGCCCCTCTTAAATTTTAGTAAGGAATCACTCATTACAACATTAGACGGCAGAGAGTTCCATAGTCTCACTGCTCTTACAGTAAAGAATCTGCGTCTGTGATTATGGCTAAACCTTCTTTCCTCCAGACGTAGAAGATGCCCCCTTGTCCCCGTCACAGGTCTAAGAGTAAAAAGATCATTAGAAAGGTCTTTGTACTGTCCCCTCATATATTTATACATTGTAATAAGATCACCCCTAAGCCTTCGTTTTTCCAAACTAAATAACCCCAAGTGTAATAACCTGTCTTGGTATTGCAGACCCCCCCAGTTCTCTAATAACCTTGGTCGCTCTTCTCTGCACCCGCTCCAGTTCAGCTATGTCTTTCTTATACACCGGAGACCAGAACTGCACACAGTATTCTAAGTGTGGTCGCACCAGTGACTTGTATAGAGGTAAAATTATGTTCTCCTCATGAGCATCTATGCCTCTTTTAATGCATCCCATTATTTTATTTGCCTTGGCAGCAGCTGCCTGACATTGGCCACTAAATGTGAGTTTGTCGTCCACCCATACACCCAGGTCTTTTTCAGTGACAGTTTTGCCCAGTGTTTTACAATTAAGCACATAATTATACATCTTATTTGTTCTACCCAAGTGCATGACCTTACATGGGGAAACCAAGGAACAATGAAACAATAGACACACAGGGTAAAATACAAAGGGAAAATTGATGCACAGTAAACAGATAGAAAAGCAAGGCAAAAATAGCAAAAGGGGAGGATAAAGAACATTTTGTCAGATGAAGCCAGGAATGAAGATTCTACTGCTCGCATGAAGGGATGCCAGGAACAGGTTTATATAATGAAAGGGTGTGGTTCCAATAAGCAGTACAGCCAATAGACATTGAGGAACTCTAAACCACAAGACACCTGTTAACTCATGAAAGGCCCTGTAGATTTAATGAGAAACTGTGCTCAGCTAAATGCTGTGATCTTCTAATCTCAAATGTACCACAGGTACCAGCAGAGTGCAGCACATTCACTACAGTATTGCCAATTGCCATAACCAGAGACGGTAGTTAAGGAGTTAAAGTACTGGTACAGACGCCGCTGTATATTTTTTAAGCAATGACCTATGAAAAACACTTTAGATCTTAAACGCTGGTGGACCTCAAGACGAAAAGCCACCGGATTAATGACAGCAGTTATCCCGACTAATTTTTTTATGGTCAGTAATCACCATAACTGGGTGAGCTGTCGTCTCCACTCAAAAGTCAACTTAATGGCCAAAAGTTCTCTATTATCTATGTCATAATTTCTTTAGTCCGGTGACTGATTCTTTGTGAAGAATGCGCAGGGGTACAACTTCCCAGGAGATGATCCCTGTGATAAAACAAGCCCAACCCCACTTCAGCCTTGTCCACCTACACAATAAACTGCTGTGAAACCTCTGACTGAATGAATACTGGAGCTGAGGAGAAAAAGTCTTTTAACGACTTAAATGCCTGATGGGCAGGGTCAGACCGAGCAAAGATTTCTGTACCCTTTTTTGTCATGTCTGTGAGTGATTTGACGAGAAATTCCGTGTAAACGTCTGTTAGGGTTCGAGTTCCCGCTGCGGCACAAGGGGAATCTCAAACCAGTCCCGCTGCGGTCTACCATTCATCTCCATCCGCAGTGGAGCCTGCTCAGCATAGACGTCGGTCCCAGCGTCTCGCCCAGTCTAACAGTGTGCAGAGGATTACTGCTGTTCCTCCAGGCTCTGCTATTGTGGCCAGTACTGGTTAGCGACGAGCAGACGTCTTTAGGACAAAGTCCTTGTTTTCCCCTTCTGAGCATGCCCAGAGTGAGATCTCTCATTGGAGATCAGGGGTCACATGCTCAGGTACTGCAGCAGCTCCTATTGGTCCGCCAGGAAGGTCCTGTGACTACTGGTGTTCTGGAACAAGTTTCATTGGTCCTTGTTTCTGGCAGGTCCTGTAGCTGTTGCTATAAAAGGGTAGCATGGCTGGGCCGCCATGCGCTAATATCAATCTTTATATGCTTTGCGCCAGTGTGGTCATGCGTGTGTGTGGTTAGGGCCCGGCTGAAATAAGCCCCTAGAATACCGACTTATTTGGTGAGGAGTTTGGTATGCTAGCTGGTCAAGGTCGGTGTCCTAGATGCCCTAGATTACCGGCATAACCGGTGAGGAGTTTGATTGCCGTATTCAGGGCCTGGCGTTCAGACGCCATAGATTGCGGGTGACTCCCGCGAGGACATTAGCGCATGATCACGTTCTATGTTCGCTTAGCAGTTAACTGTGTACCTGGGTGCCTGACAGGACACAGAAGTTTGTCTCAGCGGCTCTGTGACGTAACAGGGTTCGCTTTCAACGCTAGACAGCGCCCTAGCATGTTTATTTTGCGACTCAGATGTGTTAAGTGAGTTCGCACACATCGCCATATAGCGCTGCGGCACTCCTTCTAGCGGTTCTGTGAATTAACAGAGTTCTGTTATGTTTCGGTAGCTGAGGAGTGCAGGCAAAAAAGGCAATACACCAGAGCAGTTGGAATCTATGAGATTGCAGTACCCTGACTAACCACAACAACTAGAGGCAGCCGTGGAGCGTTCCTACGTTGGTCCTAGACGCCTCGTCACAGCCTGAGAAACTAACTACACCTAAAGATAGAAATAGGAAAGCTATCTGCCCCGGAGCAGAACCCCAAAGATAATAGAAAGCCCCCAAACATGTAATGGCGGTTAGACAAGAAGGGAAATACAGACACAGACAGAAAATAGTATGAGCAAACGTTGGGGCCCAAACTAACTAAATAGAAAAGGATAGGAAGGGTACTTACTGCAATCCCAGAAAACCCTGAAAAGCACCAATTCTACTAATTTCAAAAACACCTGAGATCACACGACCTCTACCACCTAAATTAGTTCTCTGGTGTAACAAAATCAAAACAGCAGCCACTGAAAAAACTGGAAAAAGCAAAGGTACAAACATCAGTGGCTGAACTAAACTGAGAGGGCAAAAGCCCCCGGAGGGGACCCTGAAGGCCCCCACAGAAGTGCAGGACAAAATGCAAAAATCAAGCACAAAAACAAAAAGAAGAAAATGTCTTATCTGTTAGCAGGAGATGCAGACACGACATAGCAGGCTACAAAGGAAACGGGAATCAAGGATTCAGACCAGAACAATTGATCACCGGCAACCCTGATGGGAAGGTGACTCCCTTATATAAGACCAGTCAGTAACACCTGATTCCCAATCCTCACAATCTTCACAATCTTCACTGGACAGACCAGCACCGCTTGTAACCACCAGAGGGAGCCTATGCTCAGAACTCATCCCAAGCCCACTCACAACAGTACCCCCCCTTGAGGAGGGGTCACCGAACCCTCATTTGAGCAACCAGGTCGGTCAGGATGAGTTCTATGGTACGCACGGATGAGTCTCCTAGCATGGATGTCCGAAGCAAACACCCAAGAATTGTCTTCCTGACCATAACCTCTCCACTTAACCAAATACTGGAGTTTCCGTCTAGAAAAACGAGAATCTAATATTTTCTCAACCACATACTCCAGATTGCCCTCAACCAAAACAGGGTCAGGAGGCACAGCAGCAGGAACCACTGGCTCAACAAACCTCTTCAACAAGGACTTGTGGAACACGTTATGGATCTTAAATGTCCCTGGAAGAAGCAAACGAAAAGAAACAGGATTAAGAATCTCTATGATCTTATAAGGTCCAATGAACCTAGGCTTAAATTTAGGAGATGCTACTCTCATAGGAATATTTTTTGAGGACAACCAGACCAAGTCACCCACTTTAAACCGAGGACCATCAGTCCTATGCCGGTTAGCAAACCGCTGGGCCCTCTCCTGAGAGAGGGACAACCTCTCCACTACCTGGTCCCAAATCTGTTGCATACGCTCCACAACAGAGTCAACACCTGGACAGACAGAAGCCTCCGTCTGTCCTGAAGAAAATCGAGGGTGAAACTCAGAATTACAGAAAAACGGAGACATCAAAGTGGCAGAGCTAGCCCTATTATTAAGAGCAAACTCAGCCAAAGGCAAAAAAGAGACCCAGTCATCCTGATCAGCAGACACAAAGCATCTTAGATAAGTCGCCAATGTCTGGTTTGTTCTCTCAGTTTGACCATTGGTCTGAGGATGAAATGCCGAGGAGAAAGACAATTGAACACCCAGTTTAGAACAAAAAGTCCTCCAAAATCTGGAAACAAACTGGACTCCTCTGTCAGACACTATGTTCTCAGGAATGCCGTGTAAACGAACCACGTGCTGAAGGAACAACGGCACCAATTCAGAGGAGGAAGGCAACTTAGGTAATGGCACAAGATGTATCATCTTAGATACCTATCACAAATCACCCAGATGGCGGTCATTCTCTGAGAAACAGGAAGGTCGGAAATGAAATCCATAGAGACATGGGTCCATGGTCTCTTGGGCACAGGCAATGGCATCAACAAACCACTAGAGCGAGAGCAAGGCTTGGAGCGAGAGCAAGTCCCGCAGGACTGCACAAATTCCCTGACATCACGAGACAAGGTAGGCCACCAAAAGGACCGACTAACCAAGTCTCTGGTACCAAAAATTTCCTGGATGACCGGCCAACGCGGAACAATGAATCTCAGACATCACACTCTTTTTCCACTGGTCCGGGACAAACAATTTTCCAACAGGGCAGCGCTCGGGCCTATCCTCCTGACACCCCTCCAGAGCAAGTCTCAAATTAGGTGAGATGGCGGATAGAACTACACCCTCTTTCAAAATAACAGAAGGATCAGATAACTCAGGAGAGTCCACAAGGAAGCTCCTCGAGAGGGCATCCGCCTTAACATTCTTAGTGCCAGGAAGAAAGGAAACCACAAAATTAAAACGTGTGAAAAACAAGGCCCACCTGGCCTGTCTAGGATTGAGTCGCTTGGCAGATTCCAGATAAACCAGATTCTTATGGTCAGTAAGGACCACCACCTGATGTTTGGCTCCCTCCAGCCAATGTCTCCACTCTTCAAAAGCCCACTTCATGGCCAATAACTCCCGATTACCCACGTCATAATTACGTTCAGTAGCAGAAAATTTTCGAGAGAAAAAGGCACAAGGGTTACTTTTAGAGGTCTCTGGATCTTTTTGGGACAAAACGGCACCTGCCCCAATTTCAGAGGCATCAACCTCCACCTGAAATGGCAGAGAAACATCAGGCTGCCGTAGAACAGGAGCAGAAGTGAATCTCTGCTTAAGTTCCTGAAATGCAGAGACTGCCTCAGGAGGCCAATTCACCACATCAGAACCCTTTTTGGTCAAATCAGTTAATGGTTTAACAATAACCGAGAAATTACCAATAAATTTACGATAAAAATTGGCAAAATTAAAAATCTTTGAAGAGCCTTTAATGAAGTAGGTTGGACCCAATCACAGATGGCCTGAACCTTGACCGGGTCCATTTCAATAACAGATGGGGACAAAATGAATCCCAGAAATGAGATCCTCTGTATGCCAAAAAGACACTTTGATCCCTTCACATACAGAGCATTCTCTCTCAAAATCTGGAATACAGTTCGAACATGTTTCACATGAGAGTCCCAGTCATTAGAAAAAATCAAGATATCATCCAAATAAACAATCAGAAATTTATCCACAAAATCCGTGAAAATGTCATTCATGAAGGACTGGAAGACAGAAGGAGCATTAGTGAGCCCAAAGGGCATCACAAGGTACTCAAAATGCCCCTCCGGGGTATTGAATGCCATCTTCCATTCATCCCCGTGCTTAATGCGAGTAAGGTTATATGCCCCCCTGAGGTCAAGCTTGGTAAACCAAGTAGCGTTTTTCACCCTGGAAAACAGGTCAGAAATCAAGGGTAACGGGTATTGATATTTCACAGTAATATTGTTCAAAAGACGATAATCAATACACGGCCTTAATGAACCATCCTTTTTGGCCACAAAGAAAAAACCGGCACCTAAGGGTGAAGAGGATGGTCTGATATGACCCTTCTCCAATGACTCCTTGATATAAGACCGCATAGCGTCATGTTCAGGTACAGACAAGTTAAAAAGGCGACCTTTAGGGAATTTACTACCAGGCACTAATTCAATAGCGCAGTCATAGCTCCTATGGGGAGGCAAGGATGCAGATTTACTTTCGCTAAATACATCAGAAAAATCAATCAAAAAGTCAGGAACATCCTGAGCCTGGGGGGAGGCAGAAAAAACAGGAGTGTTGGTATTAACACATTGGCAGCCCCAACTGGTTACAGACACAGATTTCCAATCCAAAACAGGATTATGAGACTGTAACCAAGGGAAACCCAGTACGATAATATCATGCAGATTATACAGAACCAAAAATTTGCAGCACTCTTGATGATCAGGTTCAACCCTCATTATCACCTGAGTAGAGAACTGAGGTTTATTCTCAGCCAAAGGGGTAGAATCGATCCCCAGTAGGGGAATAGACTTCTGTAGGGGTATCAAGGGAAACCCACAACGTTTAGCAAAATCATAATCCATCAGGTTAATAGCTGCTCCAGAATCAACGAAAGCCTGAGCAGAAAATGAGGACAGAGAGCATATCAGA
The DNA here is from genome assembly GCA_033576555.1 of Oophaga sylvatica. Classification (NCBI taxonomy): domain Eukaryota; kingdom Metazoa; phylum Chordata; class Amphibia; order Anura; family Dendrobatidae; genus Oophaga; species Oophaga sylvatica. The sequence continues at coordinate 216,934,869 of JARQOD010000001.1, forward strand.
GCGACAGTTAACAAAAACTTAGTCTGAACACTACCCAAGACAACTGAGCGTGCAAAACGTCTTCCCCGCTTAGGGCAGACTGAAATAGCATGAGAGGCATCACCACAGTAGAAACATAACCCATTGCGCTTTCGAAACTCATGACGCTGTGCCCCAGACACCACTCTATCACACTGCATGGATTCAGAAGCAGGTTCACAAGGCAACACATTCCACGCATACTTCTCCGCTCACGCAAACGTCTGTCAATTTGAATCGCTAATGACATAGAATCATTGAGACCAGAGGGGACAGGGAATCCCACCATAACATCCTTTACATTATCTGACAGACCCTTCCGAAAAAGGGCCGCTAAAGCGTCGTCATTCCACTTGGTCAGGACTGCCCACCTACGGAATCTCTGACAGTATAACTCAGCGTCATCAAGCCCCTGATTTAATGCCAACAAGGCTTTTTCAGCTTGATCAGTGACATTAGGTTCATCGTACAATAACCCCAAAGCCTGAAAAAATGCATCAACATCACTCAAAACAGGATCCCCAGGTGTCAGGGAAAAAGCCCAATCCTGAGGATCGCCACGCAGGAGAGAGATGACAATTTGAACCTGCTGCGCTGCGTTCCCTGAGGACGTAGATTTTAAGGTAAAAAACAATTTACAATTATTTTTGAAATTCTGAAACTTAGCTCGATCCCCTAAAAACAAATCTGGCATGGGAATCCTAGGTTCCACAACAGGCAACCTAGCAAGATATGCAGCAATACTCTGAACCTCAGTGGCAAGCTGATCCACACGGCCAGACAACTGTGCAAACTCCATTGAGAGAAAAAATCCTCCCCAGCACCCAGAGATACAGAGGGAAAAAAAAAAAAATGCAACAAACAGAAAAATATCTCTGACAACTCTGACAACAGTTTTTTCTTTCACAAATTTTTTCCCTTCTGTGAGTACCATACAATTTTAAATTTTAGGCCGTTGATACTGTTATGTTTCGGTAGCTGAGGAGTGCAGGCAAAAAAGGCAATACACCAGAGCAGTTGGAATCTATGAGATTGCAGTACCCTGACTAATTACAACAACTAGAGGCAGCCATGGAGCGTTCCTACGTTGGTCCTAGACGCCTCGTCACAGCCTGAGAAACTAACTACACCTAAAGATAGAAATAGGAAAGCTATCTGCCCCAGAGCAGAACCCCAAAGATAATAGAAAGCCCCCAAACATGTAATGGCGGTTAGACAAGAAGAAATACAGACACAGACAGAAAATAGTATGAGCAAACGTTGGGGCCCAAACTAACTAAATAGAAAAGGATAGGAAGGGTACTTACTGCAATCCCAGAAAACCCTGAAAAGCACCAACTCTACTAATTTCAAAAACACCTGAGATCACACGACCTCTACCACCTAAATTAGTTCTCTGGTGTAACAAAATCAAAACAGCAGCCACTGAAAAAACTGGAAAAAGCAAAGGTACAAACATCAGTGGCTGAACTAAACTGAGAGGGCAAAAGACACCGGAGGGGACCCTGAAGGCCCCCACAGAAGTGCAGGACAAAATGCAAAAATCAAGCACAAAAACAAAAAGAAGAAAATGTCTTATCTGTTAGCAGGAGATGCAGACACGACACAGCAGGCTACAAAGGAAACAGGAATCAAGGATTCAGACCAGAACAATTGATCACCGGCAACCCTGATGGGAAGGTGACTCCCTTATATAAGACCAGTCAGTAACACCTGATTCCCAATCCTCACAATCTTCACAATCTTCACTGGACAGACCACACCGCTTGTAACCACCAGAGGGAGCCTCTGCTCAGAACTCATCCCAAGCCCACTCACAACAGAGTTCGCACATTTTGCCACAGCGCGTTACGGCGTTTATTTTGGCGACTCTGCGGGATAACATAGTTCACTTCTTGCGCCATTTTACTAGCAGCAGACTCCGCCTGCACGGTGGACCCCGGGCTGCGAACGCACCTCTCCACATCAAATATTTGGTGCGTTCCGCAGACCCTAACATAATATTAGCGCCAGGGTCTGGCTAGTAAAATGGCGGATGACCAGCATCTACTACGGGACATCCAGCAGCTGGAGGGTAGGTTGGCGGCTCTTGAGCGCACAACCTCAGCTTTGGATGTTACCGCAGTCGCTGTTCAGGCTGCTAGCGTGGCTGCAGCCAGTGTGTCCACTGCCACCTCTGCCCCCACAATATCCCACCTCCGCTTCCAGACAAGTTTGCTGGTGACAGCAAGCAATGTCGGGGATTCGTGAGTCAGTGCTCTATACAACTCGAGCTTCTGGCTGCACGTTTCCCCACGGATCGGGCACAAGTGGGCTTTGTAATATCTCTTCTGTCGGGCAGAGCGTTGGAGTGGGCCACCCCACTGTGGGAGCGTGACGACTGTGTGGTGAGGAGTGCTCCTTGTTTTCTGGAGGCTCTAAAAAAGGTCTTTCTAGGACCTCAGGTTACCCACGATGCGGCGCTCCAACTTCTGGCAAGTTCACAGGGTTCGTCCTTGGTCAGCTGTTTTGCTGTCCAATTTCGGACTCTGTCCTCGGAGTTGGACTGGCCGGATAAAGTCCTCATTCCCGTGTTTTGGAGAGGACTAGCAGGCCATGTGAAAGACGCCTTGGCTACCAGGGAGATTCCCACCACACTTGAGAAGCTTATCGCCATATCTACCCGCATCGACCTCCGTTTTCACGAGCGGAGGTTGGAGCGGTCCCAGTGTAGGCAGAGGTTCCGGCTGGCTCCCACCTTCGCCAGACCTCTGGAATCTTCCAGCCAGGAGCCCTACTCCCATGAGGCCATGGAGGTTTCTCGAGCGGGACCTAAGTCCCGGGCCGCTCGAGTACCCGTGGTCTGTAACATCTGCCAGCAGTTAGGACATTATGCCAACAAATGTCCACAGCGGTGGGGAAACCGGTCACGTCTAGTGACCTTGGGAGGAGGTTCACTAGGCACTGCGGCATTTTCCACCAAGTTGTCCTTTAAGGGGACAATTACAGTAGGTCCATCCACGCTCTCCGCCAAGCTCTGTGTGGATTCTGGGCCGAGAAGAATTTCATGTCCTCTGCATTTGCTCTCCGCCACACTATACCTCTGGTGATGCTCGCCAAACTGGTGACTGTGCAAGTAGTGAATGGATCAACTCTGCCCTCACAAATCACCCACCAGACGATCCCTCTCACTTTATCTATGTCCCCTTCCCATCAGGAGAGTATTTCTTTTCTTGTCCTGCCCGAGGGAATAGACGAGGTGTTGCTGGGAGTACCTTGGCTCCGTTACCACTCTCCCCATATTGAGTGGTCCTCTGGGAGGATACTGGGTTGAGGTGATTCATGAAGAGGCAGGTGTGTCAGGGAGTGCGTTCAGGTCACCACCACAGAAATACCCGTAGATCTCACTTCTCTTCCTCAGTGTTATTGGTCATATGCAGATGTTTTCTCCAAGAAGGCGGCGGAGACTCTTCCACCTCACCGCCCCTACGACTGTCCTATTGATCTCTTGCCTGGAGCAGAACCTCCTCGGGGGAGAGTCTACCCCCTCTCGCTCCCTGAAACGGAGGCCATGTCCCAGTATATTCAGGAGAATCTGGCAAGAGGGTTCATTAGGAAGTCGGTGTCACCAGCAGGGGAGGGTTCTTCTTTGTGCAAAAGAAGAACGGAGAATTACGTCCATGCATTGACTACAGGGGTCTTAACGCCATCACCGTCAAGAATAAGTACCCATTGCCCCTAATCTCTGAGCTCTTTGATAGGCTCAGAGGAGCAAGAATATTTACCAAGCTTGATCTACGTGGTGCCTATAACCTAATTCGCATCCGTGAGGGGGACGAGTGGAAGACAGCTTTTAATACCAGGGATGGGCATTATGAATACCTGGTGATGCCCTTCGGGCTCTGTAATGCTCCCGCTGTTTTCCAAGACTTTGTCAATGATATCTTCCGGGATATGCTCTCCACCTCTGTAGTAGTCTATCTGGATGATATTCTCATCTTTTCACCAGATATAGACTCTCACCGGAGGGATGTCAACAAAGTCTTCGACCTCTTACGGGCAAACTCCCTCTATGCCAAGCTGGAGAAATGTGTGTTTGAGCTGGAGTCCTTACCTTTTCTGGGCTATATCATCTCTGCCCAGGGATTGGCTATGGATCCTGCCAAACTACAGGCTGTAATGGACTGGCAAGAACCCCATTCTCTTAAAGCGGTGCAGCGCTTTATGGGGTTCATTAATTATTATCGCCAGTTCATTCCCCATTTCTCTACTTTGGTAGCTCCCTTGGTAGCCCTCACCAAGAAGGGAGCAAATCCCAAGTTGTGGTCTGAGGAGGTCTCCAAGGCGTTCTCTTCCATCAAGTCGCATTTTGCCAGTGCTCCCATATTACATCGCCCTGATGTTGATAAGCCGTTTGTTTTAGAGGTGGACGCCTCTTCTGTTGGTGCTGGAGCAGTCCTTTATCAAAAGGATGCTCAAGGTCGGAAGCATCCCTGCTTCTTCTTTTCTAAGACCTTTACACCAGCAGAGAGGAATTATTCCATCGGGGACAGGGAGTTGCTGGCTATGAAATTGGCCTTCCTTGAGTGGAGACATCTTCTGGAGGGGGCTCATTTTCCCTTCCAAGTCTTCACCGACCACAAAAACTTGGTATATTTGCAAACGGCTTAGCGGCTAAATTCTCGCCAGGCCAGATGGTCCCTATTCTTCTCTCGGTTCCACTTCACCCTCCATTTTCTCTCCGGTGAGAAGAATGTTCGGGCCGACGCTCTCTCTCGCTCTTTAGTGTCATCAGAGGAGGAGGATGAGGAGCCTCGGCTTATTGTCCCCGAAGAAAGCCTGAGAACTGTAGCCCCGGTTTCGCTAGAGTCTGTGCCTCCGGGCAAGACTTTTTTGCCCACTAATTTGCAACCGGAGGTACTCTCTTGGGCACACTCGTCCAGGGTGGGTGGACACTTTGGGACAAAGAGGACAGCTGAGTTATTGGCGAGGACATACTGGTGGCCACATATGGTCCGTGACGTCAGGGAGTATGTTCAGGAGTGTGTCTCCTGCGCCAGGAACAAGTCCCCTCGACAACGGCCAGCTGGGTTACTTTTTCCTTTGCCGGTGGCAGACAGGCCCTGGGAGATGGTCGGGATGGACTTTATGGTGGGCTTACCCAAGCTTCGGGGTTGCACTATCATTTGGGTGATGACCGACCACTTCTCCAAAATGGTGCACTTAGTGCCACTACCACGGTTACCTTCTGCACGGGCCTTGGCAGCATTATTTATTAGACACATCTTCCGTCTACACGGTATGCCAGACAAGATTGTCAGCGATCGAGGTCCCCAATTTGCGTCTCGGTTCTGGAGAGAGTTGTGTCATCTACTCTGCATTGAGTTGAACCTCTCCTCTGCATATCATCCCGAGACGAATGGGTTGGTAGAGAGGGCCAACCAGACCTTGGTCACCTACTTGCGACATTTTGTCTCTGCCAGGCAGGATGACTGGGCATCCTTGCTCCCGTGGGCGGAGTTTGCGCTAAACAATGCTGTGGCTGACTCCACCAGACAGACCCCATTCCTCTTAAATTACGGCCAGCATCCGCGGGTACCGGTGCCCATGCCCGTGGCTTCCGCCGACACAGGGTGGCAGACTGGGCTGTGGAAGCACGGGACATATGGGACCGCACCTAGGATGCCATTCAGGCTTCCAAGGAAAGGATGAAGTCTTCTGCCGATGCCCATCGGCGTCCTGCTCCGACATTTGCTCCTGGCGACCTAGTGTGGCTCTCCGCCCAAAACATCGGGCTACGGGTGGAATCCACTAAGTTGGCACCCCACTATTTGGGTCCCTTCAAGGTTCTCGAGCAGGTGAACCCTGTGGTTTACCGTTTGGCCCTTCCGCCTCGCCTTGGTATCTCCGACACCTTCCATGTGTCCCTCATAAAACCCGTGGTCATCTCCCGGTTGCCTGAGTCATCTGCCGGGACGTCGGGTTCATCTTCAGACGACTAAGAGGTGAATGCCATTGTAGGGTGCAAGGTGGTACGGGGCAAAAAAATTTTTTTGTTGGATTGGAGGGGTTATAGGCCTGAGGATAGGTCCTGGGAGCCTGCCGAGCATGTTCATGCTCATCGCTGCCTTTGAGCGTAGCGAGGCCCAGAGAAGGGGGGGCCCTAGAAGGGGGGGAAATGTTAGGGTTCGAGTTCCTGCTGCTGCACAAGGGGAGTCTCGAACCAGTCCCGCTGCGGTCTCCCATTCATCTCCGTCCGCAGTGGAGCCTGCTCAGCATAGACGTCGGTCCCAGCGTCTCACCCAGTCTAACAGTGTGCAGAGGATTACTGCTGTTCCTCCAGGCTCTGCTATTGTGGCCAGTACTGGTTAGCGGCGAGCTGACGTCTTTAGGACAAAGTCCTTGTTTTCCACTTCTGAGCATGCCCAGAGTGAGATCTCTCATTGGAGATCAGGGGTCACATGCACAGGTACTGCAGCAGCTCCTATTGGTTCGCCAGGAAGGTCCTGTGACTACTGGTGTTCTGGAACAAGTTTCATTGGTCCTTGTTTCTGGCAGGTCCTGTAGCTGTTGCTATAAAAGGTAGCATGGCTGGGCTGCCATGCGCTAATATCAATCTTTATATGCTTTGCGCCAGTGTGGTCATGCATTGTGTGGTTAGGGCCCGGCTGAAATAAGCCCCTAGAATACCGACTTATTCAGTAAGGAGTTTGGTATGCTAGCTGGTCAGGGTCGGTGTCCTAGATGCCCTAGATTACCGGCATAACCGGTGAGGAGTTTGATTGCCGTATTCAGGGCCTGGCGTTCAGACGCCATAGATTGCGGGTGACTCCCGCGAGGAAATTAGCGCATGATCACGTTCTATGTTCGCTTAGCAGTTAACTGTGTACCTGGGTGCCTGACAGGACACAGAAGTTTGTCTCAGCAGCTCTGTGACGTAACTGGGTTCGCTTTCAACGCTAGACAGCGCCCTAACGTGTTTATTTTGCGACTCAGATGTGTTAAGTGAGTTCGCACACATCGCCATATAGCGCTGCGGCACTCCTTCTAGCGGCTCTGTGGATTAACAGAGTTAGCACATTTTGCCACAGGCGTTACGGCGTTTATTTTGGCGACTCTGCGGGATAACAGAGTTCGCTTCTTGCGCCATTTTACTAGCAGCAGGCTCCGCCTGCACGGTGGACCCCGGGCTGAGAACGCACCTCTCCACATCAAATATTTGGTGCGTTCCGCAGACCCTAACAACGTCAGGTAATAATTTGTAAATCCCAGAAAGCGTTGCTCGGCTTTAAGAATTTCCAGAAGGTCTCATTTCAATACAGCGCAGACCTCAGGGTCCATCAGGAAACTCAAAATCGATACCAGTTAACTCAGGAACTGTACCTCCTGGAATATGAACACACATTTTTCAGGCTTAGCATACAGTTTATTATCTGGCAATATCTGTAGTTCCTGCCTGACCTGTAAATTAAAATGTCATCAAGGTATACCACCACAAATTTGCCCACCAGATGAGAGAAGATATCCTTGATATCTTAAAATGTTAAAATGTTGAAAATCAGTGGGGGCATTAGTCAGGCCAAATGCTATGACAAACTTTCAAAATGCTAAACACCATTTTCCACTCATCCCCTTTTCGGATTCTAATCAGATTATATGGATTTGGAGAACCATTTTGCTCCAACAATCTGATTAAACAAATCTGGAATGAGCAGAAGGGAATAAGGATCTCAGATGGTAATCCGATTTATCTCAATAAAATCTAGACAAGGATGCAGACCTCCTTTTTTCTTGATGAAAAAGTCCAGGGAGTAAGTTAACAGGACTGGCATAAGCCCTATGAGAAGACAGTTCCTGACACCCCTCTTCAGACAACACATTCTCAAAACCAGACGGTAAAGAAGGTATAGTTTTGGCAGAAATGGTAGATGGCTAAGAGCGACTCTCCATACCTCCTTCTCCAATGAAGCCAAGAACAGAATGAAGATTCTATTGCTCGCATGGAGGAAAGCCAGAAACAGGTTTATATAATGCAAGGGTGTGGTTTCAAAATGCAGCACCGCCAATAGGCAACAAGGAATTCTCTAAACCCTTTCCATACCACAATAAACCTGTTAACTCATAAATGACTGTGTAGATGTAAAGTGAACCTGTGCTCAGCTAGTCACTGCAATCTTCTAATCTCAGATGTACCACAAGTCCCAGCACAGTGCGGTACATTCTTTACACTTAAAAAACAAAACACCTCTAGAGTAGAAATGGGCGATCCCGAACAGTAAATTTCAGGGTCCGTACCCTGTCCCTACTGTTCAAACATGAACCATGAACATGGACTTCTCTAGGAAGTCTGTGTTACTGTTCTGGTTCGGCAGCCTGAACATTGGCTGTTTCCCATACTGTCATCTGCAAGACAGCACGAGAAACACCGGCAATCATGAGCCATCGGCTGTTACCGGCAGTAAAAAGGTAACAAACCCCACCAGTGACATCATTTTGGAAAAAAGACCTCTTAGGCAACTTATCTACATGTGTAGTGAGTACCTTGATTCACAGGTGTTTCACAGACATTTATAACATGTTTAGTGATTGCATTGTACTGCGCTGGCCTCTCTGGCTAAGTCCTGACTATCCATTCTGTCTAATCCCTTGGTAACTTTTTCACGTAGGTACCTTTCTAGAAGATTTCCTTCAGCTCCTAGCTTTCTGGAGCTTAGGCCATGTCCCCAGCAGTCAGGTGCTTCAGGTCCTATCTGGCCTAAAGCAATCTCTCTCTGCTCCTGCTTCTGGAGGATATGGTTCTTGGCTGCGATCCAAAGGATATTGTGCACTGTTTAAAGCTGTTAGTAGAACATTAACATGGTAGTGCAGTTGCCCACGGCAACAAGTTAGAAATGGACTGGCGTGTTTAGTGACTGTAATCCAGAGGATATGTGCCCGGCTGTGAACGGGAGGATATCGCGTGCTGTGTTTTTTTGAGCTGAACATTAAAGAGATGCTTTACTTTGAACTTTGCTGGGTCACTGCCTCATCACTACAAGTGTGCTACTGCTGCACTACAGTATGCACAGTACTATCACAGACATGGGTACAGACTACACATCTACAGTGTTTTTGGAAAACTGCGCACACTCAAAACTAATACTGTCCCTCACTACAGCTACATTGTGTCAATACACTAAGCAGAGAAGTGGTCTACGTGGATGAGGTGGAGGTCATAAAAGAGGTAGAGGTGGACCTGGTGAGTTAGGTGAAAGAGGCAAGGGAAGAGTAATCCAACACTGTTTTTTTTTTAATTAAACTGACTTAACACCACCTATAATTAACAAAACTAAACCTAGCAATATAGTACAAGGAGTTGTGCATTCAAGTGGAGGAAGAGGTGGACGTGGCGGTATGGTTGGAAGAGGCAACGGGAGGAATAATCCAACATTTATTTTTCTTTGTAGTTTTTGTAGTTTTTTTAATTGGTTTTATTTTTTCTTAATTATTTTATGGAATTGACTTAAAACAACCTAAGTCAAAACTAAAATTAGCAAACCAGAACAAGGAGTCATACATCCAAATGAAGGAAGTGTTGGATGTGACTGTATAGGTGGAAGAGGCAAGGGAGGAGTAAGCCAAAACTGTAATTTTGAATTTTTTTTTATGGAACTGACTTCAAAGAACATAGAATGAACTCAAAATCAACTAACAACAAGATACAACCAGGGAGTAGATGTCAAACTGGAGGAAGAGCCGGACGAGATGGAGGTGGCGGTGTACAGTAGGTGGAAGAGGCAGAGGAGGAAGTAGCCAACACAATTTGAAACGATTACTGTCTGTGTGGAGCTAGTATAGTTGTGTAGTCATCAAAAGGTATGAACAAGTCGTGTGGGATCTACACCTGCTTAATTTTATGGAATGTTATCTTCTCCAAGTTTGATGTGGATAGGCGGATGTGCCTGTCTGTGATCACATTTTCCTACAGCATACTTGCAACAGTTCAGGCCAGCACCTAAAAGGCATAAAAGGCAAGCTCAGGCCATGTGTCAAATTTGGACACCTAGAAGTTAAATGGAGCAGACCAATCAATTAGCACGTGGAGATGTGTGGACAGGTACTCTTCCGCTATGTTGTTGTAATGCTGATTCCTTCTAATATTACCCATATCACATGGTATTGCTGTATGCTGTGGCATGTTCATAAAGTTTTGCCATATTTTGGACATTCTAACCCTGTCTTCCGAGGTGCTGGTGGAGCTCCATCTGCATTGCTGACTTCCTCCTCTGCCTTGTTCTTCCACTCAGCGCTCACTTTCATGTGTGAAAGCCAACAGAAGTTTCTCTACCAGCGTGTGCTTGTACTCACGCATTTTATGCTTCCGCTCCAGTGATGGAAGTAATGCTGGTATGTTGTTCTTGTAGCGTGGATTCAGCAGGGTACAGACTACAGGGTAGTCACCCAGTAATTTGCACTGCTGACATTATGGGCAATTCGGCTGTCGATGCACACGTACAGCAGCATGTATTGGCTTCTGTATGCCAGGCTGCTCAGAGGCAACGACAAGCTGTCCTCAGTGGAAGGTGTATTGTTTGTGTTCTGTGTATCCACCATCCACACTCAAGTGATGCCCATGATGTGATCTGAGTGTCACCCTGCTGTGAACCCAGTTGTTCCTCCTCCTTTTCATCATCATCCTCCCAAACTGTCCCCCGGCTGTATGGCTGGGTAACTGGGACATTAACCCTTCCTCAGAGCCATGTGTGGATGACAGGCCTGATAAGGGTGTGAATTGGCCCTTCATACTGCTCCTCTTCCTCCTGTGCTACAACATTATCAATCATGGCCTGAATTGTATTTTCCAGCAGGCATATATAAGTGTATACTAATGGCTCATGGGTGGTTAGGGGGTATCTCCTCTTTCTCTCAAGGTTTTTGGGGGGATGGAAAGCTGAACACTTCCATGGGCCGGTGTGGAGATGCTAGCTGACATTGGTGGTGGTGGTGCTGTCACATCCTCTCTTTGTGGGGAGGCAGGTGTCCCTCTTAATCATGATCCAGAAGTAAAAGGCTGAGACTGCAACAGAAGATTAAACAGGAGGAGGCTCAGATTTGTCATGCTTCCTATGGTGTGAACTCCACTGGAACTCACACTTTGAATTCAGATGCCTCGTCATGCAGATGGTGCTCAGATTCAAAATATTTATGCAAGTTGGCATACTGGCTAAGGGCGGCCCCACTTTTCCTGTTCTGCTGGGGCAGTGTGGGCACGTCCTCTTCTAACAAACTACACATGTCAGTAGGCTGGCCTGCATCCATGTGAGGTCTAGGACCTCATCATCCCATGCATCATCTTCCATTGACTCCTCACCCCTGCCCTCCTTGTTGGTCTTCACACTACAGAAAGATGTTACATAATAAAGCAACAATCAGCAATCTTCCTGATGAAGATTATTTGTTTGTCAAGTCTTATTTTAATAATATAAATAACATTTCTTTTGTTTATCTTTTTGCCTCTTTATCCCCATTTATTTTATGGGGTGTTGCTTTATTATGTTGATTTGGAGGTGGTTTTTCCATTATTTGTGGACTTTGGTTGTTTATAGAAAGATGTTACAGTAGGCAACTGAGTTTTGTCATCTAATGGCATGTGCTGCCATGGTCCACAAGCCCTCCCACATACTCATCTTCCAACCTAACAAGTAGTTGGGCATCAATTATTTATTTGTAACGCTACTAGAAAACACACAGCGGTCGAGAAAAATTAGTTAGTTGGCCTACAAATGACAACTAGACGGCTGGTGCCAATTATTTTTCAAACTACTAGAAAACACACAGTGGTACAGAAAAAATATTTATTTAGCCTATAAATGGTAGCAAGATGGCTAATGACAATTATTTATTTACAAAACTACTAGAAAACACATAGCGGTCCAGAAAAATTATTTATTTGGCCTAAAAATGGCAGCAAGATGGCTGATGCCCATTATTTATTTGCAACACTACTAGAAAACACACAGCGCCTTAAATGCACAGTACTCCCACAGGTGGGGTTGTAGGATAGAAACAGCAGATTAAAAGAACAGTACTCCCACTGGCAGAGTTGCAGAGTACACACAGTGGCTTTAGGGTACAGTACTCCCACAGGTGAGGGGTGCAGAGTACAAACAGTGGCTTAAAGGAGCAATGCTCCCATAGTCAGTGGGTGCAGAGTACTCACAGTGGCTTACAGGCACAGTACTCTCACAGGCGAGGTTGCAGAGTACACACAGTGGCTTTTGGCACAGTACTCCCACAGATATGGGTTGCAGAGTAGACAGAGTGGCTTTTTGCACAGTACTCCCACAGGCGAGGTTGCCGACTACACACATCAATTTTTTTGCAGAGTGCGCAGCCAGGTTCTGTCCCTCATAATAGCTGCACCTAAACTAATAATAGCAGAAAGGTGGCAGCACTCATGAATCAATATTTATACAGGCCAGGTCACGTGGTCCGCAGGCTGTGATGTCTACGGAAGTGCCCACAGTCTAAAAGCTTCTTCATTGACTGTGCTGACAACTTTCAGCAAGCTTTATTAGTCTGGCAAACCCGAACAGGAAATCCGACGTGTATTAAAAAGTCTGTGTTCAGGGTTCAATACTGGACACTAGATTTCCAGTATGGAGCTAGAACTTTACGATTCGTGCATGCTCATCTCTACTGTATATATATATATATATATATATATATATATATATATATATATATATATATATATCATGCTATAAAAATATCTTTTGATAATTGTGCATAAATATTATTGGGTAGATGTATGCAATATATCAACCACACACAAGGTTGATGAAGTTTGGAATAGAAACATACAATTTTTGTCAACATTAGTACATGCTGCTCATACAGTATAATTTATGGACATCTATTGTTTGATTTATTTGTCGGTGTGGATGGGATTGGTTGTTACAGCCATCTGGAATTTCAAGTTAACAGCAATTTTAAAAACAGATTTACTTAGAAAATTGGTGACATGTTCAATACTTATTCCAACCACTATATATATATGAGCAGTGTGTACAAATATTGGCAAAAGTTAGACGTTCCAAGGCTAAGCTTCATCAACCCTGTGTATGGTTGTCATATAACATAAATCTACCCACTAACATTTACGCACAATTAACAAAAAATTATAAAATATTTTAGACTGTAGAATATATAAAAGTATTCAAATATTTTCTTTTACTTTTATTGAGACTTGCAGAATGTGGTTAACATTGAATAATATGTGAAAAAACCTTAATTCAATTTGACCACAACTTTACTTTTCATTGGAAAAATTTGTATAGAAATACCATGATTTGTAACACTTTCCGCCTCTATGACTCTTGCTATGGTGTATATAATATAGAAAACATTTATAAATGTGTATTAGCTTTGTCTATTTTTATTAAAATAGGCCCAACTGGAAAATAAGTTGGGTGATTATGCAAACAAAAAATACAATCGTGAACTGATTTTGCTTGTTATGTCTACAAAAAATGAGTCTGGATGTGAGGATAGCCTCATATTACCAATGTGATTAGCTTTAACTTCACAGCTCCAGAAGCAGAGAGGGGCAATTTGTCTTTTGAGCTACTAAAAAAAAATTCTCGGCATTACATTACAGCTTACATAAGGTTAGATTCTTTGCTGTGGTCTTGTGGTCCAATATTAATATGCTTTTAAATTGAGCCATGGTGAATTAGATCATTTTCCATTGGTTTTAAAGCTCTAGGGACACTTAGCATGTGCTGTGTTTAATGAAATTACCACATTTCTATATGATTAAGCGATGGAATAATGAAAACATAAGGGGTAAAAAGGCAATTGTCTAAATGTATATTTTGGGAGTAAAAATTGTTTATTATATTTTACAATATTTTTTATTCCTGATATTATATTCCCTTTTTAAATGACGTCTATGATAGTTCACAAAGTTATTGTCAAAGTGCTATCATGATCAAATGAAAGCAAACAAATTCCCAATTCATTTACAGTCTTAATGTCCCGAAAACGGAGACCCTGTGCAAATTTTGTCCTTTACTACAGTTAACCTAACAAGTCTTCATATATACAGTGTCTTGCGAACGTATTCACCCCTCTTGGCAGTTTTCATGTTTTATTACCTCAGAACCTGGAATTTGAAAATTTTTTTGAGGGTTTGCATCAGTTCATGCAAAGAACATGCCTACAAATGTGAACATTTGTTTTTCTTTTTTTTGTGAAGCAAACAACAAATAGGACAAAATAACAGAAAACTTCAGTGTGCCTAACTATTCACTCTCCTGAAGTCAGTACTTTGTAGAACCCACATTTTGTGGCAATTGCAGCTCCAAATCACCTTGGATAAGTGTCTATGAGCTTTCAAACATCTTGCCACTGGGATTTTTGCCCATTCTTCAAGGCAAAACTCATCAAGTCAGATGATTTCCTCTGGTAAACAGCAGTCTTCAAGTCTGACCACAGATTCTCAATTGGATTAACATCTGTGTTTGACTAGGCCACTCCAATACATTTACACGTTTCCCCTTAAACCAATCGAGTGTTCCTTTAGCAATATGCTTTGTGTCATTGTATTGTTAGAAGATGAAGCTCCATACCAGTCTCAAATCACTAACTGACTGAAACAGGTTTTACTCAAGAATATCTCTAAATTTTGAATCATCCATCTTCCCCTTGACTTGGAACATTTTCCCTGTCCCTGCTGCTGAAAAACATCCCCACAGCATGATGCTGCCACCACCATGATTCACTGTGGGGATGTTGTTCTTGGGGTGATGATCTGTGATGGTTTGGTGCCAGACATAGTGTCCCTGACTTGTTTGGAGGTCTCCTTTGTTTTTGTGATGTTATTTGGTTAGTGGTGTCTCTTGCTTAATGGATTAGACTTCTCTGTGACCTTTCATAAAAGGTATGCATATAGTGACAGACTATGTGACACTTAGATTGCACACAGGTGGACTGTTATGATTTGGTAGCTGAGGAGGGCAGGAGCAAAAAACAGCAAAGGCAGCCAAACAACAGAGAGGTTGGGATCTAATAGGTTGCAGACCCCTAAACTAATCGCACAACTAGAAGCAGCCGTGGGACGTTCCTACGGTGCCCTAGACATCTCGTCACAGCCGGAGAGATTAGCTACCCCTGAAGATAGAAAGAGGAAAGCTAACTGCCCCGGAATAGAGCCCCAAGGAAATAGGAAGCCCCCAAGCATATAATGGCGGTTAGACAAGATGAAAACACGAATGTAGACAGAAAATAGATTGAGCAAACGCTGGGGCCCAAACTGTCTGAAACCTAACAAAACCCTAGGAAAAACTCCAACACGTCTGATTCCAAAAATGCTGAGACCACACGGTCTCGACCACCTATATCAGATCTCTGGTGTGAAACACACAGCTACCCAGCAGTAAAAAATCACAGGAGCAGAGCAAATGAACAAATACAAAAAGAGAACAGAGACCAGCACAAGCCCCCAAAGGGAACCTGGCTGAACTCAAAAGCAAGGCAGCAAAAAACAAGGAAAATCAAACCACAGAAAAAAAAACAGAAAGTAACTTATCTGAATGATAGCAGGAGACAGCAGAAAAGCCAGCTGATTTCCAACCTAGACCAGGAAGTAACAATTGATCACCGGCGAGGATCATGGGAGGTCAGCTCACTTATATCAGGCCAGTCCGTCCCCCCTGATAACCATTAATCCATTGCAGGTGGTGTACTTTTGCTGTTCAACATAGGTTCAATACCCTCAGCAACCACCAGAGGGAGCCTCAGTCCGAAGTCGTCTCCAACACGTTCACAACAGTGGACTTCCTTTCACTAAGGTTCTTATTTATTAATTCAAGAGATTTTGAGGGTTTTCATCGCAAAAGTTCTGAATACACATGCACATTAACTTAGTCTATTTAGTGCTGATGCATCATGCACAAATCAGATAACACAAATATTTAAACACAGCTTGTTGTAATCTAACAAAATAAGTAAAAAGATAGATATACTGAACGAAACTATAAATTCTACACTTTTGTTTTTGTTCCCATTTTTCATGAGCTGAACTCAAAGATCCAAGACTTTTTTATGTACACAGAAGGCATTTTTCTCTCAAATATTGTTCACAAATTTGTCTAAATCTGTGTTAGTGAGCACTTCTCGTTTGCCTAAATAATTCATCCACCTCACAGGTGTGGCAAATTAAGATGCTGATTAGACAGCATGATTATTGCACAGGTGTGCAACACATGTCCTTCGTATGGAGTTGATCAGGTTGTTGATTGTGGCCTGTGGAATATTGGTCTACTCTTCTTTAATGGCTGTGCAAAGTTCTTGCTTGGCCAGTATGCTCCCCCATCCTGGTATATGGTTTTCCATCCTGGTATATGCTTCCCCATCCTGGTATATGCTCCCTATCCTGGTATATGCTCTCTCATCCTGGTATATGCTCTTCCATCCTGGTCTACCATCCTGGTATATGCTCCTCCATTCTGGTATATGCTCCTGCATCCTGGTATATGCTCCTGCATCCTGGTCCCCCATTCTAAAATATTCTCTTCCATCCTGGTATATGCTCCCCCTTATCCTGATATATGCTCCCCCATCCTAGCATAGGCAGTTTCATTGTGGTGTATGCACCACATACTGTTATGTGCTACCTCATGCTGGATCTCCATTCTGCCTGCACTACTGTTGATTCATCCAAAGATAGATAAACACATATATACATTCAAAAAAACAAAACACTGGTACTCACTTTTCCCCCGCTCCCCTGCAGCGTGTTATCTGTAATATTTAAATAAAATGGCACCGGAGTCAGTGCGTGTTCACTATTCGGCGCCATTTTGTTGAAGATACTATGTGCAAATTTGTCTTTAACAATACAGCTCCGGAGATCGGGCTATGACCAGTGGCGCCGCAGATCATGGTATGCGGTCAGCGCCTACGCATACCGCAATCTCCGAAGGCACACTCCCCCATCTTTGTCCTCCTCCCTGTCACTGCTGGATGTGTCCTTATGAGTCTGGTCACACTGTGCAGATGCAGTGCACAGGTGCAGTCTTTAAAGGCTTCAGACAGAAGGATGCATTCAGAATTATATTATAGATATACTGTATATGCTGCATGTACACTGCTCAAAAAAATAAAGGGAACACAAAAATACCACATCCAAGATGTCACTGAAAATAATATTCCAGTTGTAAATCTTTGTTCATTACATAGTGAAATGTGTTGAGAACAATAGAACATAAAAATGATCAATGTAAATCAAAATTAATATCCCGTGCAGATCTGGTTTTGGAATGACACTCAAAATCAAAGTCAAAAATCAAATTACAGGCTGATCCGTCAGTGGAAATGCCTCAAGACAAGGAAATGATGCTCAGTACTGTGTGTGGCCCCCACATGCCTTTATGACATCACTGGCCAGGGTCCTGATGAGGCGTTTTATGTTCTCCTAAGGGATCTTCTCCCAGACCTGGATTAAAGCATCAGTCAACTCTTGGACAGTTTGTGGTGCCACGTGGCGTTGGTGGATGGAATGAGACATGATGTACCAGATGTGCTCGATTGGATTCAGGTCTGGGAAATGGGCAGGCCACTCCATAGTATCAATGACTTCATCATACAGAAACTGCTGATATACTTCTTTTACACTTCAGCCACATGAGGCCTAGCATCCTATAGTCTTAAAATGGGTCTGAGGATCTCATTTTGGAACCTAATGGCAGTCAGGGTACCTCTGGCTAGCACATTGAAGGCCTCCAAAGAAATGCCTCACCACACCATTACTGACCCACTGCCAAATCGGTCATGCTGGAGGATGTTGCAGACAGCAGAACACTCTCCACGGCATCTTCAGACTCTGTCACATCTGTCATATGGGATCAGTGCAAACCTGCTCTCATCTATGAAGAGCACAGAGCATCAATGTCAAATATGACAATTTTGGTGTTCTCTGGCAAATGACAATCACCCTGCACGGTGATGGGTTGTAAGCACAACACCAACTTGCGGACGTTGGACCCTCATACCAACCTCATGAAGTCTGTTTCTGACAATTTGACAGACACATGAATGTTAGTGGTCTGCTGGAGGTCATTTTGCTGGGCTCTGGCACTGATCCTCCTGTTCATCCTTGCACAAAAGAGGAGGTAGAAGTCCTGCTGCTAGGTTGCTGTCCTCTTATGCCCCTCTCCACTTTTCCTGGTTTACTGGACTGTCTACTGGTATCTACTCCATGGTCTGGACACTGTGCTGACAAACACAGCTACCCTTCTTACCACAGGTCGCATTGATCCTGGATGAGCTGCTCTACCTGAGCAACTTCTGCCTCATGCTGCTAGGTGACCAAAACAAGAGCCAAAAAGGATGATAAGAAAGAAATGGTCTGCGGTCAAAACGAGCCTTTATAGGGGTTGTCTTGGTACTTGCCTTTTTAATATGCTTTGCTTATATAGCGCTATCATATTCCACAGTGCTTTACATCCATTATCATCACTGTCCCCAAATGGGTATACAATCTAAATTCCCTATCAGTTTGTCTTTGGAGTGTGGGAAGAAACCCACGCAAGCACAACATACAAACTCATTGCAGATGTTGTCCTTGGTGGGATTTGAACCCAATACCTCAGCACTGCAAGGCTGCAGTTCTAAGCACTGAGCCACCGTGAGAAATTGATTCATCATCTGTGTTGCTTTACAACTGGAAAGGCTGATTTAACAGAAGTGTGATTGACTTAGAGTTAAATTTTGTTGTTTAACCCCTTTACCCCCCAAGGTTGTTTGCATGTTAATGATCAGGCCAATTCTGACCAGTGTCACTTTATGAGGTAATAACTCTGAAACATTTCAATGGAGCCCACTGATTCTGAGCTTCTTTTTTGTGACCTATCGTACTTCATCATAGTGGTAAAAAATTTTCGATATAACTTGGGTTTATTTGTGAAAAAAACGGAAATTTGGTGAAAATTTTGAAGATTTAGCAACTTTCAAGCTTTGAATTCTTAAGCCCTTAAATCAAAAAGATGTGTCACACAATTTAGTTAATAAATAACATTTCCCACATGTCTACTTTACATTAGCACAATTATTGAAATATTTTTTTTGAGGAAGTTTTAAGGGTTAAAAGTTGACCAGTGATTTCTCCTCTTACCATCAAAATTTACAAAACCATTTTTTTTGGGACCACCTCACAATTGAAGTGATTTTGAGGGGTCTATATGACAGAAACCCAAAAGTGACAGTTATAAAACTGTACTCCTCAAGGTGTTTAAAGCCACATTCAAGAAGTTTATTAACTTTTCAGATGCTTCACATTAATTTTTGGAATGTGGAAAAAAAATGAACATGAACATTTAACTTTTTTTCACAAAAAATAATTTCAGATCCAATTTTTTTTCTTTTGACAACGGTAACAGGAAAAATGGACCCCAAAATTTGTTTTGCAATTTTTCCTGAGCATTTCTCCTGGGCGCATAGAAAAGCTCGGAAGGGAAGGAGGATCATTTGACTTTTTGAATGCAAAATTTGCTGGAACAATTGGTAGATGCCATGTCGCATTTGAAGAGCCCGTAATGTGCCTAAACAGTGGAAACCCCCCCACAAGTGACTCCATTTAAGGAATGTATTTAGATGTGTGGTGAACATCTTGAACCCCCAGGTGCTTCACAGAAGTTTATAACGTTGAGACGAGAAAATAAAAAAATCACATTTCCCCCAAACAAAAATTTTATTTTAACCACAATTTCTGCATTTTCATAAGGGTAACAGGAGAAATTGAACCATAAATGTTGTAGTGTAATTTCTCCTGAGTACGCCGATACCCTATATGAGGGAAAAAACACTTTTGGTGTTTTGGGCGCACGTCAGGGCTCGGAAGGAAAAGAGCATCATTTGACTTTTCGAATGTAAAATTAGCGAATGTCATGTCCCGTTTGGAGAGGCCCTGATGTGTCTAAAGAGTGGAAACCCTCCACAATTTCTCTTGAGTATGCCGATACCCCATATGTGGGGAATACTACTTTTGAGGCACAGTGCAAAGTTCAGAAGGGGTGCCATATTGGAGTTCAGATTTTGCTGGAATGGTTTGAGGGTACCATGGCATATTGACAGAGCCCCTGAGGTGTCAGAACAACAGAAAACCCCCATATGTGAACTAATTTACAAACTACACTCCCAAAGAATTCATCTAGGGGTTCAGTGATCAAATTGACAGCACATGTACATCACAGAAATTTATACAATTGAGCAGTGTAGAAAAAACAAATTACATTTTTACTACTAAAATGTTGTTTTAGCTCCAAGTTTTTTAATTTTTTTAAGGGCTGATAGGAAATTTTTTATGCAACAAACCAAGGTCCACTTTTTCCTGAGTGCACCAATACCCTACATGTAATCGGGAAATATTTTCAGGCAAAGTGCAAAGGTGAGAAGGCTAGGAGCGCCATAATGTAGTGCAGATATTACTCTTTTGGTTTGTGGGTGCCATGACCCACTTTGGGTGCCCATGAGGTGCCAAAACAGCAGAACCCCCCATAAGTGACCCCATTTTACAAGCTAAACCTCTCAATGAATTCATCTAGGTGTGTACTGTAGTGATCATTAGAGATGAGCGACTTTGCCTCCGGGAGGGTCGAGTCGGGTTTCGGACCACCCGACTTCCACAAAAGTCGAGTCGAACGAAATCGGCCGACTATTGGCAAAAGTCGAAGGTCCGACTGAAACACGAAACCCAATGCAAATCAATGGGGAAGAAAAGTCGGCAAGGAGTGGAGGACAGTAAACACACCTACAGTGCCCATTTCAATGCCAACGACATCAATTCTTATTACTTAAGCTTGTCAACCTTAATTTACTTTATAATAATAATTACGCATTGAAAACTGGGGGTTATTTGGCTAAACTTGTGGGGAGGGCAGGGCTGGCTCCAGTCTTTCGTGGGCCCCAGGTGAAAGAGTCTCAGTGGGCCCCTTTAACACATACCACAATTCATGATGCTCCGATACGGCAGAGAAATATAGGTATAGTACA
The DNA here is from genome assembly GCA_033576555.1 of Oophaga sylvatica. Lineage (NCBI taxonomy): Eukaryota > Metazoa > Chordata > Amphibia > Anura > Dendrobatidae > Oophaga > Oophaga sylvatica. The sequence continues at coordinate 216,955,899 of JARQOD010000001.1, forward strand.
ATGACAAAAACTTCACTTCTGACATTACGTAACTTGACTGATATCTATTTTAAATTCTACAATAGCTCAAAAACCAGACAGTATATTCCTCCATACAGTATTATGGCCACCACTGTTAGGGGTCGAGTTCCCGCTTCTGCACAAGGGGAATCTCGAACCATCCCTGCTGCTGTCTCCCATCCATCTCCGGCCACAGTGGACTCTGCTCAGTAGAGACGTCGGTCCCAGAGTCTCGCCCAGTCTAACATTGTGCAGAGGATTACTGCTGCCTCTCCAGGTTATGCTATTGTAGCCAGTAGTGGTCAACAGCGAGCAGATGTCTTTGGGACTAAGTTCTGCATTTATCCATCTGATCATGCCCAGGGCAAGATCTCCCATTGGAGATCAGGGGTCACATGCTCGGTTACAGCAGCGACTCCCATTGATCCGCAAGGAAGGTCCTGAAATGGCTTGTGTTCTGGATCAGTTTCTCATTGGTCCTTTTCTGGAAGGTCCTGTGGCTGCTGCTATAAAAGGTGCGCATGGCCGCTCGGCTGAAATAAGCCCCTAGAATACCGGCACCTCCGGTGAGGAGATTTGTCTGCACGTGTTCAGGGCTTGGCTGAAATAAGCCCCTAGATTACCGGCTTCTCCGGTGAGGAGCTGCTTGTTTGCGTTGCTGACTGCATGATCATGGACTGCTATCCACACAGCAGTTATCTGTGTATCCCTGTGGTGTTAACAGGACACAGTCTCTATCTCTGCATCTCTACCTCAGCGACTCTGTGGTGTAACAGAGTTCGCTTATACCGCCATATAGTTCCGCAGCATCTTTGTTTGCGACTCTGTGATGCCCCATTAATAATGAACCCCATATGATGCTCTAGTATATGATGGGCCCCATATGATGCTCCAGTATATTATGGCCCCATGGATGATGCTCCAGTGTATGATGGGCCTATATAATGCTCCATATATAATGGGCCCCATATGACGCTCCAGTGTATAATGGGCCCCGTATATGATGCTCCAGTGTATGATGGGCCCCATTTATAATGCTCCAGTGTATGATGGGCCCCATGGATAATGCTCCAGTGTATGATGGGCCTATATAATGCTCCATATATAATGGGCCCCATATGATGCTCCAGTATATGATGGGCCCCATGGATGATGCTCCAGTGTATGATGGGCCTATATAATGCTCCATATATAATGGGCCCCATATGATGCTCCAGTATATGATGGGCCTCATGGATGATATTTCAGTGTATCACGGGCCTATATAATGCTACATATATAATGGGCCCCATATGATGCTCCGGTATATGATGGGCCCCATGGATGATGCTCCAGTGTAGGATGAGCCCCATATAATGCTCCAAATATAATGGTCCCCATATATAATGCTCCATATACAATGGGCTCTATGTGATGCCCCATAAATAATGAACCCATATGATGCTCCAGTATATAATGGGCCCCATGGATGATGCTCCAGTGTATGATGGGCCTACATGATGCTCCATAAATAATGGGTCCCATATGATGCTCCAGTGTATAATAGGCCCTCTCTATGATGCTCAAGTGTATGGGGCCCATCATATATAATTCTCCAGTGTATAATACTCCCAATATATTGCTCCAAACATTAAAAAAAAATGAAATACCTCTCCTCGCTGGGCACTGCTCTATGCTGGACTCCTCAGCATTGCCATCTTCTAGCTCTCTGCACTGTGACTGTTCAGGCAGAGGGTGCACAGATGTGACGTCTTTGCGCTCTCTGACCTGAAGACGTCACAGCGGTGGAGCAAGGAGAGGTAAGTATTGCAAGTGCTGGGGCCCTGAGCAAGCAGGGGGGCCACTCGTGGGTGCCATCACTGGCACAGGGCCCCTCATAGTACGATGGTGTCTCTGTTGGCAAGTGGGCCCCCCCCACCTGCTCAGAGCCCCGGTACTTGCTCCGGTGCTACGGGTGCTGACACCGGCCCTGGGGCGGGGTACAGACCAGTTAGAGAGGTGGAAAAACTGGCATATGTTGAAGTGTAGGCTGGACGTTCAGCAGCTGCAAATGGAGGAATTGGAGAGGTCGGAGGAAGAGGAGGACAAAGCAAACCATTTTGCTGGCAACCTATGTGTCATCAGGGGAGGTGGGACAAAATCCTTTGAAACCCAGGCATGAATCATTTTAATGAAGGTGAGATCACCAACATTTTGGGTCGACAGCTGGGCCCTTCTTTCTGTCAGGATTGATCCAGCAGCACTGAAGACTCTTTCTGATAGCACACTACCAGCAGGGCAAGCGAGCTCCTGTAAGGAATATTCTGCCAATTCAGGCCAGTGTCCAGTTTACAGGCCCAGTAGTCAAAGGGGAATGAACTGTGAGGGAGAACATCGATAGGGGAGGAGAGGTAATTTTGAACCCTAGTTGACAACTGCTGTCTCCAGTCTGTTGCAATCGATTCAGTATTAACAGTCGTGTGAGCGGTACTCGAGAAATCAGTCCACAACATGGTCATGAAACCCCTGTCTCCAATGCCACTTCGGCATCAGGAACACCTCTTTCATTTGGCCCAGTACGGCTCTTGGTAGAATCTGCACCGCTGCTGTGTGCTGGGAATGCCTCTAACAAACGGATTACCAGAGTTGCTTGTTTGTTCGCCAATATTAGCTCTAGCTGTGGCATGATGTTCTGTAATTTGCCTTTATAGCGTGGATCGAGGATGCTGGCCAACCAGTAGTCGTCATCCTTCATAATTTTGGCAATGCGGGGGTCCCTTTTTAGGATCCGTAAGACATAATCACACATGTGGGCCAATGTTCCAGGTGTCAATGATGCACTGCCAGTGGTGGGTGGAGGAGCAATTTCTGCCAAGTCCACATCCCTCCAGTCACGCACAAACCCTGTACCTGACCTTGGCAAGCCAACATTTTCTCTTGCCCCCTGAGAAGCATCCTCCTCCCCAAAATAATCATCCCCCTCATCCTCATCCTCTTCTTCCTCCACCTCGTCCAGGACTGTTCCATGACAATGGCTGACTGTGCTCAAGGCTTCCCTCATCCTCCTCTCCTCCTCCGCTGCAGACGCCTGATCTTTAATGTGCGTCACAGTTTGCATGAGCAGACGCATAAGTGGGATGCTCATGCTTATGATGGCATTGTCTGCGTTTACCAGCCGTTACAGAGGTCTTTCAGCTTTGACCACTGCACACCCGAAAACTCGATGTCTGCCCTCAAACTGCCTGCACGTGTATCCTCCCACAAATGCATTACTGCCTGCCACTGTTCGCACAGCCTCTCAACCATGTGCATGGTGGAGTTCCACCTTGTTGCAACGTCTATGATTTGGCGGTGCTTGGGGAGGTAGAGCGATCACTGCAGCCTCTGCATACGACTGGGGTACACGGGCGAGCGACGGATGTGCGAGCACAGTCTTCGCACTTTATGGAGCAGGGCTGTTAACTCCGGATAATTATTTAGGAAGCACTGCACCACCAGGTTTAAGGTGTGAGCCAGGTAAGGTATGTGTCAGAGATTTTGCCAGGGCTATAGCCGCCACAAAATTATGGCCGTTATCACGGAATACCTTGCCTGGCTCAAGATGTAGACTGCCCAGTCATGACTCAATTTCTCGCTGCAAGTAGTTGGCCAGTACCTCCGCGGTGTGTCTGTTGTCGCCCAAAGACATCATCTTTAAAACAGCCTGCTGACGCTTACCACTAGCTGTTCGATAGTGGGACACCTCATGTACAACACTGGCAGCTGCGGATGGAGTGCTCGTGTGCCTGCGCTCTGTCAACGAGCTTTCGCTTCTTGAGGAGGAGGAGGATCAGGGTCGAACGCCTACAGCCAACTGTTTCCTATGCTGTGGGCTAGGCAGTACTGTCCCACCGCCGCTGTCCCCTGTGGTGCCTGCATCCACCACATTCACCCAGTGAGCAGTGATGGACACGTAACGACCATGGCCATGCCTACTGGCCCATACATCTGTTGTGAGGTGCACCTTTCCACTCACTGATTGTTTGAGTGCATGGACAATGCGGTCTTTCACATGCAGGTGGAGGGCAGGGATGTCTTTTCTAGAAAAGAAGTGCCGACTGGGTAGGTCATAGCATGGGACAGCGTAGGCCATGAGCTCTCAGAACGCTGTGCTTTCAACCAAATGGAAGGGCATCATCTCTAATGAGATCAGTTTGGCAATGTAGGTGTTCAAAGCCAGTGTATGTAGATGAGAGGATGAGTACTTTCTTGTCCTATTCAGAATGTCTGCTAGGGTGAGCTGGACTTGAGAGCTGCATATGGGGGAACTAGCGGTGGACATGGCGGACTGAGAGGGGGTTGGTGATGGTGGTGGTGGTGGTGATGGCCTTGAGTCAATCTTTGGTATCAAAAACATTGTGATTCCCTGACTGCTTTGGCCTTGCGATGACACCTCATCATTTCTTGCTGGTGGTGTGCTAACCGGTGGGCTTACAGTGGGGGATGCAATGTAGCGTTGCTGGCTACCTTCAGTCGGAGCATGTGCACATGTGCTACCTGAGGTTTTGTAGTCCGTCCACGCTTGCAAGTGCATGGTGTTTAAATGTCTAAGCATGCAACTGATACTCAAATTTCGGAGATTTTTCCCTCGGCTAAAGGTCTTTCCGCACTTCTTACAGATAACCTTTGCCTGATCAATAGAATTTTGGTCAAAAAAGTGCCACACTGCACTCTACCTACTATGGGATAAATTTTCAGGGTTTGCATGCTGTGCTAATTTGACCGTCTGGCCAAACTGTCCTGCAACTCTTTTTGTTTTTTAACACATTTTTGGACTGCTTTGGGCCTGCCAGATAACCGCAGCTGCGATGTCGATGCCTGCTGCGGATCCTCCTCCTCTTCTGAGCTATTGCCAGCGGCACCCTCTTCCCCAATGGATGCCAATCCAGGTCAACAACTGGGTCATCCATCACCTCCTCTTCAATTTCATCTGCACTTTCCTCTGTATCACCGTGTAAGGTGGTATAGTATGCGGGAAGGAGCACCTGAGTTTCATCAGGGTCAGATTCTGGCTCAGTTGACTGCGAGGTCAATGTAGTGCTCTGGCATGTACCAGGAGAATCATATAGCAGTGGCTGTGCATCAGTGCACTCCATGTCAGATTCATCTTGGACTGGAGAATTCAGGATTTGACTTGATAACCCAGGCATGGTATATGAAAAGAGCTCCAGGGAGTAATCTGAAGTGTGGCCTGCCACATCCTTCACTTGTGGTGGGGGTGAAGGACACAAGGAAAGGTGTTGTTCCTGACCAGGAGCATGCAGTGACTACTCAGTGCTTACATTTTTTGAAACTTCAGAAGAGGAAACTATAGAGCTGGAGGCTGTTTCGTCAATGTAAGCCAAAACCTGTTCATGATGCTCCGGCTTTAAAAGCAGTTTACCTACTCCCAGAAAAGGGAGCCTTCCAGGCCTTCATAAGCCAGATGATGACGCAGGCTAAACACCTCCTGCCTTAGGTGCTATTGTGCTTTTGGCACTACCAGCAGATGCACCCACCACTATCAGTACCAGCTGCCCCCCCGACCACATCCGCCGCCTCTTCCACCATACTTCCTCATGTTTGGGAGAATTTACCAAAAATACCAGCAGATATATGGTACTGTATCAGAAGCGTACAGTTGTATACGGTGAAGGGGAAATTGTAAATCTCCATATACATTTCCATAGTCACACACAGACGCTTACTCAGAATTACAACAGAATATAAAAAGCAGAAAAACGGTACTGTATCAGAAGCGTACAATAGAGCATGTGTGCGCGCCCAATCACTGGCATGTATCCATATTGCACAGGTCAATAAGACCCAGGTCAAAATGACGTATGGATTTGTCTTGGGTGGGAAAGGGATTAAGTGTTCCCTTTCTTTTTTGAGCAGTGTATATATAAATATACACTTTTTTTCAATAGTGTCATTCGTAATTTGGCTCTATCATAAGATACAATTTAAATAAAAATATTCAAAAAGAGATCATGAGCACCACTATTTTGGCTCCTCAAAACCTCCATGGATTAAAGCACATGTCCTACATTTTTTTATTTCAGTGCTGGAGTGGTGCTACTAATCTAAGTTTCTTGACTTTAGTCTTATACTTACCATTCACCATCTTCAGCTGTTCCTATCGCTGCATCATGCGCCATCTTGTGACTGCAACTTCTGGTAATGGTCACAAGTCTTCAATGAAAGTATGAGAGCCTTGTTCTAGACTCATTCCGACCTTATTTTGCTGTACACAGACTTACTTGTATATTGCGTTGTGACTTTCAGATCACCCAGCAGACGCAGTAGATGCGGACAGAGTGGACTTCAAAAGAGGCGAAGATTAGGGAGGGAGAGGTGGAATTGGGTCAAAGGTGCAGTTAGAAGAAAGGAAAAGACCCACTCCTCCACCGTGTCTGTTGCCTGGGCGAGGAGTGTGGGTGAAGTGGAGGCTGCCGTAATACAGCGCAGCAGGTGAGGCGTTGTCAGAGGGTGTCAGCCATGTTTCTGTGAGGCCGAGGAAGGCAAGATTGCGAGAAAGAGGTCATGAATCACATGAAGCTTATTGCAGATGGAGCGGGCATTCCAGAGTGCTCCAGAGAGAAGGAGCAGGGGGGTGGGTGTCAATGGCAGGGGTTTTGCGTTAGAATGATTGCGGTAGTTCTTATTAGATAGGGAGCGGTAGGAAGGGTTAGCAATGGGAGGGTTATGAGCTGTGGGGGTCCAGGATTGGGAGATATGTCACCAGCAGTGAGGAGAAGCAGAGAAAGCGAGAGCAGGAGGGAGAAAGAGAGTGGGCAGCTTGTTTTATGCTTTATTAGGACAGATTTGAGGTTGAGGAGCAGGTCAGCAGAGGAGGTCAGGTGAGAAGGATAGAGGGAAGGAGAGATGTTTATTTGGTTAAAGGGTGCTTGGGTTTGGGGATAGCTAAGGAGAGTGAGGATTAACGGAGCAAACACTGTGAGGGCTTATGTAAACATGGTGAAGGAGAAAGAGGGTTAATAGAAAAGCTACATCCAAGTAATAAGTGCTTACTCAGCAGACATACCCAAAAAGAGACAGATACATAGTGTGGGGTCCTGACTCCTGCTGTGACTAACTGCCGTTGAAATAACTGCAGCTTCTTGAAACTTAGCTGCACTAAGACTTAGCTGCAGTGAGACTTTGCTGCAGGCTGATGCGTTCCAGACCCCACATGCGTGCCCCCCTTAGGATGATACTAAATATATTGGATTGAGTATATGATCAGGTGGGAGGGATTGTGGGAATTGGTTTGGGATAAATTAGCAATCGGCTAGCACACCAGGGGAGGTTAGACAATCAAAGGCACAGGGCCTGGCTACATCCATATACTTTAACACCTTGCACCTGATAACATCTCTACTGACCCCAATATGAATATACAGCAGTGACTATTGAATAAAATGCAACAAATGAATTCAGCAAACATTCAGCAGGCACTGTTATATACCATTAAAGGAAATGTTGCAGAATGGAAAACATCAGATGACAGCAAGCAGGGATTGTAGCAGAGATTGTACCATTAACCCCTTTACCCCCGAGGGTTGTTTGCACGTTATTAACCGGGCCAATTTTTACAATTCTGACCACTGTCTCTTTATGAGGTTGTAACTCTGGAACGCTTCAACGGATCTTCGCGATTCTGAGACTGTTTTCTCGTGACATATTGTACTTCATGATAGTGGTAAAATTTCTTCGATATAACTTGCGTTTATTTATGAAAAAAAATAAAAATATGGCAAAAATGTAGAAAATTTTGTAATTTTCAAACTTTGAATTGTTATTCCATTAAAACAGAGAAATATATCACACAAAATAGTTAATAAATAACAATTTCCACATGTCTACTTTACATCAACACAATTTTGAAGCCAAATTTTTTTTGTTACGAAGTTATAAGGGTTAAAAGTTGACCAGCGAATTCTCATTCTTACAACAAATTGTACAAAACCATTTTTTTAGGGACCACCTCACATTTGAAGTCACTTTGAGGGGTCTATATGACAGAAAATACCGAAAAGTGACACCATTTTAGAAGCTGCACCCCTCAAGGTACTCAAAACCACATTCATGAAGTTTATTAACCCTTCAGGTGCTTCACAGAAGCTGAAGAAACTTGGTAGGAAAAAATGAACATTTAACTTTTTAGTCGCAAAAATGATCTTTTACAAATAATTTTTTTATTTTAACAAGGGTAAAAGGAGAAAATGGAGAGAAAAAGTTGTTGTGCAAATTCTCCTGAGTACGCCGATATCCCATATGTGGGGAAAAACTACTGTCTGGGCGCACGGCCGGGCTCGGAAGGGAAGGAGCGCCGTTTGACTTTTTTCAAACCAAAATTGGCTGGAATTGAGATTGTACGCCATGTCGCATTTGGAAAGCCCTTGATGTGCCTAAACAGTGGAAACCCCCCACAAGTGACCACATTTTGGAAACTAGACTCCCTAAGGAACTTATCTAGATCTGTTGTAAGCACTTTGAACCCCCAAGTGTTTCACTAAAGTTTATAATGCCTGGATGTGAGAAAAAAAATTCCACATAAATGATTTTTTAGTCCCCAATTTTTGATTTTTCCCAAGGAAATTGGACCCCAAAAGTTGTTGTCCAATTTGTCCTGAGTACACGGATACCCCATATGTCGGGGAGAAATACTGTTTGGGCGCACTTCAGGGCTCGGAAAGGAGGTAATGACTTTTTGGAACGCAGACTTTGATGGGTGTCATGTTCAGTTTGCAGAGTCCCTGATGTGCCTAAACAGTAAAAAAAAACACAAGTGACCCCATTTTGGAAACTAGACCCCCTAAGGAACTTATCTAAATCTGTGGTGAGCACTTTGAACCCCCCAAGTGCTTCACATAAGTTTATAATGCCCTGGAATGAAAATAAAAAATCCTGTTTTTTTCCCACATTAATAATATTTAAGTCAACAATTTTTTATTTTTCCAAGGGTAACATGAGAAATTGACCATTAAAGTTGTTGTCCAATTTGTCCTGAGTACGCTGATACCACATATGTGGGGGGGAACCATTATTTTAGTGCACAGCAGAGTTCGGAAGGGAAGGAGCGCCATTTGACTTTTTCAAACCAAAATTGGCTGGAATCGAGATGGACGCCATGTCGCATTTGGATAGCCCCTGATGTGCCTAAACAGTGGGAATCCCGCTCAAGTGACACCATTTTAGAAACTAGACCCCATAAGGAACTTATCTAGATCTGTGGTGAGCACTTTGAACCCCAAAGTGCTTCACAAAAGTTTATAACATAGAGCCGTAAAATTAAAAAATCATATTTTTTCCACAAAAAATGATCTTTTCACCCCAAGTTTTATTTTCCCAAGGGTAACAACACCTCAAAAGTTATTGTGCAATTTGTCATGAATACGCTGATACCCAATATGTGGGGTAAACCACTGTTTGGGTGCATGGTAGATCTCGGAAGGGAAGGAGCGCAGTTTGACTTTTTCAACGCAGAATTGGCTGTGTGCCATGTCACGTTTTGAGAGCCCCTAATGTGTCTAAACAGTGGAAACCCCCACAAGTGACACCATTTTGGAAACTAGACCCCTTAACGAACTTATCTAGATCTATTGTGAGCACGTTCAACCCCCAAGTGTTTCACTAAAGTTTATAATGCCTGGGTGTGAAAAAAAAATTCCACAAAAAATGATATTTAATGCCCCAATTTTCCAAATTTTGATTTTTCACAAGAAAATTGGACCCCAAAAGTTGTTGTCCAATTTGTCCTGAGTACGCTGATTCCCTATATCTGGGGGGAAATTCTGTTTGGGCGCACGGCAGGGCTCGGAAAGGAAGTAATGACATTTTGGAATACAGACTTTGATGGGTATCATGTTCAGTTTGCAGAGCCCCTGATGTGCCTAAATGTGCAGTAAAAAACCCCACAAGTGACACCATTTTGGAAACTAGACCCCCTAAGGAACTTATCTAGATCTGTGGTGAACACTTTGAACCCCCAAATGCTTCGCACAAGTTTATAATGCCTGGGCATGAAAATAAAAAATCCTATTTTTTTCCCACAAAAATGATATTTAAGTCACCAATTTTCTATTTTCCCAAGGGTAAGGGAGAAATTGGACCCCAAAAGTTGTTGACCAATTTGTCCTAAGTATGCTGATACCCTATATGTGGGAGAAAACTACTGTGTGGGCACACGTCGGGGCTCGGAATAGAAGCAGTGATGTTTAGTAATGCAGACTTTGATGGAATGGAATGCCGGTGTCATGTCATGTTTGGAGAGTCCCTAACGTGCCTAAACAGTGGAAACCCCTACAAATGACCCCATTTTGGAAACTAGACCCTCAAAGGAACTTATCTAGATGTGTGGTGAGAACTTTGAGCCCCCAAGTACTTCACAGAAGTTTATAACGTAGAGCCATAAAAATTAAAAATCATATTTTTTCCACAAAAATGATATTTTCGCTCCCAATATTTATTTTCCCAAGGGTAACAGAAGAAATTGGACCCCAAGAGTTATTGTGCAATTTGTCCTGAGCATGCTGATACCCCATATGGGGGGTAAACTACTGTTTGGGCGCATGTCAGAGCTCCGAAGTGAAGGAGCACAGTTTGACTTTTTCAACGCCGAATTGGCTGGAATTGAGATCAGACACCATGTCACGTTTGAAGAGCCCCTGATGTGCCTAAACAGTGGAAATCCCCCAATTCTAACTCCAACCCCAACCCCAACACACCCCTAATACTAATCCCAACCCTAATCATAACCCTAACCACAAACCTAACCCTAACACACCAGTGACCCTAGTCCCAACCCTAACCCTAACTTTAGCCCCAACTCTAACCCTAATGGAAATAAATACATTTTTTTAATTTTATTATTTTTCCCTAAGGAGGTGACAAAGGGGGGTTTGATTTACTATTTATAGTGGGTTTTTATGTTTGGCAGCTGTCACACGCTAAAAGACGCTTTTTTATTGCAAAAAATGTTTTTGCATCATCACATTTTGAGAGCTATAATTTTTTCTTTTTTCAGCCTACAAAGTCATGTGAGGTCTTATTTTTTGCGGGACGAGTTGACGTTTTTATTGGTACCATTTTTGGGCACATGACATTTTTTGATTGCTTTTTATTATGATTTTTGAGAGGCAGAATGAACAAAAACCAGCAATTTATGAATTTCTTTTGTTGAGGGGGCGTTTATACCGTTACACGTGTGGTAAAATTGATAAAGCAGTTTTAATTTTCGGGTCAGTACGATTACAGCGATACCTCATTATTATCATTTTTTTATGTTTTGGCGCTTTTATGCAATAAAAACGATTATATATGAAAAATAATTATTTTTGCATCGCTTTATTCTGCGAGCTATAACTTTTTATTGTTTCGCTGATGATACTGTATGGTGGTTCGTTTTTTGCGGTACAAGATGACGTTTTCAGCGGGAGCGCAGCTGATATCATATGACGTACTATTCCGTCCTTGGGAATTAGGTCCAGGGTCACATGGACGGAATAGTACGTCTGATGGGATAAAGGGGTTAAAGGAATTGTTGCAGAATGGTAAACATCAGATGACAGCAAGCAGGGATTGTAGCAGAGATTGTACAATAAGGCCGGCGTCACACTGGCGACAGAATCGGACGACTGCAATACGATGAAAAATCGCATTGCAGTCTGACCTATGTTAATCTATAGAGCAGCTCCCAGTATCAGATTTTTTGTGGTCCGTTTTAAACGTCCGTGTACAATCGCAGCATGCTGCGATTGTCACCGATTGTCGGTCGACAATCGCCAATGCAAGTCTATGGGAGCGATGAAAAATCGGATTACAAACGGACCACACTGTGTGACTTGCGATGAAATCGCATCAGTGTCCTTTAGAAAAGCCGGCAATTCATCCCTGCCTATACTGTAAAAGCACACTGACAGCTTTAATAAAGAATAGAAAGAATAGATATACACACATAGAATACATATATATATATATATATATATATATATATATATATATATATATACATACATGTCAGTCTGGGAGAAACTGCTCAGTTAAGTAGCATGGCAATCACCTGGTATAGTGAACATATAGAGACAGCTGATGCCTTCCAGTCACAGATTGGATAGTCAAGGTGGCAATCAACACACTGACAGCTCAGGACACCCCTATACCAGATAGGATGGCTGACCTGTCAGTAACTGCATCCCAGACACATTGAGTGGTGGGACCGTGACAGATAATGCCCAATTGATAAAACCTTCATTGTAAATTAACAAAATCACACAGCTTGGTAAGTGACACTGCATTGAAATCTGTGTTTCAGCCTGTATCGCCTGCTGTCTTCAGATTACATAGCAAAACCTACAGACTCCCTTTAAGGGTTATTTCTAAAAGATCCCAAACTTCTGAATAGCAAAGTGGCTTAACCTGTACTAAAACATTGATGCATATATCACTACTTATTAAAGTGCCATGAAAGGTGGATGGTGGGTTATTCAACTGTTCCCAAAAAAATTGTCTGAATTAAATGAAAAAATATGCATATTTTCTGAAGCTACTGCCTTGCATACCTGGGCTATCAAAGACTTATTTTTAGGGGAAAAAACATCTATTTGTTCAATACTTAACACATTTTTAATCATTTAGTGAACATAAATAAAGAAATATTAAGCTGTAATGTAGTGTTCTTTCTATAACATGACTGTTGTACAGTGTCTATATTTCGTTCTAGTAATTACTCATTTTATTACAGCTAAATATTTCAATTTATTTTTGACAGAAATCCCCATTTTACACTGACTGAACACCTCATTGAGTTCTGGGCACAGATTTCTAGAAATTAGGCAAGGCTATGGAGTTGAACCTTTTAGACTTGGACTGAGAACATTTTCTGCCATCCTATGACAAATAATCCTGTATTTGCACAAATCCTCATGACAGGGGAAACTCCCAAATACTCCTGCAACTTCTCAGGCACAAATTACCTTTCACATTATCCATGATCGGTGAAACTTTTAAATGACTCCCAGCAATATGAAATATCAGCAGGAGGTCTACAGAGTATTACATGAAAGCTACATTGTTGATGGCTGCAGCATAATATCAGAACGAGCTGAAGGTGAAAGATGTGTGGGATCTTTAGCACAACAGGAAATTGTATCACCAATGAGATGTAATTAGGAGTCTGGCATTAATATGACTCCAAAGAGGACTGATTAATTTCTGCTAACTTCCCTATAATAGCACTTTTCAGGCATGGCTCCCACATTCATTCTGACTTGGTAGCTGTTATGTAAATAATAGGAAAGACTCCACCTTGGTGTACAATTTCTTGGTGCTTCATACTGGGCAAAAACTAATAAACGAACAAATGAAAGAAATTAAGTGCTGGTCCTGTTCAATATTTACAACCCTGTTCAATAATTAAGCCACTTCGGAGCTCAGTTCCCAATGCATTAATTTGAGGAAATGTAAATTATCAAAATGAATTAGTTGAGATTTTAGACTGCAATGCATCAAATACACTCTAAGGCCTCCTTCACATGCCCGTTTTTCTCATGAATGCTACACTTATCCATTATAACCTATGGTGCTATTCGCATGTCTGTGTTTTTAAACAAATATCAAAAGACTGACTAGCACATCCAAACAGAAATCATGTGTGAACAGGTGCTTACTAAAAGTAGCCATCTCCATGTATAACCAACAAATAACGTAGCATTCTGTAGCGCTATAGCATGCAAACTTGAAATATGAATTTTTAATTATTGTGGCTGCCCGGGTACACATGAATTGGCAAATTTATGCGCTCAGCATTCTCAATTTTTCATATTTTCTTGTGCAGTAATGCAATTCAAGCTTCATATATTTCATGTTTGCATACTATGGCACTACAGAGTGCTACATTGTTGTTTGTGCTTTTAAACAGACCGTGTGTCCATGCAACACACACGGAGACATGTCTGTTTTTTCCAGCAGAATGGATGACAAGGGCCAAAACAAGTCTATGAGTCCATGAGAAACATGTACAGTACATTGATGATATCCATGTGCCATCGGTGCCATTTGTGTACTGCATGTGTTTAACATGGAAAAGTATAGAAGAAGCTTTGCAATTTCTTTCTTTATCCATACTCGAAAAACACTGATGAGCACACCGATGGTAAACACAGTGCGAGTGCTGTCAGTAATAAAACACATAGCACACGGACAGCACTCATAACAATGTTATTCAATGGGACAGTGCAGATGGGCATTATTTTTCACAGAATCTGAGAGTGATCTGAGAGTGAAAAAAATGACATCATGCATTGATTTCTTACAAGTGTCGAAAGAGACTCATTCATGAAGGCCGGGGTCAGACATGCGAGAAACTCGCACGAGTCTCGCATGTCAATACCCGGCACTGCCGCCGGCACTCGGGACCGGAGCGTGCAGCTGCATAGAAATACATGCATAGCGGAAAAAAAACGCAGCATGTTCATTCTTTTTCCAGAATCGTGGCGATTTCGCCGCTATAGGAATGCATTGAACCACTTTCTGCATGTAGCTATGCCCACCATGCGCAAAGTAAGTGGTTCATGTGCGGATTGTACCCAGAGTCTGGAGGAGAGGAGACTCTCAAAAATTAAAATAAAAAATAGCGGCGATATTCTCACCTTCCGGCGGCCCCCGCAGCTTTCCGCCTCTCAGCCACGCTCTCGGCAACTCCCGTTCCCAGTGATGCCTTGCTACAATGACCTCTGATGACATAGCGGCCGGTCAGTTTTTGATATGTTTTCATTTACCTTCTGCCTGAGCACTCCACCTGGTGGTCACAGGCGTTTTAATTATAACAGGTTCATTACCCCTCCACAGAGATGTAGATTTTGGTCTGGAGAGAGGATTCATATGTTCCCACGCAGACAGACTTTTCTAAGTGAGGATTGGCATAGTTAGAACCTGATATATGATAAGATCCTTAACGTGGCTATCAGGTACACATAAATTGGCCTTTTTATGCGCTAAGACTTCTTAATTTTTCATATTTCTAAAGCAGTGATGCAATTCATTTTTCATCTTTTTTCATATTTTTGTGTCCGCTGTTGTGAATGGGTTTGAGATGAGTTCTGAGCAGAGGCTTCCTCTGGTGGTTACAAGCGGTGCTGGTCTGTCCAGTGAAGATTGTGAGGACTGGGAATCAGGTGTTACTGACTGGTCTTATATAAGGGAGTCACCTTCCCATCAGGGTTGCCGGTGATCAATTGTTCTGGTCTGAATCCTTGATTCCAGTTTCCCTTGTAGCCTGCTGTGTCGTGTCTGCATCTCCTGCTAACAGATAAGACATTTTCTTCTTTTTGTTTTTGTGCTATATTTTTGCATTTTGTCCTGCACTTCTGTGGGGGCCTTCAGGGTCCCCTCCGGGGGCTTTTGCCCTCTCAGTTTGGTTCAGCCACTGATGTTTGTACTTTTGCTTTTTCCAGTTTTTTCAGTGGCTGCTGTTTTGATTTTGTTACACCAGAGAACTAATTTAGGTGGTAGAGGTCGTGTGATCTCAGTTGTTTTTGAAATTAGTAGAGTTGGTGCTTTTCAGGGTTTTCTGGGATTGCAGTAAGTACCCTTCCTATCCTTTTCTATGTAGTTAGTTTGGGCCCCAGCGTTTGCTCATACTATTTTCTTTCTGTGTCAGTATTTCATCTTGTCTAACCGCCATTACATGTTTGGGGGCTTTCTATTATCTTTGGGGTTCTGCTCCGGGGCAGATAGCTTTCCTATTTCTATCTTTAGGTGTAGTTAGTTTCTCAGGCTGTGACGAGGCGTCTAGGACCAACGTAGGAACGCTCCACGGCTGCCTCTAGTTGTGGTGGTTAGTCAGGGTACTGCAATCTCATAGATTCCAACTGCTCTGGTGTATTGCCTTTTTACCTGCACTCCTCAGCTACCAAATCATAACAGTCCGCAAGCTATAGCGCTACAGTGTGCTACCTTTTATTCTTGAATGTGGATGAGTTGGTGACTCTAGATTTTAGCACCTGTTCACACTGGATCTATGCTTGGATGTGCCGGTCAGTTTTTGATATGTATTCATTTACCTTCTGCCTGAGCACTCCACCTGGTGGTCACAGGCGTTTTAATTATAACAGGTTCATTACCCCTCCACAGAGATGAAATTGATGTAATTGTCACCACGATAATTGCAGAATTATAATAATCCAAAAAAATAATTGATAAACAACGTGAATATTAATAGTGACAATCCCACCAAAAGTGTGGATGGCAGACCACCCGGAAATATATAATAAAATATCCAAGAATGGAGAGAGAACACCAAGTGACAGGACAGTGACACAAAAATCAATAGTGACACACTGTAAATAATCAAATATAATTTTATTGAATTAAATTGAATAAACAAATAAATAAGAAATTACAAAATAGTGTATACAAATTATACCATAATAAATAATAAATGGTATACAACAAACGATAACCCGGATAATAAAATACCTAATATAGAATGAGCACGTCACCATATAAGATTATGTGCTTAATGGTGTACACCTTAAACTAATTAATGTATAAATGTGTGCACATATAAAAGATAGGTGTGCTCAAACAGCACCCAGGTAATGGCTAGGTGTATAAGCATAAGATAGGCAGCATGTGATATACAGGTCCTTCTCAAAAAATTAGCATATAGTGCTAAATTTCATTATTTTCCATAATGTAATGATTAAAATTAAACTTTCATATATTTTAGATTCATTACACACCAACTGAAATTTGTCAGGTCTTTTATTGTTTTAATACTGATGATTTTGGCATACAGCTCATGAAAACCCAAAAATCCTGTCTCAAAAAATTAGCATATTTCATCCGTCCAATAAAATAAAAGTGTTTTTTAAAAACAAACAAAAAAAACATCAAATAATAAAGTTCAGTTATGCACTCAATACTTGGTCGGGAATCCTTTTTGCAGAAATGACTGCTTCAATGCGGCGTGGCATGGAGGCAATACCCTGTCACTTGCTTTTTATGTAGTTCAGTTGGGCCAAAGCGTTTGCTCATACAATGTTTCTTTCTTGTCATTTCTCTTCACTACCACAATTCATGTTGGGGGCAGTTCATAATTGGGGTTTGCTACCGGTGAATACCAGATAGAACCTTTCCTATTTTTACTGTTAGGTGTAGTTTAGTTTCTCTCAAGCATTGACGATGGAGCTAGGCCAAACGATAGTAAGCTCACGGACCCTGCCTCTTGTGAGTGTCATACCAGGTGACTGCACCTCATACATTCACTGCTTGGTCTTGACTATTAGCTTTTTTCCTTCATCCCAGTCTTCCAATCAACTCGCAAGATTACCGAAGTGTGCTACATTTGTTTCTAGAATAGTGGATTGAGTGGTGACTCTAGAACATGTCCACTGGTCTATGCTTGATGTGCCCGGTCAGGCGTTTGTTGTTATGTTCATTTACCTGATGCGCACTGAGCACTCACCTGCGTGTGCATGGGGCTTTTATTATAACCAGATCAGTACCCTCCCAGGTCAAATTGAATGTATTGTCACCACAATTTCAGGATTATTAATCCGATTGTACAACGTGTTTAATGTTACATCCACAATCATTGAGGTGCAGACCACCTGGGAAACACTAATTTAAAATTTCATGGAATTGTGAGAGGCAATACCATGGACACGACAGTCGGACAGTCTAAAATCTTAGTGACACACTGTAAAACTCAGAATATTTTATTGTAAGTTAAATTGATTAACAGAATATAATACGATATTAGAAATTTTGATACAAATTTTTGAACAAATATTTTGGTATTCAACGATGCGATAACCATATTAAAATACTAATATAAAGACTGTAAAATAGATTTGGTGTGTAATGGTAACTAAACTAATTGAAAGTTTAATGTTTAATATAAATAGTGTGCAAAACAGAAACTAGTAATGGCTAGGTGTATAGAGAAGGCAGCATGTGATATTTGCACATATCAGTGCACGGTGTAGGTCATTATATTTTCATGGTGACCGTTCACCATTTATGTGGCACATGGTGATTTCATTTATTATTGCATGCATAATATATGTATATTGTTTTTTCACTAGGATTGCCCATATTTGTTTTTTCACTAACAGTTTTTATATATTGTTCTTTATGCAATGGATATTGCAGATATTCATACACGTTTTATGTGATTTTATATATGTATTTTTTATCTGAGGTTCACTGCGTTTATTACTTTGTGCATATATATCACATGCTGCCTATCTTATGCTTATACATCTAGCCATTACCTGGGTGCTGTTTGAGCACACCTATCTTTTATATGTGCACACATTTATACATTAATTAGTTTAAGGTGTACACCATTAAGCACATAATCTTATATGGTGACGTGCTCATTCTATATTAGGTATTTTATTATCCGGGTTATCGTTTGTTGTATACCATTTATTATTTATTATGGTATAATTTTGTATACACTATTTTGTAATTTCTTATTTATTTGTTTATTCAATTTAATTCAATAAAATTATATTTGATTATTTACAGTGTGTCACTATTGATTTTTGTGTCACTGTCCTGTCACTTGGTGTTCTCTCTCCATTCTTGGATATTTTATTATACCCTCCACAGAGATGTAGATTTTGGTCTTGAGAGAGGATTCGTATGTTCCCATGCAGACAGACTTTTCTAAGTGAGGATTGGCATAGTTAGAACCTGATATACGAGAAGAGCCTTAACGTGGCTATCAGGTACACATAAATTGGCCTTTTTATGTGCTAAGACTTCTTAATTTTTCATATTTCTAAAGCAGTGATGCAATTAATTTTTCATATTTTTTCATATTTTTGTGTCCGCAAGCTATAGCGCTACAGTGTGCTACCTTTTATTCTTGATTGCTACAATGACCTGTGATGACATAGCGGTCTCGCGTGATGCTACGTCATCTGGGGTCATTGTCGCTAAGCATCCCTGGGAACGGGAGTTGCCAGGAGCATCGCAAGGACCAGGAAGGCTGCGGGGGCCGCCGGAAGGAGAAAATATCACGATTTTTTATTTTTTTATTTTTAACATTACATCTTTTTACTATTGATGCGACATAGGCGGCATCAATAGCAAAATGTTGGTCACACTTGTCAAACACGTTGTTTGACTCTTGTGACCAACCTGTCAATCAGTTTTCCAAGCGATGCTACAGATCGCTTGGAAAACGCTAGTATTCTGCAAGCTAATTACGCTTGCAAAACGCTAGTTTTTAGCGGGAATACGCATACCTATAAAATGCGTATTTCCCGCGGCAGAGAAGTGCGGGATTGCCGCGGAAATTTCCGCGGCAATTCTGTTACGTGTGCACATAGCCTTAACGATCAGGTTAATTTTATTTTTTTATATTGATAGATCCCAAATATGTGTATGTTTGATTTTGAATGGAGCAGAAAGGGATGATTTGAACTTTTATATTTTTTAATTTTTTAGTATTTTTTTAAAACATTTTTTTACTTTTGGCATGCTTCAATAGTCTCCATGGGAGACTAGAAGCTGCCATAACCCGATCGCCTCTGTTACATACAGGCGATGATCAGATAGCTTGTATGTAGCAGAATTGTTGACTTGCTACAGTTGGTGGTCGGCGCTCATAGCAGTGAGAATCATAGAGCTCTGCTGTAGATCTCAGGTTATCATGCCAACCCATCGGCAACCCACGGTCATGTGACACGGGTGCGGATGGGCGGGATTTCCGGTGTGATTGCCAAAAGCGCTTGTTTAATGCCGCTGTCAGAGTTTGACAGCAACATTTATCAGGTTAACAGCCATGAGTGGATCACGCTTCCAGCCATGGCTGTTCAAAACAGCTGATATATGCTGGAAAAGATATGGGCTCATCGCCGGAGCCAACAGCAAAGGGATGGTGTCCGACATCCGCGTTCTATTATGCCCGATGTTGGAAGGGGGTTAAAGTCTTATTTGAATGATTGACCCATAACACATATTCAATTATTCATCACCTATCTATAGAATAAATGTATGATCACTTGGGATTCTCACCAATCACAAGAATGAGGATCTCATGTTCCTTTCCTGAATGAACCAGCTGTCTTGTTATCTATCTATGTACAGAAAACAAAAAGCCTGATCAACACATCCATATAATGTGAATAGGTGCAAGCTGCAATTACTGCACAATATGCGAAAAGAGAGCACAGCAGCTCTCTATAAGGGCCAAAGTATATGCAAATAGTGAATACATGAGATCTAGAATGCATTGTTGCTAAATAAAATGTACTTCCAAAAGTGAACTTGCAAAAATGAAGGTTCTTAGTGCATAAATTGTCCAATCCATGTGTGCCCATCAACCAATGCAAAGTGACACTTCCCTGATGGGTAACTACTCTTATACTAATCAAGCATGCCTCCCCTGGGCTATAAGCCTACATTTTAAATGGGCAGGTTTTTTGTTTACTGTAGTTTCCTATTGGAGGTGGTGACTGCCTCCTTTTCTGACTCTGCACTCCTCCCATCACCCCAAAGGTGCTTTTAATTTGTGTGGGTTTCTACCTGCCCATTTAAAATGTAGGCTTATAGCCCAGGAGAGGCATGTTTGAAAAATATCAGAGTAGTTATCCATCAGAGAAGTGTTACCTTGCCATGGGTGATGGGCACACATTATTTGGCCAATTTATACGCTAAGAACCTTCATTTTTGTAAGAACATTTTATTTTGCAACAATCTATTCTATATCTCATGAGTTTAATGTTTATATATACTCTAGCCCTTATAAAGTGCTGCTGTGCTCTCTTTTTGCATATCTATCCATCTATCTATCTATCTATCTATCTATCTATCTATCTATCCCATTCATCCCATATCTATCTACCCATCTGCCCATTGACAACTCAATTCTGTAGATGTTAATGTATATATAGCTGTCAAGAAGCCACTACTTAATTTGCAGTAAATCAATAAAATTGGATTGCTGGATACTAAAACTTTTCTAATCAAACAAGCAAACTCTGTGACATTACTACATATTTCTGCAACCATCACCCTATTAAGAATAGTAAAACTTGGTAATGCAATGTAGTAGCAGTTAGTGTACTATGTAGTGCTCTAGTGTGATGTTTAGACACCGTAAACAGCAGTCATTTTTATAAAGATGTAAATAAACGACTACATTTATATAGAATTTACTGTAGAAACAAGTTAATAGTACATTTTACAAACACTATAAGTAGAAAGTACACCACCCAAACCTCTGTTTCCCAAAAAAATCAGAACGCCACACTTTAAAATAATATACCCAGTTTTTCAGTTAATTTGCTTTTCTCTGAAATAAAAAAAATGGTTTCTTTACTGCCATAGAAAAATTATTAACAGTAAAACAGAAATGTTTCCCATGACTGACATAAATAAAAAGAATGCAATTGCCAAAAAAATAATTAAACATGGTATTAATTTCACATAGCACATTCAACACATTTTCAAATCACTTTCATGGGAAACAAAATATATTATTTGTTGTAATTTCTACAATCAATTATAAAATCATTATAGGGAATGTGTCTCCAGGTTTTTGTTATGTACTCCGAGGACAGCATAAGAAAGGGGTTTAAAACACTAAATTCAGTGATGTGTCACCTTGTAGGCTGTGAAGGAAATGTGTCAGAGGTTTTGCTATGTAATCTGAAGACAGTAGGAGTTAAAGGCTGAAACACAGATTTCAACAATGTGTCACTATCAGGCTGTGTGCTGTTGTTGACTTATAATTACAATCAGATTTCTTCACTTGGACATTATTAGTGCCCTGACTATCTGCCTCCTGCCAAATTGTCTTATCACACTCCCTCCTCAGATAATCAGCTCATGTTAATAGTAAGTGTACATAAAGAGCTGTGATGGGGTGAGGTTAGCTTTCCGAGCTTTGCTACATGCTACATCTAAAAAACTTTGATTGTGTCACAACTGCTGCACCCATAAACTAGTGATACATCGCTGGATTCAGGATCTCTTTTCCTACATATGTTATTCTCAGATCAAAACCTGATAACAGATTCCCTCTATAGGGTTGTAAAAAGGAAAGTCTGTGCATGAATGATAAAAGTGTTACAGTGAGCAATGGTATCTAAGCCCCAAATCTGACATGCTTAGGGGGATTTTTCCTTTTTTATCAAATTCCACTCTAAATTCAAGACATGACATTGGACAGAGTAGTTATAAGCCAAGGGGTGACATTATCATACACAGCTTGTATGAGAGCTCATGCAAACAACTAATGATTCAGTAGCATAGCTACCTGGGGGTGCAGAGGAGGCCGTCGCCCGGACCTTCTATTATGAGGTGTGAGAGAGAGGGCAGCAATATGCCTGCTCCCTGTCTGACGGAGACTCTGCACAGTGGCTAGTACAGTGGCCAGTCACAGAGCTCACTCCGTGTAGTGTAGGGAGCAGGCTGACTGACCTGGTTAGCTTCTTCCAGGCTGGCAGTCCTGCAGGTGGCTTCACTCCATGCGTAATGTGACTTGGCAGCTGGTGCAAGTGCCACCATGGCTTTCACTGACATTCTGGTCCTGAATTCAAACCTCCTAAATAGATAATGTAAGAATGTCATTGTCACTGTGGGGTGAATGTGAGAGGATGGAGGTGTTGTGGGGCTGAAGTAGAGGTGGCTGAGGGGGGACAGGCACCAGGGGTCTGAATATACTGTTTATTGTTATGAGATTAAATGCACTCCATCAGATGTATAGTTGCCGTCTGGGAGGCAGGAGATGTGTATGTTGGGGGCTTTTTATGCTTGCAGACAGGGTCTATTCACAAGCCCAGCCTGTTAGTATAACAAGCTCCATACAGTAACCATGGCACGAGCTGCAGAGTATTTGGTCATTTCATTATACCCAATTTATTATTATTATTATTATTATTATTAAAAATGCATTTAATTTCCTCCTGGCAGCCTGGGCTCTCAGTGCGGGCGCCTCACTGTGTCAGAACGCTATTAACCCACAGATTAGCCCAATATCTGCAGGTTACTACTGTTACTTTACATGACAGGTTCCATTTAAGCACTGCAGTATAGTAGGGAGACATGATCTCCCTGTACTACCGCTCTCTATTTTGTAGACTGCAGGTCGATTTAAGCCATAATTCTGTGTATAAGGGATATATTGGTTCATCATACTATGTATAGTGGAGCAGTGGAGACATCATAATGTGTATAAGGGAGCTGTGGGATCACCAAACTGTGTATAGTGGAGTTGTGGGCCCATCATACTGTCAATGAGGGAACTCAGGGGACATTACTAATGTAGGCACTCATAGAGTATTATGACCATCAAACCATCAAAGGTGCATTTGGGGTATTATTAATTTCTAGGGACAAATCGTGGAAGGCACATACTGTACACAGGACATTAATATTTTCTAGTGGGCAATTTTACCATCTAGAGGGCACAAATGAGGCATTATTACTATATAAGGGGCACAGTGGTGGCATTATTATGTGGGGCACTTAGAGGAGCGCTGTCTATGTGCCAAATAGCAGGTGCAGTAATAGCGACACATATGACAGCACAGCACTGGGGTATCAGCAGAATAAGTAGTTTGTGTGGGTTGGGAATAGATGTGGATGGTGCTGGAATTGTGAGAAGTCAAATATGTCTTTGTTGTAATTTCTGCAGATGAGTCCTGGCTGGAGAAGTTGTCATGTTGGTCTGGGCAAGATCGAAAAGAATGTCAGCTGTTAAGTCACCATCTATAATGTACCGTAATCACTTGTATAGTCTGCAGGACTTGTATCTACCACTATATGTTACCATATGGCAGTAATATCAGTGAGAATATTTGTATACAGTAGAGATTTATTTTCAATACCAGCGCTGTCGTCTGCTGAGGTCCCCCTTTATCCCCAATTAAGGTGCGCTACCGTAGTTGTATCCAGTGTTACCAGGTTAGGGACTCACTCAGATGTTTACTCCCCCTGAGCTGAATTCCTAGCTGCGCCTCTGATATGATTGCTTCCAGGTATTGCACCTATAGAAATATATGGAGCCCGTCAGAACCTAGAAATGCATTCAATTCATGTTGGCATTTTTGTGACAAGCTCCTTTGTAAAGGAAGAACATCTACGTAGCACACAGAGTGCCTTTGGCTGTTTAATACAGAGTCACAAGGACTCAGCATGACTTTGTATATATTCTGCCAGGTACATAATATACTGATTACTATTTGTCAATGCTCTTTTTCAGTATACTAGATCGTTAATAGAAGTGTTATACGATACTTTGACCTCAATGATTTGCTTATTATAGAAATGCCATTGCAGTTTTTGATCCTATTTTTGAGCAAAATTCAGTAGTGAATTTGTAAAAAAAATAATTTATATATATATATATATATATATTATATATATACATACAGCTACTGAACCTGTTCGACGCATTGATGGTGAGCATTTTTATTGGTACATTTCTACATTTCCATGAGGAAAGAATCTCTAGCGCGGGAATAAATAAAAAATCAATATTTATTAGAAAATATTAAAATCCATCTTGGGTAGAAAAAACAGACAACATTGCAGGTGGTTTCAGACCACTAAGGACCCCACCTGCAATTTTGTCTGTTTTTTCTACCCAAGATGGATTTTAATATTTTCTAATAAATATTGATTTTTTTATTTATTCCCACGCTGGAGATTCTTTCCTCATGTTTTTGCCTCAGCCAACGCCTCTGATCAAGGTGACTCCGTGCGTGTGAAGATTGTGGACTGCTGCAGAGACTGGTGAGCTGACCTTATCCTCCTATTTTTCCCTTTTTCCTTTGCCTACATTTCTACATTTCCGGCGCCATTTCTTTTTTAGACACTGCGTCTGTGAATTCACATATACAATGTCTTCAATATAATGGCACCGGATAGCGCAGTATTCGCATGCGCTGACTCTGCCACCATTTTTATTAAAGTGTTGTACTACAAAATTAAAGGGAACCTGTCACCAGAAATAACGCTGTTAACCTGCAGATATGCAGCTAATCTGAAGATTAACAGTGTTATTATGCTGCCCGGCATATGCACGCAGCCCAATACAGCGTGGAGAGGATGAACTTTATTTTCCCCACCAGCATTCGGTTTCAGTCATGAAGGCAGAGGTGCAGTGAGTTCAGTCATTGCCCTTAGTATAAAAAGCGACCGGCTGTCAGTCAGGACTGGGGCTGCGTTAACAGTCGTGGTTCTGTATTTTCAGAGCAACGACTGAACCCATGGAACCCCCCACCTCATGACTGAAGCCGAATGCTGACGGAGAGAATAAAATTAATTTTCTCTCTGCTGCATTCAGCTGCGTGCATGCGCCAGGCAGCATAATAAGGTTGTTAACCTGCAGTTTAACTGCATATCTGTGTTATTTCTGGTGACAGGTTTCCTTTAACATAGCAGAAAAATGTAATAATAAAAACGCTCACCACCAGGGCGTAGAACGGGTTCAATAGCTACTCTTGGTATATGGTCCGACAGCCTGGTATATGGTTCCCCATCCATGCATATGCCCCAGTCTTTTATATGCTCCCCAGCCTGATTTATTCTCCCCCATTCTGGTCCCTCATCCTATTAAATGCTCTGCTGTCCTAGTTCTCCATCCTATTATATGCTCCCCAATCCTGGTCCTTCAACCTATTATATGATCCCACATCCAATTATATGTCCCCCATCCAGCATGCACAGCTGTTGCTCAATACATACATAATGTGAAGATCTGAGGTTGTGGGTTATAATAATCACCTAGGCAGGTGAGCGATGCAACTATCCATACATCCATGGTTTTACAACAAATCCAGGTAAATGGCCAAAATACCATGTCCTCGGTACACAAGATCCCTTTCCCGGGGCCGATAGTCCCACTGCTCCGTACCAGGCGATACGCACTGTCTCCCAACTTTTGGTTGGCCCACAGATTTCATATCTCCCAGCAGTATAGTCTGTAGTCACAGTCCAGGCTCTTTAAAATGACAGGAAACACAACTAAAGCCCATGTATCCAGCAGCAAGAAACAGCTCCAGTTAAGACAATTCCTGAAACCCAGACAACAAATACCTCAACATTAGCACGTGTGTTCAACCCAGCCGGTAGCCGATCTCTAAACTCCATGGTCCATCCATACATGTCCTCCAGGACATCATCCTTGATCCTCTCTCTTCGACGTCACTCCAACAACAACATTGTGTTGTCAGTCCACCATAACCCGAGCCGCCCCGGAATTGAACCTGGCCCTTGGGAAACACTACCCTCCCAAAGCTAACAGTGTATTGGTGGGGGTGTTTCACTCAGGCTGAGCCCCATCACCTGGACTTGCATGTGAGATCCCCTGTGGTGATGGCTCCTTTGGGTCTACTATTCACATCCACACAATGAGTCCAGTTGCTGAGAGCACAATAGATTGAGACATAGAGATACAAAGGAGATTGATAGAAGGATTGCTTTACATTTACCTTTAGCAATCTCCTCTCTGGCCTTAGGTATAATAACAATAATAATAATCTTTATTTATATAGCACCAACATATTCCGCAGCGCTTTAAAGTTAACAGTTTCAAAACACAAGTCATAAGTAACAACGTTAACAATACAATAATTAAAGCAAAAAAGACGACCCTGCTCGTGAGAGCTTACAATTAGAGATGAGCGGTGTTCGAAGTGAACAGTTCGCCAATTACAAATTCGAGCTGTATTGGGCGGTGTTCGAGCCGTTCGACGAACTCGAACGATTTTAAAAAAATCCGACTGTTCGAGGTTATGTTCGATAACTGTTCGTGCACCAAAATCGTAACTGGATTTTTTCACAGTAATGGAAATTTTTTTGATCACTGGTCTCCCACTGGCCAGCACGCATTGCTGCGTGTGGCAGGCAGGAGACCAGTGATCAGCTGGTAACCAAGGTACACGTCAGGTTTCCAGGCGCGGGGCTGTGCCTGGAAACCCGATGTGTACGTTGGATAACAGCGGGCTGCTGCAGGAGAGCTGGTAACCAAGGTACACAGTGGGTTTTCAGGCACCGCGCAGCACCTGGAAACCAGAAGTGTACCTTGGTTACCAGCTCCCTGCATCAGCGGGCTGGTATCCAACGTACACAGCCGGAAACTAAGCGACATGTGTCGCTTATTACCGACGTACTCGCTGTCCAGAAGGCTGCTGAGATCTGCCTGTTTGGCAGCTCAGCAGCGATCACATAGCGACGCAGCAACAATCCTTATCTGGTCGCATCGCCAGCGGAATAGCTGCAGCGTCGTTATGTGAGACGGGGCCCTTATCCCCGGCAACTGTAAAATCACACTGACAGCTCACAAAACACTACGTATATACACATAGAATATATATATATATATATATATATATATATATATATACACACACGTCATTGTGACACATATATATATTATATATTAATATATATAATATATTTACAGTTCATACACTTCTACATAGTGTAATAGCCGCTAATTCAATTGCCGGCTTCTGTGAAATTACAGACCTGACATGAAATGACACATGGTTTACATACAGTTAACCATGTCATTTCATGTAGTTTGATATATGGTATTCACTAACAATTACAGTTAGGTCCATAAATATTTGGACAGAGACAACATTTATCTAATTTTGGTTCTAGACATTACCACAATGAATTTGAAACAAAACAAATCAGATGCAGTTGAAGTTCAGACTTTCAGCTTTCATTTGAGGGTATCCACATTAAATTGGATGAAGGGTTTAGGAGTTTCAGCTCCTTAACATGTGCCACCCTGTTTTTAAAGGGACCAAAAGTAATTGGACAATTGACTCCAAGGCTATTTCATGGACAGGTGTGGGCAATCCCTTCATTATATCATTCTTAATTAAGCAGATAAAAGGGCTGGTGTTGATTTGAGGTGTGGTGTTTGCATTTGGAAGGTTTAGCTGTGAAGGAAACATGCGGTCAAAGGAGCTCTCCATGCAGGTGAAACAAGCTATCCTTAAGCTGCAAAAAACAGAAAAAACCCATCCGAGAAATTGCTACAACTTTAGGAGTGGCAAAATCTACAGTTTGGTACATTCTGAGAAAGAAATAAAGCACTGGTGAACTCATCAATGCAAAAAGACCTGGGCGCCCACGGAAGACAACAGTGGTGGATGATCGCAGAATACTCTCCATGGTGAAGAGAAACCCCTTCACAACAGCCAACCAAGTGAACAACACTCTCCAGGAGGTAGGCGTATCAATATCCAAATCTACCATAAAGAGAAGACTGCATGAAATTAAATACAGAGGGTTCACTGCACGGTGCAAGCCACTCATAAGAATCAAGAATAAAAAGGCTAGGCTGGACTTTGCTAAAAAAACATCTAAAAAAGCCAGCACAGTTCTGGAAGAACATTCTTTGGACAGATGAAACCAAGATCAATCTCTACTAGAATGATGGAAAGAGAAAAGTATGGCGAAGGCGTGGTACAGCTCATGATCCAAAGCATACCACATCATCTGTAAAACATGGCGGAAGCAGTGTGATAGCTTGGGCATGCATGGCTGCCAGTGGCACTGGGTCACTAGTGTTTATTGATGATGTGACACAGGACAGAAACAGCCGAATGAATTCTGAGGTATTCAGAGCCATACTGTGTGCTCAGATCCAGCCAAATGCAGCCAAACTGATTGGTCGTCGTTTCATACTACAGATGGACAATGACCCAAAACATAAAGCCAAAGCAACCCAGGAGTTTATTAAAGCAAAGAAGTTGAATATTCTTGAATGGCCAAGTCAGTCACCTGATCTCAACCCAATTGAACATGCATTTCACTTGTTAAAGACTAAACTTCAGACAGAAAGGCCCACAAACAAACAACAACTGAAAACCACCGCGGTGAAGGCCTGGCAGAGCATCAAAAAGAAGGAAACACAGTGTCTAGTGATGTCCATGAGTTCAAGACTTCAGGCAGTCATTGCTAACAAAGGGTTTTCAACCAAGTACTAGAAATGAACATTTTATTTACAATTATTTAATCTGTCCAATTACTTTTGGTCCCTTTAAAAACAGGGTGGCACATGTTAAGGAGCTGAAACTCCTAAACCCTTCATCCAATTTTAATGTGGATACCCTCAAATGAAAGCTGAAAGTCTGAACTTCAACTGCATCTGATTTGTTTTGTTTCAAATTCATTGTGGTAATGTCTAGAACCAAAATTAGATAAATGTTGTCTCTGTCCAAATATTTATGGACCTAACTGTACATGAGTGTATGCTTGCAAAATTTCAGACATGTAGGGGTTAATTAAAGGTGTAAATTGGTTGAAAAAAAATGCGTGGGCTCCAGACAGACAAAGCCAGCAAGTGGGGGCAGATAATATTAGCCTAGGGAGGGTGCATTTATTTAGTGCCCCCCTGGCTACTAACATCTGCCCCCAGCCACCCCAGAAAAGGCAAATCTATAATTAGATTCGCCCTTTCTGGCACTTTGCCCATCTATTCCCATTGCCCTGTAGCGGTGGCTAATGGGTTAATAATGGGTTAAAGCCACCTTGCTATTGGAAGGTGACTTTAAGCCAGGTTTATAATGGAGAGTTGTCAGTTAGACAACTATCGATTATTAATCCTATTGTGTTAAATGGTTAAAAAAACACACACATTAATTAAAAATGATTTTAATGAAATAAATACACACAGTTTTTGACCACATTTTATTTTACTTGTACTCCTTCCGAATCCCATGTTCTCCTGTAATAAAAATAAAATAATAAAGCAACATGATTCTTACCTATCCGGTGTTCAGTCAGGTCCCCGATGTAATCCTTCTGAAAGGGTTAACGTTTGCTGCAGGGACCGCAGCTAATGCTGTCTGCCTCGCAGTAAACCCCCGAATGAATCATGTCTTCTCCCAGCTGACAGGAGAGGAAGTGATTAGTGTGGGAAGCTTAATTGATTGCTTCCCACTTTCACTTCAGGTCAGTCGGTGACACCGCACAGCATCAGTGACGTCAGAGGGAATCCCGGCTGACCTGAAGTGAACTGATTTGCAAAAATAGGGGATCCCCTTGAAAAAAAATGGCGTAGGGTCCCCCTATTTTTGTTAACCAGCCAGATGAAGCACACAACTGAGGCATGGTATTTAAGGCTGTTAAGTATCCAATATCCATTAACCTTGCAAGCCTGATAATACCAGGCTACAGCAGTCTGCTTATCTTGGTTGGTTAACAAAAATAAGGGATCCCCTCGAAAAAAAAATGGCGTGGGGTCCCCTATTTTTGTTAACCAGCCAGGTAAAAAGCAGACTGCTGCAGCCTGGTATTAAAAGACTGTCAAGGCCCATGGATTTTGGCCCTTAACAGCCTAAAAATACCAGCCTGCAGCAGCCTCACAATTGGCGCATCCAAAGATGTGCCAATTGTGGCACTTTACCCGGCTCTTCCCACTGCCCTGAAGTGGTGGCAAGTGGGGTAATAAGGGGTTAATGTCACCTTTGATTGAACTGTGACAATAAGCCCAGTTAATAATGGGGAATCGTCAATAAGACACCGATCCATTATTAATCATAAAGTTTGTAAATGTTTAAGGCTATGTGCACATGTTGCGGAATTGTCATGGAAATTTCCGCGGCAATTCCGCACCTCCCTGCCGCGGGAAATCCGCATATTATAGGTATGCGTATTCCCGCTAAAAACTAGCGTTTTGCAAGCGTAATTAGCTTGCAGAATGCTAGCGTTTTACAAGCGATCTGACAGGTTGGTCACACGAGTCAAACAAGTGTTTGACTCGTGTGACCAACTTTTTACTATTGATGCCGCCTATGTCGCATCAATAGTAAAAAGATCTAATGTAAAAATAATAAAAAAATAATAAATAATGATATTCTCACCTTCCGGCGGCCCCCGCAGCTTTCCCGCCTCTAAGCGACGCTGCCGGCCAATCCCGTTCCCAGGAGTCCTTTGCAACAATCACCCGATGACGTAGCATCACGCGAGACCGCTACGTCATTTGGGTGATCTCGCAAAGGACTCCTGGAAACGGGAGCGTCGCTGAGAGGCGGGAAAGCTGCGGGGGCCTCCGGAAGGTGAGAATATCACTATTTTTTATTTTAATTATTGTTTTTACATGGATATGGTACCCAGGGCCTGGAGGAGAGTCTCCTCTCCTCCAGACCCTGGGTACCATCCGCACATGAACCGCTTACTTTGCGCATGGTGGGCACAGCCACATGCGGAAAGTAATTGGTTCAATGCATTCCTATGGCGGCAGAATCACCGCGGTTCCGCAAAAAAGAATGAGCATGCTGCGGATTTTCCCTCGATGCGATTCCGCCGCGGAAAAACCCGCAGCATGTGCACAGCATTGCGGAATCTCATAGGTCATAATGAGTTGTATTGCGTATGCGGTTTTGCCACGGTTTTGCAGGGTTTTCGGAGCGAAAAACCGCGGCAAAACCGCTAGGAATCCGCAATGTGTTCACATAGCCTAAAAAGACACATCCAGAATAAAGTCTTTTAATGAAATAATACACAACACAGTTTTCCATATTTTTTATTGTAATCTCATCCTGCGATGCCATCGATCTCCTGTAAAAAACAAAAATAACAAACCAACACAAATACTCCCTGTCCAACGTAGTCCAAGATAACCATGGTCCCACGACGAGTCCAGCTCTGCTACATCTGGATGCCAGGCTCAGCCTGACATCCAGACACAGCAGAGCTGCTTACCGGAGGAGATTCCCGGTGGTGACATCGAATGGATGTCTCGCGGCCAGCTTCTCGCGATAACTGCACTTGACTGCCGGGGAGTGGGTAATCTCGGCCAGCTGTACTCTCGCGAGAAGCTGGCCGTGAGACATCCATTCGACGTGACCGCCGGGAATCTCCTCCGGTAAGTAGCTCTGCTGTGTCTGGATGTCAGGCTGAGCCTGGCATCCAGATGTAGCAGAGCTGGACTCGTCGTGGGACCCTCGTTATCTTGGACTACGTCGGACAGGGAGTATTTGTGTTGGTTTGTTATTTTTGTTTTTTACAGAAGATCGATGGCGTCGCAGGATGAGAGTACAATAAAAAAATATGGAAAACTGTGTTGTGTATTATTTCATTAAAAGTCTTTATTCAGGCTGTGTCTTTTTTAAATATTTACAAACTTTATGATTAATAATGGATCGGTGTCTTATTGATGCCTCTCCATTATTAACGGCCTTATTGTCACCGTTCAATCAAAGGTGACATTAACCCCTTATTACCCCACTTGCAACCGCTACCGGGCAAGTGGGAAGAGCCGGGGAAAGTGCCACAATTGGCGCATCTTTGTATGCGCCAATTGTGTGGCTGCTGCAGGCTGGTATTGTTAGGCTGTTGAGGGCCAAAATCCATGGGCCTTGACAGTCTTTTAATACCAGGCTGCAGAAGTCTGCTTTTTACTTGGCTGGTTAACAAAAATAGGGGGACCTCACGCCATTTTTTTTTTTCGAGGGGATCCCCTATTTTTGTTAACCAACCAAGATAAGCAGACTGCTGTAGCCTGGTATTATCAGGCTTGCAAGGTTCATGGATAATGGATCCTTAACTTCCTTAAATACCGTGCCTCAGTAGTCTGCTTCATCTGGCTGGTTAACAAAAATAGGGGGGCCCCACGCCATTTTTTTTTCGAGGGGATCCCCTATTTTTGCTAAGCAGTTCACTTCAGGTCAGCCGGGATTCCCTCTGACGTCACTGATGCTGTGCGGTGTCACCGACTGACCTGAAGTGAAAGTGGGAAGCAATCAATTAAGCTTCCCACACTAATCACTTCCTCTCCTGTCAGCTGGGAGAAGAGATAATTCATTCGGGGGTATACTGCGAGGCTGGCAGCATTAGCTGCGGTCCCTACAGTAAACGTTAACCCTTTCAGAAGGATTACATCGGGGGACCTGACTGAACACCGGATAGGTAAGAATAAGGTTACTTTATTATTTTATTTTTATTACAGGTGAACAAGGGCTTCACAAGGAATGGCAGTAAAATAAAAGATGGTCAAAAACTGTGTGTATTTATTTCATTAAAATCATTTTTAATTAATGTGTGTGTGTTTTATTTTTATTTCATACTATAGGATTAATAATTGATAGTTGTCTAATTGACAGCTCTCAATTATTAACCTGGCTTAAAGTCACCTTTCAATAGCAAGGTGGCTTTAACCCATTATTAACCCATTAGCCACCGCTACAGGGCAATGGGAATAGACGGGCTAAGTGCCAGAAAGGGCGCATCTCATTATAGATTTGCCTTTTCTGGGGTGTCTGGGGGCAGATGTTAGTAGTCAGGGGGGCCCAAAAATAATGGTCCCTCCCTGGGCTATTATTATCTGCCCCCACTCGCTGGCTTTCCCTGTCTGGTGGAGAAAATACCGCGGGAGCCCACACAATTTTTTTCAACGAATTTACACCTTTAATTAACTCTTACATGTATGAAATTTTGCAAACATACACGCATGTAATTTTTAGTGAAAACCATATATCAAACTACATGAAATGACATGATTAACTGTATGTAAACCATGTATCATTTATTTCATGCCGGGTTCTGTAATTTCACAAAAGACGGCAATTGAATTAGCGGCTATTATACTATGTAGAAGTGTATGAACTATAAATATAAATATTATATATATATGTCACAATGACATGTGTATATATATATATATGTATTCTATGTGTATATATCTAGTGTTTTGTGAGCTGTCAGTGTGATTTTACAGTATTGACTCTGGATAGCATTATTAATGCTATCCATTGTCAATACTGTAAAATCACACTGACAGCTCACAAAACACTAGATATATACACACAGAATATATATATATATATATATATATATATATATATACACACATGTCATTGTGATATATATATATATATATATATTATATTATTATATATATTTATAGTTCATACACTTCTACGTAGTAAAATGGTCGCTAATTCAATTGCCGGCTTTTGTGAAATTACAGAAGAAATGCTATCCATAGTCAGTACTGTAAAATCACACTGACAGCTCACGAAACACACAGAATACATATATATATATATATATATATATACATGTCATTGTGACACATATTATATATATATATATATTTATAGTTCATACACTTCTACATAGTATAATAGCCTCTAATTCAATTGCTGGCTTTTGTGAAATTACAGAACCACCCGACATGAAATGACACATGGTTTACATACAGTTAACCATGTCATTTCATGTAGTTTGATATATGGTTTTCACTAACAATTACATGAGTGTATGTGTGCAAAATTTCAGACATCTAGGGGTTAATTAAAGGTGTAAATTCGTTGAAAAAAAATCCGTGGGCTCCCGCTATATTTTCTCAACCAGACAGGTAAAGCCAGCGAGTGGGGGTAGAAAATAATAGCCTAGGGAGGGTGCATTTATTTTGTGCCCCCCTGGCTACTAACATCTGCCCCCAGCCACCACAGAAAAGGCACATCTATAATGAGATGTGCCCTTTCTGGCACTTATCCCATCTATTGCCATTGCCCTGTACCGGTGGCTAATGGGTTAATAATGGGTTAAAGCCACCTTGCTATTGGAAGGTGACTTTATGCCAGGATAATAATGGAAAGTTGTCAATTAGACAACTATCGATTATTAATCCTATTGTGTTAAATGGTGAAAAAAAAACACACACACATTAATTAAAAATGATTTTAATGAATTAAATACACACAGTTTTTGACCACATTTTATTTTACTGGTACTCCATCCGAATCCCTTGTTCTCCTGTAATAAAAATAAAATAATAAAGCAACATTATTCTTACTTATCAGGTGTTCAGTCAGGTCCCCCGATGTAATCCTTCTATAAGGGTTAACGTTTACTGCAGGGACCGCAGCTAATGCTGTCAGCCTCGCAGTAAACCCCCAATGAATCATGTCTTCTCCCAGCTGACAGGAGAGGAAGTGATTAGTGTGTGAAGCTTAATTGATTGCTTCCCACTTTCACTTCAGGTCAGCAGGGACTCTCTCTGACGTCCCTGATGCTGTGCGGTGTCCCCGGCTGACCTGAAGTGAAAGTGGGAAGTGGGAATTAATAATGCTATCCATAGTCAATACTATAAAATCACACTGACAGCTCACAAAACACTAGATATATACACACAGAATACATATATATATATATACATTTCATTGTGACACACATATATATATATATATTATATATATATATATATATATATATATATAGTTCATACACTTCTATATAGTAAAATAGCCGCTAATTCAATTGCCGGCTTTTGTGAAATTACAGAAGAAATGCTATACACAGTCAATACTGTCAAATCACACTGACACCGCACAAACACTAGATATATACACACAGAATTTTGAGGGAGCACCTGAAACTATGCAAATTGTGGATAGTCCTAATTTCTTGGGGTAGAGCATTCCAGAGGATTGGCGCAGCGCGAAAGAATTCTTGGAGTCGGGAGTGGGAGGTACGGATTAGTGCAGAGGTTAGTCGAAAGTCATTTGCAGAGCGCAGCCGTCGGTAAGGCCGATGGATAAAAATGAGGGAGGAGATTTAGGGGGGTGCTGCACTGTGGAGAGCTTTGTGAGTGGGAACAAGTACTTTGAATTGGATCCTATAATGAATGGGCAGCCAATGTAAGGACTGGCAAAGAGCAGACACGTCCGAGTACCAATTAGCCAGATGGATGACCTTGGAATAAGATCTATCCAGCACATCCTCCCCTGCTTACAGTGACTGAATAGAAACAATGATTCCAGAGGATGAACTGAAGAGCATGCAATTAACTAATAAAACACTTATAAAATCTCTAATAAAATACAACAATATTGAAGCAACCGGTGATCTGTGCTGGAAAAAGTCTGTTTCTATTAGAGGTGTGGACTCCGCTCTACGTTCATTCGTCCTATGGTCTTTATTAAGTGGCCAGCTCATCAAACACACAAACAAAAAAAAAAACAATGAACACTCCTAGTTACCTTTCCCTTGCTCCCCTGCAGTGTGTTTTCTGTGTTAAATATTTAAATAAAATGGTGCCAGAGTCAGAGTGTGCGCATGTCACACTGTCCGGTGCCATTTTGCTGAAGACACAAAATGTGCAAATTTGTCATCAATAACATGGCACCGGAGATCACCGTATGCACAGGCGCTGACTGCGGCACCACACCCTTTCTTCAGTGGAAATCTCATGGCTCCGGAGATAGGCTCTGCCTCTGGTGCCACACTTCTTCAGCCTTGTCCTCCCACCTGTTGCCTGTGTATTAATGCAGGATGCATCCTTCTGACTCCAGCCACACTGCGCAGGTGTAGTCTATACCGGCTTCGGACAGAAGTATGCATTCAGCGTTATATTACAGATACACTATATATACAGTACAGACCAAAACTTTGGACACACCTTCTCATTTAAATATTTTTCTGTATTTTCATGACTATGAAAA
Organism: Oophaga sylvatica; assembly: GCA_033576555.1. NCBI lineage: Eukaryota > Metazoa > Chordata > Amphibia > Anura > Dendrobatidae > Oophaga > Oophaga sylvatica. The sequence continues at coordinate 216,992,342 of JARQOD010000001.1, forward strand.
TTGTACATTCACACTGAAGGCATCAAAACTATGAATTAACACATGTGGAATTATATACTTAACAAAAAAGTATGTAACAACTGAAATTATGTCTTATATTCTAGGTTCTTCAAAGTAGCCACCTTTTGCTTTGATGACTGCTTTGCACACTCTTGGCATTCTCTTGATGAGCTTCAAGAGGCAGATGAGAGCGGTACCAGCGCCACCACTGGGCCCCCCCGCTTGCTCAGGGCCCTGCAGCAGCTGGCACAATACTTACCTCTCCCTGTGTCTCCGCTGCCGCAGCTCCGGGCTCCAGGGGACGCCTGCAAGGGTGCCTGAGCTTCCTCTCAGCAGCGCCGCTGAATGACGTCATCATTCAGCGGCCGGCTGTGGCAGAGAGAGCGCGGGCGCCGGACAGGTGAGATGTGAGGTGTATGTGTCTGTGCCTGTGTGTGTGTCTGTGTGTGTGTCTGTGTGTATCAGTGTGTGTGTATGTAGTGTGGTGCTTTGTGTGTGTGTATGTGAGAGAGTGCTGTATGTGTGATGGTGGTGGGTGGAGGCAGTGATGATAATGATGGGGAGGCAATGATGATGGGGAGGCAATGATGATGGGGAGGCAATGATGATGATGATGATGATGATGGGCAGGCAATGTTGATGATTGGGAGGTAATGATGATGATGGGGAGGCAATGATAATGATGGGCAGGCAATGATGATGATGGGGAGGCAATGATGATGATGAAGGGCAGGCGATGATGATGAGGAGGCAATGATGATGATAATGGGCAGGCAATGATGATGATAATGGGGAGTCTTTCCACAGCGCCCTTTCCTGAGCCGTAACAGCACAGAACGCATCACAGTGCATAGGAGAGCTCCATATTTTGTATGGAGCATTATATGGGGACCAGTATCCTGTATGGAGCAATTTATGTGGTCCAGTATTCTGTATGGAGCATTATATGGGGGATGGAGGGGTGACATCCTGCATGGGGTATTATATGGGTGATGAGGGGGAGACTATGTGGTGCCCATAATATTGTATGGAGGACTGTACTGTCCGGTCTGTACTGTGCGCTGTTAGGATTTGGCGGTTTTTGAGCTATTGTACAATTTACAATAGATATTAGTCATGTAATGGAAGAAGAGAAGTGTTTGGCATTGTACTATACCCATATTTCTCTGCAGTATCTGTGCATCATGAATCGTGGTCTGTGTTAAAGGGGCCCACTGAGACTCTTTCGCCCGGGGCCCATAAAAACCTGGAGCCGGCCCTGGGTGGAGATCTGACACTGGTAACCCATAATGATCAGCTGGTAATACACAGCAGAGTGCCTCATAGCTCCATTCAATGTGTAGCAGTTAGGCCTCTCTCACACATCTGTTTTGTGCCGTCAGGCACAATCCGTCCAAAACCGGAAAGGACGGATCCGGCGCTGATTGTGAAAAAACTGATGCAACGGATCAGGTTTTTTGCCGGATCCGTCTTGAACTTTTGAACCCGGAAAACGCAGGTACGCATGTCCGGACCAAGGAGAGAGAGAGAGAGAGAGCGACATTGGTTTCCAGAATCCGGATCAGTCTTTTGGCGGATTGCACAAAAGACTGATCTGGCACCATAGACTTGTATTGTTTGCGCCCGCCTGATGCGCCGCTTCCGGCGCTGTCAGGTGGGTGCTGCAGAAAAAAAAACGTTGCAGTGACCGTTTTGTCCGGCCGCCGGAATGTACATTTCCGCCGGATCCGGAAAAAAACGGACGCAATGCAATGACATCCGGCGCGATCCGGCGCTAATGATAGTCAATGACAAAAAAACGCATCCGGCGGTTTAAAAAACCGGATCCGTTTTTTTCAAAAAGCGCCGAATCGTGCCTGATGGCAAAAAACAGATGTGTGAAAGGGGCCTTACAGCCCAGTACTGCAGATCAGCTCTTACTTTCATGAGCTCCTAGCAACAGACTGATGTTTTTGTTGACAGTTGGCCCCCACTGATCTGTTATTGATTATCTATCTTATATATAGGTCATTAATATCACATGACTCTCAATCCCTTTAAGGCTTAAAATATTTCTTTCATTCCCAAGGCAACAAAGCAAAGTAATACAAAGAAATAAAATGGTAATAAATGGTAATACAATACCTAACACACATAACACTATGCAGCAAGATACCGTGGTGCAGAAAAATGTCAGTTGAACCGAGCTTAACATGTTCAATGGCTTTTGCTGTGTTAAAGGGAACCAGTCAGCAGGATTGTGCTCAGTAAACTAGAGACAGTGTCATGTTGGCACCGTTATACTGATAAAAATAATACCTTGGTTGATGAAATCCGTCTTGTGGTTGTGGTTTAATCTTTATTTTCAGTTTTCAGTTAGTGATATGCTCGTGATCCGGGGCGGCCAGTGAGGGGGTCTTCATGTGGTGCTCTGATTAGGTCTTCATGTGGTGCTCTGATTAGGTATTCATCTGTAACGCTTATGATAGGTCACTGATCCCTCAGTGACCTGCCCATATTTTACATACTAAATATAATATGTTTTGAAAAAAAAAAAAAAATCACCTTCAGCAGGCAGGTGCCGGCACCCAACTGCAGCATGATCACATCTATAATATCCATGTATTTTTTTTATTTGATGATGTAAATTTATTCAGAAAAAAAATTCTCTCTCAAAATGGCGCTGGCCACCCTGCGCAGTAGCATCTATCGGCGATCCTGCTGACAGGTTCCTTTAAGTTTCCAGTTCTAGTTTTCTGCATCGGGATACATTTTTTGCGACATGGTATAGATTAACACGTTGTGTTATGTTAAGAAATCTGTACTCATTTACAAAAGTCTTTCCCAAAGTGAATCATTTTGGCTTTTTCCTAATCAGTGTTTGTACTTATGTTTTTCTTTTTATGAACCAGTCAAATCCAAATGATCTTAGGTTGCAGGAATGTGACATTTATCGGACTAATGATCTTTTGTTTACCCTATCCAGGCGGTTATACGGTAATCTAGGACTTTCACACAAACATAAACTGATGCATTTGAATTGAGATCTTTTCCTTGAAGAGTGTCCCTGGTAAATTGCACTGTGAACAATGGCTTATATTTCTGTGCCAAATCCCAATGCGAAGTACTGTGGTTTGGCAATCAGCATTACTCCAGTTTCAACCACATGTATTCAAAAAAAAAAATCAAAAGATCCCTATTTGGCACTTGAACCACATATCTCTAAATGCCGTATTTGTGCCTCAAATTTAAAAATAATTGAAACCAGGGG